>JBAJHW010000014.1:12839431-13443173 GCA_037013535.1 Intellagama lesueurii | reverse complement strand
ATACAGGGCTCAGAAATGTCGACTTCAAGGAGGAGAGATGGTGCTGCTCGCATGCACAGCGACCAGACATCCCAGCTAGATGAGGCACGGTGCATGCGTTATGTCCATCAGAAAAACTATTTTTAGTGCTGGTTGAGTCTCCGCTGGGCACTTTTAGAGTGATTTTGCACTGATGTTACTATTTCAGAGCCCACTTTAAGTATGCTTTAGGTAGAAAGTGGGGTAATGACAGAGATTAAATAAAACAGCATCAGGAGAACTGTTTAGGGGAGGGAGGCTCTGTATCTTTGGAGCGCCGCCCGTGTCTCTGGCTATGATGATGAATGAAGACAGTAGGTGTTCGGAAAACAGACTTGCCTAAAATCTCTTCCACAGCCTTTCCTAACCTGGTGTCCTCCAGGGATTTGTACTTGCTACTTGTCAGCTTCTTTGCTCTCCATTTGGTATTTGAAGGTATACTACTCATGCCTATGGAGGTTCGATCTAACCATTGTCGGTCATTAGTGCTAACAGAAAAAGGCACGCAAACCCATCACCAGTCACGAATTGCTCACTGGTCTAAAAAAATAATAATAATAATACACCTCCTACCCCAACCCCCACCAGGACAGCCAAATGGCATGCTGGCTGGGGATAATGGAAGTTGTAATCCAATTAAGAGTCCTCGAGGCCAATGGCTACTGCCACAAGGAACGGTTTCCTTTTGCAAATGGATGGTGTGATTCATTCTTCTCTAAGCGGGCGTACTCCAAATACATGGGACGAGTCCCATCGTCCCCAGACTGTGCAGATAGCAGGTTCCACCACCGTCAATGACCCTTTTCCTCCTGCCCTTCCTTTACAAACAACTCCCAGGCGTCTGGGACAGGAAAGCCAAAAGGGGGTTCCCCACCCAACCCCTCTTTTCACAACTGCTCTCCATTCCTGAGCATTTCCGCGCAGCCTTCCTGACACACTCGGAGTTCTCTAAAAAGGCCGCCAACGTCTCTCCACCAGACCCGGAAGGGTGTTGGGGCCCCTTAAAGTCCTCTTGGCAACTGGTCTCGTGGACCGTCGCCTGCTTCTCCGGAGGCACGGAAGGTCGCCTGAGCAGGAGAAATATCTGGCCACGGGGACCACGCTCCATGTGTACTGAAAAACAAGCCATTGCCCACAAGATTGGATAAAACGCTTTGGTCCCTTGGATGCCACAAGACTCAGGGTTGTCCCCACCTGCCGGTGACCTCGGTTGCCCTTGAAGCCAACCTGGGAGGCTCACACGACAGGCCAGCCCGCAAGGTCAGGAGGGACCGGCTGCCCCCCGGCCAGACCCACAAGCCACTGCCCGGGGGCCCTGCACGAAAACTCTCTGCCAGACAAGAGGCACATCTCCTTGTGCCCCGGGGGGGGGGGGGGCAGAAAGAAGGGGAGGCATGAGCCAGGAACCCAAGCAGGGGGCAGGCACAGCCTGGGTTTCTTTCTTGAAGAAACCCTGCAGCTGCTCATTTCTGGCAAGACTTGGCCAAAGTAGAAAAGGGTTCAGAAGCAGAGGCTAAAGCACCTTTCCCTAACTTAGTCCCTCTTCGGAGGCACTGGTCTAAAAACTCCCATCCCCCCAACCAGGATGGCCAAATAGTGCTGGCTGAGGATGATGAGAGTTGTAACCCAACTATTTGGAGGGTGCCGTAGTTATGTGAGGGTAACGGATACTGTATATCAGTCCTTCAGCTCAGAATGGTCTTCTTCAGCATAGGACCCGGGATTCCGGCAGGTCTTCGGGTCCAGGTAGCAAAGTCCGAGTCCCTCTTAAAAACAAGCTTTTTTCCCCAGAAAAAAAGGGAGGGGGGTGGGATCTGAGTCTCAAGTCGTGTCCAGGTCATGGGGGGGGGGGGGGAACCAAGTCGAGTCACCGGTGCAACTTAAGTCTGACTTGACAGTGAGTCCCGCCGCTCGAGACCCACCCCTGCTTAAGAGCCCCTCCTGTCTGCAAGACGAGGATAAGACAACCCACCCACTCTACAGGGCGGGGGCCAAGTAAATGAAGTGCTTCGAACCTTCCCAGACCGTTCACAGATAATAAAAAGCACTCTGTGTAGAATACACTTTGCCTTCATTTTTCCAGCCATGAGGACTAGCGACTTTCCAAGTAGAACCAAGGGCACAGTTTGCTTCCTCGTAACTCTACCACCCTTCCAAGCACCGTGTCATTACCCTGACATCTCCTGTAACCACGTTCCATCAGCTAAGCTATCCACGGCCAAATCAATGTCCTCGCCAGACGGAGCCACCGAAGACACGTCGGCAGTTCGCTGGTGTCAGCAAAGCTACGAAATTCTAAAGCCAGAAGGCTCCTCTTCTCCCTCCTGCTTTCGGAGAAGGACGAAAACATTTCAAATACGTCCGTTTGCAAGGGAAAGGAACCTCCCAGCCAAACCACAGTACCTATTAAGCTTACCTTGCCGTAAACAAACCTCAGCACCCTGTTATCTCACTTAAAAATAATGACTGCTCTTGGGAAAGCTTTGGTTTCTCCCACCACAACCCAAACGTCTCCTGTTCTCCCAGGCAGGAGAGGGAACACAGAAGGCCAGCAGCTCAACAGGTCATGTTTGCACGGACCCGAGGAACGCTCTAGATCATTGCCAGATGCTTTACATGTGCCCAGTGAGCCAGCGAAGGGTCCCCTGCGCTTCAGAAAGGAGAGAAGGTGCTGGCCCCATGGGCCACTACCAGATCCACTGCACCATCATGTGCTGTGCATGTGTCATGTTCATTAGAACGTGAAAAGAAGCAGGACCCTAACCCAAAGTTCCATCCAGACCCACGGGTCATACATGCAGGATGGTCCACCTGTTGACTCTGTAATGTTCCCATGCAGGAGCTCAATGCCACTCTGTCGTCCACCTTGTTTTTCCCCAGTAACACAGAGAAGAGACATCCTGTCTCTCATCCTGAAGGTGGCCCTGGCTAATAGCCATTGAAGGCCCTAACCTTTTTGAATTGCTCTAATCCTCTTTTAATTTTACCCAAGTTGGCCACGGTCAGTATATCTTGTGGCAAGGAGTTCCACACTCCAACTGGGAATGCTCCATGGATCTCTCCTGACTCCGTTCAGATTCCGTGAGGGACCCGAAAGGTTCCAGAACCATGAGAAAAGGGGAAGGGTTCCCCTCTTGCTTCTCTCCTTTTTTATCCACGCCCATCATCTCCCCCTTTACATTACTTCCTTCTGTGCTGAACCACCCCAAACATCATTAACGTTCTGCTTGATCCCCACTTTGGTCATTCCACCTCCCCTCTGTCAGAACTCCTGCAATAAGCTTTTTTCCAGGTGCCTTGAGCAGAAATTTCATTCAGTACACCAGATGTGGTCGTATCACAGATCTGTGGAAGGGCAGTGCTATGAGGGAAGTTTTATTTTTAATTTCCTGCCTAATTAGGCCCAACAAGGAATTTGATGTCATCATGAGCCTGGATCCAGGATGGGCCAAACAAGGGAAGGATTCTCCCCAACCGAAACAGGCAGACACGTGCAAATAAGAGCAAAATATTATAGAGATAGAAAGTTCCAGACTTTGATTCAGGAGAAAGCAATTTCGCACAGAAACGAGGCCTAGAAAAGCATGCAGACTTGACAGGCAGTTGATGGCACCTTTCTATTCCCCACAGTTTCGTAGAAGACTTAGGGTTACTGTTACTATTATTATTGTTGTTTACATTTCTGTACCCTGCTTCTGGGTTGCGCTCAAAGCCGCTCACAATCGTTATACAACACCATAAACACAACAGGGGAAAAGCAACTTGAACCCTGTAATCGTTGCAAGCCATATGAAAGAACACAAGTCTGTAAAACGTAAAACCCAAAGTGGGGGGAAAAACAGAGTCCTTTTCCATTCAAAAAGCGGAAAGATGTCAGAACCTAGGAAAACCTACAAGGCAGAGAGAAGAGGAGAGCATTCTTGAAGATTTTCCGTCCAGTAGATGAGAATTTTGGATATTCCAGGAAGGGATGATGCCTGCCCCAGGAACATGTGGCTAGATTTTGTATTCCGCCAACCTCCAAAGGGAAACCTGCACATGGAAATACATGGACCCTCATGCTCCTTTAGGTCCATGTGTGTTTTCCGCCAGCGCGGGAACACTGCCATCGTGCGCTGTACCACCGCTCGGTCGCAAAAGGTGCTTTTCACCGCCACCCAATGAAGGCCTTCTTCCCTTGGCATCCCAGAGGGCTGTTCTCGCCTATTCGCAGCCCCGCTGTTTATGGATTCTGTGGGCCTCTTGTTTACAAGGCTGTCGTCTGATTCCGTAAGGTTTCTTAAAGTGGGGAAGCGGCACCAGCGTAAGGCCACATGCGCACATTCTGAAGCTGTTAAACTTTATGGGGCGGGGGGGAGAGGAAACAAGAGGGTCTGCCCTAAGCCAAGGCCGCGGGTGCTGCTAAGGGGGGGGCATCATCACAGAAGGGTGACTTTTCTCCTCCCGCCTCCTTCAAAGGCAAGGGAGCTCTCTCAGCTTTTCACAGGAAAATATCCACCCAGTCCGTTGTAAAAGAGGCAGCCTGGAGAGGAAAGGCTAAGAGGGCCCTCTTTTTGGATCTGGCCCACTGGGCACCAAAACTTCTCAGGCTGACCTAGGGGTTGGTAGGGGAGAGAAGCGGGCCGGGGACAAGGAAGACCTGCGGCCGTTTCAGCCCCAAACAAAGAGAAAGAGGTCTCGTCTGTGGCCAAGTTGCCCCCTACACTCCCCAGCTTCCTCTTCCCCCTTCCCTCCCTCCCGAGAGCCAGCCAGATGCATGGGGAGGGGGGATTTCAATGGGCAGGGGCTCTCTGTGTGTGTGTGTGTGTGTGTGTGTGTTCTGTATTGCATGAGACCCCTTCTGTTCTCCCTGGGTTCACTTAACCCCTCCCCCACCCGCTCCGCCTCGCAGGGGAGGCCCAAGGCACAATTGTAAAAGACAAGAGAGGGAGGGAGGGAGGGGAAAGGAGGAGACAGAGAAGAAAGGGGATCAGGCAACCACAACCTTCATCTCACTGGTGTCCCCGAAACGTTCCCAAGGATTAGGCCAGTTGGGTTGGGCATCCATCATCGGCTCCTTTCAGAAAAGGGGAAGACCTTCTCCAGTAGAGATCCATGATAGGCTTAGCTGACTAAGGACCGTAGCAATGTTTGGGGAGAGGAGGACGCCCCTAACCCTTTAAAAAAGCAACCACTGGCAAACGAAGCGACCCGGAGCGACACCCTCGTGCTCAGCGTGCTTACTCGGAAGTAGGTCTCCTCTATCTCAATGGGACCTCACGCCCAACTAAGAGCGTGCAAGCAGCCTCTGGATCTAAATCGAGAATCTAAATCCCCTTTCTCGTGAAATTCGCTCACACTCCTTTCGTCAGGCGCTTGAAGCAACTGCCTCCATCCGGCACAAAAACTGAAAAGGGGACAGGAGGAAGTTTTCCTTTTGCTTACACTCGAGGAAATCCAAGGCAGTTGCCTTTGGGAAGACCAGAATAGGTTAAGGTGGACTTTCAACCAGGAGAGGAAGAGGGTTCATACATTAAAGGAAGTTTTAGAAGAGGTAGCCATGTTAATCTGGGCTGGCCCATCACATGGCACATGAAAGGAAAAGATCCAATGTTTTAACCTTTTTTCTCTCTCTTTCTTTCTCCGTACTTTTCTTTTCTTTTGCAACTGCCAACAGAAAACTCAAGGGCAACTGTTTCTTTTTCTTGTTCCCTTTGGATCCTGAATTTTACTAGAAAGGGGCTTAAATGATACACAAGAAGGTAGACGCTAAGGCAAATCGTGTACACACCCCATGGGGGGGGGGGAGGCAAATTGCTAACTATTATTTTTAAAAATGCGTCTTGCACAGCAAAACTTTTGGTGGTCTCCTTCCTTGACATTCATCCACTGGGGGGGGGGGGGAGCAACTTTTCCAAAACATAACTGTTTCGTCTACACATCCAAGATATTGTTTTTCAAATCCAGGAGGTTGACCACCTGAGAGAGGTAAGATTAAAATAAATCACATCTTCCCCCCAGTACACTCAAGCTAAACGTGATTTTGCTATATCACAGGCGCTCAGTGTCCTGATGGAGCCCAGCTTGCACAGACCCACTGAAATCAAGGGGGCTGGCAGAAGTACATTTCCATGGGTCTGCTCTAGCTAGGACTAACCATGAATTTAGGGCCTCAGAAAAACCACCTGAGTTGCAAGGCTAAACAAGAGGTGCTGGGAATTGAGGCAAGCATCAAGGACCACACACCGATTCCAGTTCCTACAAAGACATCGATCCTTAGATTGAATTACAAAAGAAAAAGAAAAAAGCCACACAGATCATGGACATAATTTGAAAACAACTGATCTAACAAGACATCAGCCACCCTTGTTTTATTTTGAGTAGGTGTCTATCAAGGTCACCTTGTTCTGGAAACGAAGGCTTCCCGATGTAAGAGAGAAATCCAGTTATGGGCAGGGGGTTCGTTTGTTTTTGTGCCCATCGGTGGAAAACCCAAAGGAAGAATCCCAATCAAATTTGGGAAAGAGGAACTTGATTGCCAATTCTTACACAATTTTCCTCATCTCCGTCTCTGAAGCGACACAGGCTGGCCACCGGGTAGACCAGCTTAATTTGCCCACAACCAAACAACCAAGAATGGCCACCAGAAGAACATGAATGGGCCAACTGTGGCCACTTTGAATCATCTCCATCAACCGCCTTCCCTTCCCTTCCCACTCTGCTCCTCCTAGTTCTGTGGAGCAGGGCATTCCTTCCTTCGTAAGCCTGAGGCTTCCTCAACGTGCTAGCAGGCCTGAGCTGAGGCTGGGGAGATCAGTGTGAGGGTGGCTGATGTCAGAAGAACCTCTTATGGAGGTCAAGGTAGCAGGTCTTCCAGACATAAACTCTTAATGCTTCTTTCCCAGCTTACTCACACAATCTCTGCCAGCCGTGCTGGTCAAGTTGGGAGAAGCACAGGAAGTCCAAGAAAGCGTTCAGACACACGAGAGCCCCCCCCCATCCAGTTGTAGAGCCCAGTGAGGAGACTGTGTGGGCCACCAGAAGGCAATTTACAGGTGTTCTGGGGAGCCCACAAAACAAGCCACGGGCCAGCCAAAAAACCCAACACCTCAAGATAAAACAGATGCTTGGGATTTCATGATTGCCATAATCGCCTGACTGATGCCTTCAGAGAACCCATGTATAACACCAAAGGCACAGAACGTTCCTCTGAGCGTGTGCAGAGTGACTTTTCTGATACAGAGCCACGGCTCACATCTTAAACTGCACAGCAAAAAGCTGTAAGGTGTCTCAGGAGACAACTCCATTGAAACATGCATCCGAAAGAACTCCAGTAAAGAAATTAAAAAGGAAGGGCTGACAGGCAACCGTTCAAACCAAGAAGAGAACATTCAAATTCACCCCCACAAGCTGAACCTTTACTGAAAACGGCGGCAGGGTTAACAGAAGCTGAAGAGAAGATGCCAAACCTTTCTGAGGGAAAAGTCAAGTATCCCGCAAGGAAGTTCACAGTAGCCATAAATATTTGTGACACAAGACATGCCACAAGTTGAGCAGAAAGGTCTCCCTTCAGCATCCTGGTTTTTCCACATTTATGCACCAGCCGTCTTTGTCCTCACATCCACAGACCTCTGCCCCATCAAGCCGGCTTCAGTTCAAGACTCCTAAGTGCAACCTTTCTCTCAGGTCTTTTTCCAAAATAAGGAGCACCCTGAAAACCCAAACCTTTGCCCGGAGAAATGCACCCTGCCTTTGCTAACTCTGGACAGGCAGAGGAAAGAAGCGGGCTGAAAACAGCTGGACTGGACCCATCGCCAAGGAGCAAAGCACCAAAGGGATTGGGGAAAGGGGACACGGCTCCCCGCAAACCGTCTCCTTCCAAATCAGAAGCTGTAAATCTAATACTGAAACTGGCCAAGGCATCAAAACTTCCCCCAACCACAAAAACTAAGCACCAGAGCCTGGGGAAGACCTCTCAGGAGGACTGCTCTCCACTCACCGTCTTGGAGTCTAGCTCATGTCTGGATTGGGCCAGAACCTTGTCCACACCAGCTTGGTCCATGAATGTGACGAAACCGAATCCTCTGTGCAGGGGTGGGGGTGGGGTTTGGAGAAAATGGAAGAGGGGGGAGGAAGTTGGTTAGAACTCAAGACTGGCAGCAGGTCGGTCAGTTAGGAGGGGAGAGGGGGGAGGGGCAGAGGGGGGGGAGCCTCACCTGGATCGCTTAGTCAGCGGGTCCCTCATCACCAGGCACTCCTTCACTTCGCCAAACTGGCTGAAATACTCCCGCAAGCCTTCTGTAAAAGACCAGGCAAGAAGGACACGGCCGTGGGTCCCGAGGCTTCCCCTTCCCGAGGCTTCTGCCTGCGCTCACACGCACACCCGCCAACGCGCACCCGCGGGACGCAAAACCCTCCTGAAAAGAGGAGGAGGGGGTGCGCGGCCAGCCCGGGGCCTCGGCGGCTGCCGGCCTAGCAGAGAATGGGTCCATCTGGGGAAAGGGGCCCACCAACCCCCCAAAGCTCTCCATCCTTCCACCCGTCCAGTCGGTTCCCCGTGTCTAACCCCCCCTCCACCTGAGCGGACCACAAAGACCCCAGCCCTGGGGGATGGAAGGGGGAGGAAAGGCGAGGCCGGGGGAGAAACCCTCGCCCTCCCCCCCCCCATCCAAGGGCGCCTCTCCGCCTCCGCCTCCCGCCCAGCCCCTCATCCCGCCGCCTCCGACGTGCGTCGGGTTCCGGAGCGCAGTTTGGAAAGTTTGGGGCGGCAGGTGCGCGGAACCCCCCCAGTCCTGGGGCGCTGCCTCCCTGCCCCCGGTCTTCCCTCCCTCCCCCCCCAGGCACATGCACACATACAGACGGACACACGTGTGCCTCCCCAGGCGGGCACCGCCTCCCCTTCACACGTACACACCCCCACCCTCCACCGGCTCACCTTGCGTCGTTTGCCAGCTCAGTCCCCCGATGAACATTTTGCTAGCGGGGAGGGGAGAGAGAGAGAGAGGGAGAGAAAGAAGACGCGCGTTGGGAAGCGGCCATCATCCGCGCGCCCCGCCCCGTCCGTCCGCCCCCCTCCCGGCGCCATCGACGGAGGGGGAGCCGAGGGCAAGACCCAAAGCGCCCCGATCCAAGGGAGGGGACGAGAGGAGGAGGAGGAGGAGGCAGGGCCGGGGGCGCAGCGCAAGAAGGCGCCGGCGGCCGCGCTCCAGGAGCCGCGCAAGTCCCGCGTGCTTGGCCGGCGCGCAGGCAGGCAGGCGGGCGGGCGGGCTGGGGGGGGGGGGCGTGTGCGGCTCCGGTGCGCTCGGGCGGCCGGAGGGGAGAAGGCGGCGAGGGCTGCCCGGGTTGCGGGGCCGGAGGCCCCCGGGAGGAGAAGGAGGAAGGAGGCGAGGCGGGCGCGCTCCCCGGCCGGCGGGCGGGCGGGCGGCGAGGAGCGCGACGCCGGGCATCGGCCATGTTGGCGGCGGCGGCGGCGGCTTCTCCCCGGCCGGCCGGACGCCGCCTCCTGCTCCTCCTGGGGCTGCCCCGGCGGCGGCGCGGAGCGCCCGGGCGGCCCTGGCGCGGCGGGCGGGCCGGGCGCGGAGGGAGCCGGCTAGCTCGCCAGCCAAGCGGCCGGCCGGCCGGGCAGCCGCCTACCAGGGATCGTGGGGGGAGTCCGGCGAGGCGAGGCCGGCCTGGCTGGCGTCGGTCTCCATGCGGACCTCTTCTCCCTGCGAGGCGCAGCGCCGCACTCCCGGGGCAGCTGAGCGGAGGAAAAGGGGCCGGACGGCCAGGCCATGCTGCCCCCTCCCCCGACCCCTCGCAGCCGGGCGGGGAGGAGGAGGAGGAGGAGGAGGAGGCAGGGAGGGAGGGAGGGAGGGAGGGAGGGCCGGGCCCGGTGGGGACAACCTGCCCGGCTCCTCCCACCCCGGGCAGGCGGGGAGGCGGCTGGCGGGAGGATAAAAGCCGGCCGGCCGACGGGGCCGGAGTGCGCGCTGGCCCGGGGCTGGCAAGGGCTGGGGGGGGGGGCGGTAGGCCGGCCGGAGGAGGAGGAGGCCGGTAGCGCGGCCCTCGGCGCTCCACTCGGCTCGGGAGACAGGCAGGATGATGCTCAGCCGCTCGGCCCACCCGGGAAGCGGCTCACTTCCACCGGCGCCGGGAGACAAAGGCGGCCCGGAGACCGGGAGCCGCGAGAGCGCCGGGCCTCTGCCCCAGGCTCCCCGGGGACGGGACAGGACGGGGCGGACCGGCGAGGCAGCAGGCCGGCGGGGGATGCTGGCTGGCTGCCTCCGGGCGCCTTTGTTCTCTACCTGCCCAAGGAGGCCGCCGCCGCTGCCGCCGCCTCCTCCATGGTCAAGGGTGCCGGGAGGGGGGCCTCCCTCGGCTGCCGCCCGACGGCCCCCGGGGCTTCATGCCGACGGCCCGCCGCTGCTCTCCTGGCCGCCGCCGCTGCTTCTGGCAGGCAGCGGGGCGGGGAGCCGCCAGCCCGCGCCCGAAAGGGTTAAAGCCCGTCCAACCGGCAATAATCATCCGCATGTGACCGGGAGATCGCCAGGGAGGGAAGGAAGGAGGGAGGGAACCGGAGCCGCCTCGGGGACCAAGGACAAGGCGGCCCAGAGCCTCCCGAGCCGCGCCCTCTGGCCCGTCCCTTGGAGACTAGATGGCCCGGCGCGTGCCCGCCGCCGCTCCGCGTCGCCTCCGCCGCCTGCAGGGCTAGAGGTTCGCGGGCGGCCAGGGACCGTCCCGAAGGCTATTCTCCGGCGCAACGGCCCTGCCCGGCTTCTTCGGGGCGCGGGTGGATCAAGCCAGTATGGGACCCCCACCCCGGCACCAGCCGAAGGAAGGAAACGTCGGCCTTCCCCTCCTACTGGGAGCTCTGAGCACTAGTATATTTTTATTTTCAAAGAACCCCATTTCACTATGATGTCCATTTTTTACACTTAAATTCCACCTTTCCTCCTGTCCAGGCAGGATCCATGTCTTCTCTCCTCCTGCCCCTGCCCAATTTTCACACCAGCCGGATGAGGTAGGTCATGCTGAGAGGGTGTGACAGGCCCAGGGTTGGGATTTGAACCCAGATCTGCATCTTCCTGGGGTGTTCCTAGCCAAAGGTCAGGAGGTTTCAAGTACAGGGAGAAAGGATGTGGGTTCCTCCCCTGGGAATCTGGACAGAGGTGTGAAGGACGTGGAAAAAGGCCTGGTTTAGCGCTTCACCTGCCCTGGTGAGTGTTGTTAGCCGGGGGAGGAGGTCCTGAGCCTTCAGGTCCTGTGGGAGCCCCCAGCTTCAGAAGGCCTGCTTCACCATCCTGCCACTATCAGCCATGTGTGGGAGAGAGCAGTGAAGCCTAGTGGTTAGGGTAGAGGACTACGACCCCAGTTCAAGCCACTTCTTAGCCATGAAACCCTCTGGGTGACCTTGGGCCAGTCACACCTTCAAAGCCTGACCGCCCTATAGGGCTGTTGTAAGGATAAAGGTGGGAGGAGAAAAACCCTCTATTTCGCCTCACCCGAGGAAAGGTGGGATCTGAGCTCAATAAACCTGCTTCCCTTGTAAATTAAAAAGAAATATATATGTATTGCTCCCTGTCATTCTCACGTGGTCAGGAGCGACGTAAGTGAGTGGGTCTGGAAGACGCTTCCCTTAAGTTCTTCCCTATCTACTGAGGTCTCCCTTGGGGCACGACTCGAGGAATCTGTGGTGTCCAGATATTGGACTACAAATCTCATCATCCCTAACCACTCGCCATGCTAGTTGTCACTGAGGACCGCAACAATTGCTGGAAGACCACAGAGACCCACCGCTGGTTAGAATCATAGAAGAGCAAATCTGAAAGGGATACACACACACAGTCCTGCAGAAGCAGGAAAAAGCTCGGCCATGTTGTCTTTCCTGCAGGACACGCCTGGCTGATGCGCTGCCTGCAGCTTTTAAGTTTGCAGCAGGACTTTCTGCTTCCGCAGCTGTTGGCCTCAATTTCAAAAGAATACCTTCTGTACAAAGCAGAACGTTAGGGTTGTAGGACAGGCTGCAAATTAGCTCCATGCGTGCGGACACTCAAGCGATGGACACACTGGTGCATTGTCCTCGTACCTTAACTTCTACCCCCTGTAAACATAAGGAGTGAGCTCTGTGCTTGGACTCCCTGAAAAGGTGGAAACCCAGTTTCTTTGGGGCTAGTCCATTAAGTACAATGAGATTTCCTTTCCCAAAATACAGAACAATTGGACTGGGCAAGGAAAGATGACGGCCAGGATTCTGTTGCTACACCCAGTTAAAGTCAACCCATTGACTCATTGGGATTGACATACTTGTTGAGTTATCATTCAACTTAAACTGTGTAGTCCTTCAGGACCCCAGAAGAAGGGGCAGATAAACCACCTGCAGCTAGGAAATCCTGGCAAGGGTTACCATAAGTCGAAGTCATCATCATCATCAATTGATTCAATGGTCTCTCCTGTATGTGAGACTAACAAGATAATGCCGTCCTATCTCCGAGTGGGTAGGACTGTACGATAATCTGCTTTCTGCAAATTCCAAGGCTATCCGGTCCCATACTTTATTTCAGCTTTTCCACATCACTAGGGACGCCCTATGTAGGAAGTGGGGTAGCTAGTGCAATTATGGTATAGGGTTCCATGGAGTTGAAATTGACATACAGGAAGGATGCCCTAATGTGCCCTTTTTAAAAAGCAACAAAGGCTGGTTTGTGTTCTGAATTTCCTTGCTTTGGGGGCTATGACTTAAGAGGAAAGAATTAAAGCCACCCTTTAAAAAAAATATTAAAAAAACAAAACTAAGAGGACAGCCAACAGCAACACAGCACTTTCGACTAATGTACAAGACAGACCAACTTCTCCCAGCCAGGTCTACCTAGATCTCCATGGAAATCATGCCTGCTTCCAAAAAAACTGAGTGGCCATTTAAATCTGTTCTCGTACATCTGCCCACCATAGGACATTGGGGTGCTGACTGAAGTTTCCCCCCAGAAAACATCTTTCATGATCACCCCATTGCATGAACCACCTTTCTCTCCCAACTGGCTGTCCCTTCTCTACTCATTTTAATTAATCTGGCGGGGGCAAGGATCCAAGATCCAAATGTAAACGAGCTGGAAGTCACCCCAAGGGTCACTGAATCTAATCACAGTTGCTGTAGAAAGTCCATAACAGGAGCATCTTTGGCCCATTGGGAACCTTCCCAAGGAGAGCTCAACCCTTTTCCAAGGCAGTCCCTGCCATGTTGAATGGCTCTTCGCGTGAGGAATTTCTTCCTAATGTTTAGTCAGGATCTATTTGCAATTTGAATCCCTTGGTTTGGGCCCCTGCCCTTGAAAGCAGCAGAAATGAAGCTTGCTCCACCTTTCTAAGAGCCCTGGAGAATCCGGAAGGTGGCCGTCCTGTCACTTCCCAGCCGTCCTTTCTCCCGGCTGAACCTTACCGACATCTCCGACTGTTCCTCGTCGGGCTCCATTTCTGGGCCTTTGAGAACATGTTTGCCACCCTCCTCTGGAGGCATTCCAACCTGTAGTTGTCCTCTTTAAATGACTGAGCTACTCCCAGCTCTTCAGTGCCATCATCATCTCACTGAAACTTATCCAACCATCAATAATAATCATGTGCTGTCAACTCAATTCTGACTTACAGCAACCTTTTCCAGGGTTTTCCAGGTAGAGCATGCTCAGAAGTGATTTCCCACTCTCTTTTTCTCAGGAAGAAGGGAATTCTACCTCTCTTTTTTTGCTCTGCTTCTACCTGAAGCAGAGCAAATGGACTGTGTGCTGTTTGCCCAAGGCCACAGCCGATGGCTCTAGGAGGAACTGAACTCCCAACCTCTTGCTCTGCAGCCAGAGACCTAAATCACCGAGCTATCCAAGCAGCTAATAATTGTGTGCCATCAAATCAATTCTGAATTTTGGTGACCCTTTTCCAGGTAGAGAAGACTCAGAAGTGGTTTCCCTTTCCTTTCTTCTGGGGGCATTTCTGGGACTGTGTGCAGCTGGCCCAAGGCCACCCAGGCTGGCTCTTCTCCCTGGAGGCACAGCGAGGAATCGAACTCCCAACGTCTGGCTCCGCAGCCAGGTACTTTAACCAGTGAACTATCCAGCCTTGTTATCCGACCAAACTAAATAGATCAGGGGTTGAAATAAGTTATAGGACTGATGTTTTATGCATGGGTTCTCTGGGCTGTAAACAATTCCTTTGGAGACCTAGACATGAAAGCATTGTGCTTTTACCTTTACGGAAGAACGTATATATGCTGTGTCCCAGCAATCATGGGCCTGATGAACAGTTCTTTAGGGTGGTGTGACAAGGGATTATCAACAAACAACCAGTGGAATTTTGCCACGGCAGTTCTGCTAACCAACAGGATTCCGGCCAAAGCAGTAAAAAAAAAACACACACACACAGAAAAATTAACTAAACCCTGGGTACTAGATTGGCATTTCTTAGCTGCTCCCAAACCTTGGCCTCAGGCAAGCCAAAAGAAGGGACATCCCCCAGAAAGTAACTTCCACCAGGAAACAGGCCAGGGAAACGCCACTAGCTGCCAGGCTAAGACTTAACTGCAGACAAAAATACATGGCCCAAATCTTTTTAAGCAGCTCAGAGGGACAGCCTTGAGTCCGGGGGGGGGGGGGGGGCTTTGCTGAGGTTCTCAGCCACCTGACAGATCAATTCTCATCTCCTAATTGGAGGTGGGAGGAGGGTTAGTGAGGTCCTTCCGGAGAAAACTGAATCATGGGGCACTGGGGAGACCTGGGTTCAAATCCCTGCTTGGCCTTAAAAGTCAGCCTCTCACCGGCCACATACTCTCAGCCGTGAAGTGCCTCACAGGACGGTGTGAGGATCAAGTGTGGGGTGGAAGAAATATATGTTCACAGCCTTGAGCGTCTGGCAGGAACGGCAAGATATCATGATAATAAAATAAAAACAGTGATTTCCTAACTTGCTTCAGTCTGACATCACCGTGGGCTAATTAATTTCCCAAGAGGCTGCTGATCCTGCTGGACTCAACATCCTATTTATGATGGAGCTCTGGAAAAATGTAACTTTTGAGGATTGTGTGTTCTGTGCTGTCAAGTCGGAACTGACTTACAGCAACCCGAATAGGGCTTACAAGATAAGTGAGATGTTGAAGGAGTGCTTTTACCAGTTCTGTTCCCCCCAGTGAGTTTCTGTGGCTGAGCGGGATTTGAACCCAGGTTTCCTGAGTCCTAATCTGTTACTCTACCCAATACACCACACTGGGTATATATAGGTGGTGGCTCACATCTTTCCAGGGTTTCCACGGGTCCCAACAAAGGCATGGGATGACAGTCATTCCCTGTTAAGAAACAAACACTTCCTTCAAGATGCTGTTTTTCCCCAGAACCTTGTAGAGTAACCATCAGGAGGAAGGAAGCTTTGGAAAATAAACAGGCCTGTCTGGCTGATTATAATTGCATACAGAGAGAGAGGGAGGGAGAAATTCATTCAAATTTTACGTTTGCTTACTTTTATTTCTGCCCCATCAGAGCAAAGGGGGAGTTGCTTTCAATTTTGTGCCGTAGGCAACCGAGAGCGGGTGACTCCACAGAGCCAACCTGATAACAAGAAAACCAGAGCACAGAAAGTTTTTTTTTAAAGTAATTTCTTCCAATTACTCATTCTAGTGCTAGGAAAACGACCCATGGTGTTTTTTTAACAAAGTAACAAAGTAACTGCTTGTTGCAAAGTTTGCTACTTCGTTCATATCCATTATTCTATTTATTTGTTTTTTTAATAAGTCAGGTAAGGCACAAATTCCTGTCAAAATTAAAATGCCCTTTAAAGGGAACTATCCAATGTTTCCTGTTACATCAATATAGTCAGCTTGTTCTTGTTCGTGACATTACTTTTGGAATGTAACTTCATTACGACTTTGTTATCTGAAAAAGTAACTAGTTACAGGTGATGGTGTTATTTGCAGCTTATGACTTGCAAGCAACACAAGCCATACATTGGCACCAGAAATGATCAGGGGTTGAGGTCTCTCTGGCTGCAGAGCCAGAGGTTGGGAGTTCGATTCCCCCCACTGGGCCTCCTGGACAGGGGCTAGACTCCATGATCTCATAAGGTCCCTTCCAGCTCTGCTGTTCTAAGATGATAAAGGTGGGGATAATGAATCAATTTTCAGGTAGAAGTGCTTCCTGAAGAGAAAGGATGAATGTCTTCCTCGCTTTCTAATGTGGAAACCCCCAAACCTGGCTGTGGCATTGGCCAATATGGTTAGCAGCTAATTAGGGAGCCGGGGCTCAGTCTCCCAGCCGCCAGCCGGCCAGCCCGAGTCCAGCCCCTGAACCAAAGGAGTGGGGAGCCCTCAGCCCTTTGGGGTCAGAAGTCATTTCTGGCTTCGGTCAGATCCGGAACTCTCCTCCCCGTGAATGGCCCATCTGACAAGATGGAAGCCATTTGCCCCACAAGGAATGGATTGAGGGTTTCGGATTCATGTCGCTGATGAGAAACAGGTCATCCCCCACCAGGAAGCCAGCGGGGAGCAAAGG
Source organism: Intellagama lesueurii (assembly GCA_037013535.1). Taxonomy (NCBI): domain Eukaryota; kingdom Metazoa; phylum Chordata; class Lepidosauria; order Squamata; family Agamidae; genus Intellagama; species Intellagama lesueurii. The sequence goes on along the minus strand of JBAJHW010000014.1, from coordinate 13,426,677 downwards.
TCAAAGCATCCTACAATGGGCAGACCGCAGAGAGAGGGGGAGGCAGCTGGGGGTTTGCTCAGTGGAAGCGCCCAAATTCAAAGTTCACTTCCATTTCCTTCCAATTTGGAGCAGGGGATTGGGGGCGGGCGGGGGGGGGCTGAGACACAGGAGAACCTTCTGTCTGCTGTGTGAGAAGGCTGGTGTGAAGCATGGAGAGACTGTCGGTTGCCCCCAAACCAGGCCAGAAGTCCAAAAACAAGCTCAAAAGATTTAGGGAGTTTGCAAAACTAGCAAATGCTATTTTAGGCTGCATTAACAGAAGCCGTCTCCAGAGCCCGTGAGGGACTAGTTCTCCTCTATTCAGCGCTGGCTGGGCCTCCTCTTGAGTTCTGTGTCCAGTTCTGGACACCACATTTCAAGAAGGATGCCGACAAACTGCAGCTGGTTCAGAGGAGGGCAACAAGGATGATCTGGAAGTCAAGCCCTTTGAGGAAAGACGGAAAGAACTGGACATGTTTAGCCTTGAGAAAAGAAGACGGAGGGGAGATATTATAGCACTTTTGAAAGACTTGAAAGGCTGTCGTACAGAGGAAGGGCAGGATCTGTCCTCAATCATCCCAGAGCACAGAATATGCCATAATGGGCTCAAGCAAGAGGAAGCCAGATTTAGTCTGAATATCAGGAAAAACTTCTTAACTGTTAGAACAGTACGACAATGGAACCAATGATCTCAGGAGGTGGTGCGGGCTCCAACACTGGAGGTGCTGAAGAGAAAATGGGACAATTATCTGTCAGTTCTGCTTTGACTTGGACTCCTGCCTTGAGCAGAGGGTTGGACCTGATGACCTTAGAGGCCCCATCCAACTCCATTATTCTCAGGTAAAAACATGCTGCCAGGAGCAGACCCCTGGTCCTGGCTAAGGATTGCACTGGCACCTGCTCGACATGTAAAAGGCGGGTTCAGCTTTCTGTCGGTCACCTCGCCACTCACAAGTAACTCTGAGAACCTCGACAGAGGATTTTGGGAATTATAGTCCGAAACAGTCAGTTCTGACTGGGATTCTGCTCAGTTTAAGGCCGCATCACACACCCATAAGGCCATCAGTCACCACAGCGCGGGAACTGAGTGTTTTCCAAAGCTCCTCTTGTTTGTTACAAGGCTTGGAAAGTAATTTGAGGCCATAAAGGTTGCTATGATGCAGGCCCAACAGACGGCGTGCATCCAGAGCTTGGGAAAAGTTACTTGGGGGGGGGGGGCCTTCAGCACCTAGACATCCACTTCCCAGCCAGCATATGCAGGATCGGGGATTCAGGAAGCCACACTGCAAAAATAATAATAAAAGCAGGTTTTTGCCCCAAAGTAAGATATGCCGGCAGGGAGGCCTAGGAGTTAGAGCATCAAAAAGTAACTTTTCTGAGTTCTGGTACATAGCATCATTCTATATCCTGCTTGCAACACACACACACACACACACCAGCTAGAACCACCCAGGGTGGATGTTCAGAGCCCACCTCTAGGCTGGCCTTTCAGAGGCATGTGTTGTCGTTTCCCACCCACCGCCCCGCCGCGAGAGATTTGGCTACCAGCCATGGCTGCTGGTTGCCACTTGAGGCAGGAAGCGGGGAGCTGAGGCTGGTGGGAGAGGGGGAGCTTTTTGAGGGGGGGCAGGGAGGCACTCCTGGGAATTCCGAGGAGGAAGAGGAGGAGGAGGAGAAGGAGAGGGTGGGAGATGGTGGGAACCCACCCAGTGCCTAAATGGCCGCTTGTCATCCCAGCCCAGAGGAGAAGGCTTTGTTCACACAGAGCAGGAGAGGCACGAAAGCTCCTCTCCTTGAATTCATTGAGTCTTAATGGCTTCACAGGCAGGGGATGGGGGGGGAGCCCAAATCCTCAAAAAGGTACAAGCCGGTGCTCACATGGCCACTTGCCCACTCGCCAAAGGTGTGGGCCCCAGGAGGAAGAGGGAAAGAGAGGGAGGTGGGGAGAAAGAGAAGCCTCCAGCTCGGGAGACTTTTTAAGGGATAAAAAACCCCAGAAGTCCCCGGGGCCATGCTGGGAGGGGGGATCTGGGAGTTACCACAGAAAAAAGTAACTTTTCCCAGCCCTGGGGATGACTTTAAGCACAGTGCTCTCACACGGCTACCTGCTATCATGTAGGAAAGTTCCTTTCAGGAGTGGCCCAACATATTTTGCTACCTGAAGCAGAGCAAAGGGAGCCTGCAGCCACCTCCTGCGGTCCCAAAACCTAGGCCAGGAACTCAGGCCCATGGGCTGGACAATCCCACAGGCATTTCTTGGGTTTCCTTGACAGGAAACGGGCCAGAAAAAGAAATTAAATTGCAACCAATTTGCTATGAAATTGAATCAAAATGTGGGGTGGGGGTTTTTCTCCCCCGGGCCACCAGGAAGACTAAGAAGTGGGTTCTAAATCAAATAAAGCCTGAACTATCTCTTGAAGTGGGGCGGGGGCGGGAGAGAGAAAGGATGAAACAGGGGGCTGTCCTACTTTGGGCCCATCATGAGAAGGCAGGATTCTCTGGAAACGACGGAAAAATCGAGGGCAGCAGGAAAAGAGGAAGGCTTAATGTGAGATGGATTGGCTCTGCCAAGGAAGCCACGGACTTGACTTTGCAGGAGCTGAGCAGGGCTGTTAATGGAGGTCATTCATTCATAGGGTTGCCAGAAGCCGGAGCTGGCTTGACAGCCCAGAGCAACCACTAAGAAGTGTCGTTTGCTGCTTTTTCAGGAAACCGGAAATCTGCCACCTGAGACACATCTGGCTCACTGTGCCTAACAGCAGGGCCGGCCCTGGTACTGTTCCTCATTTCTGCAGATCGAGTTTACATGCCTTTAGCATCAGGGCCACCAATGTCTTCCTCCTCTACCCTCTCCTACTGAGCCTGCTGAACTATAGACACCGAGCAGGCAAAGGTCTGTGGAAATCCTCACCTGCTAAATTGCTCCTATTCGCGGCAAAGTGTCTGGCCCGGCAAGAGAGGACGAACCCGCTAGCCCCTGCAGGAAGCAGTTAAGGGCATGGGAGCCTTGGCAGAAACTCAGTTCTGATAAGTGGAAAGGCTAATTGGAATAAGAAAGGAGGTGAAAGGCAAAAGGCTGGGGGAATGGCCTTATGATTAGCTTTGCCCGAATCCTGACTTCAAAGGTATCCCTCTTGTTTCCCTTCCACTTAGTTTACAAACAGGCTTCACTCATTATAAACGCCTTTATTACTCTGGCCAGATGTCAACGAGGGGAGATGGTGGCATTATATCACAGTTGGTGTTTTTATGGCACTTTCTATGGCAGGGTGGAGACTATGCTGGCCTCCAGATGTGGTTGCTCCCCAGTGCCCATCACCCCAGCCACCTTGGCAAAAAGTTGGGAATGATGGGAGTTGTGATTAACACCAAGAAGGCCACAGGGTGTTCTGAGCCAGAGGCTAGTGGCCCTGTGGCCCTCTAGATGTGGTTAGATACCAGTCCCATTATCATCCCAAACAATGATCCTTGTGGCCTGAGAGTGACCGGAGCTGTAATGGAAGCATCTGGAAGCCCCATGCTCATTGCTGGCCCTATTCCAGGCATTCTGGGTCTCCCTTCCAACCATCATCTTTATCACAAGCCATTCAGGCAGATCAGTGTCAAGGCCTGCTCTTGCAGACTGCAGAAGGGTGCCCTGAGCTCACATTTGGACTACAGATCCCAGAATCCCCCAGCCAACGTGGCCTGGCCTTGTTGGCTAGGGAACTCTGGAAGTTGTAATCCAAAAGTTAATTCTTTCTAAGTGGTGTGTGTGTGTGTGTGTGAGAGAGAGAGAGAGAGAGAGAGAACCTATAAGATGTTGAGGCATTTTCTGCTGGCGTTGCAAAACAAAACACACAATGTTCTTTAGTGCTTTTGTACAAATGATTCCATATCAGAAGCATGTAATGGGTTGCTTGCATCTTTTTAAAATAATAATAATAATAATTCATCAGCCAGTCCTTCAGGGCTTGCTGGATAGGTGCTGGCTTTGTTTCACCCTGGGGAAAAGATACTCATTTCTCTGCCAGAATATCTAACAAATTTCAGAAACTTCAACACACACACACAAACCACTCCATGTCTCATGTGCCTGCTGGAAGCGAGAAACCTCATGGGGGACAGCAATTCCTCAACCAACTTCCTCATCAAGAACAAGCAATTCGACAAGGTGCCTTTACACAGGAGTAAGGCTTGGGGGTGCCGGCAAGGCAGCCCCTTTTTGGGCTCTGCCGGCAGGACTTCAGAAATGAAAAGCAGCTCTTTCTCCCTGCAGGCCAGGTCTGTCCCTCTCGCTCGGGTGTAATGACCCAAGTGCTGGCACTCACGGCAGCCTCCCCCCCCCCCCGACAAGGGGCCAACTCTCCCCCCTCCCCCTGGCAGGCAAAGAAGTCCATCTCTCCTGCTCAGCGTGACCCAGCCCAGGCTAAAAGGATCTCCTCCAGCCCGCTTAATCCCCATCTGTTTGGCTTCTGTTTTCTCAAGTTGCTCTGGAGATGACGGAAGCAGCCGCCCGAGCATCTGCGCCCCTACGTCTGGAGCAGGGGCGGCGCTGGGCCATCCTGAGCCCTTGGAGGTCCAGCTGGAACAGGTTAAGACTCTGTCCAGGGTGCGGATGCCAAGGGGTAAACCATCTCAGGTGGTTGGACCCCTGGTCCCACCCCACGCACACACAGCAGGGCCTGTCTGAAAGCAACGCGGAGAATCCTCACCAGGATCACCAAATTAATTCCCCCCCCTTTTTTTTTTCCTTTCAGCCATTCATTTCGGGGGACGCCGTAAGGGTGAGACCCAGAGCAGAGAGCACAATTTTTTTCCAGGTGCAGTTGGACCACAACTCTCATTAGCCTGGATCTTTGGCCAGGATCATGGGAACCAGAGTCCCTCCACACCACATCAGCGATAGGTTCCCACCCAGAGGGTTGAGCAATAGATCACAGGTCTATATTTGCTTCGAGAATTATTAATATTCTACTAGTGTTGTTGTTATGTGCCGCCAAGTCGCCTCCAACTTATGTCGAACCCATGAATGAGCCATCTCCAAAATGCCCTGTCCTCAACTGCCCGGCTCAGCTCTTGTAAACTCAAACCTGTGGCTTCCTTTAGGGAGTCAGTCCATCTCATATTTGGTCTTCCTCTTTTCCTCCTGCCTTCCACATTTCCCAGGCCAATTGTCTTTTCCAGAGAATCCTGCCTTCTCAGGATGCGCCCAAAGAAAGACAGCTTTTATTTCAGCATTTTGGCCTCCAGCTAAAGTTCAGGCTTGATTTCATCTAGGACCCACTTGTCTGTCTTTTCTGGCAGTCCAGGGTATCTCTGGAGGCAAAAGTGTCGAAGCCGAGGCTGCCTTAGTTTGGGCACCTCATGACAAGGCCGGATTCTCTGGAGAAGGCAATCGTGCTGGGAAAGATTGGGGGGGGGGGCGCCTTGGGGGTTTGCCATCATCCTCAGCTCACCAGAAAAGAGCCCCTGCAAGGGAGAATGTAGGAAACCAGTCAAGGAGGTGACTATTATTCGCAACCACCACCACAGGAAAAATAAGGAATAATTTTGCTACAGCGGCCCCTAGGAATCAGGTTTTCCTCGCCTTGGTGGATCTGTTTCCCAAATCAATAAGCTCTCCTCCTGTTTCGAACCACTTGCACCCCCTGTTTCTTTATCCCTGGAAAAGTGGGGGGCTGGGAGAGTCTTGAAGAAGAAGGTCATTTTCACTGTCCTGGTGGCAGGAATTAACCTGCTCAGGAAAGAGCAGAGGGCTGGAAATTGGATTGAACAAGTCCTGAACTCAGGATGAAGCCGGATCTGCGAGGATTGTTATGTTAATCACCTTCCTCCTGGCCTCCCGGCTCCCCCTCGACCTCCCCCGTCCGCTGCCCTTTGGGGAGGGGGCAGGAAAGAGGGGAAGGGCTCCTGCGCAGCCTCTTGGCTCTCCTCCCGCCCGCCGCCGTCTTCCGCCGCGTCGCCGCGCGTGGCCGCGCCCGAGCTCCGAACGTTACTCTGCAGGAGGAACTCCTGGCGTTCCTCGTTACTTTTGGTGGAAAGTAGGTTGCTGTTGGTAGTTTGTCAGTCGTCTTTTCCATAACTAGTTAAGACAACCTTAGGCATGGGACGCTGGAGACCAAGACCACGATCATCCATGCCTTGTCTTTCCCATCACCATCTAGGAGCGTGAAAGCTGTAAGGTTAAGAAAGCTGACGGGGGTGGGCTTGAAATGTGAGGCTGGTGGAGAGCTTTGTGGGCACCCCGGCGTTCCAGAAAGACAAACAAGTGGGTCCTAGATGAAATCAAGCCTGAGCGCTCTCTCTCGAGGCCGAAAGGTTGACACGGAGGGGGAGGCGATCTGCCAGCCTCGTAAAGCAGGAGGAGACGTACCCAGAAGACAGATTCAACGGCGCAGCCAGTAAAACCAGCATAGCGTAGAAACAAAACAAGCCAGGTCATGGCAACAGATGTCAGACCATTGGGTAAGCCATTTTGAAAGGATGCATCCTGACACCTTTCCTGCGAGGAGGAGGAGGGCGGGCGGGCATGGGTTGCCCCCTTGGCTGGGCATGCATGCCACCCTCTGGGAGCAAACCAGGGGGGAGAGACTTTCCTGCGTGCCCGTCAAGCACATATCCATCGGCATTGGTGGTGTGTGTGTGTTTTAATGGCTGTTCCTGAAGATCTTGACATCGTGACAGGTTTGTCATGAGGCAGGTGGTTCCTTAGGCAGCCAAGACCCAAGCCGGGGAGGGCTTCCCTGCAGGGCCTGGAGTCCAGATCAGAAGGGGCCACTCACTCGGCGCGTTTACCCAGAGACAGACAGGCAGGCAGGCTGCCTGCCGGGGATGCCTCAGCCTTCCAGTGGGGTAGAGGGCTGGACTAGATGATGCTTGAGTGCCCCTTGTGCCATGAAGGTGCCATGGTCCTATGACTCTGCCTGGCTAGATGGGCCATGTTGTGAAGAGGTGCTTCTCCCCGGTGTTCCTCCCAGGGTGGCCTCCACACTCATGAGGGAGTGCCCGATCTGAGTCTCCCCCCCCCGTCGCGGAAAAACCTCCCCACACAAAAGGAAAGAATGGCAGAGAAACAGGGCTGAGGCCAGTCCTGCTGAGCTACTTTTCTCCTTGCAAGGTGTGCCTGTTAGATTAGGGGGAGGGTCCAGAGAAAGAGTGTGTGTGTGTGTGTGTGTGTGTGTGTGTGTTTACATGCAAGACAGTATTACAACCTGGAAAATGTACTTCTTTGGCCTTCTTCTTCTTTTTCCTCTCTGATCAGAAGTCAAGACCTCATACCTGCTGTTTTGATTTTGGGTGCGGCACCTCTAAGCCAAACGCCATGTTGCCTCCAGACTACAGATCTCGAAATAAGAAGATTGACCCCCCAATGATCAGCTGGGACCATCCCCGCTTTGGCCATCTCATGAGAAGAGAAGACTCCCTGGAAAAGACCCTGATGTTGGGAGGGTGTGAAGGCAAGAGGAGAAGGGGACCACAGAGGACGAGATGGCTGGACAGTGTCACCGAAGCGACCAACATGAATCTGACCCAACTCCGGGAGGCAGTGGAAGACAGGAGGGCCTGGCGTGCTCTGGTCCATGGGGTCACGAAGAGTCGGACACGACTAAACGACTAAACAACAACCAAAGCATGGGCTTTCTGCCTTTTATGTGCTTAAGCATTCCTTGCTTTTCGTCCATTCTCTGGTCCTGTTCTCCAGCCGGGACAATTCTTAGCATCCCCAGATAAACCCACATTTCAAATATTTCTTTCTCTTTTTTAAGAGAGGCCCGCATTAAAGCCCACGATTCCATGCAGTGAAAGGGAGAAGACATCGCACGACACATTGTGCCTTCCCGAAGCTAATGTCCTAGGCTCCAGGCAATATTTATTGATGGGATTCCATAGTGGCAGGCAGACGGGGTACCTGCTGAGGCCTCGTCCCCCCCCCCTTCCTTATCCTGGTGACCGGGGCCCGTCTGTCGTGGGACGAACCTGGATGTGGGAACCAGACTTTAAGTGGCAGAGGAGGATTCATTGAGAGCGTGAGACCAGCCTCTCCCAGGCACATGAACACACACACACACCCCAGCCATGCTTTCAGCTTGATCTGGGGGGTATCCCACCCCCAGGTCCCTGCCTGAACAACAGAAAGCCAGTGGGTGGATGGGGGGGGGGGGGAAGAGAGGCTGAGCTGAGAAGGGCTTCCCCCTCCCTGGCTCTGTCTGCCTGCTGGCCCCCACACCCCCACCCCCGTATCCAGAGCACCGGATGGCAGGATTTTGGAGAAGCCGGGCTTAGCGGGGCTATTCAAGACAACCGCAACCTGGCAACCAGGGTGGCAACAATGGGCGTCCAGGAGGGAGAATGTTTCCGCATGCCTGATCAATGGGAGCGGGTGAGGCCGGCAAGCAAACAGGAGCTGGGAAAGCAACCCAGAAAAGAAAGAGGGACCCCCCTTTCCCTGACTCAGTTCCTTTCATTTATCAAGGCCCTTTGTGCAGCTGCTGACAAGAAGGGCCCAGGCAGGCTCAAGGGGGTGGGGGTGGGACGCGTTTGGGTCAGGGTGCTTTTTCTCCTCCTCCCCCCCCCGCACATCCCTACAATTAAATATGAAGGTATGCCCCCTTTTCCCTTCACCCTCTTCTTTTGTCCCCTTCTAGGAAGGGGGGGAGAAATTACCCACCCCCTCCACTCCACGGACCCATCTGTGCTCCGTCCGGCCTCTCCCACCGGCCCGTCGGGTCGGGGTCTCAAAGAATGTTACTTTCCTGGACAGATAAAGGAGCAGCCGCTCTCCACCCCAGCCCGCCCCACCGCGCCCCCTTGTTTGCCAACCCGAGAGAGAGAGAGAGAGAGAGAGAGAGAGAGAGAGAGAAAGAAAGAAAGAAAATAACTCTCCAATTTGGACATCAGCTGCTGATGGGGACGAAATCGATCCCAAGCAGGCTGTAGCCACCTGCAGCAAAGCTGAACTGCAGAGAGGGCCCGAGAGAAGGAGGGTGGCCCTTGAGCCAAGCTTCCCATATTCTGATTTGAAGGGGAAGGTTCCAGGTGCCAAAAATGGGCCGTTGGACATGGCGCAGCAGGACGAGGTGGAAAGCAGGGCGGTTTCTTCTCCTCAGGTGTCAGCAAGAGAGGTTTAGTTGGCCCAGGGCAAGTGGGGACACACACACACACACACAACACCCTAAAAGGCTGCTTTCTCACAAACTGGGACCGGTTTCGGGAAAAGAGCGGAAGGCAGCTGGGAGGAGAGGGGAGATGATGACGCTGGGACGGGTTGGATGAGCAGCCCTGAAAAGAGGGGGAGTTCGGAAGGCCCTCAAGGATGAGTTGGCCCTTTGCCCAATGAGGTTGGTTTTGTGGTCTTTGGTCCAGCATCAAAAGAAAGTTTTTCCCAGCAAGGAAGCACAGTGTCGCTATTCCGAAAACCTCCTGGCAGGGAGGCAGTATCCGTTTGGAAGCTCAGTGACACACCATAATAACCTCATAGCCAACAAAACACACACACACACACATACTCCTATAGGAAGAGTCCAAAAATACAGGGAGCTGGATCGGCAGCCCGTATCAACAAAGGGGGAACAGGCATTTTGTAACGTTAAGGGCTCTTAATGGCCCAGCCCAGACCAAACTCTGCATTACAACAGAGATGCCTTTCATAGCTACATCATTTCCTGGTCAATGCATTTATCTTTCGGCCACTGTGACAACTGTAGTGAATCCGAAAGGGAACAAGAAACCTGGGGGCTTGGAGGCTGATGATGATAGAATCTCTTCCGTTTACAAATCCTGGTCCCCCTACACCACTTCCTCCAGGAGCTATGAAGCCCACAATGCATCTTTTAAAGAGATCGCTGGTCTGCCGTGTGCATTGTTTAACAGATTCCCGCCCAATACCCATTGTTCAAAACTGGTAGGAGATTTCTGTCCACTTTTTTCCCCTTTCCCTTCTTTTTTTGGTTTGGGCATTTTGGACTGCATGCAAAGGACTCTCGGGGCGGATCCTTTGTCCCAGATCTGCCAATGTTTCGCCCCCTCCGTCCTCCCCACTTTGATTTTTCTTCTTTATGGAGAAGGTCGCCATGATCCGAGGCCCTTGAATTATTAAATTGCTGAGTTTTTGTGAAAACCCAGGATCTGATGGTCCTCCTGATGGGTGTTCTTGCATCCCAGAATCTCCCTACTCAGCAAGGAGGGATGTTAACCACCCAAATATGAAAATTTTCCAGGCTCTGTCCTCTCGGCACGTTTACCAGAGGTAAATAGATCCCACCATGATTTTTGCCTTCTTAGCAGGAAAAGCTTGCAGAGCCTCCTTAACCAAAAGAAGCAACAGCCTTTCCCTGCTGGGGTTTCAGCTCCCTTCGAAATTATGATCTCCATCCCAAAAGTGGCATGCATGTGTGAGATGAGGCCGCCAGGTCTTCTCCCACTTGGTATTCCCAGTGGTTTCCTCACCCTCCCTCATCCTTCTGTGGGGAAGCACCGGATCCTTTCTGGCTACAGCAGGTGGGATGAGAGAACGAGGGTAGCCATTTACTCCCCACCAAACAGGAGGTGAAAGAAGGAAACGGAGTGCCACCGTCCTATTTATCAGCAGAGAGGCAAAACCTGAAAAGCCCTGCTGAACTTTCCTTACCGTGAAAACTCTGTGGCAAGACAGTCCAGATTGAAACAAGAGATAGTGCTGGAAGATGAGACTCCCAAGAATAACTCTGGTTCCAATGGCGCAACTAGATTAAAGCCGAAAGGATGGATTGACTCCCTCAAGGAAGCCACAGGCTTGAGTTTGGAGGAGCAGGGCAAGGCAGTTGAGGGCATGACTTTTTGGAGGTTGCTTATTCAAAGGTCAAGAGTGACTTGACAGCACATAGCAACTAGAAAATAAAATGTATCTTACCTGCATGGAGGAGATTGTGACCAGGTGGCCTGCGTGCTTGCTGACAAGCCAACTGGTGATCCTGGGTTCAAGCCCTTCTGTCCTGTAATACTCTCAATCCCTGTTCAAGAACAGCTGCTCCAGGTGAGCCATGAAAGACAGGTCCTCCCAAGAACTTGGAAAGTTCTTTTTCAAAAAATAGTTCATTACTCATCACCAAAACCATGGTCTGGTATACTAATTCATTGTGCTATTCGTACATTTTTCCATCCCTTTTTGTTGCTGGGGGGGGGGGGGTAGGGGAACAAAAGCATAGGATGGATAAGAGCATGGCAGAGGATAGGAAAACATCCTCTCAAGACAGTCCTAAAAATGATTTTTAAAAGTAACTTTGAAAAATGACGAGAAACCGCCGCCGGTTGTGTAGATGAAGTGCTGCTGTTTCCACTTGTACTTTATTTTCGTGCCAGGCAACCGTGCTGCCTGTAACTTGCTATACCTAACTTTGGGGTCTTCCTTTCTTACACTACCCCGGTCCTGGACTTCTGCAGTTCTTCACACGGTTCCTGCTTGTCGAACTACAGTTCCCATCATTCCCGACGCCCACGCCAGCGAGGTGTGTTGGGAACTGTAGTCCTGAACACCTGCAGAACAGGTGTCTGGCGTAAACAGGGAGGGCCTGGAGGGGCTTTGGATGCCACTTAACACGTCTGTGTCTCTAAATTTATTCCGCCCCTGCTCCACCTCCAGCCTCAACCAGCCACGAGATGCCGCGCGAACAGAGACTGAGTTGGAACGTCTCGCCAGAAATGCAAATCTCGCCGTCTTGGAACTGGCGTGGCATAAAAGCTTTCGGAGTAATAATTTCCTCCTTTTATCTGTGGAAGTGTTAAATACAGATTCCAAACAATAACTGCTCTGTACGGCCCCTGGAAAGTTCTAATTGATAATAAATAATTCAGTTTCTCGGCTGGTCCAAAATTTGCTGAAATCTTGGGCTATGATCCAAGCAAATGATTAAAAGAAACAACTGGGGAGGGGTGGAATTGGTGAGATGAAAATTACATCTTTCTTTCTTTCTTTCTTTCTCTGAATAATCTCCATGTCAAGGTTAGGAAGCTCTGCCACGAAGCAAGGCCAAGCACAAAACTCAGGCAGTTAAAACCTGGACAGGATTGAAAGTGCCGTAGTGGGCAACTAGACTACCATGCTGAGAATCTGAGAAAGTTGCTTTTTTTTTTTTTTTTTTTTTTTTTTTTTGACTGCAGTGCTGAGATTGGGGTGGATGGGTGCCTAATCCACCAAACTGGGAGGGAAGGTAATACTTCAGAAGTCAAAATCGGGATTCAAGGCGGCCTTCAGAGGTGGTCGAACAGGGCCAAAACAAACAAAATGAGTTTCAACACAGAAAAAAAGCAAAGTTCTCCCCCTAGGCAGTTAAATCAGACACAGAGATATAGGGCAGATGACAGATGGCTTGCCAATCATCCTTGTGGAAAGGATCTGGTGGTCAGAGTCGATCACAAGGTAAACATGAGCCAACAGGGTGATGCAGCAGCAAAAAAAGCTACTGCAATCCTTTGACAGAAGCAGAGCCGGATCAAGCGAAGTATTCGTACTAATGGACCAGAGTTTCAGTGTTTCAGCTGACTGCTTGCCTTAGTGCTAATGCTTCTCAGTTCTCAGATGAGGCCAACGGTGGCCATGTCTGTGGATGCCTCCTGTCCCCTCTCTGCCCGTGTGATACCCAGAGCTGATCCTGATCTATCTACTGACCTGGCAGGCCTGAGCTGAACCTGTAGGTATCCAGTTGGTTCTAATTTAGGGAAACCTATTCCCGGGGGTTTCTACCTGCAGCGTGGTTTACCAGGTTTTTGGGGGTGGCCTGAAACTGAGTGGTTTGCTCTCGATGGCACAGAACTTTCTCCCAGGAATCGGTGCAGGAAATCGATCTCCTTGACAACAGCACTTCGACCACGTGCTCCAGCCCACTGAGCTATCCAAGCAGCTTTTTTGGACTACAGCTCCCAGAAGGCTGGGGTTCTGGATCTGCTTTTCTGAGGCTTTTATTCCCAAAATATAACTTTTCAAGCTCTCTTCTTCAAGGGTATCTCCCCACAGATCCAACCCAAGGCTTTCTTGTGTCTCATTCACAGCCAGCACACACACACAGGCCTGTGGGAAGCCCAGAAGTGCCTCCTGAATGGCTTTTCGCTTACACCCCCAGCAGCTGGTATTTGGAGGCACACTGTCTGTGACATTAGCCATCAGGCTCAGAGGATGGGGGTCTGATTGAAGGATAGGCTCAACTCCAAGGAGCACCTGAGAGAGAGAGAGAAAAAAGGGGGCATTGAAGCTGTTAAACTTTGGGAAAGAAAGAAAGACTTACATCTTCCAGAACAGAAGGTTGCTCCCTGAACAAGTGATATTTCTAGACAGAAGGCTATTGAGTGCTCTCGGATGATAAGCAGCAACCTCAGCTGGAGAGCTGCTGCCTGGATAGCTCAGCGAGTGAGGCCTCTGGCTGCGAGTTTGATTCCCCACTGTGTGCCTCCTGGGAAAAGAGCCAGCCTGGGTGGCCTTGGGCCAGCTGCACCATCCCAGGGCTCCCCCATAAGAAGAGAATGGCAAACCACTTCTGAGTCTTCTCTCCCTGGAAAACCCTGAAAAGGGTTGCCATAAGTCAGAATCGACTTGACGGCACACAATTATTATTATTATTACAGCAGGCTCCATAGGTAGCCACAAGTCACCTGGCCATGGGGAGGCATAAGGCACTTTGGCTTTGACTATAGTCTCTGTCCAAAATCCTATTGCTGGCATAACTCAAACAGTGCAACGTTTAGCAATGGCTGCAAGTCACAACGCCCGTAGAGACACCTTGTGTGACAAATGGAGATCATGTCTTACAGCAACGCAGTGCCCAAAATTGCACCGTTGTGCGTTAAGGCCAGCAATCGGATTTTGGACACCATTTCTGAAGCTCCTCTTCTGTGCACAGCTTGGGAATAACCCTCCTAGGCCCCGACACCCCTCCCAATCAGGGTGTGGGGGGAGACGTAAAAGGGACACTTTGACTGTGCAGAAGAGGAGAGCGGGTCACGACCCTCCTGCCCCACCAATCCGGGCAAGTGTCAGCCGTAGCCACCTTGCTGGCTGTCTTAAATGCCCGGCCCTGAGGCAGGAGGGCTCTGGTTTCATTGTGTCCGACGCCACCAACTCACACCACCGCACTGAGATAATGGTACATGAGACGGGCGGCCACAGCCCAGTCATTTCGGGAGAAGGAGAAGCAGATTATCGTGATCTCATCCGAAAGCCACGCAGCAGCAGGGTGGAGCTGTCAGGTGAATGCGGTTTAATCGGTTGCTGCTTAAGGACTGAGCGCCCTTGACAGGTTCCTGTCTAGGAAGAGGACCAGGGCTGCTAATCGCTTCTTTGGCTACTTCCTTTGACACGTTCCTGCTTTGGAAGCCCTTCTTCTATTCTTAGGCTTTAGCCTTCTGTTTGTGCACAGCTAGCCAGCATCCGGTGGTCAGGCAGACCCTGGTGGTTGTTTACTTGAGGGGAGGACAAAGTGAAAGCCAAGGAGGGCTGGATCTGGCCCTCCAAGGCCACTCTTCTGGCCCTCAGAGGCCTCTTTACTGAAGGAAGGAAGGAAGGAAGGAAGGAAGGAAGGAAGGAAGGAACGAACGAACGAACGAACGAACGAACGAAGGAAGGAAGGAAGGAAGGAAGGAAGGAAGGAAGGAAGGAAGGAAGGAAGGAAGGAAGGAAGGAAGGAAGGAAGGAAGAAGAAATTTGCAAAAAGGGTCACTTTCCAGTCTTGAAAACCTTCAGGAACCCTGATGTGACCATGAAATGAGGTGTAGGTCTCATCATAAAACTGTAGAAGCAAAACCGGAAAGCTACTCTTGGTTTTGAGTTTTCACAAATTTTGCTCTTGCAAGGCAGAGAAAGGAAAGCAGGCCCTGGTGCTTCTGAAGTTGCCTGGCATGTTTTTAAGGTATTCCAATTGCAGTTCTTTCTTTCTTTCTTTCTTTCTTTCTTTCTTTCTTTCTTTCTTTCTTTCTTTCTTTCTTTCTTTCTTTCTTCTTTCTTTCTTTCCTTAATTTTTTTTACCCTGACTTTCTCCTTAAAAAAGACCCAAGGTGACGTACATCATTACAAGACAACGTTTAAAAGCTCAAAATGGTTACATATACAAATACTTAAAAAGAATCGGACAAATACCACACTAAAAATGGTAAACAAAAGCAATACCAAAAACACATACAAAGCAGTAAGGCACAGCAAGCCATTTAGAAGACTCTCTCAGGCAGCCACTCGCTGAGGGAAAGCCTGCCTAAAGAGAAAGGTCTTGGCCTGCTTGTGGAAGGACAGCCAAGAGGGGGCCAGTCTGGCTTCCAGTGGGAGGGAGTTCCAGAGTCTGCGAGCAGCCACAGAGAAAGCCATTGCCTGTGTCCACACCAAATGCACCCACCAAACAACCCCATGATGGGAAGATTAGAAACTGGGGGGGGGGGGGGAGCCCCAAACTTCCTCCATATGAGTTCCAATGGTTACTGATAAAGCTTCAACCGGCGGTCATCCTTGCCCCTTCCTTTGACTAGTAAAACTGCAATAAATTCTGCAAGAACGGAAATAATTGCCCAATAAATCCTGTCTCCTGAGGAGCGTTGCTGGGTCGGCCTTCTTTGTACAGTGTCCAGGATTCAGCGTCCAGGTGGGGCGTTGGCATTTCCCCAACATGAAACATAGCCCTGTTTCGTGTAAAATGTATGGCTTTCCTTCACACCATTTTTTCAAGCCTCACAACAGTCCTGTGAGGTGGGTCAGAAGAAGATCAACTCTGCCCAGGGATGTCACGAACGTTACACAGAGGAGTGGGGAATGGGATGGGGCTCTGGCCGAGGACCCTCCCGGTGGCTGACCGGTTCTTGCCGTCCACCTTTTCTCCAGCCTTGGCACTCCTTCCAAGCCTGCCTTCGCCCCTGTAATGCATCTACTCTCTTGTTACCGGGTTTTCTGACAATACTCTGATGGTCTCAGAACCAAGGGAATCCAGTCTGGTGCCTTTCACACAGGAAAAAAAAAGAGAGAGAGAGAGGAAAACCAAACACTTCCTTATTCTTCCCGGCTAAAATGCTGTACCTTCTGAATTCAGGTGTGTATAAATAACCGTCTCTGTAGCTGGGGCCGCCTCAAGGCCTTCGCTGTGTAGCAAAAACGCTTCCCTGAGTTGTAATTAAAAACTTTACCCCCCTGAAAGGCTGTCAGGCTGAAGAAAGGAAGGAAGTGAGAAGCGGGGACCCAACAATTACTCTCTGGATGAATTATTCAGGGTGGTTGCGGGCGAGGGAAGGGGGGTGGCTCCCCTCCCCCCCCCCCCCCCCCCCGCTGGCATTAAATGCTCAAGAAGAAGTTATGGAAATCAGCTTGTGCAGGACGGCCAAAAACAAGGACACTGAGTTTTCTGAACGCCTCCCGAGGATCCGCCTGTGAGTGTCCCCGTCGGGATCCTGTTTGGCCTCAGTGGAGCATGGGAAACAGTGTTCTTTTGTGAGGGGGATATGACTTCCAACATCCTTTCAGACTTGAATGGAGAGGGGGAGGGAAAGGAAAATTCATAAGCTCTGATCTGAAGCCTGAATGTGAGAAGAAAGGTGAAGAGGGCGGGGGGGGGGGAGTGCTCTCTGATCATTTTCCCTGTTGTCGTTGTTGATGATGATGTTGTGTGCCATCAGGTCACTTCTGACTCATGCTGACCCTATGAATGAGCGATCTCCAAAATGGCCCTGCTGAGCTCTTTAAAACTCAAGGCTGTGGCTTCCTTTAGGGAGTCAATCCGTCTCGCGCTTGGTCTTCCTCCTCTCCTGCTGCCTCCCACTTTTCCCAGCCTTGTTCTCTTTCACCACACCGTGTATTATTTCATACGTCTCTCCTTTGTTTTCCCTTCACTTGCTTTTTTCTGTGCCCTGGGGGTTTCAAAGGTGGCATGCTTTCCCCGCAGGAGGGCCGTCCCTTCCCCTGGATCATTTCGGTTATCCTTCAACCGAAGGCCTCCTCTGGATCGACAATATCCTTTTTGAGACGTGGTGATCACAAACGCGGTTTCTTTCCCAGGGATGGCCTCATCCTCCATTGGTAGGAAGGCATTTTTGGCCAGGCGGTTGTGGAAACGGGTTTCCTGCAAGGTCATTCTCTGTAAGCCTGGAGCCATGATGACCACTTGATTAGAAATGGTCTTAATTACTGTCCTTAATGAGGACACCAATTAGAAACAACTCCAGACCGGCTTACTGTCCCTTCCCAGAAAGAGGAAAACAATTTTTGGGCCCACCAGGAATCTGGAAAGAAGGGCATTCCGCTGCCCCATCGTTCATTATTTTTCTGGCCCGACCATAATGACAACACAGTGCCTTAATAAAGCCTTAGGCACCAAATTGTTTGTTTGAAAGAAGCCATAATAACAGTAACAGCCACCTGGTTGCAGAGAATTAATGGGCAATGGAACTGGGTTAGTTTTTAAAATGCAATGAGGGTAGAGAGCCCTGGACGGCTGGGGAACGGCAGTTGTTCCTTTACTGCATTCAATGTGTTTGGGTGTTGCTTCTGTTGTTTGAAATTGTATTCAGTAAAATGACTGATCTTAAACACTATCTGTTAATTGTTGCAAGTCACCTTGGGTCCTTTTTAAGGAGAAAGGCAGGTTAATATTGTAAATAAAAATAATAATAAATTAAACGTTTCCAGGAGCAGTAGCGAGTGGTGTGTGCCTCCAGGTTTAATTTGGGAAGGGACATTTGATGACGATGAGCAAATGATGATGATGTCAAGTTAGAAGTGTCTGTCTGGTTTAAACATCCCCGTTGCTGTGCATCTTGTCCAGGTGGGAAAGAGGGTGAACCATGGAACAGCACGCCGGCTGGTGCCTCTTTGGTCCCTGGACAAGGTCTGGGTCCCGCATCTCCCACTCATGTTCTTGACCTTTGAATCACGCTTGGCCCAGAGGACCCCTTCGAAAGCTGGATGACCCTCCGGAGGACGGGGCTGCCTAAAAGAGGCCAGGTGGCCACCCTGCCCGCTCTCGCATCCTGGGAAATGCTTCCCCAGTGCCAAGTCGACCGGCAGGACTCGGGAAGAAGGGGAAGAAAACCCACAAGGGTTTGGAGCAAACCCACGGAGGGGCTGCTGGGGTCTCTTTGCCAAAGGGCCAGGAAGGAGCTGCTCCCATCGGTGAGGCTACCTTATTAGCTTGAGAAAAGCCTGCCCGCCATCTCTCCCTTTATCCTGGAGTAATGAAAGAGTCTCGGGTGACCTCCGTGGCAGGGCTCCCATCTTTCTCCGATTTCCACATGAAAGGAAGTCTCTGGGAAGCAGGTGGGGCCAGGGTGGGGCCAGGCGCTCCTCCTCCATGCTTTTCAGAGGTGCAAGGAGGCGGCGGCTATAAATAAATCCTCCCTTGGAAACAAGGGCTTGCCCGGGGCTTAGGGCTGTGCCCTGGTGTGCAGTGTGCACATGTGGTGTGTGTGTGCATGAGAGAGACAGACACACACGCACAGAAGCTATAGGTCTCTGTGCACAGGGGAGCTAATTTATCAGCCAGCGCCTCTTCTTGTTTACCGCTCTTGCTCTTCTAGGCACATTTATACCAATAAACACACCTGTTTCTTTCTATTTCTCTCTTTATATTAAGAGCATGGTTATACTCGGAGCCAGCAGTCAGGGGCAGGAAAGTCCTGCTCGGCCACAGGGACCTGTGTTGGCTGGCTTCAGATGACTTGTTGTCCCTGGTCGGCAGCTAGCCGTGCCCTGGGATTTCAGGGCCAAATCTGGAAGTCAGAAAGGGAGCTGTTATGAAGTCATCGGGGGCAGACGCTCTGTGGAACATTGCAAAGCACGGTTTATGTGTGAGACAGTAAAGAGGAGAATGTGGCTTTCCACACGGCCTCTTCAGATACTAATCTGCGAGAGACACAGGCCGAAGGCCCCCCCCCCCCCGGAGCTCAGCCGGTCTGTGCCCCAGCTCCTCTGAGCAGCAGGGAGGAGGTGGGGGCCCAAGGGTGAAAAGCCACGGGCCACACAATCCAATCTTCTTTTCTCTTCTTCTTCCAGGAACATTCCCCCCGGATCCCAACTGGGAGACCTGGCCTTGCCATTCCATGGAGACCGGAGTACCCGACACCCCTTCTAGCCAAGCTGCATCTCCTGGGAGAACGTTGTGGGTGACAGGGGTTTTTTATTCCCTCAGCTGAGGGCAAGGTTTCATTGGCCACACTGCTAGGGAAGGGGATGATGATGATAGTCATTATAATAACTGTGTGCCATCAAGCTGATTCCAACTTATGGCAACCCTTTTCAAGGTTTTCTAGGTAGAGAATACACAGAAGTGGTTTCCCCTTCCCTTTCTCCAGGGGTGCCCTGGGAACATGGTGCAGCTGGCCCAAGGCCACCCAGGCTGGCTCGGCTTGCACAACTGGGAATCGAACTCCCAACCTCTGGCTCTGCAGCCAGAGACCTAAGCTATCCAGCCAGCAGATAAGAATCATAATCCTGCAATATTTGGGGTACCGAATTTTAAGAACTGCATCCCTCCGTGGAAAGATTAGATGGTTATCCCTTTATTAAAGAGTGTTCATGTATATTTTCTGTAGCAATTACAAAACAATAGATTCTGAGACCAGATCGGTCCACATCCCTTTTAATGCAGGGATACCTTCTGGGGTGTCTTGAAGGGTCTGAGCGGTGAAGGGTGAGCAGAATGCTTGCTCCCATCAGGAGCTCACTTTCCTTGAAGGCCTGCACCCTATGGTCCTTCCAACAGGGCAAGAAGAGACTTTACCCTGGACAGGACCCTTCGTGGTCTGGCCCCTGGCCTTCTCGGGCTCCTTCCTCCAGCTCCTTCCTTCGCTTTCCCCTCGTCTTTATCTGGTTGTCTTTTCCTAGGCGCAGCTCTTCTGATGGCCAAAGGCAACTATTTGTAAGTCTCCTTTTTCGCTTTTCCTTCCCCGCCTCGGGGACTTCTTTCCTGCCTGCTTTTCTCCTCTGTAGGATCTGAGCAACTCAGGGGATCCAGGGATTTCCCGACTTCTGCGCCTCTCCCTTCCTTGCGATACAGGTAGGGTGGCCACCTGGGAAGAAAAGAGGACATCCCTCCTGCACCTTTAATAAGTCTCTGGAGAGGAACAGTGAACCAGTGGAGATGGCCTCACAAGCCACACCAGTTGAGATCTCCTTCTTTCACACGACTTTGGAAGGGACAGGCGCCTCCTCCTCGAAATGCAGGTGAGCAGGAAACATGAAATCGACACTCAGGTCTCTGCCAGCTGGAGATGGAAAAGCGGAGCCGACTCACATACACAAACGCTCTCACACCAGAATGTCAGATTCCTTGCACACAGACAGATAGACAGACACACACACACACGGTTTGGAAACCGGCTTGAAGTGGGGTGCAATCGTTCACAAGAGAGAAGAGAATGAGTTGTTTTCTGGCCAGCAAATGAAGCCGCATGATGTTACCTTTTCTTTTTTTCACCAAAGACAAAGAAGAAAAGAACAGCTTGTTCTCCCCTATCACTGAAATGGGTAACCAGAGGAGGGAGAGGGACAGGACACAAAGCTTGGAAAAGAAGGGAACTAGGCGATGTGATCTGAATCGTTGAATCTGGCAGCAGGGATTCCCGCGTCCTGCCCTGAGAGCCAGGAGGCCCCTGTGAATGGGTGCCTCTGTGTTTCCAAGGGCGTCTGGAGGTTCTTCAAGGAGAACGTCACCCTGGCCCCCATGAATGGGGACATCAGGGCTCCTGGCTTTCTCCACTCTGGCATTCTCAACAGGGTGGCCTCCATCCCTCTTTCCTCTCCGTCAGTTTCTTTGGGCCAAAGTGGTCAAAACCCGTGGATTTTCTGGACCACAATTCCCAAAATCCCTCCGCTGGCATTCTGGGACTTCCTGAGCCGTCCCTGGGTGCAGGTGAGGGACGTTGGCCGTGCCCTTGTTTTGATTCCCGCCTGTTGATGGTGGGTGCCTCAGAAAAGGGGTGCACAAGGGAGAGCCCTCTGACAGATTGCAACCCCCAGCACTCTTGACAAATAGCCGTGCTGATGGGATTTGTAATGCCACAACATCTGGTGGGCTGCACACGCCCCTGCTCTAGAAAGAGGTGCATCAAAGTTTATGAAGCACTCCTGCCCCCTCATCCAGGGGGTCCTACCTGCAAGACAGGGTTGGGGGCTCTCTAGGGTCCCCTCTGCGCTCCCGCAGAGTGGTAGCATTGCCTAACACCCCCGGCTGCATGTGGAGTGCTCAGTGGCCCTGAGCCAGCGCGCCTCCCAGAAAGGAGGGGTGTGCGTGTGGGGCGGAAGGACGTTTCTCAAACCAGCTCTTCAAAACAGTACACCCCCTCGGATGCTCTTGCTGAGCCCAAGAGAGAGGATAAAAAGAGAGATGTCGTGTAACGGAAGGAGACCGGGCACAAAGCATGAGATATTCAGCAAGCACAAAATAGGACACGCCGTCTGCAAAATGCACTTCCCGGGCCATGCGTGGAACACATATTGCACACCCTGTACGCGAGGTATTTTCGCACCCAACAGGCTGTGCCTGCCTGCTGACATGATAGATCTTCCCTTGTTCCTTCAAAGAGAAAGAGCAAAGGGAGGCCAGGAAGCCTCCCCTTATTGACTGGCTCCTGCTCTGGGATGGAGCCTGTGGCGAGGAGAGGAGAGGAGCCCCCCCCCCTCTCCAGAGCCCTCGAGAGAAACCCCTCCTCCCGGAGACCCAGTTCCCAGGGTCTTCAAATGAAGATTTGCATGGCCCTCCCAGACCCTTTCTGAAAGGCAGGACAATGGCATTCCACGCACCCCCTTCCCCCCTTGTAAAAAAAAAAAAGAAATGGGGGGGGGAATGGAGGCCCTGTGAAAAGGCAGGGCGGGCTGAGCGAGCAGAGGCGGCCGCTTGTAAAGGACAAGGACGGACGGACGGACGGGGCGGGGGGGGGGGCGCACAGAGGAGCTTTCGGGGGAGGTGGAAAAAGCGGGAGGCCGGCGAGCGCGCAAGGGCGCCTCGGGCTGAGCAGCCCTCATCATCTTTGGTCCGTCCTCAGCATCACCCTCTCCGGGTGGGCAGATCGGGCAGACGCGTGGCTGGAGGAGGGCCACGGCGGCCGTCGCTCCTCCACCCAACGTGAAAGAGGGGCCCCCGCGTGGGCAGCTTTGGGGGACCCCCCCCCCCCGAGGGCCCTTCCTGGCTCCGGCCAGTTGACTTCCCCCCGGGCTTGGGTGTGGGGGGCTTCCAAAAAAAGCAAGAGGGCAAAAGAGGGGAAGCGCGAGGCGGGCCCTTTCAGATTCGGGAGGAGAGGTTGGCATCTGTGGGAAAGGGGCAGGGGGGGCACCCCCTCCCCCCCCCTCCAGGACACCCGTGGGGAAGGGGCAGCTCTCTCCTCCCGCCTTCTGCGCCTCCGGGACGCTCCTGGCGTAACTCTTCCTCCTGGGTTCTTAACCAGATCTTGGAAAAGTTCCTTTCCAGGCCCACTGGCCCAGAAGGCAGGGAAGGTTGCCCAGGGGGGAGACAGCAGGCAGCCGCTCCTAACTTGGAAGCCTCGGGGGGGCTAGTCTGGGTGCCACCGTCCTGTTTCCCAGAGAGACCCCTTTCTTTGTCTGCCAGATCTCTCCTGCCTCACTTCTCCTCACCACTTGAAGAGCATACAGATTTAAGATCCAGCCTCCTTGCCCTCACCCCACTTTCTCCCGTCAGGCTTGCTTTTCAGTATTTCTTTCTTTATTTAAAAGATTTTTTTTTACCTCGCCTTTCTCCTTAAAAAGGACCCCAGGCGGCTTCCTTCAGTAAAAGGTAATGTTTTAAAGCTAAAAACAGGAAGTATACAAAGGTCACTTGCAACATTAGAGGGCAATATTTAAAGCTCAAAACCATAAGTATACAAGTACTAAAAAAAGGATCAAACAAATACCACTCTGAGAAATGATAAACACAAGCAATACTGAAAACACATACAAAGCAGGAAGGCATAACAATCCATTTAAGAATCCCATCCAGGCAGCCATTCAATGGGGGAAAGCTTGCTTGAAAAGAAAGGTCTTGGCCTGCTTGGGGAAGGACAGCCAAGAGGGGGCCAGCCTGGTTTCCAGTGGGAGGGAGTTCCACAGTCTGGGAGCAGCCACAGAGAAGGCCCTTTTCTGTGTCCCCTCACCAAATGGACCTATGAAGGTGGTGGGACCAAGAGAAAGGCCCCTGCAAAAAGGGTCATTTTTCTGAGCCTTGTTCCTTTGCTTGGGAGGTAAGCAAGAGGTGCACCAGAGTCACCCCCAATTGCAACACTCACTCTAGGGCAGAAAATTTCTGGGGTGCCCTGCATTCTCAGACTGTCAGGATCACTGGAGCTGTTCACCACCAGCAATGCCACGTCAGCCACCGATTTAATTTTTTTAATTATTTTATTATTATTATTGTTTTGTTACTTTTAAGCTTCATGGCACAGTGGTTAAACTACTCTCCTGCAGCCAAAACTGTGCTCACGACCTGGGGTTCAATCCCAGGTAGCCGGCTCAAGGTTGACTCAGCCTTCTATCCTTCCGAGGTGGGTAAAATGAGTACCCAGCTCGCTGGGGGGGAAATGTGTAGCCTGCATAATTAACTTGTAAACCGCCCAGAGAGTGCTTGAAGTACTATGGGCCGGCATATAAGCAGCACGCTTTTTGCTTTTTTATGACTTACTTGTTTTTTTATGTTTGTATTTGTCCATGGCCACCCTCTTGTGCTCTTTGTGAGTCACTTTTTTATGTACTATTGTGATGTGGGTGCAGAAATGATTGTTTTTGTTATGTTTATGTTTATCCTTTTGCTGGAAACCACCCAGAGTAGCAGCATGCCACTATAATCCATAATCATTTTAGAACTGCAGAGCTGGAAGGGACCCTATAGGTCATCAAGTCTAGCCCCTGTCCAGGAGGCCCAGTGGGGGAATCAAACTCACGACCTCTGGCTCTGCAGCCAGAGACCTAAACCACTTATCCAGCAGTTCAATAGGTGGTACGGTATAGAAATTTAGTAAGTAAGTAAGTAAGTAAAATCTGTCTGTTTCAGCCCTTGATTGGCTGCTAAGAAAAGGTGGAGGAGTTGAATAGCTTAGTGCTACACTTGTTCACTGATCCGTTTTTAAATTGCTTTTTAATTCTATAGTGTTTTAATATGATTTGTTCCAATGTATTTTGGCATTAGAAGGTTTTGCTTGTCTTCCAAAACTTTCCCTGCTTTGCCTCTGGGCCTGTAATTATCACTGCTAGATGCCAGGGATCGAAAAGCTGGAAAGTAAATAAAATGTCATCTATATGAGCTCAGGGTGACATATGGGGTTTATCCTCACAATGACCCTGTGAATTACAAGATTAGAGCAGATCTACTTTTAGCCTGGCAAAACGTGTAAATTGAGATGTGGATTGAGCTTCTTCCTGGCTCACAGGCCATGCTCGCTCTGCCATCCCCTGGCCCTGGCAGATCCTACACTCTCATCGGGGCCAGCGGTTTCTCACAAGGTGAAACCTGCACCTTTACAATATTTCTGCCTTCTGCCCCGGAATGAGGATGACCCTGAAATAACACGGCATCCTTAACCCAATGGCGGCCAGTGCCTCGTGGGGTCCATGGGGCAGCAGGCAAAAGAGAGGAGGGCAGAGAGCGGGAGGTCAGGCGGACGTGGGGTGGAAGCGAATATTTATAGACAACACGGGCACAGAAAGGTCAACGCACAGCCGGGAGGCATTCGCACAAATACACACACAAAGAGAGACAGCAAGAGGGGAACAGACGCAGGGTCCTCCTGAGGTAAGGAGGCGAGCAGGAATCACTCGGTGGACTGAGGTGGGCTCACATCCTTTTTGCTCTCATGGACCAACCACCTACATTACTCAACAGATGATGGGTTTTGTAGTACAACACATCTGAAGGATGCTCGGCGAGGGAGAGATAGAAAGTTCGTACTGTCTCCCACAGCAGTTGGTGACCAAGGTGGTGCGTGTGTGGACTGGGCACCCACTGAAACTTTTCCGTTTGAATAACGCTTGGAAATAACTGGTTGCAAGTAATTTTGTTACGAGCAACTTGTTATTTTGCTAGATAATGAGGGTGTGGCCAAGTTTCATTTCAAAAGTAACACAACAAATTGTTTATTTTTGGCGTAACGGGTAATTTCACTGGTTAACTTTCAGAAGTTACATTTTAAGGGCCTTTTGAGAGGAATATTTTGGTTTTTCATGCCATTCTTTTATCAGTTCCAAGTTGTAGACAAAAATATTGTTTTTAGTGCCCTCCCTGAGTTTAAATAGTCAAGGTGCAGTAGCAAAACTGGCCACTAGACGGAACGGGAGACTACCTATCAATCCTGGATTTTTCTGTTGCTATGCCCACAGTAAAGCACCAGTAACGGATAGCAGTAGGAGTAACGAATTCCTGGAGCAAGTAACTTCCAGTTTTGAAAAAAAAAATTCCATTCTGGAAATTAAAAATTAAGTTGCACAGAGCAGAAATCCCCATCTTTTTTATTTATTTATTTATTTATTTATTTATTTATTTATTTATTTATTTTTATTTTACTAAAATGAATTACATAACATAAACCTACTACCATACAGAAAAAATAAAAATAAAACACAATAAAATACAATTACATATCACACAGTGCCACCATCAGAAATCCCCATCTTTGCTGCTCCTGTTTGCAGGGCTTGGAAAAGGCGCAGAAAGTAACTTTTCCAGGGACGTCCTCCATGACTTCTATTGGCAGCGCTTGGGAACACGGAAGTGCACGGTGGACGCCTCCGTTTAGTACTATAACTCTATGCCATAGCGTCCTCTGCCCCGCGTTTCCTAGGTTCCCGGGGAGGGGTCTCTTGACGTCATCATGCGGCGCCGGTTCCGCGACTCCTCATTTCCGCTTCCGAGGTAGCGAACGGTCGCTCGACGCCCTAGAGCGGACCGGAGGAAGCGTAGACATGGCGGCGGTGCTCGGAAAGGTCACCCGGCGGATGGCGGCGGCGGCTCCGGTTCCCCGGGCCGGGCTGAGGAGGCTCCTGTCGGCGGCGGCCTCCGTCGCCTCGGAGCACAAAAGAAGTTCCGGTAAGTCTATCCGGGCCAAGGGGAGAGTGGAAAAGTTACTTTTTTTGGGGTGCTGGAACCGCCTAGAAGGGCCCCTCCCCCTCCGCCCTCTAAATGCCTGGAACATGCTAATTAAACGAATTAATTGAATATTGATTAAATTAAATTCATTAAACGTTAATGTTTAATATAAATACTCATGATTGCTCATCTTAAATCCTGCCTTTTAATCGTTGTAAGCCGCCTTGGGCTCTCTTTAAGGAGAAAGGCGGGTTAAAATATATATTAAATCCATCCATCCATCAATAATATTTCTGTTAAATATCATTGAATCTGTTCAATATTTATAATTCACGTTTCTACCCAGCCCTTTTGCAGCTTGGCAAGGGTGGCTTACAGACATCATAAAATATCATAAACATAGCTGGCAAAAGTGAATCCAGACTTTGGATTATTGAGATCAGACAAAACCCATGACAAGTATAAAATCATTGCACACAATTCATCGTCGTCATCATCATGTACCATCAAGTCAGTTCTGACTTAGGGCGACCCTTTCCAGGTAGAGAAGACTCAGAGGTGGTTGGTTTCCCCTTCCCTTCTTCTGTCTGGGACTCTGCAGTTTGCCCAAGGCTGGCCAGGCTGGCTCTTCTGAGAGGCCCAGCGGAGGAAACAAACTCCCAATCTCTGGCTCTGCAGTGAGATAACCTAAACCACTGAGCTATCCTACCACCCTGCTAGGTCTTACAATCTGGTAAACACAATTTACTTTTTAAGGAGAAAGGTGGGGTAACAACAAACAAACAAATAAATTTAAGTGTACCAATATTTAAAAGGCTCACAGGAAAGAAAAATGCAAACAAGCCTGCTCTGCCAACTTACCGATCAGAACGCAGTAGAGCTTACACAGACCTCCAAAGACACTACTAGGCTTTGCTGGTCTTCTTATCTGCTGTAACCCCTAGGAGTCCTGATGCTGATACCCACCAGGCAGTTCAAATCTGGATTCATCAGAATTTTAGAGAATACTGGCAAACTTGCACGTCTCCACGAGAAGGCAGTGGAAGTGAAATAAGTACTGTCCGCTCTGGCTCTCGGGCAGGCCAGCCTTGGCCAGCGCTCGAGATGATGCCAGCACCCTTTCTCACGGGAACATCTTTTTTTGCAGCTGACCTCAACTCCCATGAGTTTAGGCCTCAAGCCCAGGATCCTAACAGTTTTGGCCCTGCATTTCCTCACAGTCATGAAGGCTTGCGCCCTGAAATGCTTGGACAGTCAGCGTGATGGATTCTACCCTAAAGACACTGCTGTTTAAGGCAGTGTTTCTTGTCTCTGTGGAATGAACTAATAACTAACCACTGGAATACTGTTTATTTGTGATTTTTTTCCACCAGCTCGGATGTGGAAGATCCTGTCCTACACTGTTGCGTTTCCTGGCGTTGCAGTCTGCATGCTGAATGCCTACTTGAAGGGCAAAGAAAAGCACGGAAGGCCCGAATTTGTTCCTTATCCCTATCTTCGCATCCGGACCAAGGTATCCCATTCAAAAACGCTTGCTGTTCTGGACTCGGTTGAGTCCCAGACCAAAGGGGTTGTGTTTTGTTTTGATCTCACCCCACCCCCAACTCCTGTCCCCAAAACAGAAAGTTTCTGTGATAAGGTCCAAGTACACTATTGACCTTTCAAAGATCTAAAATTCGTACTCCCATACAGTGGCCTATTGTGTCTCTGAAATACATGAGCCCTGTATTCCTCATGAAGGAGGTTCTTACTAAATCTCCTGGTCTCTGGACACATTGTGGAAGATGCAGAATTTGCGTGTTTTACATACATGTTTTACCAGTCAGGCCTTAGGGGCCCAGCAGCAGCTCTGAAGAAATCGGTAGACAGAACAGGAAATGCTGCAAGGTTTGTTTGTTAGTGGCCTCCCTCGGGCAGAACCGTCCTTGTTTTCTGGGTGCTTTGTGGCAAGAGGAAGTTTCTGGTAGAAGTGAAGGACAATATAAGTTGGGTTTCTTCTGAAGGGAGCAGTAGAGGCCCCTCGATCAGGAGGCCAGAGAATAACCTTTTGGTGTTCGGAAGCAGCCTTCCCTAAGGTGGTGCTCTTCAGATATACCAGGACACCGCATGGCTGTTGGCAGGAAAAGGTGGAAGCCGTAGTTGTAATGCAGAACTACGGAGATAGCCTCAAGGTGGGCAAGGGTAGACAGAACGGGAAATGCTGCAAGGCTGCTCTGGAGCTGATAGGCCAGGGCTCACCATCCCCCATCCCTTATAGAACAGGCGGGGTCTGCACAGCCCCAAGGGGTTTCTGCGTGAAGTGAAATGTTGATCAGCTCTAGTGTGGTTCCAAGACATTCTTCTTTGCCCTTGTTAGGAGGAACTTACTCAGCCTCTCCTGACTACTCCCATTGACTGTATATGGGGCTGCCCTGGAAAATGGTTCAGAAGCTTCCATTGGCCCCAAGTGCAGCAGTTAGGCTACTATGGGATGTTCAGTATGGGAACTTAATGCCAACTCTGCGTGCACTCCGCTAGCAGCAGACTGATTCTTGGACCAAAATTAGGGTTTTGGTGCTTACATTTAAATCCCTTTCCAGGTCAGATCTGAGGTATTAATCATCATCTGAGAACTGCAGACCTGGAAGGGACCTTATGAGATCATGGAGTCCAGCCCCTGTCAAGGAGGCACCGTGGGGGGGGGGGGGGAATCAGACTCCTGACCCCTGGCTCTGCAACCAGCTATAGAAGGAACACTTACACTTCCTTCTGTCTCTTGAAATCTTGAGCTGAAAGTCTTAATGTCAAGAGGAGGGACCTTTGGTTCCCTGCAGAATCTCCAATTTGCTGATGGGAGCATTTGACCAAAACAGCCCTGCCCAAAGTGGTAACATCTCCATCTCAAGCTTTGTCACAGATTAGCCAGCTTGGTCTTGCCAGCTGCTTTGAACAGGGCTGTCTCTTCTCCCCCCCCCCCCCCCCCCCCCCCCGGGCAGGCCTGTTAGGGTGAAGATGTACTCAATGACAGCTGTTTCCAAATTGGTCCAGTTGCAATGGTTTACTGTTGTCTCCAGAATTGTAACCTGCTGTGAGAGTATTTGGGGAAATGGAGGATATAAAACCTGGTGATAAGGAAGTGCTGATAAAGCCTCCCTGTAACACAGGGTGTAGCAGTCAATCCCTAGAAGTTACCATAGGGCTTTGCAAGGGACAAGTTTAAACTTTTAAACTCTTTTCAGTCCATGTGCTGTTATATGTAATCAACTGCATTTTTGAGCTGCAGCAGGTTAAAACCGCCCCTTCTGTTCTTTCCATAGCCTTTCCCTTGGAAAGATGGGAATCACACCCTTCTACATAATCCCCATACTAACCCGCTCCCAACTGGCTATGAAGATGAGCAGTAGGAAAGGATGAACCATCAGAAAGGTGATTGTGGACCACTGAAGTTAGCTGGACCAGAACCAAAGCTGGGACCCACAATATAAAGGTTTTACATTCCTTCTTCTGTCTGACTGTGAAAGGCATTCTGACCTCTGGCGGTCTGTTTGACTAGAGGTCACCTATAATAAACATTAAACAAGATTCCCTCCAAATCTTTTGTGCGTTCTTAATGATCAAGATTCAGGACTGCCTTATCCAGGGTCTCTGGAGAATGCCTTACGCAGCAGCCTTACAAAAGCACTCGTACAGCAAGGCTTCTTGGAGGGAAGGATCCACAGTGCTTTGGTTGGTTCTGAGCACCTCACATTCCCAGCTCAAGGAGCTCGCTTTATGTCCTAGTGAGACAGGGAACGACAAAGCAACAGATACTTGCATTATGCATTACTGATTTTATTACAAAAATAATTCAAAAGCAGGGTGCAGTACAAGCAAAACACAGCAGAATCATGCTGCCTGTGATTAAAAGCAGGGTGCCCAACCACATCTAAAGAGTGCAACAATGGAAACTGCAATTAGAAGCTAAAGTGCAAGAATAGGTGTTTTCAGCTGGTGTCATAAAATTCAGCTAGCTCTCATAAATGTTTGATTAAACGAAAGCTGTAGATGCACCTTTTGAGTTTTAGGTCTTGTAAGTGCTGCTGATGGCTCCAGAGTGTGTGGCATGTAGTGGGGGGGGGGGGTTTCTCGTTATCACAGAGATGAAACAGTATCTTCCCCTTCATCCTCTGCCCCTGAGCCAAGCCTCACTCCTCTACTTGAGTAGGGGGCACACTGACTGGGGAAAGGGGGGGTTAAATCTCTTGGCCTCCTGCCCCCGAGCCTGCTTAGTGCAGCAACCTAATTGAGGTGGCTCAAGGGGCTCTTTGAAGGGAACAAAAAGGAGAGCGAGAACGGGTGCACGAAGAGAGGTGGGAAACCAGAAGTGGCTCTCACCCGATCCACCCCTGCCAGGAGGTCCATAAGCCTATAGGTGGGCAACTGGTTTTGAACAGCAGGCCTCTGACATCCGCAAAACAATTCCACCAAGAAATACTGAGTGTTGCTCCTGGAAGGATGATTTTGCATTAAAATGAGGTGCAGATCCAGCTTGGGCCTTCCTTTGCCCGCTCCCTCCGTGAATCAAAACCAGAAGCGAGCTTCCACCCATTTCAGGTTTTAATTCTAATTTTCCAGAGCATGGAGGGGGGATGCGTGCAGTCTGCAGCCGTTCCTGGGGGTAGAAAACTGCCCTGCTGGGACCCGCCACCAACCCTGTCTGGGCAGACTATCTCCTAGGGAATGCTAAGAACTGGGGGACAAGGAGAGGTCTTAATTCTTCTTGGCCTAACACAACATGAAGATCAGCTTTTACACATTGTGCTTTGGGAGTTCTGCCGCCTTCCTGCAGTAACACACCCTGGGAAACAAGCGGGCAACTCTCTTGTTCGGTGTGAGAAAGATTCAGCCCTGTGCTGCTGGAGAGGTTTGTCAACAGGTACAGAGTCACAAATGATGCAGTGCATCAACCTTCTCCCAAAACGACCCAAAAGCAGAGCAGTGGCCAGGTTATCCAGGGAATTCTGGGACGAGTCCAAAACAGTAGCATTTCCAATAAAAAAGGGAAAGCCCACCAGCAGCCACTGCAGCTCAACCTTCTCTTTTCCAAACGTGAATTCTTAATATTCCTCTCACTGCACACATGCAGGTACAGAGTCGCTCAGTGATAAGGCGCCTTGGTTTTACCAGAAGGCGTCACATCTTTGAGATTCTCTGTGAAGCACAGGTCGGTAGCTAATCTCTGCACACGTTTGGACTGAGGAGGCCTGCAGGCAAGGTGCCCTCCGCCCCTCCCTGCCAAGCTCCTGGGAGAAGTGGGCCCTAATAAAGAAAGCACCATGGGCCATGCCCAGTAAGCTTATGGGGAGGGAGGTGTCACCAGAGCAGCATGTACAAGATGATTTTAGGGGTCTTGTTTGTGTTTTTGAAAGAGTCTTAATAGCCAGATAAATACCAAGACGAGTGGCTGCCGTTGCCATTTTGCCTCCAAATGCCTCTGAAGCCCAAGGAAGCCCTGCAGAGCAGGCTGCTGTGTTCTGTGCCCTGGGCAAGTGTGTTTTGCTGAAGGCAACAGCAGTGAGCCCACCCCCAAATTTATGCTTTTAGTACTTTCCTTCCTGAGAGCCAGTGTGGGGCAGTGGATGCACTGTCAGACTACGAGTCAGGAGACCTGGGTTCAAATCCCAGCTCAGTCGTGGGAGCCCACTAGGAGAGGCAATGGTAGAATCACTCCTTGAATATCTCATAAGCCTGATGCAACCTGATGGCGTATCACGCACACAGAGCCGCCTTTAAAACGGAAGTGCCTTTCCCAATGACCAAGGAACAGAAAAAGCAAAGTGTGCTGCTTATATACCGCCTCATAGCGCTTGAGCACTCTCGGGGGGGGGGGGAAGGTTACAATTTAGTTATGCAGGCTACACTTAGCACACACGCTCCCAGCAAGCTGGGTACTCAATCAACCAGAAGGATGGAAGGGTGAGTGAACCTCGGGCCAGCACCCTGGGATTGAACCTGGGTTGTGAGCAGAGTTTTGGCTGCAGTAGTGCAGTTTAACCACTCTACCACAAGCCTGGTTCTATGAATCAGTTTGCTGACAGCAAACTGATTCATAGACAAGGTACCAGGTGTCTAAATCTACAGCATACAAAGACTCATTCCCTTGCTCAAGGAATTAACCGGGGCAAGCTGTGACTGGGTTTGTATTAGCGTTCCACACAAGGCTGATTTCTGCTGCAAAACCAAAGATACATCAAGGTCATCCCGTAGGTTGCTACAATAGCAGGATGATCATCCAATTCCTCCCATAAAATACCACGCGAGATAACAGTGAGCAGCACGCAAGGTCTTTTTACATCGACCTGGATTTCTATTAATTATCAGTGGGTTTGAGTCTGCTACCATGGCAACCAGGAGAAACAACACACTTAAAACTACCATAGAGGGATTTATATATTAAGATCCCTGCCAACTACATGTTACTGTTGTCGATTTACCTTTCTATAGAGGCAGCCAGTTAAAACAAAACTCAGCTGCTTTAATTGGGTGAAGGGAAGGGCAGTACTGGGTGTACCCCAAAAGGTGCATACAGAACCCTCATTGGGGGGGTTCCCTCCTTCTCTCCCAACCCATATACAACACACTGGTGCAGAAGATAATAGTGTGTGCAAGAAATGAGCTTTAAGCACTTGCCATTCTTAAGAACAACTATCGATTAAATCACCTCCTGTGATCACTGGCCACAGCTAAGAAGCACAAAGTTAGTTTTAAAAGTAGGATTCTTCCCTTTGAGAGATGAAAATGAAGAAGCTTACGCCTGAAACTTGAAACGCCAGGCCTGTGAGTATGGGAGGGAAGTTGAACTTCAGAAAACACTCTGAAGAACAAGAATACGGCGTATGAGGCTTTGTCTTGTAGAGAAGGCACAAAGTTTCTGAAGCATAATTCTGCCTGAACACTGAACTCCTTATCCCTCGGTAACTTACACACACCACCACAGGGTAACCGGAGGTATTTTCTGCTAGCCCTAGAAGCGGGACTGAGAGACAGGAAAGATGTAAGCAAACAATATACCAACAGAACCTATCAGTGGATCAATCAGAGCCCCTGGCATTCATTTGAATACTTCTGCTTGAAGATTTTCATACATAAAAGTGATCAGCAATCAGACCTACGCTTCTCCCCGATTCTACTGTTAGAAATACATTCAATCGAAAATCTGGAAAAGCCGCCCCCACCACCACCACCAAAATATGCAAGCGTAGAGATGATAAATCTCTCCCCAAAGGTCCGTAAAACTGCAAGAGCGGCTCCTGGATCTGAGGCAGATGCAGCGTTGTCCGAGAAAGCTCCTCACGGCTCACTCAGAAAGCCTTTTTCAGCCAGCGCCTGAGCAGACCAGCCCTTTCGTTTGAGGACCATGGCTTCCCACCGTCGAGAAGATCCTTTTTTCTGGTGCCATTCCGGTCAGGAAGAGTTTTCCGGCTTCCCTTGGCTGGGGCCCATGAATTCCAGCCCTTCAATAGGGATGTCCTTCTCCTTTATAGCTTTCTGGAAAAGAGAGGAGGTGACAAAAGCTTATTTTAATAACGCCCAATCTGCTCATGCTTCAATCGTCTTTTTTTTTTTTTCATTTTAAAGGTCGAAAAATCCGAGTTTTCATTTTAATGTCAAAAAATCTGATTTTGCCCCCCTTACAATAGTCTAAAATCGTTTTTTTTTTCATTATATTCGTCGAAAAATCCTTTTTTTTTATTTTAATGTCAAAAACTCCATTTTTTTTTCATTTTAATCGTTTTAAAAAAAGTTTTTTTAACCCTAAATCCCCTCCCCCGCCCCTAAAATGCCTCCCTCCCACCACCCCGCCCCTTCCACCCTAGTGCCCCCCCCCGGGAGGGCTGAGGCGTCCCCTTCCTCTCCCTCCGACCTCCACCCCGCGGCGCTCTGCCCATGCCCAGAGGCGCCCTCGTCCCCCTCGCGGCCCGCTTGCCTGGACGCAGAGCTGGTAGCTCTCGAAGAGCCGGAAGCAGGGGTCGCCGCCGCCTCCCTCGCCCTTCAGGAACTTTTCGGCGAACCACCGGTTGAAGCACTGGTCGTAGTCGCGCTTCAGCTCCGTGCAGGCCTCGCCCACGCTGTTCATGGCGGCCGAGGGGGAACCGCTCCGGCCGGGCTCTCGGGGCCGCCCGGAAGGAAGCCCGCCGCGCGCGCCTCCATTGACGCCACTTCCGGTCCGGCGCCGGAAGCGGAAGGGCACCGCCGAGGAGCCGGCATGTGGGCCCCGTGCGTCTCTCGATGCTTCCGCGCCGCCTTCGGCGCTCGGAGCGGCTTCCCCGGAGGGGCTCCTGCCCCACCGACGACGAAGAGGCCGGAGGGGGCTGGAAGCTGCTCGGTGAGGCCTGGAAAGCCCAGAGCTGATGTGGGGGGACCGGAAAAGGACAGGGGGGAAGGGTGCCTCTGAGCATAGGCAGAGTGCTCCCTTACCCGCCCCAGAAGTTCAGAGGGGGCAGCTCTCTGCCCCAAGGAGCTTACCCTAAAGGCCCAAAGGCGCTTGGGGCCGAGGCACGACTTGGGGCAGGGAAGAAACACCCCCACTTCTTATTTCTTTGTTTCTTATTTTTAATATTTATTTATTCATTCATTCATTCATTGGATCTGTCTTTATTTCATTCTTATTTATTTATTTATTTAATTCTTATCTGCTTTTGTTTTGTCTCTTTCTCAAGAAAAAAGTAACTTTGGAATTGCTGGATCATTTGGAGCACCTGGCCCTTGTTGATTTTCGCAACTGGGAGGGTGTGGAGCGTCTGGAGAAAGCAATTGAATTTGCTGATCAGATTCACACTGTTCCAACAGATGGGATAGAGCCCATGGATTCTGTATTAGAAGACAGGTAACTAACAGGAGCGCATATTTCCTATCAAAATGTATACTGGTATGTATGTTTATTCCCTGCTTATAATTATATTGCTTGTTTCTTCTACATATGCTTCTTTATAGTTATTAAAGGCTGCACAGTACTCCAGGGAGGAGATACGACCTAGTTCTCATTACACATATGGACCTAGTGGAGGGTTCCACAAAAATCTACTGGTGTTCTTTATGTTTAACACTGGAAGTACATCGTATAGGCAGGTGTTGATTTGAAGGTTTACCAGCAAGATTTATTTCTTTTACCATTGGATAGCTGACTGCTTTAGGTTTCTGGCATTCTAAGATTATTAGCTGGCTGGATCACCCAGTGGTTTATGTCTGGCTGCAGAGCCAGAAGTTGGGAGTTCGATTCCCCACTGGGCCTTCTTGACAGGTTGGAGTAGATGATCCATAGGGTCCCTTCCAGCTCTGTGGTTCTAAGATTATTTAACTGATGGATAGCTCGGTGGTTTAGTTCTCTGAGCTGGAGGTTGGGAGTTCGATTTCCCACAGTGCCTCTTTGACACTGGACTTGATGAACCACAAGGTCCCTTCCAGCTCTGCAGTTCTAAGATTATTATTTAGCTGTGCAGGAAATGTATAGCTACAAACAGCGGCTGCTATTTGTTACCCTTGAAACAAATTGTCAGCACATCATTATACAGAACAATGCAACCCTTAAGAATTTTTATTTTTAAACATAAGAATCTCTCATATTTAGACTCTATTGAGATTTAAGTTGCACTGAAAGGAGATTCTGACTAAACACGGGGAGGAACTTTCTGATAGCAAGAGCTGTTCCGCAGCAAAAGGGATGGTAGTAGATTCTCTTTCACCGAATACCGTCTGGAGCGCTTTTGCTGTGGATTCCTTTCCTGGACTTGACCTTGGGATCTTTTCAAATACGAGTTCTGTGAATCTGTTATCCAGCACATGCCTGTCTTTTTTTAACTAGGTGAGCAGCATTCATTCAGTACTTGGAATGCTGCTGACATTGAGTTATAAAATTCAAAACCGTTCTTGTGCTATAATGGGTTGAAAATGTCCATCTTCACCGACAGATGCTGTGGTGGCTGCTATTGTTAACAGTGAAATCTTTTTCAGGATTTCTTCTAAGTAAGGTTCACTGGTGCTTCTGTTTATGTAGTGAGGACTGGGGGCCTAAAAGATTCAGGAAGTATTGAGAGTGCTGTAGACATCTGCTAGTCATGATGGTCGAAGTGATTCTCTGTATTCACTGCTGCTCTGGTTCGGATTCTGAAGCTTGCTTTCTTGCTGAGCATTTCTCTATCAAGAGCATGGATTCTTATGAACGTGGTACGGATTTCCCTGTATTCTTTTAAAACATCTGTGGCCACAGGATGTGTAGTTTGAACTAGTCTGTCAAAAACAGAGTATTAGCCGATAATCAACAGGGAAGGAAAGCTGCACTTGTTGTGTACCAGATGCGCTAGTTCCCCCTGAATGGAGGATGATGGGATTGGAGGGCCTCGAGCCCCACTGTCAGAATGGCAACTAAAAGGCTCTTGTAGGAACTCTGTAACGTAACTCATTCTAGCCCTGTGGGATCAGGGCTACAAGTTCATCTTTGACCAGGAAACAATACGGGGCTTGATTCTGCAGAAGCCATAGAGAGAGTTGATTCAAGTGTCGTTTCCCTCAGGCACCTGTACCTCAGGGAGGATAACATTACAGAAGGGAACTGTGCAGAGGAGCTCCTGAAGGAAGCTAAGCTCACCGTTGAAGACTACTTCATGGCTCCACCAGGTAACATCTTGCCTTTTGCACAAAGGCCTTGCCTGAAAGTTCCACAACTCTTATCCAGGTGTCTGCATGTGTGTGAAAGAGGAGCTTTTCAAATGTTACTTCTTAACTTTTTTCAGCTCATGGACTACAACCTAACAGTTCAGCTAGTGTCCTTGTGGTGGAGAGAGTAAGGAAACACGTGTACTAAGAAAAATAAGTATGTCAGAGCAACCCGGACTTTTGCAGCCAGGCTAAAACTCAGTAAGCCTCTGTAACTGCTGCTGAACTGCGCAATAGTGATTTTGCTAGATGTGAACGGGAATAATGAGAGTTACACAGGGTACTAGAGCTATACTGCTGGCCATTAGAAAGTTCATTAAGAGCTTTCTGAGAACTTTCTCAGGCCTGAGGAAGTGGCCTTGTCCACGAAAGCTCACATTAAAATACAGCAGTTAGTCTTCAAAGGTGTCATGGTTTTGTCTTTTTCTTTTGTTTTTGCCTGATATGGTGGCACAGACTAACCCAGCGACCTCTTCTAAAACTTCATTAAGAACAGCCCTGTTGTGAGATCAAACCAAACACCTACTGGGCCAAGCATCATGTTCACAGAGTGGCTAACCTGACGTCTCTGGGGTGACCACAAGTGAGACCTGAAGGCAGCAAGCCCCCTCCTGCTTAAGCCCCCCTCAGTGGTTACACTGAGAGGCATAGGAACTTTGATCTATAGGGAATCTATAGGTATCCTAAGTAGCAGCTATGTATGGCCTCCTCTTCCATGAAGGTGGTCTGTCAGCATTTACTAGGAATTGCCACCCACCCACAGTGGTAGGAAACCTTTGAGCATAGGTTCCCAAACTTTTTTGCCCCGTAGACCACTTGCCGACTTATTTGTTTTCCGTAACCCCCTGCCTACCTATGTGTGTGCCCGTATAGCTCAGTAATGAGAAATGACAAAATGTCGTCGATCCCATTTACAACACACCAACATTTACCATAAAATTTTACCAATAATTTTACGAACTTACACATGAATGTAGCACACCACAATACAGATAGTACATAGTACCTAATTAAATAATATTATGAAATATTATGTACACAGAATCTGTGTTTGGTGTAATTACGGATCGCCTAAATATTATGATCTGCCTAATGGGATCTGCTCACGTAGACCCCCATTTACATCTCGTGCACCCCCAATTTTTTTTCTCTCTGACGTGGACCCCCTGCAAGTCGAAATCGACCCCTGGGGGTCCATATAGACCACTTTGGGAACCTATGGTCTAGAACCTCTGGACTAAAGCTTCCACAGTTGCTCATGCTGGGTGGGTAAAAGGCAAGATGTGGGTCAGAACATCTGAAAGACCCAAAATTTTCCATTCTAATCATACCATCATAGGTTCCCCACACACACACACTGTTATGCTGGACTGGCTATAGTAGGTCTTTTAATCCCAGATGGGTTTTATTGTTTGCATTAGGTAACATCCCTTTACCAAAACTGGAAGAGAGAGAGAGTTTTCTGAAGAAGGAAGAACCCTAGACAGATGATGTGCCCAGACTTGACCTCTTTATTTAGTCACTGGACTCCAGGCATGCAGTTGCATCTAGGAGGAAATCACCGCATCACTTGCATAGCTTCAACTCTCATTGTGAAACAACGGCTGGAGTTCACTGTACTTAAGCCCTTGTGGCTTAAGTTGAGCTTGCATCAGAGACAGAAAACACTGTTCCTTAAAGTACCGCTCCCAGACTGTCCTGCCAGCTGTGCATTCGGGGACATTCAGGGAACTGTAATCCACAGAAGTAACTTCTCCTGTCTGTGGGTTCAAGGCACCTACAGTCTGACTGTGGCTGAAACATTTTAACCATCTTCATAGGAAGGAAGGAACACTTGACTGCAGAGACTATGGTCTGGGAAAATGGAAAAGGTGAGATGGGACGCATTGCAGCCAAAATGCTTTCAAAACACGACTGTGGGAAAACTGGATGGAAGAGTAAAACACAAGGGCATTCAAGCTCTGCCCCATTAAGACATCCAAACTGTAACCTAGAAGAGACAAGACTACATACTTTGTATTTTTCACTAGTGTAGGTTCTGAGAAGCGGACTGATGTAACTGCAGAGAGCAAGCTTTCCTGGCCTTGGTTGATAAAGGAGTATTTAGGACATGAAACATTGTCTCATGTCTCTTGACAGAGAGATTTTTAAAAAGGAAGAACCCTAACATACCTCAGCGAAGTTTCAGACCCCCAAAATACTAGGTGCTGCACAAACATATGCATAAACGTTTACTTTAAAATGTACACTGCGTTCCATCCCCTTTCAGATTTGTGTGTGTGTGAGAGAGAGGGAACCAGTTAAGTCGGTAGCACTTTGCAGATTAATAAATATCAAGTCAAGGAGTAAAGCTGTTTTATATACCAAATTTTGAGAAGGGTACAAAACATGGCAGTTCACTGAAAATTATGAAGTCTGTCTTCCTGATAAATATACCATATGCTTTTGAAATTGATATGCTGCTTTCACGCTGTTATTTCATGATACACATGGCTTGTTAGAGATATGCAAAATATACTATAAAATGGTTGAAAACTGGATCATTGAAACAAATAAATGGTATGTGGCTCTGCATGAAAAATAAAAAAAACCCTAGCCATGTCCTTTGGACCAATATCAAACATATTAGACAAAAAACGAGCGAAACATCAAGACTGTCCTATTTAAATATGGCTTTTGGAGAGCACGTCCACTTCCTCCGATGTAAAACTTAAGACTATGTGACTCATATTTATGCGCAGCCCCATGACCAAGTTGGGATACAGATAATGGACAAAGTGACAGTTCATTTAGTAAAAGAATTGGCTGTCAGGCAGTGAATAATTTCACTTACCCGTCTGCAAGTTAACAATAGCATTGTTGGCAGAAGCAGTGAATTGTGGGAACCACTGTAGGATTTTTATAATTAATAATAACTTAAGAAGCCTTGATTGCGATTAGGATTGGTACTAGGATTGATTTTGATATCCAGGACTGAGTATCAATCAACCCAATTATACACAGCCTGGTGGCCTATCCTTTTACTAAAAGAACCGCAGTCACTTTGTCGGGTATCTGTTTCCTCGCCTGGTCATGGAGCCACGCATAAATCTGTCAGTCGTAGTCTCGGTCTTATGTCGGACAAGGTGGACTGGATCCCCGAAAGCTCACATTAAAATATAGCAGTTCGTCTTCAAGGGGCCACATAGTTTTTGGGGTTTTTTGTCTCTCGTTGCTTTTTCTGTTTGTTTCTTTTTTTTGTCTTGATAGGCTTGCTCAGACCAACACAGCTGCCTCTTTGAAATATAGAAACGGTGGTTCCGATTTTTAATTGGGCATATTAATTTCTATCTCAGAACAGAGAATTAGTTTTTGGATGCTGCCAAACTAAACAGACTTGTGGAGTTCAAATAATTTCCCCCCAACCCCACTTTTTTTTTTTAAACTTCTGTCTGTGTTTATGTTCAATACGTCCAAGCCTTCCTTACTAGATGCCAGTACAGAAGCCCCACTGACCTCACTGGCATTCACTTCTGTGTAAATATGCATAAAATTGCAGCCTTAATATGATACAGCAAAACGTATTTTTGTATACACCCAAACAGTTACGTTACTAATTCAGGGCAAGATGTGGGGCAAAGCGCAGGTGTTAATTTGAGCTAAAACTTCAATGAGTTTATGCAAAGGGCCGGTATTTGACTAAATCACTGCACAAGCTGTGAGCAATTTCTCTAGCTTCTGTATCTGCTACCCTTACCTTTCTTTCGAAGCAATCTGTTACCGGGGGGGGGCGGGGGCGCGAAAGGATGGGGAAAGCAAGGGGACAGAACTTCCTCACAGGCGTCAAATAAAAATCCTTAATTTTATAAATTTACTACAGGACCATTGAAATCGATTTTATTTTAAGGGTCATGCAGTGAAGAGACTTCTAATAAAGTTTTAAGAAATGTTTGAAGTGGACACAATTTGCAGCGGGTG
The DNA here is from genome assembly GCA_037013535.1 of Intellagama lesueurii. Taxonomy (NCBI): domain Eukaryota; kingdom Metazoa; phylum Chordata; class Lepidosauria; order Squamata; family Agamidae; genus Intellagama; species Intellagama lesueurii. The sequence goes on along the minus strand of JBAJHW010000014.1, from coordinate 13,386,046 downwards.
AAAAGTGCCAAAGGCTGTTGTCTGTTAGCTAAGGACCTACACCATTCATCAGAGGACCTACGCCTCTATCCCTTCCTCCTGCTACAGTCCCCCCAAAAATCCTGTTGTCAAGCCTTTATTGCATATTGTTTATGAAATTTTATGAAGAACCCAACACAATTATGTGTAATGGATGGCCTGTAAAGGATTCTACTGGGCTTTTAGTAGAACAGTTTAAATGTTTCATTGATGTTTTCATAAGCAAACCTTGAAAAATGCTTCTTTAACCCAAGAATAGCAAGGACTTTTAATATCCAGGCTCAGCCGTTTACACCAGCTTCCCCGATCTCACTGCACAAAAAGACAGCCACCCACGTGTGAGTTACAGAAACATTTAAGTATATTTGCAGACATCAAAACAGGCTGAGCTATACACGTTGTTCCACTGCTTTAAAGCGCCATCCTGTAGACAAACCATTAACACACACAAATTCTCAAGCTCTCTTCCCCTCATTTAGAAGGCAAAACAAAAACATTTCCAAACAAAAACGTTTAAGTGGCAATGGTTCATAGTACTTCATTACCAACACTTCCCTAGTAAAAACTGTAAGTCATAAAAAAAGGTTTTATTGGATAGAAAGGAAAAAAACAAAACACAAAGCTTCCCAGGAAAGACCTATATCCATCCATTCTGGAATGTAAACACTGAGCAGAAATCAAGAGCCCAGTTCACATTTTTAGAAGTCCCTGTTGGGTAAATCAGAACGGCCTGAATGGAGAAGAGTAGCGTGGTGATCCCCTGCTTTGGTATGGAGAATCGCGACTCCTTGAACCAGAACGGGAGCGCGAGTAGCCATAGCTGATGCTTCTTTCAGGACAAACTCTGATATAAGATGTTTCACCCTGGAATTCAAAACAGAGAAAACCCAAACATTGGCATAACATCCTGCGGGTAAGGTTATGAATGAATGAATGCCAAAAAAAAAATATATGGAGGTCAGCAACCCACACACAAGTGGCTCAAGTCTGGCGTGTTCATACACAGGTGGTATGCATCCTTCTACTGCTGCCTTAGGCTAGCTCTGGTCTGGCCCTTGAGGTCTACAGATGGTAGTCAGGTTACAGGACACCTCCTTTTTTTTTTGGTGGTGCAGACATTAGTAAGGTAAACATAGGTCAACTTCTGTCCCCATGTAACTAAGAGAAGGGTGAAGATGTCAGTATTCCAAGTCTTTACCATCAAAAGGAAAGAGACGTAAGCTAGCGCAGTCTTTCAGCATAGTTACGAGACGACTTGGTGACCTCTCTCACCAACTTAATTTAATTGTGTCTCAGCAGCTCAGGTTCTGGAGTGAAATTCCTCAGCAAGCAGCCTCCAGCTGTGACAGAAGGGGGTGGGTGACTGGAGCAGATCAAGCCAGCCATTGGAAGAAGGTGGTTGCAGTGCCCCAAGATTGGAGGGGGAAAAAAACCAAAACTGGACCAGCATAGGAAGAGGTTCTCATGCACAGATGGAGAAGATTACTAGAGAGTAACCACTATAGTCACTCATTGGTTCCTCTGGGGAGTCACACTGTAACATGCCGATAGAACCTCTGGCCACCAAGACCAGACTGAGCTAAAGCTTATTCGGATGGACCGCCAGTAGCCACCTCTGTTCAGCTGTTGGCTGGCACGAGGGAACACGGTAAAGCGGGTCAACTTGACTTGCCCGGGAGCTGGAGGCGAGTCATCCCGAGGCCTCTTGGCTGTCAAGGCTCACACACCACACCATCATGGGGCAGGTTTCGCAAAGCTTTGACAACTGGCACACTGGACTCCTAACATGCTACAAGGATTGCCATTTAGCCACCAACACAGGCTCTACTGCTAGAGTGTGCCCTGGAGCCTCTTGAGAGCATCAAAACAGGCTAAGGCATGTTCCTCCATGACTGGCACGCGCACATGCTCTTCACCCACAGGCAGAAACCCACCTCATGAGAGCGGAATTTGGTGTCATCCAGTTTACGCAGTGCGTATTCCATGTCTTCCTTGCGAAGAAACTCAACCACCCCCATTCCATCTTTCTGAACATCTGCATAACATACATCACCAGCTTCACGCATGTGATCCTTCAGGTCCTGCCAGCTGCCTGATGGAGGAAGCCCTGAGCGGTGAGAACACAAAACAGAAGACACTGTGTAAAGAGATGACATCAGCTGCTAAGGCTATGCCCGGAATGGCTGCGCACCCTTGACTCGTTCTTCCAGGTTGTCAAAGGCTCCACAGTTTCCTCAGAGTTCCTCCTAATTCCAGGCAGCCAGTGCTACAATAAGAACAGAAGGATCCAAAGAAGAGCAGTTAAGTTCCTTTCCAGAGGGGACGAGCTCTCCAAGTCAGCCAGGTAGTCCCCTAGGCAGCTCTCGGATTCAGAGCGCTGGGCATTCAGAGAAATCCTCCTGGGGGTCCAACGGAAACTTATCACCCCTAACTCTGACTGGACAGATCGTACTCCACACAACGACACCGTTACTTGGGATCAGATTCCCATCCAAGAAGTCCCCTTCTAAACAGTATTGAGTCTGGGTCCTTAGATTCCAATAGCTCCTCCTTGGGTAGCCGAGCAAGAATCCTATCAGCATGGTTTTTAACTATCGGCATGGGAGCTTGTACACCTGGAGTTCTACACTTAGGTGTCCAGGTCCTGATCCAGAGCTGACGAGACTGCCATTCATTCAGTGGTTTCCTCCCAGTGAACAAGGACATTGCTACGATGCCACAGCAGCATGCAGAGGAGCACAGTGTTTTATCTAAGAACTGTCTGGGAATCAACACGGTTTTAAGTGGACCGTTCCATACATCGGGTCCGGGAGTGCTGTGTTCTCTCCAGAGATTTGATCACCATGGCAAAACCTCCAAAGTCCTTCCATTTCTCTCCAGTAAGAGGATTTTTCCACCCGTCTCTCCCAACACACTAAACAAGGTATCTATTCCAGGTATTTCAAGGTTGTTTCAAGGAATCCACAAGGCTATATCAAACGAGGGGTCTAATTCACGTTACTTTCCTCCCAAAAGTGCAGTGTGAAGCTGCTGCATCGCTAGCCATCTCTGTCGCCTTTCAGAGACTCACTTGTCCTGCAGCATCATTTGCTTTTAACTTCAGCTTACGTGAAGTTACCTCCTGGCCCCGTGCACTACAAAAACAATCCCAAGTTCTTCTTCCTTGCCTTTTCCCACCCACATGGTTGCCCATTTTTAAGTCCATCGAATTTGCACCTGCCTACCCGTGGAGATATTTGCGCTCACCATTCATTCACCACGATGAACTCCATAAGCAAAGCAACTTCCTCCATGAATCACACCAGAAAAGTGTTTGAGGTCCTCTCGCAGTTCTGAAAAAGCTCCTTCACAGGCAAAGGGTTCATATTAAAGAAGGAACCTTCTATTAGGGCAGCAAAATGTGCCCTTTCCCCAACAAATGCAAGTGAGGCATGACATCAGGATGGATCCTAGTCAGTATGGAGTACAGAACACAACATACCTGAAACAAGGACTCGGAATTCAGAACGTCGTGAAGGAGGGCCATTTCTCCCACGTGGCCCCCCACCAAAGCCTCCACCCCGACCTCTGGAAGGCTTGGGAAACTCAACACGCAGACGGCACTGGCCATAATCATAACCGTTCCTCCCATAAACTGCATCTTCTGCATCCCTGCGAACAAATAATATATGTCTCTATTTAGCACAGTTCAGTTAGCGCTGGAAAGGAACATGAAGGAAAGAAATGTTGCCCTTAGAAACTCAAATACAGAAATATAGAAATGCAGGCCTGAAAAAGCTGGAGTCGTCCAGTTTCCAGGCTTGACAGTCATTCATGCTTGTCAAGATCCTCTCACCACGCCTTTTTCTTACGACCTGAAGGTCCACACACTGACATTCAGTGCCAAAAATATCCCTTCAATATGATGTCTGTGAGGGATACAGATGTTTCTACCTTTGTATGGAACTCACAGCATGCAAGAAATGAATTGCGCACATGACGTGCCATCAAAGAAATATTGCAAGAAAGAATTCGGGAAAGCTATGCTTTCTAGCAACAAGAACCATCTCCTCACATCAGCAGGGAGTTTCAATTTAGTTTCTGAGCATCAATTCCTTTGTTGACTTGCTACTTTCTCCGGAGGCAAATCAAGGCGATAATAATCAGGCCAGCAAAATTTAATGCCTGAGGCATTTTTCTTCCATCCATTTCAGAAGGCCAGTAACAATTACTCAGAACAAGGAAGGGGGGGGGGGGGAATTAAGATGCTACCCCTAGGCGTGGTTCCAGCTATAACTCATTCTTTATGCCGTTCTCTGAAAGAGTATAAGGAACCTTTATCCTATTTGGAGATGACATGACATACGGCTAGGCAGGGCAGTTGGCACCTCAGAAGACAAGAATAAGATTCAAAATAATCTTAAAAGAAGACTGTGCTGAAACCAACAAAATGTAGAGACAACTGGAGAGTTCTGCATACATCAGGAGACTCAAATGCGAATGAACAGGATAGAGATATCTCTGATCGTACTACACGTGTCAAAGGACAGCAGGATTGTAGCTGATCACAAGCTGAACATGAGTCAGCAGGGACAGCCGTAGCCCATCCTACACACCCACCCACAAAAGGCTCAATGTTAGCTACTCTCTCCAAGTCCTACAAGGTAACCTTTCCACTTTATTCTACACCAGTCAGACCTCGCTGGAGTACTGTGTCCAGTTCTGGTACCACAGATTAGACCTTCAACGGAAGGCAACCAAGAGGGCCAACAAGAAGAAATGCAAACATGGCGAGGAAGAACCGAAAGAACTGAGTATATAGCCTAAGGGAGAAAAAGCAGAGGGAGAGGCTATCAGCTGACTGTTTAAATACCTGAAGGGCTGCTACAAGAAGGAAGGAAGGAAGGGAGATGCTTAGTGCTGGCTAAGAGAGCAAGGCTAAGCCTAATGGGCTGAAAACCTGCAGGAGGTTGGAAACACCAGAACGTTATCCTAACACTAAGAACAGTTCAGCAATGGAACCAGTGACCTAGAAGAGGGATGGGCTCACCCACGCTGGAGGTCTTCCAGCTGAAGCCAGACAGCCGTCTGCCAGGGATGCTCTGGACATCAAGCAGGTCCTTCCAACTCTTATGGGTCTAATATATATACATCTATTCAATACCTGAAGAAAATGTCCTCCTTGGCTCCTCCTCACCTCGGAAACAAGGTGCCTGCTTTCAACCTGCCCTGCTCACAAGCAGATTAGGAGTTGAGAGAGAAAGGGTCCCTCACATGCATACTCTTTGTCTGCTTAAATGCTACAGAAAGCTACTTTTTAAAACACTTTGTGCACTGGAAAAAGAGAAGGATGGGAACCTTTTCAAGACATGGAGCGCTTTAAAAAAAATGTAATTGAGCGGAAAAATTAGTCTATCAGCCTATTTACCTAAAATTGAAGGGAAACAGGTCCTAGTACTTTGCTGGGTGCTTAACCTTTTACTGTTTCCACACACACTCCAGCAGTGTTTTTGTAAAAGTGGGTGTTAACTAGAGCACAGGGACTTTACAGGAACAATGCCTGCCTGCACACTGTGTACTGTACGCTTGTACGAAGAACTCCATCCTTTTCAGAGAAGAGAAACAACTGCATGCAAGAAAGAAGCACCTGGGGCCACCCAGCATAAACATGTGCTATTCTGACACTTCATAAGGATGATCCTTAGCACTGAGCTAACTAGCAGCAGAAAACAAATCTTGCCTGAAACTGACAGATCCACAGCCATAAATGCACTTCAAGGATCTTGCATGTCTTGTTCACAGGAAAAGAAATATAGAAACTCTGGCATTGAGTGTTTGGGGTTGCAGAAAGGGAAGGAAGGTGCAGGTGTAAGCAAAGCACAGAGCACCAAGGGATTAGGCCACCTCCACACCTTTGGGGAGAGAGAGTATGCTGGGGCAAAGAGCGGGTGGTGGAGAAGATGGTATCTGCTATGACACAGAACAGGCCAAATGGCTGAATGTTGTCTTCCTGGCTCAGGCCTGATGAGATGGAGGAACAAAATTGTTATAAAACCACAACACACTGTGCCGTACATATGGGAGAGCCCTGGCAAAGGGTTTTTTCTCTTATCAAAAAGTGGGCAGCTGAAGGAGGAAGGGAAGAGATCAGGCGAAAGGTACAAGGGAGCCCTTGTTCAGGCAGACAGTTTGCATTTTTCTGCTTTTGGGAGTCAAAACATCATGGACTACCATCCCGAGCCCCCCGCCCCGCCCCCCTTTCCCCACGCACACACCTAGCTAGGTTGGAGAGAGGAACCAGGCTCAGTGTTGGAAACAAGGTTTTTTAAAAAAATTATCCCAAGTTAAATTTCAAACAAACAGTATAGATTAAAAGCATGTACTATGGTTACTTCTTCTGATGACCCAAACAAGCACAATGGGAGGAAGACAAATCGAGAAATCACGCAAACAGTGTCAAAAGACATGAAAGGTTCTACACTATTGGTAAGAATACCTTAAACCCAGAGAGCAATAGGAGAAAACCAGTGCATTTCAAGAGAAAGTGGGAATTGGGAACTAGCAAGTCCCCACCCCACCCCGAACCCAATGTGGCATTTGCCATAAAGTCAGCAGATGCCAGATGCAGGGAAGGGGGATCAGGAGACAGAGATCTCGTGGGCTCCCAGAGGCATCTGGTGGGGCCACTTGTGAGATACAGGAAGCTGGACTAGAGGGGCCCTTGGCCTGATCCAGCTCTTCTTAGGTTCTTACGCTCACGCCTCCTGCTACACTGCAGTAGGGGCATAATAGTGGCCTACCTTATAGGGGTGTTGTGAGAACTGAAAGACACTCTTATGACAGAGGTACCTAGCCTTCCCACTTTGGAAGGCTCCTGCTTCATCATTCACCGTTTTTTGTTTTTTTTTTTGCAATTACCCCATAAGGAGGATATTTAATAATACTTTTAATAGTATTTTTGCAGATTACCCCATAAGGAGGATATTTTTAATACAGCCTAGGGTTGAAGGCAAATTAAGTTACATATAAAAGGGTGTTAAAGTGCTTCAGTTTCTAATAACTGATTAAAGTTGCTTGCAAAATGTCCTGCACTCGCACCACCGTAGGGGAAACAAAGAGGAGGGCCGATCACCTCCAGCATCCTCCTCGTGGGCTATTTCTAGTTCAGGGCCTGGAAACCACCGGCCTGCGATGATAAGTGTTTTAAATGCCCTGCAAGGCTCGACTCCTGCGGCCTGGGCAGCTGTTCTCCAGGAAGAAGATGCTTGTGCATTTTTTATGGCTTTATTATACGGAACAGCGGCACACATCTTGATCACATAAATAAGTAAGCCATGTGCCTAAGAAGGGAACTTGGGAGGAGGAAACAGAAAACACAGGACAGGCAGCCATTTCTGGGTCTGCCACCACCACCACCACCATCATCATCATCATCATCATCATAAGCAATATTGGCAGGGCGGCCGTTCATTCCCTCCATATCCCCTTTTCTTTGGGGCCACCAGCCTTCCCAAGGAGGAGGTGGGGGCGCCTGACCCTCCAACAGCGAGGAAAAGGGGGCGCCCAGGAGCCTCTCCAAGAGGAGGAACTCCACGCGGCAGGGGTGGGGTGGGGGGTGGGCTTACAACTCCCATCAGGCGCAGCTGACGGCAGTGGACGATGGGAGCTGGAGTCCAAACTCTTCTGGAGGGCAAAATGGGGTAAACACGCGCGGGGGGGGGGGAAAGAGCCTTTCAAGGGCCTTTTGCACCGCCTCTATACCTTCCCCCCCCACCTCCCCAATCCTTCATCCTTGTCTCTCTGCCCCCCCCCCCACGCACGCACACTTTCCTCCCTCCTCAGCCTGGCCTCCCTCGCCAGGTTGTCGTGAGGCCATGAAGGAAAAGTGGGAAGCGTCCTTTCCTCCTCCTCCCCCCCCAAGGAGGAAAGAAGCACACGATTGGGGGGGGGACGACGACACACACACCCCGGCCACCCCCACCCCCACCCCCGGCCCTCTTTATTTCCCCCGCCTCCCGCTCCCCTCGCCTCAGAGAAAAGGGCGGGAAAAGGGCCTCCTCCTCCTCCACCTCCACCCACCGGGGGTCCTCGAAGCGGACGAAGGCGAAGGGCACGAGGCCCCGCTTGCTCTTGAGCTCGATGTCGCGGATGCGGCCGTACTTGTAGAAAAGCTCCTCCAGGTCCTTCTCCCGCACGTCGGCCGGCAGGTTGCCCACGTAGATGCGCCCGTCGCCCCCCAGCCCTCCGCCCCCGCCCCGGCCGGCCCCCGACATCCCCGGCCCGCCCCCGAGGCCGCCCCCACCGCCGCCGTAGTCCATCAGGTCCCGGCCCCAGCCCCCGGACATCCTTCCCGCCTCGCCGCCGCGGCCTGCTGGAGCTCGCCGGCCGAAGAGGACGGAGGACAAAAAAGAAGAAAAGAAGGGGGGGCTCGGCTTAAAGGGGAGGAGGAGGACCCCGCCGCCGCCGCCGCCGCCGCCGCACAACCTGGCTGCCTGGCCAAGACCACCACCACCGCCACCACCACCCCCAACACGGGGTAGTGCGCATGCGCAGGCTTGGCGACGGCGGGACTGCGCATCCCCGGTGAGGCGCCCGCATCCCCTCCTCCACGCCAGCAGAGCGGCGCTCGAGAGGGGACGCGCCTCCCGGGGACGGAGCGGCGGGCCGACCCTCGAGGCGGCGGGAAGAGGAAGCCGCAGCCGCAGCAGCAAGAGGCCTTGCTGGGGCCCAGCGGGAGGCCACTGGCCAAGTGGGGTGGGGTCGTAGTTCCCCCCAAGAAAAGTAACTTCGCGGAGCTCCGGCCGAGCCACGGAGGGATCGAGGCCTGGGCGGGCGCGGGCAGTAGCCCGGCGGTGCACATGTTCTCCCAGGAGAAGAGGGTCCCTCCCGTGGCGGGTTGCGAGCCCGCCTGCCAGAGCGCCCCCGCCTCTCCGTGGCGTGGGTGGAAGAACATGCCCCACCTCGAAAGGCCACGCTCGGTGACTGGCACAGACCGGCGCCGTGGCCTTCCGCTCCCGTGGAGGACGGGCGCCCTTCTTGGGACGCGTTGCCCCCGGGAAGGAGGCCGTTGGCAGGACTCCAGCCTCGGGCGGCTGCCTCTCTCTCGGACAGGGGCACAAGGCTTCCCAGGCCCCGGAGCCCGCCTCTGGGCGAGTAGGATAGGAAGGGGAAACCAGGGTGTGTTAAATAAGGGTTACATGTATGGCGCTAAATTATCTAAAGCTGCATTACATAAAAGGTTCCGTTTAAAAAGTCGTTTGTGCCCTTCATCATAATAAAGAGGTGTTCATCAAAATCATATTTTTAATGTTTTATTTGTTAAGTGTATATCCCACCTTTCCAGTGGCAGAGATGCTCAAGGCAGCTAGCAGTACTGTGGAAAAGTAAAAGACAATGTTTGGATTAGAAACAGCCCACAAGTCAAGTCAAGCAACTAACAAGGCAGGGAAAATATACCAGCTAAAAAGGTGTAACACCAAGCAGGAAGTGCTCATTAAAAACTGACCCAGTCCCGGGCACGCTTGCTTAGAAGCTGCCTCGTTCGTTCTTTGTGTATCCACAAGATGAGCCTTGTGGCACATGAAAGGCTTAAGGCAGTGATTCTGTGTTGGCTTACTGAGTTCAGTGGAACTGAGTATACGTGTATACCATTGCAGTACGGCACATTTCTTGCAGGAAAGCTTGTGATCAAAAGGTGGAATGGAAGAAGTACTGTGACATTTCCAGGCAAAGTTCAGACATCTGTACGATACTCAGGGACCCTTTGAACAGCAGTAAATTGGCAGCCATAACTCCGACGGAGATAACTGCCCCCTAGCGGAATTCTCTGTACTGGGAGCCCGAGGACTGTCATGCTTGCTCTCTCTCTTCCTTGGCCAGCGTGCCTCATGAAGGTGGAAACTGAAGGAGAGTGTGGCGAGAAAGATGCACTATGTAACATGCAAAGGACATTTCTCATGGCCACCAAGAGGCAACGAGGGAACAGCCCTTCCTGACACGATGAAGACATGTGAGAAGTGGAAATGGAGGAAAGACGCAAAGAACTGTTCTGCTCCATTTCTGAGGATGCCATTGGGTGTGGCCATACACCTTGTCATCCAGGGTGAGGGAGGGGTGAGGACCTGGGCCAAGAGCCCAAATTGGTTCCTCATAACTCTTATTAACAAATGGATTCTCTGTTCCTTGTGTTTTCACAAGAGCGGCCTGCCTCAGACAGAAATTATCCTCTCTCCAGTAAACAATGTCCTGGAGAAGTGGCTTTTTTTGATGCAAAGAGCTAAAATTGAGTCTGTCAGCCCTATTCCAATGAGTTTGCCAAGTAAAACCATGTTGACCCATATTAATCCAGTTGTTGTTTAGTCGTTAAGTCGTGTCTGACTCTTTGTGACCCCATGGACCCCATGGACCAGAGCACGCCAGGCCCTCCTGTCTTCCACTGCCTCCCGGAGTTTGGTCCAATTCATGTTGGTAGCTTCGGTGACACTGTCCAACCATCTCGTCCTCTGTCATCCATCCAGTACCCCCAGTCAAAAGAGAGACTGATAATTTCTGTCCACAAAAGAAATTTTTCTCCTACAGGACACATATCACTTGCAAAAGGCCTTTGATGCCATTAGACTTGAGGTAGCAACCACTGACTGATACAATCCCACTAAAAATGCTACAATCCAAGAACAAAAAACTATAAAACTAAAGAAAATCTTGCAAAGGCCAGTCATTAAATAACTTGCTGGCACTGTGTGAAATGGAAGTCAAATGGAGTGACAACCTTGTCTCGGGGCTTGCACGGAGAGGAAAGAGTAGGGCTCCTGCCATAATGCTAGGCTCCAGATTAGAAGCTTCTGCACAGGCACAAAACCCATTTGCACAATGCTTAGAAACTAAAGTATTGCTTGGGTCTGTGGAGTGGAGCCACCTCTTGCTGTGGACACAGCATGTCAGGCCCCTCCAGCATGAAGTGATGTTTCTAGAAGGAATGCTAGGGCTGAGGTATTCCAGACTCCTTTGCAAATTCTGTTTTTTAAAGTGGCACCAGCAAATTGAGCTGCTGAAGAGACAGACAGGCTGCATCTGAGGGTGGGATTTGGTATTGAAGCCTCTGCTTCCACCAGCCCCTACACTGCAGCCTTGTGTTCACTAAACACGGACAGGAGGAATAAGGGATGGAGGAGACACTGGGATACCAAAAACATCAAAGTGTGTAAACCTAATGGACAACTGCAATGGTTCAGACGTGGCAGACACACACACACAACTTAAAAGATGTTCCATGTCATTCCTTACAGGATAGGGCCTGCCCACTGAAGAGAATAAGCAGTTTAGCAAGATGAGACTTGTCCTCGGGGATAATTTACTGTAGAAGCCGAAATTAAGGACAGAGTGGCACTGGTCATCAACATTTCTGAGATGAGACCCTTCCAGCTGCACTGTCAGTGATCTGCAAACCATTCTGGACAGAGCTTGATTGTGATATGTCAGAAGTGTCAACATTACCTGTGATGCATTCGTCACAGCTGGCTGAAAAACTTAAGACAAAAGCCAGGCTTCTGAGAGAGAATGAGGTAACAGTACCTAACTCCAGGAGGCAGTGGAAGACAGGAGGGCCTGGCGTGCTCTGGTCCATGGGGTCATGAAGAGTCGGACACGACTTAACGACTAAACAACAACAACAACCTAAGGACGGGGAAAAAAATACCATGAGAAGCGTCCAGATGATATAAAGATGGTCCAGAACTGGACCATGTTTTGTGCCAAAGCTACAGACAGATTTATTTATTTATTTAATTAGCTTTATATACCGCAATGCACTATTCTGAGCAGTTCACAACAAGTAGAATAACAGATAATAAAACATATGAAACTATAAAAAAGCGTAAAACCATTTTGAAGTCTTCTTTGGCCATTAACAAAAGAAAAAAATCAGTAAAAGTGAATGGAGAGGGTAACCATTGGAAGAAGTACTAAGGCAAACAAAGATCGAAAGATCGTAAAACATAAAATGCTTAAAGCTAGATTCCTCTGGCCCCAAAATGAGAAAGGTCCAGTGCAAGGGGATTGATTAGAGCTGATCCTTCCAGGGTTTTGTTTTTTTTTAAAGGTGGGAGGAGTTGTAGCCTGAAGAGGTTTTTGTGCGGCTGGTTTGAATGGGCCACAACATAACTGGTTTTAGAGAGTCGGTGCCCAAAAGTCAGCCCAGCTGTGACAACATCTGGCTTCCTGCCAGAAAGAAACCATGGGAAGAAGAAGAGAGCAAAAGAGAAACCGGACGTCTTGTAGAGCCTTTGAAGACTAGCTAGTTTATAATATATGCCATACTAAACCGGTTGCGTGTCCCCACTAGAAATCTAAAATTTCTATATTTCCAGAAAAAACACAGTTTACCCCCCGTTTGTTTGTTTTTTTCTGGAAAAAATGCACAGTAGTTCACACTACCACTATTAGAGATGTAAACATTTCGGAAACTATAATAAAAAAAAAACATTACAAAACCAATAACAAACAATAAGATACAATTTCACACGTGCCCCCATCACCTTCAGGACTAGCATTAAACTTCGTTCAATCCATTTTCTCTCCAAAATTTCATTGTTTCTTCCCTCGGTGTATACCCCTTCCCTCTCCGAAATACATATTCCAAAAATACATTCCATGTTTTCTTAAAATCATTATTTTTCAATTGGCCTCTTCTTATTTTCATATCACATGTCAGTTTATCATTAATTGCCATGTCCCATAATTCTCTATACCATTCCTCTAAACTAAATTATCATTTCTCCAGTTTCTTGCGAAAATTAATCTTGCAGCCGTAATCATTATTACTATTAAATCCTTATTTTCTTTCAACAATTGATCCTTCTTAATCATATTCAATAAAGCAGTTAACGGAGACATTTGAATATTCAATCCGGTTATTTCAGATATTTCTTTACAAATTAAATTCCATTCTTTCTTTCTTATTTCACATAGCCACCACATATGTAAATACGTCCCCTTCTCTTTTTTACACCTCCAACATAATGTTGACACACTTTTATCTATTATATTCATTTTAACCGGCGTTAGATACCACCTCCATATTACTTTATAACCATTTTCTTTTATCCTTACTGACATGTTTTTCATAATTCTTTGATCCCATATTTTATCCCATTCTTCACCTATTACTTCTTTATCCAAATCATATTGCCATTGCATTTTTAATCCTTGTGAGCCTTGTTCATCTTGCATTAATAGTTTATATATTTGGCTTACAGTTCCTTTTCTTTCTATCTTTTCCTCTGCTTTCAATATTTTTTCTATAATCTCTTCAAATTTTGTCATTTTTCTACCTTTCCCTTCTTTAGTATCCCATTCACTTGTCCACCTTTCTAATTGAATTATATTTAACCATGAGATCCCCTCTCCTCCTAATACCCTTTTAATGTCTTCTTTATCTCTTATCTTCTCTCTCCAATCTTTTAGTCTATTTATCCCTTTACTTTTTAATATATTCTTAAAATTTTTTAGATTTTCCGGAAAATGCCTTAACTCCACCACCTGAGATAAAGGGGAAATCGGTGGACTCAATAAACCTCTAATTTTTTTCCAATTTTCTAACATATTTTTAAGGAAAGGATTATTAATATTTTTAACCTCTTCTCCAATTTTTTCTTTAAACAATATATCCTCCACTCTTTCTTCTTTACCCTCCATTTCTATTTCCGTCCAGATTGAATTTTTATTACCCTTAATTATGTCTGGGATATGTCTAAGCTGATTTGCTATATAATATAATTCTATGTTAGGTAATCCAAGACCTCCCTTTTTTTGTATAACATACCATAATTTTTTATTAATCCTCACTCGTTTATTTCCATTACAATAACAATTTATCATTATCTGCCACTCTTTCAGTTGTTTTTCTGAAATCTTTATAGGAAGCATCCAAAATATAAAATCCAATTTAGGAATTATTTTCATTTTACATAATGCCACTCTACCAAACCATGAAATCTTTAATTTCTGATATTTTTAACCTTCCATTTATTTCTATTTTTAGTCTATCCAAGTTTATTTTAATTATTTCTTGTAAATTCCAAGTGATATTTATCCCTAAATATTTCATGACATTACCAATTTTACCTTCAAATATTATTTTCATTTTTCTTTTCTCTTCGTCTGAGTGATTTAACAATAAACATTCTGACTTTCCCCAATTTACCCTTAACCCCGTTATACTCTCAAATTCCTTCAAATGTGGTTTAAGCCTTTCAATTGTTTCTACTGGATTTTTAACTATTAATAATGTATCATCAGTAAACACATTTATTTTACCATTTTCTTTGTTATCTATCCCTCTAATCTGTTTATCATCTCTAATTATCTGTGCCAATAATTCAATTATCATTGTAAATAATACTGGAGATAAGGGGCAACCTTGTCTTGTACCTCGGCCTAGGTATATTGTCTCAGTTATACCATCATTAACTATAACTCTGGCTATATTCTGTGAGTAAAGTTGGTGGATTATCTGCCTAAAAATTGGTCCAAACCCCAAATGATTAATTAATATCTTTAACGAATCCCATTCCACTGAATCAAATGCTTTAAATATATCTAACGATATTACTCCAGCTTTAGAATTTGTTTCTTCAGCTATGTGCATTACGTTAAGTACTCTTCTCATTAAATCTGACATTTGCCTACCTGATATGAATCCATTTTGATCTTTTTCAATATATTTCCCCATAAAGCTATTCAATCTCTTTGCCATTATTGCCGTGAATATCTTAGCATCTTGATTTATCAGTGATATGGGTCTATATGCTTCCATATTTGTAGGATTTTTATCTGGTTTCAATATTAAAACAATGAGTGATTCTCTCCATGATTGTGGGATTTCTTCTCCCATTAATATCTTATTAAATAACTCTTTTAATTTTGGTATAAGAATCTTTTTAAACACCTTATAATACTCTGGACCTAATCCATCTGTTCCAGGGGTCTTTCCTGCCTTTAAATTATTTATAATATCCTCTATTTCTTTATCCGTAATCAACTGTTCCATTTTGTTTTTATCATTATCTGACACTTTCTTATTAAATTTATTTGTGTGGTAGGAGGTTTATGTTTAAAAAAAAATTAAAAAAAAAACATTTCAGAAAATTTCCATTTTCCCCCTGAAAAAACACGTGTTTTTTTTTCCTCCTGTTTTTCCGAAATTTTTACATCTCTAGTTCCCACCCCAGTTCTGGAAAGGGTGTGTTGGGGGGCTGCTACCGAGGCGGGGCGACTCTGAGAGGTCGGGAGAGGGCGGGAGAGAGAGAGAGACAGAGCCCCCTCCCCCCCCAACTCTTCCCTGCCCTCCGCGTGGTCGGAGCGGCCGACTAGGCCCTTCCTCCTCCAACTCTCCCCGTTGCCGCGGCAACGGACGCCGGCGCGGGGCATGCCGGCCCGCAACAAAATGCAGCAGCAAAACTCTACGGGAGGCGGAGGCCAGCCCTCCAATGGGCCGCGAGGGGCATTGTTGCGTCGGCCAATGACGACCTCCGGAGAGGGCGTGCTGGGCGTGGCCTGCGGAGGGAGGGAGGAGGGGAAGGCAGAGGGGCGGGAACGGCCGCATTCGACAGGAAGCCGGCGGGCTGGACGGGAGCTGGAGCTGCGAGCAGGAGGCGACCGTCGGTCGTACCGTTGCGCGGCGGGGGAGCCGCTGAGGGCGCAGCCGGGGGCCCACTTGTTCGTCCGCTCCACCGACGACGTCCTGAGAAGCAGCCCCGGAGCCCACGGTGAGGAAGGAAGGGCTGCTGGTACAATGGGGCCGCCTCCTCCTCCTCCTCCGTAGGCCTCATTAACGTGGATGGGGTGTGTGTGTGTGTGGGGGGAGGAAGGCTAACGGACAAGGTCTTGGACCGAGGCCCGAAGCGGCGGCGGGGGGGGGGGGAACGGACGGACCGCAAAGGCCCCTAGATTTAATCTTTTTACTGCTGAGGATTTTAATTTTTTTTTTTTTTTGGAGGGTTGGGGACGTGATTTAATCTCTTGGGGAACGGTTTTGTGTGTGTGTGTGTGGGTCGAAACAAAGCCACGGGTCGTATGTTTAAATGTTGGCTTTTAATGACGTGAGGCGCCTTGGGTTCTTTTTAAGCCGCAAGGCGGGATACAAAAAATACATTTTAAATAAATCAAGGGAATAAATGTTTGCGCACGGGGAGGGGGGGCGTTGTTTACTCACAGCTACTTATTTGCAAAGTTTGAAAACAACATTTCCCCCCTAGTGGATTCAGTGGCCATTGTAGCCCCCGCCCCCCCCCCCAAAAAAGCTGATATTCCCGAGCCCTTATTTCCTCGGGGCTTCTCTGCGCCTCCGCCAGGCTGTGTCCGTGGCACTCTTGCCTCCTTCCCTCCTTATATTCCCCAAAATAACTTTGTGAGGTTGGACATAGGAAGAGAAGAGGAGCCCGTGAAGGTGGGGTGGGCGGGATTTGAACCCAGGACCGTGGAGTCCCATTTCAGGACTCTGGACCTGGGCTTCAACGATTCTGGCTCTCAGTCCCTTTTTTTTTTTTTTTTTTTGGATTGAAAAATTGAGCCGAGGATGGTGGTGTAGTAGCAGGAGGGAAGAATTTAACATCTCTGAAAGGTGGACACTCATTGATTTCCTTCGTTTATTTATTTATTTATTCATTAATTAAATTACATTTTTTAAAAAATTGCCTCCCTGTCTCCAGGTTGTAGTTAGAATCTTGTCTTGATGCTTTTAATAAAAGCTTGGGTGCAGAAATTGGTGTTAAACCAGTTTTTAAAAGTGTAAGACTCAACAAGCGGATCTTGAAGTGGTGTGGTTTTATTTGCTATCGATGAAAACTGATTGATTTGCTGCTGTTTTGTCTGCTCAGACAGTGTACTACTCTTTCATGTGAGACCCTGATTTGATGGTAAAATGGCAACAGCCATCACTTGTCAATCTTAGATCATAGAATAATGGAGTTGGAAGGGGTCCATAAGGCCATTGAGTCCAACCCCCTGCTCAGTAGTCTCATAATCTGACCCTGGGAATGTTAGCAAAGTGGATGCGTTGAGTTGGATTCCATGTAGTTCTTCCATATACACTCAACCCTACATTTGCTGTGTGCAAAAAAAATTGATAATAATAGCATGCAAAGGGGAGGGGAGATCATTATTAAACTGTTGAGTGAAGTATTTATAGAAAAAAGAGAGGAGTGAGCAGTGGGGCGATGGTAGTCACCTTCGTCATAGTAATGTTGTCTTGCACTTCATGTGCCTAGAGGATTCAGTGTCAACTGGGCACCAAAGCTCTTCCCTAATGAATACTGCACGTGTCGTTTGGTGCCAGGCCAGGGAGACGGACTGGCATTGCCATGTGGGTGTGGAGGGGATTCTTATGCTGGTAGGAGAGTGATTGGGGAGACAGAAAGGGAGGTATGTGCAGGGAAGCTCAGAGGTAGGTGTGGCTTGAGGGAATGTAACTTCTGCAGTGGGAGCTTCATCTGTTGCTCGTAATGTGTTAGGTCTTGTGGCACTTCGGCCATACTGTAGTCCTGATGTGCCCTTTGCAGTTCCGTAAAATAGCTTCTGCAATGCATAAAAAGAACTTAGGTGTTTTGAGTCTCTTCACGAAGGGGAGCAAATAGGAACTGGAACTGAGTAAGGGCTGCAGTGTTTAAATCTGTAAACAGTTCCTGCAGAAAAGGAACAGGGAATAGAAAAGTAGAGGAAATGGTGTGGTTGGTTAAATTGGGGTTGACCTGTACATAGACAGTGGAGGGGGGGGGTATAAAAAGGCTGTGGTTCCTGCTGCGGAATATGCAGGTAGTGAGATCTTTTCCTTTCTCTCCCTTTCCTTGAGAGATGAACAGAGTAAAGGGTGTAAATAGGCAGATATAATTTTTCCCTCCCGAACAGGAAAGCTAACATTTTAGAAGGGGGGGGGGGGAGGGAAGGAGAGTGTATTGATTTTGTGAACAAGAGGGGATGATGGACGGGTTTGGGTAGGGGAGTTGATATTTAGGAGTACTCCTGAAGAAGTGGTGGACTTAAGATGTTAAAAGTGGTAGTTCACATCATGACTTCAGGTTGTGGGTTGTGGAATTCTTCTGGGGTTGTGCTTGTCAGGAGAAAGAGTCTTGGCATTCTTGAATAAAATAACCTCTCTGTGGGAATGGTAATGAGGTTGATGTGTTAAAATGCATTCCTGGGGAGTGGGTGGGGCAGCTCAGACATCTGTGAATGGTTGTGTGCACTGCACAAAGATGTCAGTTATTGTGGCTGTATTTTGTTCAGGCTCCTAATTATAGAAATGTGTAGGTTGTTCAGTTTCACTCCCAAAGTAGGGTTTAAATTCTAGTGAAGCAGACCTGGTGTGCAAATTAAGCACTCCTTAGATAGATCTCTTCCTGCAGAGACATTTTAAGTACCTGGCAGACTGAATTTATTAAAACCATGAAAGGAATGCATTGTATCAATAGTTTTCCAACCATCAGAGTGATTTAGTGATGAATGTAGATAGATTTAATGATGTACTGTTAGAGATATATCTAACCAGGTTAAAAGCTGGAAGAAATTTTCATGTCTCTTTCGAGGAAACGGGATGGATGCTTCTGGAAATTGTGCTCTTCAACTATATGCTTGTCTTGCAGAACAGACGGGTCTGTCAGCATTTCTCATTTTTGCCCTTTGTGCCTTGTAGGCAACCATGAGTGATCGAAAGGCTGTGATCAAAAATGCGGACATGTCTGAGGAGATGCAGCAGGACTCTGTGGAGTGTGCTACACAAGCCTTGGAAAAATACAACATTGAGAAGGATATTGCAGCCCACATAAAGAAGGTAATTGTGGATTGTTATTGCATACCCCTAAATATTATGGAGTAGTGTAAAAAAGGTACTGCCAAGTGCAGATTCTAGACCAAGTGAGAGGAAAAAAAAATCAACCCCTGTTCTGAACTAAGCGCATGTACAGATTTAAGAATGCATAGGCACAAGTGGTATTCAGTGTGGGAAGGGCGGGGTTCAAGTGTTCTGGTTTGCCGGAAAAGAGTTTGACATCTTCCTTCAGCTTCTTCACAGTCTGCTGCTCTGTGTGGGTGGTCTGTCTGTGTGCCTGTGTTGCTGAGTTACTCACCCCAGGGGAGTGAGAACCATCTGTAGTCCCCTGAATTTGGCAGAACGAGTGAGAAGCTTGTCAGGCTACAGCATAGCACTCTGTATAAGGATGTAGGAGTCTGTTCCTTAAGGCTACGGGGGCAGTATGTAATTAAAAGAACATTTATTAGCATAGCTTTTAGGACTATAACAAGATATTGAGAATGCTTGTAGGTACGGAGGAATGAAAGTGACGAATTTTTGAGATTATGTAATGTTGGTACAAGTGCAGGCACCCACTGCTGACTATATATTTAACTTGGTTCAAGTGAATGCTATTTTCAACAAAATGACACAGGTGACATCACGCAAGATGGTGTATTAGCTGAAAGATGTGGGCAGCATAAATCTAAGGATAGATTGTTAAGACCTGTGTAAAGCATGCAAAATCAGTCTTCAAATGAAATTTAGGATTCTAGATCAAATCAAGCCTGAATGTTCTCTGGAAGCAAAAATGATGCAGCTGAGGCTGTCCTTTTTTGGGCACATCACGAGATAGCAAAACTCTGCTAGGGAAAGATGAAAGCAGCTGGGAAAGAGGAAAACCAAATGTGAGATGGATTGAATCCATAAAGGAAGCCACAGCCTTGCATTTGCCTGAGCTGAGCAGGGCTGTTTTGGAGATCACTCATGCATATGGTCACTGAATCAGAGGCTTGTAACAATGACAAGTGAAATATGTGCATGGCCAACTGATGTATGTGAATATACATACTATGAAACTCATAGATTCTTTCAAAAAGAGTTGTATAAATATTGCCCTTTTAAAGTAAGCCAAATTATAAATCCAGAGACTTCTAGAGAGATTGGGAAGAATGCAGTACTAATTAATAATGTTTCTCTTCCTCAGGCTCTGTGTAAATGTCTGTGGGCTTACATGGAATGTACTTTCAACACTTGCCCTGCATCTTGCTTCAAAATAGTCCCAGTAACATCATTAGCATTTTAATATAACTTTCTAGGGTTTTAGCAGTTTAAAGTGATCTGCAACCTTATCAGCTACAGAGCACAAACAAATGTGAAAACAGCAGGCTGTGATGTAGTAAAAATATCTTCCCTTTGGAAGCTCAAGAGATTAGAATAAGATACGTTTCTTCCACCTAAATAATAGGTGGCCCAACATGTGGGAAGATGCTGTCTATCCCTGTGATGCTAAAATGTTCAGTTGTTCTCTTCCAGGAGTTTGACAAGAAATACAACCCCACTTGGCACTGCATTGTGGGAAGAAATTTTGGCAGCTATGTGACTCACGAGACCAAGCACTTCATCTACTTCTACCTGGGCCAAGTTGCTATTCTCCTCTTCAAATCTGGTTAGAATATGGGACAGTTTCACCCAAACATGCATCTGGTTACATGACTGCAAGCTAATTCCAAATAGACTGAAGTCCTCAGCCTTCCCCAGGGAACATACCTTTGTCTTCAAGCCTTTTGTTTTAACGGACAGGTACTTCTCTGTACCAGTTTGTGTTTTTGTTGTGGCCATAAAACAATAGCAAAAAGAAAAAAATCTTGTATGTATTTTGTTTAAAACCCCTGTTCCTTTTTTAAATAAAACAATAACTCAGCCTTTAACATAATTCCTGTATGTATATGACCATTAGCTTTTGCAGACTTCAAACTGAAACTGCCAAGTATTTGGCCAAATTCACTTGATTCTGCAAAAACCGTCCTGATCTGAGGATTAATATCTTGTTTGCCTCCGTCACCATTGCCCTGATTTAAACGGAACCTAGGAACCCTTTTGCTTTGCTCACAGATAGGTGATAATCTTCAATTCTGAGCATGTTTACTTGGCAGTAGACATCACTGACTTAACTTGAAATGTTAAATTAGCACCCTCAAGATTGCACAAACGTATACATAAATTAGAAATCCTATACTGTTTGTTGTGCCTGCTTTCAAGCAGTTGTATGTAGTAGGATGAGTGCATCAGCATTGTAGTACTCGGTGCAGTTCCTGCAGTTAATACAGTCATATAAGGAACCCTCTCAGTGAATCAGTGCAAAATGCCTGGACAGACTCCAGGGAATAAAAACATATATATATACATATACACAGTTTCAAAAAAGAACAGCATTTAAACTGTCATCTACTTTGGCAGGACAGGCACATTCAGAAGTCATTTCCCTGCTGACTGCATGTAAACTAGCATGTAGTCATTGTTACTATGAAAGACACAACCAAAGTTAAGCACTTGTATTGATTTACATGGGGATGAAGCAAATGCTTTTTGGGTTTTTTTTACTGAGATATAAAATGCCTAATTTGGGCTTGGTTGTGCCACTTGTATCTTAACATAGCCTCCTTAATTTTAATGGCGAGTTTGTGGTTCTTCAGTCAAGTCTTCTAGCACGGTGGAGACTCCTTAAGGTGGTGCAAGAAAGCCTCTGTTGATGAGGGAATCCTTAGAGAGGCTGTAGGCTTGGCATTTGCTTGAAGGTAGAAAATGCCATAGCAGAAAACCTGGAGGTGCTAAGATACCGTATCATGTATTTTCTCCACAACTCGAGAATGTAGGATACCCACTGCAATGCATAAAGTGATGATGAGACCATGGTGTGAATCCCTGCTCAGCCAGCAAAGTTTACAGGGTGGAATTGGTAAACACACTCAAATATCCTGTTGAAACAGGACTTGAAAGTCCTGTTAGGGCCGCTGTAAGTTGGTTGTGATGACACACAACGTACTGTGATGTACACGTGAAGAGTTGCTGTCACTTGAAAGGCCACAGGCTGGTGGCCCATAAAGGCTTGTGAAGTACGCATAGTGGCCGCTGGTGAGTAGCATGCATTAGACTGGGTTCCAGGGCATCAGCATGGCTGAATCTGATTGATATATGCACTGCCTGATACTGTTAGAAGAATCCTGTATGCTCAGGTGTAAAAAGGCTTCTAAAGCCAAGTGAAGCTCGTGTAGCATAATGGACAAGATTCCAACCCCTGGGTGTCCAAAATCCCGCCCTGCCCCCCAGCCTCCTTTGAGGGCAGTGGAGACTCTCCACATATACTTTTTTTAAAAAAAAAAATCTTTAAGAGACAAGTTCAGGCACCAAGCAGCAGCTGAGGAAAACCAAGCAAGGCCTTCATGCTTCACTCTAAAGCAACAATTTTTAAAAAATCCAAGTAAGTGTAAAATGCTTGTTTTCCTCTTGCTTGGGTTTGTGTGAATGCTTTGTGGGGGTGCAGAGTGGGTGGGTTTGGAATTAAATCTTCCCTTCCAGCTGCTTGATACTTGAAATTATACCCCATCCCCCTTCAGGGCCAGGGGAAAAAGACACAAAGGTTCTATTGATGACAGGGAAGACATCTGTTATGGGAAGATTTTCAGCTTCTACAGGGAGGAGGAGAAAGAAAGTTCAGATGTCTGTCTTCTCCCAGCATGGGTCGGTGATGATCCAGAAGGAACGCTACGTGTTTACCACAGACTAAGCGGAAGGATGAGTGTTTTTGAAGAAAGAATGTCTCTCTGGCTGGTCTCCATGACAGCCATGTGGAATCCGCATGCACAGAGGCCCTACATCTTTGAACGATGCAGGAGGAGGATGCATCCACACAACAGTGCCCAGGAGCTCTGGCTAGCAAGCAAGACACAGAATCTGGTACAATTAGGCAAGCTATACGTGCTTCCTTACAGAAAATAGATCAATGGTCAGTGTGTCCCTGTAAGCCTCATGCTTCAGTAAAACAAGAAATATCTGAAAGCCTTACATTCATGGTTTAATAAATACACTTAAAAAACCCACAACTACTTATCCATAATAGACCCTCAATCAAGGTTACGTATTTAGGAAGAAGCACAAACCTTTCATTCAAAGGCTAATTCATAGTTTTCATCTTTGCCACTTGCTGCTGCCCCAAGCACAATCAACATGGTAAGAGAAATCTTAGCCTTTCACGGACTGTCCTCACAAAAATGCATCGCGTAAAAATAATTTTAGGTCTGAGTTCAAGTCCCAATTTCAATCTAGTCAGTGTGGCCTTTGATGTGACCTCTGGCCAGATGAATTAATGTGCTATGTAGGCACAGTTTATACATGGTTTTCCAAAATACACCTGGTTCTTTTCTGAGGCTTAAATATTTAGATTCTTCCAAGGGACTAGTTCTTTCTGAAGTATGATGTGATATGGCCTGAAAGGCTCAACCAGCTGAATTTTAGTGTCAGAATGTTCTACTTGCTGCCTTTGTATTATTTTGAAAGACAAGGAAGATTAAGGTCACAGCTTGAAGGCAGAATGAATGGCCACAATGCCTGAACTCAAGTTTTGATAGTCCACCTTCAGAAAACCTGCATCTTCAATCATCTCCTTGAATTCCTCCTGAAATACAGAAAGGGTAATGTCAGCATTTAGTTCTGTAAGACAATACCAATGGATTCTTGAATTCCTCAGTGTTTCCCCCTTCACCAAGGCTGACATTCCGTTTACAGCCCTGTAAATTATGGATTTCTCCTCCAAAGTACATGCCTCGAATATACTTGGATTTATCTTCATGTAAGAGTACTTAAAGCTGCCGCTTTCATATCGGACTCTCAACCAGAGGACTCATTACCTGGCCAGGAAAGCGTCTGATGCTTTCTACGAGATACTGGTAGGATTTCCAGTCCCCAGCAATAACTTCGCCCAGCACAGGAATCACCTGGAAGCTATACAGATCGTACAAACTGTGAAAGTAAGCAAGCAAACAAAAAGGGTAAGACATATACTGCAGACCTTCTTAGACCTAACTTCCCCTGAAATGGTTTGTCTTCAGTCACCAGCATGTCTGAACATCTTTGAGAAGCATGTTCCTCAAAGGCATGTCAAGAACGTTTCATGTCCCTGGAGGTCCAGCGGTAAAGCCTGAATATTTCCCAGAAGTGCTGCAAGGTTTTGCCACTTGGGACCAGCCTTCTGTTGCTCAGATAAACTGAAAGTAACTTCCATTTCAACAGGCGTTTTGTTTCTATTGGCCTCCACGGGACATTGGCTGGCCTTTGAGAGGGAAGGCAGGGCCAAACAGTCAGGACCCATTCCCTCCAAGAAGAACAGGGTGCCCTGCCTTCCCAAACCATCCCTGTCTAGCATAGTAAACAGCTGCGTAAGAGCTGCACCTTCTCTGGCCTTCTGGGACTCGCTACTGGGGCTTTGGGGGCTGGGCAAAGAAGGTCCAGAATATTCTAGAGCAGGGAAACTTTCTCAGCAGCCCCAGCCCCCATTCTTCAGTGTGCATGATCCCATGTCCCAAGCTGCTTAACACTGCAGGGTAGATAGGGGACAGCACCACAGCCCTAACCCCTGGACCTTGCAGCCTCAAAAAGGGTTACCACCACCACGAGTGTGCCATCTTTGTCAGCTCTCAGCAGAAGCACCAAAACAAACAAAAACCCTTCAGAGAAGAAAGGGAGAGACTATCCCTCCGAGGTTGCAAGAGACACCTTCCTTTCTGCACACCTGAGCAGCGGATGGGAACCCTTGTATCCCGCCTGGACGCAGGGACTGCCCCCGAACACCTGTCTCTCCTCAGTTGGTGTCCAAGGAGTTCAAAAACCACTGAGTGGCTTCTCCGGCAGGTCCTTCTGGGAAGGAGGCTGGTTCTCACAGTGCCGCCTTCTCTGGTGTTCCAAAGCGGTCGTCCCGTTCCCTCAGTGACACTCAGGGACTCGGCTTGGCAGTGAACTGAGGGTGCTCTCTATCTCAACAGGCCAGGGCACCTCGTTTCCAGGACAGTAGGTCTGCATTTAAGCTTACTGAAGTTAACCTACCGGTAGGTTCTGCTTTTTGTGTACGGCCTCATTAGTTAGTTGAAAGGTCTCTTCTACCCTTTCAGCCCCATCTTGGAAGGCCGTGACCCCTTTCTCTTGGAGAAGAAGGAGTCCGAAACAGTGGTTTCTTAGCGCCTTATAAATGGCCAACATCTTGGGGAAGGATCACAGAGATGAAAAAAAAGAGAGAAAGAACCTGGAAATCCAACCTGGAAACAAGGGAGTTGTTGACCTGACTAAATTCCAGACAGAGAAACCGCCCTCCTGGTTTCAAGACTCGATAGGCCTCCTGAAGTGCCTGGAATAAGACAGATGAGAAGTGAAGAACAGGTTTTTCTGCCGCTTCACGGGGTTTAAATCAGACCTCAGAATGTTGATTCTGGGAAACAATTTCGGGTTCAGCATAAATAACAAGACCCCACAGTGATCGACAACTTTCTCTAATGTACAACAGACACCTCCAAAGTCCAATATCCAATGATGGTCAGTTTTGGGCACGGTGGGAGCAAAACAGCATCCAAGCAGTCATCGCCTCCTTCGGCCTTCTTTCTGCTCATCCAAGAGAACCTCTACCTACAAGTTATCGGGGTAATCTAGCAACGGGTGTCAAAGTATTTAAAAGGCTCCCCCTTGCATAGAGGCCGTGTTCCCCCAGCACTCAGGACAAACCATGAGAAGCCATCATTAGCTTTGCATCCTACCTTGGATCCCCAGGGATGACAGACCAGCTGCTGTTTGAATGTCACACCCCTACCTCACCTCCAGTCTGAGCCGGCAGAACTGGATTCTTACATTCCTCTCAGGAAAGTAAATCTGGGTGGGATCTAACCAGCAGTGCCTGTGCTCACCTGGTCCACGTGAGTGACATTCCGAATGCCGAAGGCAATTGTGTAAACATCAAAATGGTCATCACTGAACGGCAGCTCTTCAGCATTTCCAACAACCCACGACAATCCTTCAGCAGAAAACAGAACAAACGGGCGATTGTCTTGGACTGGCCAGCTGGCTCCCTCAGCAAATAAGAAGAGTCTCCTGCAACTCACCCACCTCAAACTAGCATGACCCCTGCCTATACTAGTTTGGGGCTGCACACACGTGGAGGGTGTATTGGGTTTACAAAATGTGTACTGGTGTGATGTAACTGGAGGTCCAAGGCCAAACCGATCCCCCAAACGGTTCCACCTGCCTCTACCCTAGGCTCTGATCCCGCAATCCTCACCTCCCACCCACCGTGTGCCCCTCAGGTCCTCATTTTCTCAAACCATGGCTGACGCAAGTGGCTCTTCAATCCCTTGTCTTCTAGCGTGAACAG
The DNA here is from genome assembly GCA_037013535.1 of Intellagama lesueurii. NCBI lineage: Eukaryota > Metazoa > Chordata > Lepidosauria > Squamata > Agamidae > Intellagama > Intellagama lesueurii. The sequence continues at coordinate 13,359,857 of JBAJHW010000014.1, read as the reverse complement.
GAACCAAAGTCTGTGTCAGTCTTCTTAGTGGTTTACCTCCAGGCTCAAGGTATGGAGGCAACGTGCACAAGCAGCTCAGAGGTGCAGGTGTCAGACCTGCTTTTCAACCCCTGGCATTTCCAACAAAAAAACGTTTCGAGTAAAGGCCTAAGAGTTCTCCCTTTAACACCTGTGGCCAGCCAACGCAGACAGTACGAGACTAGATACACTGTCCAGTCTTCTGAGCCAGGGCTGACGGCCCTTCTGCCTACACAAGTCAGTTGCTGAACCCCATGTACACAGAACCTTGCATGGTGTAATTCTTGTTGCCCAACACCCATTACCTTCAGAGTAGCCGAGGCGTTGTGATTTCTGCTTCCCAATCTTCAGCATTTCCTTGTTGATGTCGCAGACCACCACGTGTGATCCGCCCAGGGATTTATCCTCCTCCTGGTACAGTTTGCTGATCTCTTGCCATGATAAATTCTGATGGGATCTTAGCCTCTGCCGCACCTGATGCTCCCGCTGGGAACGAACATAATTGAGAAACCGAAAGGCGATATCACCTGTATTTGTTTTGAAAGGAAGATTCACAGTGTGGGATTTTCCCTGGAATCAAAGGGGTGCTGTGTATCTGAAGGACGCAGAAGAAGGAAGCTAGGCGTTTGTGAAATTGCTCTTTCTGCCCCTGCTAGTTTCGCTAATTTGGACGATCCGGAGGAAGGAAGCACACACCATCTACCCACCAGAGAACTAAGGGTTGCCATGTGGTGTGTGTTTCTGACGGGAGGGTTTGCACTTTGGCAACAATGCAGTTTGTTATAAACCAGCACCATCTGACAGAAAGCTATAAATCTTCAATATTAATCAATTGATGTTGTACTCTTCATTCAACTCTGATTCAAAACATTTGGCTATAAATTCTATTCTTGATTACCTGGAAACATTAACTTGCTTCCCAAAGCTTCTATAACAGAAAGATGACGGACCTTACTCTTATTCTAAACCAGAAACTCAGCTCTATTGACTCATGTAATTGGTTTAATGAAATTGTACTTTTTGTTTCTAATACAATGTTCTTCGCACCCATGTAAGAAGATACCCTGGTGAATAAATATCCTCACAAAAATATGATCATTAGGATTACATCTAATTGTTTGGCAGCCATTTAAACCATGATAAGCTTCTCAACATATTCATAAGAAATGCATATTTAACATGCTGCCTAAAATGTCAAACTGTTCATAAATGCTATTTTTGTACCTTAGAAATCGACAAATTAAGAATAGCAGGATTTTTTTTAACAAACTACAAGAAGGATACAGTCTGAACCTGCCTATCAGTTCAGAGTTAAGAAGACATGAGGCTCACCTGTCCCTCCAGCAACATCCAGTAACTGGGTTCCAGGGTAAGGGTTCATTTGACGCAGCAGGATGTCCTTCCAAACACGATGGATTCCCAAGCTCATGGAATCATTCATCACATCATACTTCTTAGCCACATTTTCAAAAACTTGGTAAACTGAAATTGATTTTTTAAAAAATATGGTAAGACGGGCTACTTTCTCTTCCACACTCCTCGGTTCAAGATCAAATGAATACGTTGACACCATCCTCATATAGTGCTAGATACCAGTTTGCCTTTATTTCTCCTTCTCCCTTTGGTCGAGACTGAAGTGACTGTAGTCTCCTCATCTTCCCAGCCACGTTATCCAACGTTTTACTTATTCTGCCCCTGCAAGCTCTTCCCACTCAACCTCTCTGCCTCCTAACATCAAAATCTCATGTTTTGTCATACTGACAAGACTTTCCTCAACAATCCCAGGCAAGCCACTGTCTTTCAGCCTCTCATTTATGTATATGAACAGCTGTATTGATACTTACGACAAGACTGCAGTGTGGACATCTGGCACTCACTACCTGCTGGTCTGCAGTGCAGAGATCACTACTGGCCTCCCTTAGATTGAGATCACAAAACCTCATTTCCTGCACAAAGTTTTGTCAACCTCTTGGATTTGTCCACAGCAACGGCCATTTGCATATTATATTCTGCTTTGCACTGTCAGCGTTTCAAGACTATAAAGTGCTTGGGGTGCTGATCTAGCATAACTTTGTAAAGCACCATGTGAACGAACAGTGGTATCAAATAACTTAAACTGCATGTGTGTTTGACTGCTTTCAAGGAAAGCTATAAGAACAACACGTTAAAGTTATGCCCCAACAGAGGTGTGGTAGCAGAATGGTGCTGTGGGCCCCAGACAATCCTTATCCTATCCATGCTCAATCGCAGGTAGCTTTATCAAGTCAAGGCTCTAAAGTAACTTTGCACACTCTAAAAAGTAACTCCCCCAGCCCCACCTGCAAGAATAGGAACAGGACACAGGGAGAGATGGCAGTTCTGGCTGCTGCTCCCTGATCTGTCAGGCAAAAAAAAGGGGGGGGGAAGGGAGTGGAGGGGAGTGGAAGTGGATTATAGGGTGGGAGGCTCTGTGCCCCTTCACGTGACCGCTTGGAAAAGTTACTCTTTAGGACTACACCTCCCAGGATGGCCCCTGCCAGGCCAGCCCTCCCTTGAGAGCCTGGCAGGGGAGACTTCCTTCCTCCCTCTATCCATCATCAACCTTCCTTCCTCTTTCTGATTACTATTGTTGTTGATGTTTTTCCTCCCTATGTTGATTAACACTATCAACATTATTCCTTCTTTTCTCTTTCTATTATTATTATTATTAGCTTTTCCACTAAAAGATCCTCCCTTCACCATTTTGGGGTATTATTACTCCTCTTACTACTACTATTATTCCTCCCTCCGTTTCTTTTATTATTACTATTACTCCTTCCTATTACTATTATTCCTGCACAAAAGAAAATTGTCACTCTCGAACTGGCCTTCTCAGCCACACGAGACGCTGTTCCAAGTCCTCTATTCAGAGCTCGTTCCCATCGTCTCTCGAGACGGAAGGAGGCCTAATCCATATTTCTTCCTTCCTCTTTCTGTGTGTTGTTGTTGTTGTTGCTGGTGCTCCTCCTCCTCTTGTTACTCTTAATAGTGTTACTCTTACGTAGTACTCCCTCCCGCCCCACCGAGCCTCCTCTTCGGCCTCCTTCAGCCGCAGGCGTCCATCCCGCCTGCCCTGAGAGGGGGCCGCCCTCACCCTTCTCGCCTTTCTCCGCCTCCGAGACGCTCTGGAAGCCGAAGTGGGTGTCCTGCCCGGCGGACGGGCGCTTCGCCCCGCTGCACAGGCCCCGCCAGAGGAGGGCCAGCGCTCGTCGCCCTTGGCAACCACCCCAGGCCCGGCCGGGGCCGACCGCTACGGAGGCCGCCATCTTGCTCGACGTCGCAGGACTGACGGAGGTCAGGTCGCCACGCCCCCCCTCCCGGCAGCTCCGCCCCCTTAAGCAAAACAGAGGATGCGCACTAGCGCGGTCCTTGCCGCCGCTTGGTGTCACGTGTGTCTTCGGGACTCCGTTTTGTTTTTAAAAGGAAACTGCGTTCCCACGGAGGATTGGAAAAGTTACTTTTTTTCCGATGACAAGTACCACAGTGTCTCTGACAGCAACCTGGCTAGGCTGTATCCCAAAAAAGTTACTTTTTCCAGCTGTGATTTTCCTTCCGGTAGTGTGCAATTATTATAGATAAGGGGGAGAGTGCGCAGCCCAACACAACACACCTCCTCAGTGCTCATTATTTATTGCGCATTCCATTCTCCATCTTAAGGAAGCAGCTGGTCGTCTAAATATTTTATTATTGTTCATTAAGTGGAGGTCACTTAATAGAGATTTCGAAGCCAAGTAGGAAGATCAAAGAATCATCCAGTAAAATGGGGCTACTTGGATACAGGACCAATTTCCTGTGACCGCGGAGGAAATAGAGACTGAAGAAGCTACTTGGATAAGTAGCCAAGCGTTTCAACCTAAGAAGGAAGAAGTCCAGTTGCCATGACTCAACTTCTAGAAAAACTCAATCAAGGCACCACTCAGGTGCATGCAATTTACCTGCACAAAAGAAAATCTAGCAAATGACCAAGATAACGCCCGCTTCTGGTCAAAAACAGTCTAATTAAGCACATTTGTTTTAATTTTACCGCTATTTCATAGACGCCCATAATTTTAAATGGTGTAACACAGTGATATGAATATTGTTCAGTCGCCTGTTCGTTGGTCATTTTTAATATCTCCAGAATCCTTAAGCATTGTGCAACATTAATTCATTCTATTGCTTGCGCTTTTAAACCGCCCGTCTGGCCCAGCGGTCGCTCTGAGCAGCGTGAAGGCTCTCCGCCTGTTTTTTTTTTTTTTATCCCTGTCCTGCGCTCTCCCTTAAAAGACCACCTTTATACGCCGCCCAATAGAAAGCGACCCGACCGCCTAGTGCATTGTGGGAGTTGTGGTTTCTATTTGAAAAGAAAAAGAAGAGCCACCGGAGGGGGGGCGTAATTCCCGGCATCCTTTGGGAGCGAAAACGGCCCCGCCCTCCCTATAAATAGCTTCATCCGGGCCTTTTTCGGGCCACTGCTGAGGGCGATTCGTCGCCATTACCGGGCAGCGGCGGCGGCGGAGAGGCCCAGGCGGCGGTTCTGAGGAGGAGCCGGCCCGGGGGAGACGGTTCCCTTGGGCGGCGACACTCGAGTCGGGGCCAGGCCCGGGCCTGCGGGCGGGTGGGTGGGCAGGGGCTCCGAGCCGGCCGGCCTGCCTGGTTCGCTCGCTCGCTCCTCCTCCGTCGGCGGGGCCCTCTCTGCCTGGGGCCTACGTGAGGCCTCCTTCCCCGCCTGCCCGCCCGCCCGCCCGCCGGCCGGCCGGCCGGCCTGCCCTCCCGCCCGCCTGCCTGCCTGCCTCGGAGCCCCTTTTCCTTCCCTGGTCCGGGCGGAGCCGCGGAGAAGATGTCGCCATGAGGGGGCCCGAGACCCTTGCGCCGCGCCGACCCCGCCGCCGGGCCATGAGCCTGGGCTCCGGCCGCTGCCCACGACGCCCCGGCCACCCGCTCGCGCCTGCCTTCGCCCCGCTCCTCCGCCCACGCCGCCCCTGCCCCGCGGCGCCCGTGGATGCTCCGGAGGCCGCTCGTCCCGCCCGCCGCCTCCGCCCCGACCCCCAGCAGCAGCAGCAGCAGCCTCGCCGGCGACAGGATGGACAAGAGCAACCCCTGCGGCGGCGCTGGGCCCGGCCCGGCCTCCTCTTCGGCCTCCTCCGCCCCCGGAGGGAAAGGGCCGCCGCCCCGCTCTAACTCCGCGGGCCCCGCCGGAGGAGAGTCCAAGCCCAAAGGCGGTGAGGAGAAGGAAGGGAAGGCCGCCAGGCGGGGAGACGGGGCAGAAAGGCTGGAAGGGGTTGTCTCTGGGGTGGGGTGGTTGGGGTGTTTGTGTTTTTTTTGGACTACGCTTCCCAGGAGGCTCACCAGGGAGTCATGGGAGTTGTAGTCCGAGAAGGACAGGTCGCCCCGCATAGCCTTCTGGGAAGGAGGACGCTCCCCCCACCCCCTCAAAGCCTCTGTCCAAAGATGGGGAGCCTTTAACCCTCCGTGTTGGCCTTCTTGCAAGGGACTTATTAATACAGCTATCTATCACCTGTCTAATTATGTATTGATGTGTGTGTGTATGTGTATATGTTTGTATGTGCACACACACACAAGCAAACTGATCACAATCACCCAAAGTGCACAAGAGACCCAATGAAAAATTCAAGTGAACATAAACAGGAAATAGAATATCTAAGAATAAAATAACTCATAAAGAATCAGAAATGGTTACAAATGTCAAGTAGAATTATATTAGGCAGCAAAAATGCAGCAAGTTCATGAGCGCAGAAACCCTTCTGTGACCTGACATTTGGGTCGCAGAACCCTCTTGTCTCTTTCAAAAAGAAAGGCAACAGTGGAGAGGCTCAGGAGCCAGGGTGTTTGTGTAGGTTTTTGACACAGGGAGGTGTTGGTCTGGGAAGCCTAAACAGACTGTCAGAATTGTGAAACAATAACAGCCCACAAATGCAATAGGGAACAGGAAGTGATCAAAAGCCTGCTTCCCGTTTTGAGAAATGTTAACATGGTTTGGGGGAGGGGACGTTTCTCTGCCCTTATTTAAAAGAACCGTCACTCCAGGAACTTCATAATGGGGGTGGCAGAGCCCATAAAAGAGGTTTCAGAGAGCCCATGTACTGCTGCCTCAGTCCTTCTCCACTTTGCCCACACTGACTTAGAATTAGCTTTGTTTACTTCAGTCTTGTCCTTCAACCCTACATCTCATTGTGAGTGAAGGGTGAGGGTGTGTGAACGAAAACAAACAATTGTGTTATGTCATCTTTGAGATAACCTGGTCTGTCTTTATCATGAGCTGTTAAAGACTGCAGTCTGCTTCTCTGGATTTATAGGATATAATATTCATACCAGCTCCTCCTCCTAGAGTTGTCCTGGGATTGTGCAGCTTTTGCCCGAGGCTACACAGGCTGGCTCTTCTCTTGGAAGGCCCCATGGGGAATCAAACTCCCAACCACTGGCTCAGCAGCCAGACACTTAAACCACTGAACTATCCAGCCAGCTAAATATCTCTGAGTTAATATAAAGTGCTGCAGGTTTGTGTCTTTGAAGCATTAAGGCAGTGTGTTGGGTTCTAAGGAAAGGTTCCTGTGCTGTAGCCAAATTTGTTCAGTCACATTTTTCTGGTGGGAGTCTTCCTTCATCCTACTTGTGTCTCTGTTTGCACCTACTCTTTGGTAGGAAAGTTAGTCTTTGGGGTTTGAAGATTCGCTGCTGAAATTGATCTTGAATTCAGATGATTGGATCCGAGGTGTTTCCACTCATTTGTTAACAAAATTAAGGTGCTGTGTTTTGTGTTGATTAATTTTGCTGATAGTCAGTGTTATATAGTGGATAAAAAGTTGGACTAGGACTCAGGAGTTCAAATCCCTTCTTGAACAATGAATGTCTGAGGAGGGTGGTAAGGATAAGCTAGTGTTTATATATCTCACATTCCACGAAAACCCTGTTAGGGTTACTACAAGTGAGAAGCAATTTGGCATCACACAGCAACACAAGTTATGCTGAAGTAATTGCTGGTTATTGCTGCTGAAGAATGCAGTGTGGTGATAGAAGGCTGGGTGGAGCACATACAGTACTGCTTTTAACTTCTATGGGACGTGTGTGGAGGCACTGATTATGACCTGTGTACTCAAGAGTGCAAATGGCTGATGATAGTATGATGATGTAATTCTCAAATCCTGTTAAGGTCACTGTGACAGTTCTGCTTCTGCGCTGCTGTTGACCTCTTGCTTGGCCCATGTCAGACGTCAATTCGAAATACACATTATTTTTGTTGAAACCAAAACTTTTCTTTCAGAGGAAACTGGCTGGAAAAATCTCAGGTATTTTTTGGGAAGGAATGGTAATAGCAGCTTTTTTTTTTAAAGTGAAGGTGGTAATTTGCATATGAAGGTAGGTTGTAACTAGTAAAAAAATGGAAGCCTATTATTTTAAAGCCAGATCCTTATCTCTATATGAAAAGACTTTTACAGTCTTGCTCAGCAGATTACCAAAACTACTGAGGTACCACTATAGCTAAATTTATTACACACAAAATTGAGGCATCCTGGGTAAGTGAAAATATTCAACACCAGATAAAATAAAACAAATATTCTTGTGGTAGATAGCCAAATGGGGAGATCAGACCTATCATTTGTATCACCTCCCTTGATTCATTAGGAAATGTTTCTGTGTTATTCAGCCTGCCTTCTGTGCTGAAATTCAAGGTGGAGTATCCGGTCTCTAGGCAGCCTGACTCTTCAGCTCTTCCTTCTTCCTTACTCTACATCTTTCACAGTAAACATTTTGGTGGCAACTCTTCTCCTGAACAGAACAAGAGTAACTAGCACTGTTTACATGAAAGCTGACTTGTTCAGTGCATGTCTAAACCTGTTCTGAGCTGACTGCAGCTGACAGAAGCACACAGAAAAAAAGGTCCAAAGTTTAAAACTTCAAATATTTTCCCAACAGAAATATCAACAAAAATATTCTTAACAAATGGGGCAAATCACCCTTGTCCTCAAAGGCCTTGCCAAGGGTACAGAGAATCTTCGATCACTTTGGGGGATGATCTGCAGCAGCAGCTAGTTGAAGGAAAGTTAAAAAAAAAAATAGAGGAGATCTGAGTCTCTTGGTTTTGCTGAACCTCCTGACAGCTTTCAGCAGCATGGGCTGCTGTATCTCTTGAGGCATCTGGGATGGGATGGGGAGGCTCTGTTTTGCATAATCTCTGGGGGATAATTTCAGAAGGTGGTGTTGTGAGGGAGCTTCTGCTCAGCACTGTGACCACTGACCTTTACTGTCCCTCAGGAGTCTGTCCTTCCCCCCCCCTCCCCCCAACCCTTGCTGCTTAATATAGGGTCAGTAGGCAAAGGTGATTAGGACTTCGAGGGAATGGTGTCACCAGTGCATCTCCTGTCCGCCTAAATCTTGTTCTTGTTCACATTTGGTGTCTGGTGTTGGTAGCGGATTAGACAAAAATGAGCACATTGAACAATCAGACAAAGGTGTTCCTGATCATTTAAAAGGCTGATTGAGGAACAAGTGTTCATGCTGTGTTACATGGGGGTCACCCTCCTCTTCAAGACTCGGTTTGGGTATGCCCCTAGTTGGGGTCTTGAATCTGCATGCCCAAGTTTCAGTTGTGTCTTGAGAGTTGTGTTTGTGTAGCTGAGATTAGTGTGCCAGCTGCAGTGAGTTCCTGGAGGCATCTAATCTGGTCACGCTGACACAGGCTTTAGTTCTATCCCCTTTGGATTACTCTAATGTGCTTTAGTTAGGTCTTCCTTTGAGAAGTACTTAGAAATATCATGTGATCCAGAATGCGATCGTCAACTCGTTGACCAGGTCTAGTTACAGAGAACATAGGACTCTGTCTTGTTAGAGCACCTTCACTAGCTGGAGGTCTCTTTATGGCTGCATGGCAGAGTACTGGGTGCAAGTTATCAAGCCCAGGATGACTTGAGACCAGGCCATTTGAAAGACCACATTCTCCCATGTGAGTCTCTCTGGGCCTCGGATCATCAATGGAGACCTTTCTCTGGATCCTATTACCACCCCACTTTCCATCTGCTGGAGACATGAGGAAGAGAGGTCCATCTCGGGCAGCTCCCAGATTTTGGAGCTCCCTACCAAGGAAGGCTGGAATGGCTGTGATGGGGTAATGTTCCCCTTCAAAACTCAGGCTTGCCTCTCTCTAGGTCTTGCCCCCATTGCTTCTTGTAACTGATGGGAACATGAGGGGCAGGGCCTTCTCAAACAAGCATCGTTTTACTCATGCAGGCCTCTGACATGTCAGTTGCTCTAACAAGCCAGTGGAAAGACTTTAGGCTTCCTTCTATTAACTAATCATGCCACCTGTTGTGTATCTAGATCTTCCAGTTGTAGGTAGTCTGAAACACTTTCCCTGGGTTATCTTGATGGCTGGTCATGGTTTTGATGCAGCAGAAATTGCTTTTGGTTTTCACGAAGGGGATTAACGTATTCCATTGTCCCGTCTCAGTGCTTTATTAGCTTTATCTCTCTCTTTTTTCAGATGGAAAAAGTGGAAATGGATCCAGACAGCGTTATAATCGTAAGCGAGAAACTTCATATCCCAAAAATGAGAACTGCGCCAGTCAGTCCCGTCGCTCCACTTCACAGAAAAGCAAAACTTTTAACAAGGTGCCTCCTCAGAGAGGAGGGCAGGGTGGCAGTGGCAGCGGCGGAAAACCTTTTAGTTCTCCTTTTAATGGTGGAAGACGGGAAGAGGTAAGGACGTATCTTTCGAGCACAGAGTGATTGGTTGATGATGCCATCTCCTTTTGTAGTAAGATGTTATGTGTCCTGCTGTGTTATGCAAACTGTGAAGATGGGGTGATTTTTATCCTATTCTCGAGTCTAAGCTGGTGGAAGGAGGGTAACCACTGTGGAGAAATCCGCTACAACGCGTGTTCTGAGTTTCACGGATATGTTGCGTTCCTGTCTTCACCTCTGATCTGCCCAGTCTGTTGTTCTCTGACAAATACTGAGAATTCTCTCACTACGTGTTCACTTGAAAAGACCAAGTTGGTGGCATTTCGCAATTCATAACATAGAATGTATAGTAGTTAAAAGTTTGGTGAGGAGCAATGATATGATATCATATATTAGTCTTCTAATCTATTTATATAATTTGGCTTGTATTTTATTTGTATTATTTCTTCAAGCTTGTTTATTTGTTTGGTGTTACTTGTTATGGAGTAAGAATCGATTAACCACTAGATGGAATGTTGCTGCATCTTATTTTGACTTACTTTGGACTGAGTGAACCATCTGGTGCAGAAGTCTTTGTAATAAACCCTTGCTAGGCTTGTGCATATTTGTGTAGGGGATTATTAAGAGTTTTAGGGTCATGCCTCCCCAAAATGAGACACATAAGATTAAATTTAGAAAGCAGGCCATATCGGTGGAAGAAAGCTGTTGTAGAAAGTTGTCCTTTGACATCTGAGCCATTTTCTTACAAGTCGGAAGTGGTCTTACATACATATCAGTGCAAAAACGCGTCTTGATAGTCTTTCAGCATTTTTTAAGATATATATATATATTATTAGTACATTCTGACTCCCCTGTTGTCTTCCCAGGTAGTAGAGGCCCAATGGGCAGAGTTTAGTCCTGCCCAATTATCAGGTCCCAAGAAGATTAATCTGAATCACTTGTTGAATTTCACCTTTGAACCTCGCGGCCAAGCAAGCCATTTTGATGGGAGCGGCCGGGGCTCGTGGGGGAAGAGGAACCGATGGGGAAACAAGCCTTTCAACAAGGAGCTGTTCTTACAGGCCAAGTGAGTCGCCTTTATCGTTCTCTGGATAGTGAAATCTGCCTGCCTCTGATCGGAAGACTCTGGTTCTAGTGCTGTTTCCATAGCCTTTGTTATCCTATGAATAAATCCCTGGTAAGACAGATTAGATAATTATGATCCCAGCCACTGGATACCCATCCCTCTCAATTCCTTTTTAGGTAATTACTGTAGGTGACTCATCCGTTTCTTGTTTTCTTTCCAGCTGCCAGTTTGTGGTGTGCGATGACCAGGACTACACTGTTCATTTCACCGACCCAGATACCTTGGTCAATTGGGACTTTGTGGAGCAAGTGGTTAGTAAGAATGGACTAGGGTAAAGCTTATGTCACAGATCCATGGCAGTTTGCCCTTTCTTGCCCTCTGAAACCAACTTGTCAAAAAGTTCAGCTTTGTTTATGTGCAAAGATTGAGCGTAGTAAGCTTTGGAATTGCATATTTCCAGAGCCTGTCAGTCAAGCATTGTGTGTGTGTGTGTGAGAGAGAGAGAGAGAAATGAATGCTGTTTCACCGTGGCACCTGGACTGTACAAATTTTCCTCTTTATAAATACCAATCTTGGATCTTCTCCGTTTAATGTTTCAAGGGCTAAATAACTTACACTTGTACTCATTTCTACTGCTGTTTATAATGTTGTTGGGATGGTTTAGTTTACTGTGCGTTTCTACTGTTGCTGTTAGATTTAGGCAGATTTTATTGTAAATCTTTTTATTCTCACTTGCAACCTGCCTCAGTGGCCTTCCAAAGTAGAAAGGTGTGATGTGATATAAATATTTTTAACTTTATCCGACTGCATAAGGGGCTAAACTGCTCGTGCCCTGCTGTTTGCATAGTCAACTGGATTCTGTTGCCCTCCCCAGCGGATTTGCAGCCACGAGGTGCCCTCCTGCCCGATATGCTTATATCCACCCACCGCTGCCAAGATCACTCGCTGTGGGCACATTTTCTGTTGGGCGTGCATCCTGCATTATCTCTCTCTGAGTGAGAAGACCTGGAGCAAGTGCCCCATCTGCTACAGCTCTATTCACAAGAAGGACCTGAAAAGGTAAGGAGATTCTCTGGAGCGATGCATCCTCCGCGTTCTGATGGAACGGCCAGCCGTCACTGTTTCCCCTCTTTTCTTTCCAGCGTCATTGCCCTAGAAACCCATCAGTATGCCATTGGCGATACGATTACAATGCAGCTGATGAGGCGGGAAAAAGGGATCTTGGTAGCCCTGCCAAAGTCAAAACCGACACATGTGGAGCAGCCCATTCACCTGGGAGGTGAGTGTCAAGGTTCTTGTGGCCTTGAGTGCCTCTCCCCCCTCCCCGCAAGGTAGGATATAATGGATGAAATCCTTTTGGCATGACTCCATGTGAACAGTGGTGATGTCATCAGCTGGAGATGCTAATCCTCCTTTTCATTTCATTTAAAGCTTTCTACCACCCCTTTTCAGGCTTTGAGGCTCCCTTGGGATTGCTTTTTGCCCTGGGAAAGCCTTTAATATTGGAAAATCATTGCGGGCTATAGCAGCACCTGAGTGGAACCGCTGGCAGCGATTTTCTGATAGTTAAAGCTAACACCCTCCCAGCCCAAGGCTCCCCAAGGTTTCCCAGGGCAAAAGATATCTCTAGGGGGTTTTAAATTAGATTGGATTGGATTAAACTTGAATGTCGCCAGGTGATAATGTCTTCCTTGTTGCACGGCATTAAACTGTGTCATAGGATTTCAGCCATTGTCGCCTAAGGATGCATGGGATGACTGCATGAAGCCCCAGCCATCATGGTAAACTATCAGGGATGTTGGGATCTGTAGTCGCAATCCATCAGGGAGTCTCTGGCTGGGAACTGATGTGCCGTGTCTGTAGAAGGCAGCTGCCCTCTGCTTCAGAGTTGTCCTGCAGAAGGGCCCCTTCATAGGTAAAGGAGTCACACTGAAGCAGATCGGGGCAATGGCTCTCTGAAGGCTCCCCCTAAGAACGGTGTAAAGGAGGCTGCTGACTGTTGCTTCGGAGGCGTGACGTCCTCATGCTCCTGTTCTCTGAAACACAAGTTGGGATGGAAGACAAATCGGATCAGGCAGCTGGCACCAGGGACGGTTATCGTTACACAGGTTTGCTGACGATGGTCCTAAGTTAATGTCTGCCGCAGTTTCTCCACCCTTACAGCCTGGCCTTGTAAGCGTGTCAGGGAGACCCGTGGGCCAAAAAGCCTGCCCTGTTTTGGGGATTTAAACTTTGAGACATTGCCGGCTGCACTTTCTGGCCCCGGAAGTCCGAATGAACGGGAGGGCCAAAAGTTCAGAACCATTGAAATGGACCACGGATCGTAGGTTGGCTTGTGGGATGCCCAGACTGATGCTTGCCGGGATCCCACTGGAGATCTTCACCCGGCCTTTCTCTCTCTGTGTGTGTGCAGATGAGGAACACGGCCAATATTCCAAGCTTCTCGTGGCCTCTAAGGCTCAGGTGCGGCAGCAAGTGATCTTGGAGGAGAAGGCCGCACTTCTGCGTCAGTACGAGGAAGACAAGGACACCCCTGAAGCCTGTTTCATTGAGGCAGCCATTCAAGAGCTGAAGGTAAACGGCCGTGGAATCTTGCAGGATAGAGTCTGGGAGGAAGGGATCTGTGGGCTTTCCTGATTCATAATATGACATTTGTTAACACAGACTACATTTAATCAGACAATCCGTTGCCCATGGTATGATGCTAAGATAAAAATATCTCGTATGGCTTTCAGGATCGAGAGGGCAGCTTGATGTCTGACGGAAATCAAGACAGCGATGTTGCAAGCACCCCAGCAGCTGTGGAGGAATTAGTTGTGAGAGAGGTGTCTGACAGAGAAGCAACCACAGTGACCTCCCAAGAGGAGAAGGTAAGAACGGTTTGAGCGCTGTTCCAATGCAGCCCTCTCTGCTTGCTACCGTCCAGGTCACTGCAGACAGAACAAATGTAACTCAAGGACTGATGCATGTTCGGGATCTTAAACCAGACTCTCCTTCTCTGGAGTGACTCCCGTAAATTCCACTTTCCTGTCGAGGTGGTGACAAAGATGCGTTTAGTGAGAAGGCAGATATTCTTGTGTGAGTCGGGTGAGAATGATGGATGCTAACTGTATTCTCCTGTAACAACAGTGTGTTGTGCAGTATATTTCTGCATTTGATGAAGAAATCCTGGAATCTCCTCCGGTGGATTCTGCACGGGCTGCTCCACCCACCTCTGAAATAGAAGGGGCGGCGGTGGCCGAGGTCGCAGAAGAAGGATCTGGCAAGGACCCAGCAGGCAGAAGTGAGGGGGCAAGTGCTAGTGTGGCTGAACCTGCTCCAGAAAAACCTAAGAGGGCTCTCAGCTGTGGGCACCCAAGCAGCTCTCCTTTCTACTACTTCTACCAAGGTTAGTCAGATGCCAGAGATGTTCTTGAGAAGATCAGGTTTTCTAAAAACTTTTCAAGATGGGGGGGGGGGGGGGGGCTCTAAGGTCCCAGAAATGAACAATGAGGGCTGAGCATGCAGAGCAGCCGCAAAACATTGAGGGGTGTTCGAAATGGAGAGACACCCATGTAAAAAGGGCAGAAATCAGTGTCTTAGTCCGGAGAAGTAATACCTATTTATTTATATGCCCCGTTTCTCCCCATAGGGAATCCAAAGTCAGGAATGTACAACAAATCTGTATTCTTTGTCCATTGGATCATTTAACTAAGCGTGCCACACACAGACCTATCAGTTGACTTGATTAGATTTTTTACTGCAGAGTTCAATGAATTTATAGTTGTTCCGCAAGGCAATCCATTGCTAATTCTGCAGTTTGGAAGTTGGTTTGAGGCCAGTTTGGGTTTCCGTTCAAAAAAAAAAGTGACAGCATGCTGAAGGTTTTACTGATCTGTTGGTTCTGACAGGGCGTTTTCCCTGCAAGCTGCCATGCCTGCTAGAATTTTGAAGTGGCTGATGGAAGCAGGATGATGTCCAAGCTGTGAAATGCCGTGCCACTGGGTGTGCAAGAGGCCAGAGCTAGGCATGGAATAAATCTTTCCGAAACTACTCTCTGTACTTCCAGTAACGTTGCTGTTGTCCTGTGTCGTCTTTTCTCTTAACTGTAGCCGAGGACGGGCAGTGCCTGTATCTTCACCCCGTGAATGTGCGCTGCCTGATCCAGGAGTACGGCAGCCTGGAGAACAGTCCGGAGAAGATCACTGCCACCGTGGTGGAAATATCTGGCCACTCCATGACGGAGGTGAGAAAAGCCTTCCGGCTTGGAGGAGGACTTGAGGAGTTGCACGACTCACCTCTCCTGACACCACCTTATGAAAAGTTGGCTTAAGTTAGCAGCTGCTCATTTCCCCCCAAATATATTTGATGAAATCAAATATATTTGATTTGATCTTCCTCGCAGAACTGGAAGACAAAAGGGCACACAACAAGCCTGAAGCATGTACAGATAAAGAACATAGTGCAGAGACATAAATAAAGAGCGTAAAAACATCCAAAACATGGTCTTGTTAAGATGCCGTTAGACAAATTGCAATATTGAAAACACTGAGTGGAAATGCTTGGTCCGGCTCTTGTGAAGAAGCACAGCACAGATCTGTTAAAAGACCTTTCCTTAGCAATCAGTCACCAAAAGCATCCTGGAATAGAGAAAGGGAAGGAGGGACGGTGTGGGTGGGCAGTGGGTGGGCATTCCTCCCCTCCCTTGCAAGGCTGTTCCACATGTTGGGAACAGCCACCCATGGAGGCCTTTCTTGTGGTCCCCCCCCCCATCAAGCATGCCTATACAGGTGGCGAACGAGAGAGATCATTACTCGGCAGGCATACACTCCCGAGAGTGTGGTCCTCCAGTTAGCTGAATTCCGCCACCTGGTGCTTTAAAGGTCATAACTAGTACTTTGAGTTGCGCTTAAAAATTATCAGTGAAGAGGTTAGAACAAGGGAATTGCATGCTTCCTGTAACTAGTTCTAGTCAACAGTCTGGCTGTAGCCCTGTTGCAGTATGTCAGGAGTAGTTTTGGATACGCTTAGAAGGTTTTTGTACTTTTTTTAAAAAGGCAGAAAAGCAGATGACTGGCACCGCTAAGCTTCATTCAGGGTCTCTCCTGCCACTGTGAATACAGAGGAGGTGGTAGAGATTAAGTAAAACGCCATTGGTTGAAATTCACCAGCATCCCGTGCACCGGTGACTTTAGGGTGGCAGGAAGTACGTGCAGGGCCTCCTCGCCGGTTCCCTTTAACCCTGAATTCTCGCCTGCAGGATGTGCGGCAGCGCCATCGTTACCTGTGTCATTTGCCACTCACCTGTGAGTTCAGCATCTGCGAACTGGCTTTGAAGCCTCCGTTCATTTCCAAGGAAACCCTGGAGATGTTTTCAGGTGAGCCAGTAGGAGTTCTCTTTTCTGCCCCAAAAAGCATTTCTGTGGGCAGAAATTGAACCGGGTGACGCAGCCTCTTGACGTACTTTTGTCCTTTCGCAGAATTGCTTTTCACAGGTGGTTGTTGGGGCAGCGAAGAGGCATCGGGGCTGTTGGGGTTGGAAGGCGAGTCTATCTTGGAAAGTATGGAGGCCGGATGGTTCAGTAGAAAACTTAAGCGGGAAGCCAAGGCCCAGTTTCTGGGCTTTGGAGAAGCTAATGGGAACCAGGTGTTACTGAGGAGATCCCTCCTTATTGTAACTTTGAGATATAACCGTATATGTTAGAATTTAGCAATGATATATAAGGATAGCCAATGTACAGTGGTGCCTCGACTTACGAACTTAATTGGTTCCGGAACTCCGGTCGTAACTCGAAATGGTCGTAAGTCGAAGCACCATTTCCCATAGGAATGCATTGAAATGCAATTAATCCGTTCCGGCCGAAGGGAAAAAAGAAAAGCAAACAAACCGTGCAAGACCCTTCGGAAATGCAAAAAAAACAGCAGAAAGCAAACAAACCGTGCAAGAACCTTCGGAAATGCAAAAAAAAAAAAAAAAAAAAAAAAAAAGGAAAGCAAAAAGCTAACAAACCCCACAAGACCCATCGGAAATGGGGGGAAAAAACCCCAAAAAACAAACAAACCCTGCAAGACCCATCGGAAATGGGGGGATGGGGGGAAAAAACCCCAAAAAAACAAACCCTGCAAGACGCATCGGAAATGGGGGGGGGAAACAAACAAACCCTGCAAGACCCATCTCAGCATGGAAACATAATCCCACCACCCAACCCAAAACCATGCTGCAAAACCCACCCAGAACAGTTTTTAAAAAGCAGAAAGCAGCACCTTACCTTACCAGGCAGTCCGAAGCCTCCTCCGATCACACTCACTCTAACCTTTGGGGCGAAAGAGCTACAAAGAAGCAGCCTCTTCGCCACCAACGGTTAGCAATTTGAATTCCCCGCCTTTTTCCCCTGCCTTTTTCTGGTTGTAACTCGAAGCTCCAGTCGCAAGTCGAAGCAAAATTTTGCAGCCGGAGCTGGTCGTAACTCGAAATGGTTGTATGTCGGGACGTTCGTAAGTCAAGGCACCACTGTATAGCTAAGCCAGTATATAGTGTCCTCTGGGAACTATAGGAAAATAGCCATTATGTGAAAAGCCAAAGGCATGTCCCTTCCTTGCCTTTCACAAAGGTATCATAAACACAACAATGAAACAAAACTCGGGCTTCTTCCTGAAGGAATTTCAAAGGACTATCGTATGGAAAGGAATTTCAGAAGAACATCCTGAGGAAGGGATTTCAAAGGAAGTGCCTGGGAAAGAAGAGTTCAAAGGAATACCAATTTAAACGGACTGTTATGCCCTTTTGTGTACCTTCTCTGTATCTTACTCTGTTCTGTTTTTATTCGGACCTTTCCTTACACGCGTCAGTTGTCTTGTTCGTTTGTGTCGGAAATGTCTCGGCCGGCTCACCAAACAAGAGCTTCCCCAGGAAACCTGTCCTCGTGCTTGCTTCGGCATAGTTCTTGCACTACAGTCTCCATGTTGCTGCCTGGGCCCATGCCAGAGCAAGGGGGAGAAGTTAGCCTGAAAAGAATTTGTGCTGTTAGCTGCCCGTCTCACCTCGGATCTCATCCTGTGGCTTTTAGATGACATTGAAAAAAGAAAGCGCCTCAGACAGAAGAAAGCTCGTGACGAGCGACGCCGGGAACGTAGAATTGAAATGGAAGAGAACAAAAAGCAGGGCAAATGTAAGTAAGCGGCATGTCTCCCACACCAGAACCAGGAGAGGGTGGGATATGAGCCCTGGTGAGACTCCTCCAAGGATTGCTTGGAGCCTCTTCTGGAAAGAAAAACATAATATTCACAAGGGCATGGCCAGGTCTTGAATGGACCCAGACCTTGTATATGGTGTGCTGCTGGCCCAAGCGAATTGATCAGTCGTAGAGATCCCAAATATGTTCTGTTCTGGCTTTTTCTAGATCCAGAGGTCCGTATTGCATTAGAGAATCTACAGCAATTTCCTGCTTTCAGCGCATGTTCAGCAGAACCTGATGGCCAGGAGACACAGAGCAGCACTCTGCTGTCTTCGGTCGGTAGAAGCGCCATGACTCAGCCAGGTGAGGGAGGGGCTGAAAGCCACAGTTCATCAACCCCCGTGTTGTTTCCCTCAATATCCTCTTTATGGAATGGTCTGCCTGCAGAGGTGCGCCAGGCCCCTTCCCACCTCATATTCAGGAAGCACATAAAAACTTGGCTTTTCATGGAGGCATTTCAGGATATTCTCCCCTTACAACTCTTGGTCGTTTAGGGTTTTTTTTGACAGTTATATCCTGTAACCTTTATCTTGTCTGTTGTCACCATCTTGATTTTTAGATCTGTTGTTTTGTTATATATTTCTTTTCTATTTTTGGTTTCGGTGGGATTTGTCTGTTCTTTGTATGTTTATTTTACTGCTGGAAGCCGCCCAGTGTAGTGGCAAGGCCACGAGACAATGTGGCATAAAAGTTGAGTGAATGAGTAAATCAGTCAGTCCCTCAGCTGCCTCAGCCAGTGGCAGCTTCTGTGTTTGCATCCATGGGGTGGGGGCAAATACCTGCAAGTACTGGACAGAAAGCACTTCCACAGGCGAGGCAGAGAAACACCTAGAAAACAGCTGTCAGAAGTAAGAGGCTTCTCCGGCTGTACAGAAAACTGGGTGACATAGACTCATCCAAGCCTTGAGAACCTAGTAGACAGTGGAAGAACTGGGAGACGTGTGTGGTTTGGAGAACCCAGTTCTCACGGCCCTGCCTTTTCAGCAGAAACTACTTGCATCCCACATGTGGCTTTTCTCGTTGCAGAGCCTCTGTTGACACTCGTGTCGCCTGCCGCTAGTCCTGTCAGCCCTTCCTTCTGTCTTGGGAACCTGGAGGAGGATCCTGGGCTCCCGTCCTTCGCCCAGGTGTGTGGCTCAGGCAGCAGCATCGTTTGGGGGACCCCCTTAGTGCTTACTACAAGAACCTTTGGTTCTGCCTCCTGTTTTGCAAACTGCCTTTCAGCAAAAAAAAAGTTTTCAAAATGGCTTACATCGTCTGACGTGGTTTATTAACCTGCTTCAATGAACATGTTACTTTGATATCATTCAAAATCGTACTGTTCTGTCTTGAGGGGAATCCATGCCCTGGCTGCAACTGGGTTCAGTCCATAGCTAAATCAACAACCCTAAGTGAAATTCTTAAATGGTAATAAGCAGAATTTGGAAAACCAAAGCTCTTGCATTATTGAAATAGGAAACATGATGTGGCTGAATTCTGACTTCAGTCATTCTTACTGCATCCCTTACCCTGAAATGTCTCATGGTGCATCAAGCAAATCGGTGACTTAGCAGATAAACCAAACAAAAGTTGAGAGTATAAAATGGACTTCGTTGCTTAGTAAAAATTTGCGAAAGTGTAATTGGCAGTGCAGTTAGCAGCCCTGATGTATTAAAATGTGCTTTATCTCAGGCTGCCTTCTGTTTGTTTAGAAGATAGATACCGTGCTTCTTAGCTGAATTATCCTTCTTTAGTGACACATCTGTAGCACTTTCCTGCCTTATGAGGTGAGGTGACCGGTGTGGCTTCTGATCCCCTTTCTTTTTGCAGATGCTGAGAGCTGGGAAAGCGAAGCCAGAAACCTGGAACAATTCTCAGGCAAAGAAGAAAGGTGAGCACAACACCCTTGTTGGCTTTGGGTCGCCAAGGTGGAGGGGATTGTGTAGAGTTAATTGTGAACTTAGTCTCCCTCTCTGTTAGCCCCTGGAAAATAAAAATAAAGTCAAATTCCAGCCACAGTGGAGTGCATTAAAATGA
The DNA here is from genome assembly GCA_037013535.1 of Intellagama lesueurii. Classification (NCBI taxonomy): domain Eukaryota; kingdom Metazoa; phylum Chordata; class Lepidosauria; order Squamata; family Agamidae; genus Intellagama; species Intellagama lesueurii. The sequence continues at coordinate 13,339,847 of JBAJHW010000014.1, read as the reverse complement.
TGTATAAGTGATAATAATTTGAGGCAGGCCAAACAGGCCCACGGCCTCACCGGAGCCAGTCACTGGCTTTCTGTAGGAGGGCTCCGTGTTGTGACAGAGGCCTGTTCCACCCCTTTGGTGACCTAAACCCCGTTGGTTTCTTCCAGAGGAGACCACCACCCTGGGCCCTCCCGTGCCAGGAGACAGCGGAGGGGAGAGCGACAACTCAGACCGTGTCTCTGTGCCTAGTTTCCAGAACTCCTTCAGCCAAGCGATCGAGGCAGCCTTCCTGAAACTGGACAAGCCGTCCACTTCTGGCCACCTCTTGGGTGAGTGAAGGAGAAAGGGTCAGCCGTGTGACTCTGGGCAGGCGATCCAGTTCTACCTCTCCATCTTCCTGGCTTCCAGAGCCCCAAGCAGTGGCTCATATGGGACACTGGCCAAGCCAAGCCCTGCGGAACAAGTTCTGGTATATAAATGCTATAAATGTATAAATGCTGAAGCACAGAACAGGAATAAAACCTTTAGTCTAATGTGGAGGAAATATTTTGGATATACTCCAGAGAGTCCGTTATATAGTTTTAGCAGCAGAATGCCCTGACTTGAACCACTCACGGCACAGTGCATAAACTGCAGTACTGCAGCCAAAACTCTGCTCACGACCTGGGCTCAATCCCAGCTAGCTGACTTGAGGTTGACTCAGCCTTCCATCCTTCCACGGTTGGTAAATTGATTACCCAGCAATGTGTAGCCTGCATAATTAAATAGTAAACCACCCAGAGAGAACTTTAAGTACTATGGAGTGGTACATAAGTAGCACACTTTTATGCATTCGGCAGGCAAGTGGTTTGCAGGCGTGTTCGATGTCGTACCGTGGATCTAATGCTTGGCCAGCCCTGGGAGGCTCCCAAGAATTGAGCCTCGGACAATATGCCTCAAAGCCCGCTCTCTGGAACTGTCCGTGATCCCGCAGGGAGCGTGACTAGCCAGGTTACCAGCATCAGGATGCTTCTCAGCAGGAAGGAGCGCCCGTGGCCCATCCTGGCTCCAACAGTGGCTGCCTTCGTTGTCAGTCTCCTGCCCTCCCTTGAGAAGTTGAGGAAAGAACAGCTGCCAGGCAGTTATAGGATGGCTCCTTGTGTGTTACGACTGGAAAAGGAGAAGTAACTCATCGAATTTGGCACCCTTCTCAACAGCCTAAGGCTTGACTGTTTTTTTTTTCCTTTTCAGAGGATAAAAAAGGCAAGAAAAAGAAGCAGAAGCAGAAGCTGCTCTTCAGCACTTCGGTGGTTCATACAAAGTGACCCTACTAACGAACAGATCCCTTATCCTGGTTTCTTTGGTTTGCTTTTGTGTTTTTGCTGCTATAGATAAAACTATTTAAATTGGAGCAGAATTAAGTCTGTTTCTGGGACTTGGGGTTGCGTTAGGGACTGAAATAACCATGTGTTTGGTCCACTTCTTCATACCCAAACAAAGGTCTTGAATCACAGATCCACAGCCAAAGTTCCACAGTTGTGCCACGCTTAACCCCTAGTTTGTCGTCCGGCCGTGGGAGAAACCGCAGAGCCAGAGGGCTCTGCTGTGAAGGCTGTCAGCCTGTGGGGAAAGGAGCCTAATGGGTGCAACGCCTTGTGTTGCCTGTTTGCTGGCCCTTCCTGGAACCGGGTAATGGCAGATAAGTGGATGTAGAGCCTATGCCGATTGCTACACCCATCTAAATTGAATGTCTTAGAAGAAAGGGTAGAGAAGGTGACAGAGAAACCACTTGGGGTTTTGTCCAAAGGGCCGAAGGACTGCAGGAAATCTGTGCACCCTTTGGGGGAGCCTTTCCGGATAATTCTGCAGAGTTCAGAAGGATGCTGTGTTCAGCCAAACAAGAGGAAATTTTGCCCTGCACTTCAGGGTGCGGTTCATGGCATTTTGGTGCTAAATTTGATTACTTTACAAAGACTTTACAAACGTGTTTCCCTTTGCACAGAACAGGTGAGTTGTGCAGACAGGCCAGCTGAGGTGAGAGTACCTGAATGCAGTAGCTTTCCGTTTGCTTGGTTCTGGGATTCAACTTGGGTTGTGTTATGTGCATACATACTGTTTGCCCCATTTCTTCAGCCTCCTTTGTTTTCCTTTTCATATTTCTTTCTTCTGAGAAGTTGTCTCCTTCTGCACTGCTTGTGGTGGCTTGATCTAAAACTAATTACTGCTAAGAAGTGTCAATTCTGTTGAATACAAGGAACTTTGGTGTACTATACCAGCAGAGGCAAATAGTTGCAATAAAAACCATATGCACAAGAACAATGTGTTTCTATAGTTGTAGCTCATTCCCAGTTATCAAAAAGTTTCAGGTCCAGCCCTTTTCCTTTGTAGCACCTACTGATGGCTTGTTCTGTATTCGCAGCCGTCTTCTGTATCAACCAGTGCTGGCTTGAGAGGGCATGGCTGTCTTTCCATCTTCCTTCAATGAGGAGGTGGGTGTTGCCCAGAGCCATTTTAGTGGGGTGGAGGCGGGTGGGTTGCAGTTGTCTCTGTTAGTTTTAAAGGAAACAACCTGCTGTCAGACCAGATCTAAGTGGGCTGCAGGTGCCATGTTACAGCCGCTCTTTATATAATCACCTGAGAACTGCAGAGCTGGAAGGCACCCTGTGGATCATCACGTCCAGCCCCCCTATCCAGAGGCCCAGTTTGGAATCGAACTCCCAACCCCTGGCTCCACAGCCAGAGACCTAAACCACTGAGCTATCCAGCAGCTGACCTTCATTTATCATTCTTTGCCCCTGATTGTGCTTTGTCAGGGTAATCAGGATGAAGAAAGAACACACCGTTTCATCCTGCCACTCTGAATAACCAAGTAGAAACATCAATCAGAACCATGGTGGCGGTTGTTAAGCTCGATCAGCCTTCCCCAGCTGAGGCCCCTTCGTAAGATTACAAGTCCCATTAGTGTATATGCTGTATGTGAATGATGGGAGGCGCCCAGCATATCAGCTTGGAGAAGATGACTAGACCAGGGGCTGAGGGGGAAGGGGTGCTGAGAGAAGAGCAGGCCACTGTGCCGTCTGTCAGCATGAACATAGACACAACTGGGGGAAAATAACCCAAAAGGAACTAAAGTTATCGATTCCTGCTGATGGGAGTGGAGGGGAGGATTTCCATGGCCTTCAAACCAGACAGCTCTCAGAAAAGCTCAGGAAACGTGGTGCAAATACTTTTAAGGCTGCACTCAGCCCTATTTCGCTCTGCACCTGCAGCACCATCCTTAATTTCCACTGTCCTTCGAAAAAACTAGACTTGAACAGTCATAACAGTGGTACTTCAGCATCAGCTTATGCCATAAAGAACAGATACCTCGGTTTCCAGTGAAAGCTTATTCCCTGAAACGATGCTTCTGTATTTATGTCTGAAATCACCTTTTGGCCATTAACAGCGTCAGTTTGAAAGTCTGCACATTTTCAGAGGTGTTGATGTGTTCCAGCAGCAGCAACAAAAGCAAAAGGATACCAGGACCTTTAAGAATAACAGATTTATTTCATTGAGCATTCAAAGATAACACAATCCGTTGACTCAGATACAGCGAACTGATGTTAAGGCATCTTACCATGGGCGCTGCCTCTCCAGAAGTAACTTCCCCTCTTCTGCTTCATGCATGTGCACACACGTGCAGCTGTGTGGCACAGGCAGAGCAGTACACAGAAAAAGCTACAAGCTTCACCCACAATCGGATGCAGCTCCTGCTTGACCTTTGCTGTGGCTCAGCAGCCCTTCAAAGGCAAAAAAAAGTGCCAGTTCTGCTTGGTATCCTTCTGAATATACACCCGGAGCAAAGAGCACAGGGGAACAGCTGTTGCCCAGAAGTTAAATATAAAGCACAGTATGGGACACAGATCTACAGCACAATTCTTTGGGCCCAAGAAAGTTGCAGTAAGTTGTTTTACAGACTTCTGTACAGTAAACTGGATGAGGAAACCTTTGCTATAAGAGATGTTTTGCTCTGTGGCATATAAGACTCATTAAAAAGGAATGACGAGAACAAGATAAGCGCCATTGCGCTGGCTTTCTCACAGAAGCCTCTGGGATTGAATTCCTCAGGCCATCTCTGTGCTGCCGTCACTGTCCTCTTCATCTTTACTCTCTGTTGGCTGCTCTCCCACAAGCGCACAGCTCTGCAGGGACTTCTGGATGGCTTCTCTGTCTGCTGTAAGAAGTTTGAAGAATGTTCAAGAGAGACGCACATACGCATAGCAGGACATGATGGATGCCGAAGACCGTGCACTCGGATTTCACAAGGTGCTGCTCAAGCCTCTAAGGTGGCATTCTAGATAGGCTGGACTACAACCCCCATCATGCCTGAGTCAGCCTGGCCACCGGTGGCTCCCACCTGCTTGGGATGCATTGAGTCCAGTCGACAAAGGAGAAACAGGAGTGGCCGGGCTAGCTGCCCTCCTAAGAAGCTTGTTCAGCCCCATTGGGTTTTCTCTACGTGGGTCTACAAGGTCCCCCAGAACACAACAGAGAAACCACAGATGAAGGACACAATGAAGATGACCCATGATATCTCTACTGAACTGACTGAGAATCTTCACAGATATCTCTACTGAACGTTCAGTGTGCAGAGGTTGGTTAAGCTTGAAGGCTGCACAGAAAACTTGGGTCTACCACATTTGGCTGCCTTCCGTCTCCAATATAGCCTTAAAGGATTTAAGAATTAAATGTCTTGATGTTCTACAGCAAGAAGAAAAATTATTTCTGCCACCATAGATGAGTCATGTAGTTCCTGCTATAAAGTTCCCATTTTATTTCGTAAGTGGAGGCAGAGAGAAGAAAACCATGCAGGGCACACAAAGCCCCACAGCTACTGCTCTAGATTCAAGGGGTAGGAAGGGATCCCAGAAGACCATGGAGTCCACGTCCCTGGTGATGCACTAAATCCTCCACTACTACAGGCTCTCTTACAAGGGGCCGCCCAGCCCTTTGCTGAAAACCTAACCAAAAAGGGGGGGGGGGGGCAGCACCTCCCAAGGCAACCTGTTCCACCATCAAATGGCCAAAACCATCAGGATGCTCTTCCTTGTGTTCAAGGATACCTGTTGGTATCGGTCTCAGGATGAGAAGACATATCCTTTGCATAAACACTCCTACAGACGCTGAGGAATTCTCTCTCGATTTTAGCTTTGCTTTAGGAAGTACGAAGTTAAAGCTGTTCATTACCTTCGTTGGCGCAGTTGCGCAGCAGCAAGAGCAGCTGGTCCCGGTTGTACTGAATTAGGAATTTCTGGCATGAGCGTATTGTCGCTGGGGAAGGAGAAAGGAAGAGATCAGCAGCCTGGCAGTCGAGGGAACAGTTACATCCTCAGACTGCCTTCTTGAGCTAAGCGAGAACCATGAGTCAAGATGAGACCACGTGAAAGACTGTTAGCAGGAAACCTTGGACAAGTATTTCTAGCAGAGGAAGAAACAACAGAGCATCCTAGACTACCTCAAAGGCTGACTCAATGTATTGGCAAATGGCACATGGAAGGTCTAAGCAGATGAGTCAATAACACTTGGTGGAGTCACTATTGCCACTCACAGTTTAGCCATGCGTACAACTGCACACTAGTCAATTCTTTTTAATAGAATTCACTGTATTTTAACCAAAAAACGACAGAGCGTATAGGAAACTCAAGCTCTCCAGATGCTTCAGATTTTGTATGTCCCAGCCCAAGTGGTCAGGGAGTCTAAAATACCTAGAGAGTACCAGGGCACCTATCACAGAGTTAAAGGGAAGATTAGGGGCCAGCGGATGTCACCGTGGGAGTCACAAGGATTCACTGTGACTCACAACAGTACCTGGGGGAAGGAGTTCCGACAGAGGCTGCTTCCCCATGCAGCAGGATACTTTTCTAATGGTTTGAGAAGTGGCATGGAAAAAAAAGGGGTCTGCTTTACCTCCTGCTGGCATTGAGGGTCCTGAACTGGAAGTTAGTTAATTCTGAAAAATCCCACCCCCTGCCCTTCGGAATACTGTACCATTTTCAAGCCTGTGGGGACATGACACTGTGTTTGCGCACACCGTCATCACTAATATGTATAAATACTGGCAACCTCCCTTACTACAAAATGTGGGGAAAGGCTTTTCTCCACGGGCAAGCTCCTCCCTGCACCAGGTTCATAACGCCAACATAAGCAGGGTGCTTCTGCCACAGACAAGATGTTGTGCCTCTCACCGTTTTTGCTGCCCCCATTTGTATATATGCTGTCTTAAGACGAATCACCTCTCAAATATATTGTTCTTCAAGAAAGTTTGTTCTTTAAAAATAAAAAAAATGACTCTAGACACTTTGCTATCAGGAGACAGGGATCTCGTGGTCTCGTGTGCTCCCAGAGGCATCTGGTGGGGCCACGGTGAGAGACAGGAAGCTGGACCAGAGGGGCCCTTGGCCTGATCCAGCACAGGGCTCTTCTGAGGTTCTGAATTCTGAACCTCCAGCCACTTCCAACTCTGAACAAGGGCAGAAAAAAAATGCATTTTTGGAGAGGACGTGTCAGGAGGGCAGAACTGGTTCTGCCAACATATCCTTGCCCTTATCAACTAATTACACTGGATTCCAAGGGTGAGGAGGTGCGCATCAGCAGAGGACCAACACGTGCATGTTAATTCATTTATCCACCGAGGAACGTCAGATTTCTCAGGCTTGCCTAGTGTCCTCCCGGCGTAAGGGATGACCACCAAGACACTTGCAGTGCTAAAAAGCAAAGAATTCCAAAGAACAGAGCTCACCCCCAACACGAAGAGTGTTAAAAGAACACGGACAAGATTGATTCCTGTTTTCCAAGTGAGTGATAAAGGGAAGCGATGACCAGAGGAGCCGATAGAAGTCCTTTCGGCAGCACAGAAGAACGATTCCTGTGTAAGCGTTGAGGTACTTTACTGGAGAGAGAGAAAAGACAAACAAACTGGATGCTTCACGGCCTTCACATACAGGAGGGAGAAGTGTGTAGTTAGAGCACCACCGCCCTTCAAAAAGAATCCCAATTTCTCCTTGCAACTCTTGAGGCTTGTAGATGCAAAACACTATGATGGCAAAGCTACATCAAAGCAATCCACCTCAACAGTAGGGGGGGAACTTGAGTTTTCCAAATGGGGGGCACAGACAGATTTTCCCCAAAGAGAGAGAAGTTAGGTAGGGCCCAGCCTGCCCCTCGCTGCAGGGCTCCACGAAACCAGACCTGTAAAAGCAATGGAGCAACAGGCCAGTCCGAAGTCTCCGTACATCTTCGCTACAACATTCTTCACCGTGTTGTGTACCGTCCGCTCCTCAATGAACTGTCGGCAGCGTGGGTCTTCAGAGATGATTTCGCAAAGGAAGTACCTGCACAGGTAGAGAGGGAGAGAAGTCGGGAGGAGAAAGTGATGCTCGGAACAAAGGGATCTTGTCTTGAAAGCACCCAAACTAAAGAGCAGTTGCCATATAGCTGGGTAAGGCAGAGGTAGGAAACTGCAAGCTTTGAGTGGCCTTCAAGAAAGTTGAGTTGAATCTAAATCATTTAATACAGTACTGTGTTGTCAGATCAACAGAGGATTGACTAAGTCACTGGCAGCCCTTTCTGTCTTTAGAGGCAGAAAGGGACACTTGATCTTACATCCCTTGGAGTGAAACCTGAAACATCTCTACACCACAGAGTTTACTATTTAACTTTGCAAACTCCATCTTGAAACCTTAGTTTAACTACAAAGGCGGAAGGTTTAATATCTAGTGAGAAAACAGTTTTCGGTGCTTTCTGTTTCTCCATTAACTGTGGCCGGCCTGACGAAGAACCTTGTAGGACGTGGAACCTTGCCTGTTTCAAACGGTCCAAAGATAGTATATTGTCCCTACAGAAGAAAGATGGGTTTGTTTTTTTCATCCTAGGGCCCTTTTCCAAAATGCTTCAGACAACTCAACTCAGCCAAGCAAACAAGACCATCGGTGCCTGTGAGGGATGAGCAAGCTACGGCCTTGAGGAGCGGGGAGGATGGGAGTTGTAGTCAGAAAGATGGGAAAGGATGCTAAGCCCAGACTAGCAAGAGAAGCTCACAAGGGACAACCACCCAACCCGCCGCCGGCACTTCTTGCGCTCACCTGTTCTTGAACCTCACCATCTCCGCCTGGAATCCAAGGCGCCAGCTGCACTTCCGGGAGCGTCAGAAGTGGAACCATAGAGGCTGTGAGCTAGAATGCCAAGCTGCCCCAACTTCCGGCAACAGCTGAATCCCTCCCCGTGTCGAAGTCACCTAGCCTAGTGGTCCCCAACCTTGGGCCTCCAAATGTTCTTGGACTTCAACTCCCAGAAATCCTGGCCAGCAGAGGTGGTGGTGAAGGCTTCTTGGAGTTGTAGTCCAAGAACATCTGGAGGCCCAAGGTTGGGGACCACTAAGCCGGCTGTGGAAAGGAAAGAACTACAAGTCCCACGATCCCCAAAGTGATGGTGAACCAGCGCTTGGCTCTATGGTTTCCCAGATGGCGTCGCTCCAGGCCCCGGAGACTCTATGGCAAAAGTCCAGACCATAGAGCTAGAACGTCTACTGATAAAGCGTCTGAAATGGTCGTCCCAGCACACGTTCTTGACCCTCCCTATATATCCTTCGCTGCTGCGTAAGTTACATCGGGAACTGCGGCAGGAAAGCGCACGATTGCACACCGAAAAAATCTTCCTCGGAATGTGCGGCGAGAGTCATGCTCTACATTTCTATCTCTATGCACCTCTCTTTACCCTGGGGCGGAAGTCTGGGCGGTCCAATGGAAAGGAAGAGCTCTGATCTTCTCAGCCATTGGTCGGTTCGAAGCAGCCGGCGCGGAGCGGTAAGGAGCCGGTGACGTAACAAAAAGGCCGCCTTCCTATTGGTCCCAACTGTGGCGCCACGTGCAAGGGTTGCCTTAAGGCTGCCTTCGCGGCTTGAGTGATGGCGCCAGGTCCCTCGCCTTCGCTTGACCCAGCCCCTCATTCCCGAGCTTACGTCTGATTGGATCGTCTGCCTTTCCGTCCCGCTCGCTCGCGTTCTCATTCGCTCTCCTGAATTCTTTGGGGCGGGAAAGGGCGGTGCCTTTACAATGAAGGCCGATTTTTCCTCTCGGAGGCGGTCGCTCCCTTTTCCCGTCTTTTGAGGGCGCTCGTGCCTGCCTCTTTTTTAAATAAATAAATAAATAAAAAAGCGCTGACGTGAAAGAGGGTCACACAAAAATAAATGAAACATTACAGTTTAAAAGTTACATTTTTTAAAAAATATGGGAAAATAGAGTTACTTAATTAATGGGCAGAATTCAACAAGAAAAGTGAAAACCAGGAATCCTGTGGGGGGTCTTAAAGATTGCAAGTTTCTTGTAAAAATTGCCACCGGCGTAGCAACCTTATCACTTAATTGCACATTCTGGACACACACAACACACAAAGCACAGAACATATCTTGTGGCATCTTAAAAGGTCGACGCAATTTATTTGGTTTCATGTTTGCAAGGAGGCTGGTGAAATAAGCTACAGCCTGGAAAAGTTTGTGCTGGGTGAAACTTGTTCGTGTTCAAAGTGCCCGAAGACTCTTTTCGGTCCCTTTCAGGTGCAACGGACTACGATGCCCATTATCCTCAGCTGTCCCCAAGTTAGCGGGGATGATGGGAGTGCCAGTCCAGCTTTTCTGAAAGCTGCTGGCCTGAGCTTAGGGAAATGCCCTCCTCAGTCAGCAGGGGAAGTGGGGTCAGCATGTCTTTATATCCCCCCCCCCCCGCCACCTTCCTCTAGATCTGTGTGCTTCCAGACCAAACACAGAAGCAAAAAACATGCAGTGGTCAAACCCACTGGCCAGGCATGGCAACATCTTTCCGTTCAAGGTATCTAAGCCATTCTCACAGCTCCCAAGGGGAATAAGTGCAAGAAATTCATGCCCTGGAGAAAATTTTCCACAAAACTGCACATCTTTTATATTTTTGGGTGTTGGAAGACTGTTGCTTTTTCTGCTACAGAGTATCAGTCCCACTGAGAGATTTAAAAAAAAACAAAAAACAGCATTTGGTCCTGGCAGGAGGAGCAGATTTCAGTGGGGGAACTTTAAGAAGGAGCTGAAGTGGAAGGTGACATTAAATAACACCAGCCACACACAAGCGGCTGTATGACTCAGAGATCAAGGAAAGGTCAAAAGATGCAGTCCTATGTCCATTATCTGATATTGCAGTAACCAGTCGGTGGTATATTAAGTGGATCGTACTGCGGGAACATTCGCTTTGAAATAAACCCGAGCACACATACTGTACTAAGGGAAGTCCTGTCTTAACGCCTGCCAAAAAAAAGTCACCCCAAGGTGGGCAAAAGTGTTAATGAGCTTTTGAAAGAGCACCTTCTTCATCAGGTGGGTGTTATAATAATTATAATCATGGTGGAGGAAAGGAAACTAGGAAAGAGAACCCCAATTTGAAGTCCTCATGTTGTCCAGATGTTGTTACAGGTGGTAATACAGGAAAGAAGCAGCAGGCGAAAAACTGGCCCCTGTCCAAAGTGTAATGGGGTTAGAGATGACCAGTCACACCATGTAGAGACACTGAGACCTAGAAAGATGGCTCTCCATCTCCGGGTGGATTGAGACGTCCATTTTCCTTCTTCCCCAATCCACAGTCACTCCTGTTGTGACACAAGTTCACCCATCAGTCTGGATTGACATGGGCACTGTTGGGAGCTTAGTTTTTCCACCCCAGTGCTGAGCATTGGTTTTATTATATGTTACTATGCACTGACTCCAGAGCCAAAGGAAAGGTGTGTGTTGTGGGGGGAGAGTTTCAGTTTGGAAGCCCTTTAGTCTGTTTTGATATGACATATTTTTTTTTATCTGTAGATCTATCCTTAGGCAATGTACACCTCCCAACTGGGAATGCAAAGCTGCATCTGTGCATCGTCCGTGCACACAGGCTCCTTGGTAAATAGAAAACCGAGAGCCACAAAACATTCTTTATATGGTTTCAGAAATATTTGTGGGTTTTTTCAAGTGTTTGCAAAATAATCTGTTAGTCTAAAAGGTTGCACAGGGGACTGGAAACACGCCCTATGAAGAAAGACTGAAAGAATTGGGCATGTTTAGCTTTGAGAAAAGAAGACTAAAGGGAGATAAGATAGCACTTTTCAAATACTTTAAAGATTGTCATACAGAGGAGGGGCAAGATCTGTTCTCAATCATCCCAGAGTGCAGGACATGCAACCATGAACTCAAGCTACAGAAAGCCAGATTTTGGCTGAATATCAGGAAAAACTTCCTAACTGTTACAGTAGTACGGCAGTGGAACCTATGGCTTCGGGAGGTGGTGAGGGCTCCAACGCGGGAGGCCTTCAAAAGAAAATTGGATAACTGTCTGTTGGACCTGCCATTTTTCCCCCACACTGCACATACTTCCCCTGGAAACCAACAAATAAAGAAATGCAGTACATAGCAGGCAAATATTACCCTTTCAGACACTGAATGATGTTAGTATTTAACCTAAATTTTTTATTTGGTTAGGTGCCATTTTATCATTTTTATTGCTTGGAATTGCTCTGTCAAGTAAACGTGTTCTCTTTTTTTTTTTCTTTACTTGTATCAGTGCGTTGCATAATTCAAAATCAGAGGTGCACATGAAACATAAGCAACACCAAAACCCAATTAAAATGTCAAGACAATCAGACTATTTTTGACTAGAGCTTGAGAAGAATGCAGAAAATATTCCTCTACTTCCACCATCATTGAGGGGTTCGGCATCCATGAAATGGGTGGGTTTGATGCTGTTCTAATGCAACGCTTGTGGAAAGGTTGGCCGGCTGCAAGCCATAGCCCAGGGGACACCCAAATGTAGAACGCTTTTCCATGCTTCAGGGAGGCTCTTTCCTGGTTGATCACCCTAATTGTGGTTCATGCTTGTGGGACTTTTGCAATTCTTTGGGCTTTTCAATGCAAAACCCTGCAAGATAAACTTTTAACATTGCACAAGAAAACACAAGGATCTGCTTGGTCACAGTCTTTCCCTAGCGATAATTTATTCCAGTGTTTCAAAAATCTGCATTTCCCTGGAGAGTGGAGAGGGCTATTTCTGCCTTCACCTGCTCTTGCTTGTCTACTGGGTGCTTTCTGGCTAAACCCCCTCCCCAGCCGGCTTCATGCAGAAAGACGCTTACAGAGTCCGGAGAAAAACTGGGGAAATTATAGGAATGGCGAGAGAAGGGCGTCCCACAGCGTTGCATTTTCCCTCTCCATGCCCACCTGCTGGAAAACTCATTTACACTTCAAAGTTACTTGCCAGCACTTGCAGCAGTGAGCTGTGAAGACAAGTGCGTGTTCCCTTGATGTCTTGCCTCATCCTTCCACTGTGGCAGGATCTTAAAATGCTTGAGGATTTCATAAACAGTTTTGTGGAAATGTTGATGGAAAAAGAAAGAAAGGCCTCATTCAGCTTCCTCGAAGGCTATCATTATTGATGTCAGCAACTCCTGCCAGCCCAGTTTGTGGGGGAAAACTTCTTTCTGCTGCCTGAAAATCAAAATAGGGGCCCACCAACCTCTCTCTGCCAAATGCATGGGCAGCAGCCGGTTTAGTCCACTTCTCCGTCTATGGAGTGCACCGGGGGGGGGGGGGGGGAGCAGAAGAACTGTCATGTTCGTATTATTTATAATTATTGTACAAAATGTAAAGCCTTCCATCCTGCTTCCACCCTGGCAAAGTGCAACCCTGAACATAGCAAAGAAACAAATACAATAAAAGGAGAGAGGAGATGGCTGAAGTAAAAGTCTCGTCCCTAATTTGCGATTAATAGATTTGTCTTAGCTTCTACTTCCTCAAGATTTCTCTTTTGTTGTGCTCAAACAAATTCTCTGAAACGGAAGCTTTACACACACTCCACCCTTCCTTCACGTGGTGTTTTCTAGAAGTATTATAATATATCATCATCATCATCATCTTAGAACTGCAGAGCTGGAAGGGACCCTCTGGACCAAGGAGGCACCAAGGGGGAATCGAACTCCCAACTTCTGGCTCCACAGCCAGAGACTGAAACCACTGAGGAGTATGGAACATGGCTGTAGTGGCCGAGATGGTAGACAAGGGTAGTCCCAGGTATCCGAAAAGCCCCAGGTTGGGAAAAGACAGAACCAGCACAACACGTGCCAAAAGGTGGATGTAGCCTACCTTGGCAGGCTCACCACCACCGCCGCAATGGGTCTACTCTAGAGTGAGTTACTACACTAAGCAACAGGATCTGGGCTACTATTTTTCACAGAGTGAAGCCCTTACACATCCTTACCTATAATGGCCTCAGTTACTTGAGAGGGACCATATTCTGCAATATTAACCTTCACAAATCTTATAATCACCCCTGGAAGCCTTCGTCCAATTTCCTTAAGCTCACCTTGTGGGAGTGTATATACTGTATACACACGCACAGAGAGAGAGAGAGAGATGTACAAATAATTGTAATTTTAGTATTATTAGTATGCACATTACCATATACATATAGGAGACACCTTCCTTCCTTCCTTCCTTTCTCATCTCCAAGTACAGATTGCCTTGAAAGGAACCAGAGAAGGAACAGCCTTATTCAGGGGCTAATAAAAGTGGGAACCAGGATAAACCAACTGGTAACCTTACATAACTCTGCCGACTGCTTATGTTCATTTCCGGCTCTGACATTTCTGTGATGGTTTCTTCCCAAAGCTTTAGAATATATACTGTGAGGTACATTTAAACACCGGCATTTATTTTTCTTAAAATATATGTTCCTGTGTCCAACATTAATTTTTTAAAAGACGGTCAGCAGGTCCCCTGCTTTCCCCCCTGGGAGAGCATTTCTGCATGCACAGGCCCGGTGCTGTTCCTCAAACACAGAAGCGCAGAAGATGCTGCAGTTCCCCGTGCGATCCGACCTCCAGTCCCTGCCGGGCTCCTCTCAGGAGCTGCCCCTTGCTCACACGTCTTCTGCAGCCACCTCTGCCTGAGCCCCCCGGGGTGTTGTTTCTGTCCCCAATATGGCAAATCCCCCTTATCCTCAAGGCTCTGCCCAGGTGCCCCCAAATGGCACCTTCTGTTCTGCCCCATGGGTCCAGGGGCTCAGGTTGTGCTCACCTGGGCCGCCTGCTCCCCCTTTCCCATTTGGTAGCGGCACAGCTGGATCCCGCACGGAGGAGGCCGCGTGAGTGCGTTCTGCCCTGTAATGTGATAGGACATGTGCACAGTGCATGGCACCGAGCTGGGTTCGGTGTGCGGTAAAGGGCTTCTATTTTTGGCCCAGGAGCCTGATTAAGAGAGACACGAAAAGCTGAAGCGAAGAATTCCGGAGAGGCAGAGGAGGGCATGAGAGAATTGAAGACCCTTCCTCCTTCGTTTCCCAATTCGGCTGTTGTTTGGGTTGCCCAAAGCAGATTTCGGCCCATGTCAGAACTCAAGAGAGTGGGATCTGACGTTGATAAGAGTTTGGACGGACGGTGATCTCCTGTTGAAAAGGAAAGCCTTGGGCCAAGGGAACAAATAATGAAGGTGGCTGACAGCATGGAGCAGGAGGGAGCTCTGCCTCAGAAACAGTACACAGTGTCTTGCGTTCAAGGTGCATTAGCATCCAGGCAGCAAGGAAGCATACACACACACACACACACACAAAAGAGAGGCAGGCAGAAATGGTCTCACCTGCTTCTAGTTCATTCGATCCACCGCTCAGCTGAGGAGCAGAAAAACATACCACTGATCAATAAAAATAACCCTCCCTTCCAAATCTCACACAGAACATGACAAGGCGAGAGTTCAAGAAGAGGGAACATGGGTGTGACCCTGGCCCTCCATCCTGGAGGTAAGGAGGCAGGCAGGAGCAGGCAGGCTGGCAAGCAACCTGCCCCTGAGATGGTGAAATGCCCTCTTTGCTGGCTTGGATCAACCTGTCACAGCTTTTAAAAGTAGTGTGGAAGAAGGAACTGTAACTTGAGCGGCCAGCAGCTGGGTCAGAACAGAGCTCAGGAAAAAAAGATCTTGTTCTGCTACTCATTATGTCACAGTGTTCACACCATCTTATTCTTATTGTTGCTTCAACTGTGCAATTAATTTGTTATGTGTTGAGCATTACCAACCGGCCAGAAGAATATGGAGAAATGGTATTTTGCTCCTCCTAGTGGTCGGTTCTGATATTGCACTGTGAAACTATGAAAATTTGTTGTGATGCGCCATCAAGTTAGAATCTACTTCTAGTGACCCTAATACGGCTTTCAAAGTAACAGAGATATTTAAGGAGTGGTTTTACCAGTGCCACACCCCCAGTGAGCTCCCATAGCTGAGCAGGGATTTGAACCCAGGCCTCCTGAATCCTAGTCTGTCTCTCTGTCCACTACACCACAGTGGGTATCTATTTATGAAAACACAAAAGGCAAATCTCAAGAACACTTCCTTTGTAACTTTGGAATGCCATAAAAGGCATACAAAAATAGAATAAAACCTGAAAAATTATTGCCAAAACATTTTTAAATGTCCTTTTAGAAGATCTGAATACATATAACTATGTTACTTGTAACTGATTACTTCCAAGCCCTGGTCAGACGAAAGAAGTCCATTCAACCCTCTCTACTTTTTTCAACCATCATCTGTCTGAAGAAACGTCAGTCCTATACAGACCTGCTTGAGGATTATGCCACTTTACTTCTGTTTTCTTTGGATCAGTCCCAATTTATCAGAAGACGGGGGTGGTGTGAACTGATGAGGATTATTTTCGTGTGAAGTGTTCAGTCCAGGAAGGAGGGCAGGCGGAAAGGAGGTGAAGCATCTCAGACTTCCAAAAGCCCTTAACCTCACTTAACCCCTGGGGATAAGAGGGATGGGAGAGGGAGGGTGGGAGAGGGAGGGCGAAACAGGTTGGCACGTACCTCACACCCCACTGATGGCGAGGAGCAAGAAACCAGCCCGGCTGCGGATGATTTTCCCGGACCAACTGGTCTCCCTCACACAACAAAAGGAGAAAGGGTATCGTCCAGAACCTGGACGATCTCAAACGTTTTGACTGTCGCATTGGCCGGTGAATTCAGCCATTCTCGGAGCGGAGGTCCAAAAAAAGTAATTCCCTTTGTTAGACATATTAGATATTAATTATTATTAATTATACAATTAGCTAATTAGATATTAGATTAGTATGCCATCATCATCATGGTTGAGATATTGTTAGATATTAGATTAATCAATCCACAAAAGCTTACACTGGAATATAAAAGTTAGGCTTTAAAAGGGTGCCACCATGTTCTTGCGTTGTGGTTTTTTAAATTTTGGCTTTGGTCTTGTTTACACAAACAAACAGGGCTATGTCTTTGGAAATTAGTTGTTTTTATAGTTAGCCGGGCATCTATTTTAATCACGTCTGAGAAAATAAAGCACTGCTTTAAAAAAAACCACCACCACCCTGAAACCTAAGGCAGTGTCTAATTATTTAGGGGATGCCCTGGTGGGAACTTGAACGGCAAACCATTTCTTAAAATGTTTTAAATTCCCAAGCAGTGTCTCTCCTTATGTCTCCGCGTGTGATTGTAACCAAAGCAACACAAACCGGGAGGGCCAACACCAGGTCTTGCCTCTATCTTGCTTCTTGTATAAGTGCAGGAAAGAAGGCAGGCAGACTTTAAAAACGACGCTCCTTAAGCCAGAATGAGCGTTCTGCCACATGGACCCGGTTGCCCCGGAGCCTTTGACAACCTTCATTTGCTTCTGAGCTTGACCTTTTATAATGTGTCCTGAGGGACTTTCTCAGTGTGGCCAGTGACAACAGGGCCGGCCAGAGGGCCTTTTCACATGGTGTAATCACAGATCACATCATCCACACGGGGTCTCTGTTTTTTCAGGAGCCGCTGAGTCGATGTGACGGTCCAAAGGTGGGAAAGTTTTCGCGTAGGCGGCTCTGGGCAGGAGCAGAGCATGGGGGAAAGGTCAGGAGCCAGCTTGCTTTTCTCATTTGAGGGTTTGCTCGTTTTTTCGGACTTCAGCTCCAGAGTCCGAGCACGGTGGCCCCTTAAAGACTGGCAGATTTACTTCAGCATGGGCATTCATGGATTACCAATCTTTGCCTCAGATTTATGCCTGAGGAAACAGCTTGCAATCCACAAAAGGTCCCCATTGACATAAATTGGTCAAGTTTTTAAGGGGCCGCGGTGCGTTTGTTTTTATCGAGTTTCCTTTCTTTTTGTCCTGCATGCTGAAACAGAGAAACACAGATACCCTTTGGAAACGGACTCTGAGGAATTCTGAAAGGTGACGTTGACGTTCAAAAACAGGATTTTTCCTAAGCCCGTCTCTACCTCAATCAGAGCCATTCGTGTTTGTACAGCCAGCTCTTGGAAATCCCCAGAAGTCCTGCTGTCTTTGAGGATTCTGGGACACGTTGTATATATACACAATATCTATAGTGGGTATATATATTAAATATTTGTTTATTTAGACAGTTGTGCCAATTTCCTTTCATTTTCAATGATAGTACCACTCTTTTAACTGAGATGTTTTGAAGTGTTACAAGCTCAGCTGCATTTCAAGAATCATCACTGATTTAATCACGTTTTGGTGTTTACAAATGTTTGTGAATTTGTTGGTTCTTGTTTTCTAAATAGATCCTGAGCCGCCTTGAAAACTGGCCCCGGAAGAAAGGCAGCACGTAAAAAAGCTGTTTAGCTATCTACATGGGTGGACGGGTGGACGGGAGAGGGGAAACCATATGGACAGAGTCCAGAGCAGCCCAAACACAGGCAGATGGAGCATGTGGTTGGAAAAGCTAGCGTAAAACATGCCCAGTAAGGCTGGCACCATGTTGGCTGGGATGAGTCCTGCTGGCACCACTCGTACATCATGAAAACACTTGGCAGAAGGATTCTTTGGCGTCCAAAGAAATCACTTCTCCAACTGTTCTTCCAGCATCTCTTTCCCCTCCAACACACCAACACACACCAACACACACACACCTTCCTGGAAGGGCTGTGATCCAACCTGTTGCTGCCATCGTTGAAATTACGTAAGGTCTGGGGAGGGGGGAAGCAAGCAGCCTCCCTTCTGCTCCGCTGCTCTTCCAAAAGCATCCCCCCCCCAAAAAAAAATCCCCCAAATTCCCTCCTCCACTGAACATACAAAGCAATCTGGCTAAAATTAAAACAGCCATTTGGACTCTTCCGTCTGTTGCTGCCCGGGGCTCACATCGTTCTCCACGAACTCCCCCTTTCTCGTTCTCATTTTGCAAGGTCACTGAAACAGAAGCGAACATTCCTTGGGCTCTTTGGCCTCTAGCCCAATGCACTAAGAGGGATGCAGTGGGGGGGGGGCTGCCATAAGCCCCTCATCCATCCATCCATCCTCCAGGACTCAAGCCAAAGCTGCCGCCACCCCACCCCCCGGACGGCACAGCAAAGAAGCTGAGTTTCCTCTAAAGAGGTTCTCTACAGCCTCTGACAAACTAGAGGAAAACTCAACCTTTTCCTGTTTCTTTCTTTTTGTGGTTATTATTATATTTAAGCCATTTCCCCCTCTTTCAGCTTCCCATCGTTGAAAGGCTCTGCCACGGCTGGAGTCAGGGTCGGTGGAGGAGACGTGATGGCGCCTCCCAGGAACTCCTCCCCATCTGTCCAGGAAGCTGCCCCAGATGTGGCTGATTGCTCTCCAAGGCTCACGTCAACCCCATGAGGTGCATTTTGATCACCCTTTGGGAATCTCCTGTTTTGTTCCTGCTTGTGATGGACCCCCATGACCTCACTTAGGCCCTTTTCTTATGCCTCTATTCCCCCAGGACAGGACTGCGCCCAGAAAATTACATAAAAGTGACTGCCTAAGGAGAGGGTTCGAATCTTCCCTTACCTGGGGAAACTCACTCGGCCGTAGCCATGGTCAACCAGTCCATGCATGTTTCACAAACCTCAAAATCCCTCTTAGGTTGGATGCCGCTTGATGGCACAGAATAATGACAACAAATCATGGGAATGCTATAGGTACAAAACTGAAATGTTGGGAGTCATTTTTCTTTTGTACAAAGACTTATGCTCTGTTTTCATTTCTGTGCATTCCTCTCCTCCGTAAGCAGGTGCGAAGTTTGGTCTTGTTGAGAAGCTGGAGCCTTTCAGCGCCAGGCTAAGCACATCTTTGCCACGTGAGAGGTGTGGCATTTGTACGCGTGGCCCGCTTCCCTTCTCCTGGAATCGATTGCTTTGTACGCCTCCTGCACACACAGCTCAGGAAGAAGCAGGACGGAGTGAGACCTTTAGAGGCCCTAAGCACTGGAAAGGTTAGGGTGCCCTCAACGGATATAACACATGGTAAGTCCCAGGGCTTGGAGAAAAACATATAATGCGCACATTATATGCATGAAAATACAGCAATTTAATTGTATTGCATGTGGCAAAAAAGAACCATGTATCGTATGGAAAATCCTACATACAATCAAATTGCCGGCTTCCAGCCAAATCTTGCGCTTTCACACTTTGTTTAATGTAGACAGATTTTGTCAGACTCTGTAAACGGAAAAGCTCAAACAGGAGCTTAAAACCCTTTTGGGGGGCATTTTTAACAGCGGCTGTTCTTTCTTTGGCTTGCGCAGACAGTGCAGAGGCCCTGGGTCTAAAAGACCGGCAGTCCTTTCAATCCTTATCCCAAAATACAGAAGTAAAAAATGCTTTTAAAAAGCACCAAACGATGATGACGGATCATTTCACTCCAAGCACAAGTTTTTTCACTAGGTGAGTCTTTATCCTTTTTTAGTTTTTACTGGTTCATACTCAGTTGCTTTAGAGAGAGGGGGAGGGAGAGAGCCGAGGGTGAAGGACGGATGGATGTGGTTTGCTAAGGAGAGCGCACCATTTGCAGGACGGTCCATGGTAAATCCGGCTCTGAAAAAAACTTCTGTGGTGCCCCCTTCCCTTGCTGATGCCCACATTTTGCTTTGTGGTTAATTCGGGGCTGGGAAGAAGTGGCGCCACAACAGGCAGGCTCAGACGACCTTCTCTCATCCGGGCTTTTGCTACGTGGACTCCAAGTTGGGCAGAAGTAACCTTTGAAGAGAAGAAGCGACACTGCGTTGGATTGGCTTATGTGTCGGTCCGAGGCTCTGATTGGTAGCCGGAGGGCCTCAGCTTGTGCTGGTGTCAGCTCCCTGCCTCAAAAACGCCAATCACTGACATTTTGCTGTGCACAAGTCTCAAGTGGGTGGCTAACCGGCCTCGACAACCAGCTATCCAACTGTCCGTTCCATGGTCCATCAAGTTTCAGCTTTTCCATACCACCAAGGCAAGAGTTCACAGGAGGGGTGCTCGTGGAGCGCTCCTCGCAAGGGGAGGTCGGAGAGGGGACCTGCACCCACCTTTTCTGGCTCCTGAACTGACAGCAAGAAACGCCAGCGGCCCAAACAAAAGCGTGGACCCACAAAATCCCTGTCGGGAATCCAGGTGGGATCCGGTTCGGAAAATGGAAGCGTCCGTCCCCCCTGGAAGGCGTCCGCGGAGATCCGACCAAAAGAGACAATAAGCTTTCCAGGCAGCCGGCCCACTCTGGGGAGCGTTTAAAAAAGATGTTTAATGTTATCAGTCCTTTCAAGACGCGTTTGTGCCGGAGTCAACGGAGCTGGAAAGAACTGTCAGTTCCCTGGCTTTGCACGTTCTCTGGGAAAAGGCAAATGCCGTGTTGGAAGGAATCGTGGCCTGTGGCCTTCGGTCGGAGGCCTCCACCAGCAGCTCTGCCGCCCGGGGAGTTGGAGGCGGTGGCCAGGAAGGGATTTGGGAGCCTGCTGTTGGCAGGTGGCACACGCCAAGACCCCTTGAGGATCCGGAGGGTGCCCTTCCTTGGGCGAAGACCTGCCAATGCTTTCTGGGGCATGAGGCTCGAGGGAGCAGCTCAACGTCCTTTCGCGACACCCTCCAGAATTGCTGGGTGCATCTGTCCATCAGGCTTGTTTCACGGGAGGGCCTGGTCCCCCACGCCCTGTGGGGTGGCCGGAGCATGGGCTGCCATCCTTCTCTGCCTTAAGCCAGTGACTTCAAGAAGCCGTCCTTCGGGCCGAGTCCTTTCCTAGCATCCTGAACACCACCTTCTCCGCTTGCCCTCCATCTCTTTTCTGCCTCCTTGCTGCCGGGCTCCCGGATTCCACCGGCTGTCCATTTCCAGATAATTTCCTGTCAATCAGATGCCAAAATCATTGCTTGGATGTTAATTCCCGCCCCACCCTGCCCCCCGCTCACAGTCTAGCCCTCAGAATCCCACCGTACCTGCTTGAGGATTCCTCCACTGGGAGCCACACGGACTCAGGGATGCTGAGGGATATCGTCCAACTGTGGACCTTTCCCCATTTTGCAGTCTGCAAATTGCTCACGGCCTTCACCCCACAAGTTATGGGACTCTTACAGGGATGGGGATTTGAGTCGTGCAACTCTCTGTCAAGTCGAACTTATGTCGCACTGGTGACTTGACTCGGGGTTGTTGTTTTTTCACTGACTCAGATTTGACTCGTGACTCAGAGCCCGCCCGGCCACCCGCCCCTTTTTTCTGGGGGAGAAAGCTTGTTTTTAATAGGGACTTGGACCTGGGGCTCGGCACTTGGTACCAAAGACTCAGACCCGAGGTTGGGACCCAAAGATTGTCAGCATCCCCTTGAACAGTTCAAATAGCTCGTAATCTCGAGATTAGACTACTGTAATGCTCTCTACGTGGGGCTGCCTTTGAGATCTATGCGGAAACTCCAGATGGTGCAGAATGCGGCAGCCAGACTTCTCAGTGGGGTAAGGAAACATCAACATATTACTCCCACTCTGGCCGCCTTGCATTGGCTGCCCGTTCGGTTCCGCGTAGATTTCAAAGTTTTAATGCTTACGTATAAAGCCCTAAACGGTTTAGGGCCTCGCTACCTGACGGAACGCCTTCTCCCACCTAGATCTACCCGTATCACCCGATCTAGCCAGGAGGTGAGACTGAGGAGCCTAACGCCGAGGGAGGCCTGGAAAGAAAAAACAAGAAACCGGGCCTTCTCGGCAGTGGCTCCTCGTCTTTGGAACAGCCTCCCTCCTGAGATTCGCATGGCCCCGTCGCTGGGCATCTTTAAATGCCAACTGAAAACCTGGCTGTTTAAGCAAGCCTTCCCTCCACCCACCGTCTGAATTTTTGTTATTTTGTGTTTTCTCCCATCTTGGATCATTGTTTATTTAGTAATATATTGTTATGATTTTAAATTGTTAAATTGTTACATCATATGTTGTTACCCGCCCAGAGTAGTCTATATGACTAGACGGGCAGGCTATAAATGTAATAAATAAATAAATAGATCCCATAGTGTAGGTGTTGACCTGATCATTATGAATAATGAAATGGCCACTGGAGTCAAATTCCATTTAAGACCAACTTTAATGGAGTATTTTCCTTATTTCAGAGATAGCATTAATTGCAATGGTTTTCCAGACCATGTGTCATTCCAAAGTTTATCACCAAACTTTTCCATTGCTTTCAACCCTAGGGATGTTAACATTGACTAAATATCGAATGTTTTCGATATCTGGGACTTGAGACACTTTATTGAGTATTTGGCTATGATCATTCATGGCTCAGCATCACCACTTCTCCTGGTAGGAATGTAGACTTCTTTTTTCCTTTCCAAAAGGTGCCACAATATATTCGTTTTTGTTGAATTTTGGGGAGATGGAGGTCTAGAAAGTGTGGTGTGTTTTTTTTTAATTAACATAAGTGCAATATAGAAAGACAACATAAGAAAAAACAAAAAAATTACATATACTGTAACTTAATACTTAAAACAACTTAAAACAACTTTTAAAATTAACTAAAATTTGTGCACCCATCACTGGGGCCAGTTAGAATACATTTCCTTCAGAGTTTTGATGATGATGCCCCATAAGTCTTCCAAGGGAAGATGTTTTTTAAAGAATGTGATGCTATTATTTTTCTTTCAAAGCTACAGATGGATCCTACACTACTCTTAGAGAATATTCCAAAGACAGTCTTTCTCAGGAAAAGTTGTGACAAGAAAGAATGCATCAAGAGGTTCAGGTCTACCTGCCTCGCCTTGAACAGGGACAGGGGCTTTTTATCCTGTTACAGATGCTAACCATCCTGCCTATGCACATTTGCCCGCATTGCCTCTACTGGTGTACCTTATATGATGACTGTGGAACTATTTTCTCTACTTGCAATTTCCCCCTTTATGCTTTCCTTTTCCCCATTAGCATCCTCTAATTTCACTCTGCTCCAGGTCTGGATTTCTTCTCCTACACTGAGTTTCAGCAAAGACTATTCTATTCCCTGGCATATCTGTACTCACCTGTTTCTCTAGGCCTGAAAGGTCCCACCAAGGACCTTTCAGTAACTATGGATAACCATGATCAAGATCTGTACCTCTAAAGCCACCCCCAACATCCTCCCAGACTGTTATCAACCCTTAACAATCAGCAATAAGACCATCCTCAGGCCGGATCATTGGCATTCCACATGTTTGCATAAAGATCGATCCACAGAGGCTATACTCCATGCATCACAAAGACCTACAACAAATATAATTTTTGTTGTTTTTATTGTTATTATTATGTCATTTTAATGTTGCTCTGTTAGCCACCCAGAGCAGTGGCTCTTCTACTAATTAGGCAGGAAAGAAATGTCTGTCTGTCTGTCTGTCTGTCTCTTGTAGCCTTTAAGGTGGCAGGTGGCTTTTTGGTTGTTTCTGTTTGCGACAGAACAACACTACGACTCTCCGCAGGAATTTTTGCAAGCCATGGCCTCTCTTTCTCTTTCTCTCTCCTCCACCCTTCCATCATAACGTTGAGCATTCTGCTATTCGGTGTAAAGGTTTTTTTCTCAGCTACACGGGCACAACCTCCAATCTTCTTTCTAGCTAACAGTGTTATAACACCATGGCTATCAATATCCCGTCTGATCCGTTCTTTCCTATGACTCATAAGCGCCTCTTCTTAATTGCCACCGGTCCTTCATGCTCTTCTATTTGGGGGACATTGTCAAACTTCGTAAGTCAATGAACTAATTTTGCCTCGAATCGTTGGTCTCCCAAAAAAGCAGTCAAAGGCTGATTCTCTCCCAAATGCGACACCTGTCTTCTCAGTGTCTTCCGGCTGCCGCTGGAGTGCGAGACCCGTCTTTCTATCACTTGGCAGAAGCCTCTGCGCCTGGTAAGATACGGTAATCCTCCCGCTTTCAGATTCCTTGCATAAGAACCTGCAGAAGTGCCACTCAGCCTTGCTTTGCATAACTCCCACAATGCCGAGTAGCTTTCTCTCTCCCCCTCAGCCCCCAGATCATTAATAAGCAATAAGAACATTATATAAGCTGCCACGCTGCGAGGTTTTCTCCCCTCTCCTTGTTCAAGTAGCCTCATTCGAAAGGCCTTCCAAGTGAGGATGAAAGACAGTGACACGGGCCAGGGACAAGACAGGAGCAGAAAAGGGATTCAGTGGAACACGGCGATGGCTGGATGTCCTGGGAGGATGAGATATTTCTAAACAGTGAGAGCTCACCTTTTGGGGGAATATATCAGGCATGCTCTACACTCTGAGACCTGCAGAGAGACACTTGTGATGTCACAGAAGTGGGGCAGGTGAGGGTTGGCAGGAGAGAGATTTCATCCCCAGCGGCTGGGCCACTTCTGCTGGTGCCACAAGAAGGCTCGTGAGGCTCGATGCTGGTGTTTGCTCCTCTCCCTCCCGGGCTCCAAATCTCCCAACTGGCCCTGTGTTGCCATATCAAAAAGCCAGGCCTTTCTGACGTCATAGAGGTAGGGCAGGCAGAGGTTCAGAAGGGGCCTTTCCACCCAGCCTAAGCTCTGTACCTCTCCCACCAAGGATTGGGCCACAAGGAGGCTCATGAAATATGAAGCTGGTGCTCCTCTTACAGCCTTGTTGCAAATGGGAGGGTGGTCTCAACACTGGAGAGGGAGAGAGAGAGATTGCACATGAGCAGGCAGGCAGGCATATCCTTCTCTTTGGAGCCACCAACAGGCGCATACCTTCACATGGAGCCAGGGAGCCCCAACATCAGCTGGGAGCAGTGGATTTTAAGATACGAAAATCAAACTTCCTCCCCCCTTATCTTATCTTATCTTATCTTATCTCATCTTATGTTAGTTAGTTCGTTCGTTCGTTTGTTAGTTCGTTCGTTCGCTCGTTCATTTGTTCACCACTCCATTAGTGCAAAGTGTTATTCTGGGCAGTTTCCAGCAAATAATAAAACACGGCAACAACGAAAGTACAATAAAAACCAATCAACAGATAGGATCAGATGCCACGAGAGGCGTGATTCCATAGATAGGGGCAGCACGCAAGGCAGAAGAACCAGGCCAGGTTGTCTTGGAAGGCTTCTCTCTGAAGCAACATCTTCAGAAGGCTTATCTCCAAGATTTGCTGCCCTCCCCGGAGACCCCACGAAGCGCTCCAGTTCCCTGAGGCTCCTCCCGCAGGCACCCCAAAACTTGTCAACCTTGCTTTAAAAGGTTGTCTAGCCTGATAATGGCAGTCCGGGAGAGTCCCCTTAATAGGCGTGCTGATAGCAGGGCTGATTATTTCTGCCTGTCAGAACTGGTTCTCCACGGAGGCGGCTGTGGTCCTTTCCGACAAGCAGCGCCCTGCCATCCATTCGCCTTCGCTCACGTGCCTGAGCCTGGAGCTGTGGAGGCAGCAGCTGTGCTGCAGATCCTTCAGGGAGCTTCTGGGAATGGGAGAGTGACTGAGCACAAGAATGATGTTCCTGCGAACATGGGTGAGCCAGCAGAGCTTCCCCCGAGTGCCAGCCTCCCTCAGAAAGTCCTTCCTTGGCGAGACGGGGGTTTCTTGAGTCCTGCCTGCTCTGGACGCAGAGGAAACTTTAGGAAGTTGGAGAGTGGCCACAGAAAACACAGCCATCGCTTACCATCTGGAATAGCCTGAGGATCAGACTAAGGGGGTGACTACACGGGCATTTGTCCTGCTGTTTGGTCCGCTGTGGGGACAGGCTGGTTACTTCCTCTTCCTAGTGACTAGACGACATAAGTGTCATGGTGAACCAGCCTGTCCCCAGAGTGTTCCTACCTGCACTTTTCTGGCTCCCCATCAGGGGCTACTCTTTGTTAGGTGAGGGTGGGATAGTTCTGTTTTGGTTCACTTCCAGCAAGAGCGTTGACTGGGATTAAATGAAAGTGCAGCTTACTGATTTCAATTTCCTTCCCTGTTCAATTTCCCAATATCATTAAGCTTAGCCACTTAATGATATTGGGAAGTTCAAAACTTCCTCTGCTCCTCCATGGAGGGGGAGAGTGAGAAAGCAATGTATTAAAAGAAGAAGAAGACTGCACTGGTGCACTGTAACATTTAGGAAAAAAATATTTTAAAATTGAAAGCTTCTTCCCAGAGTATAAGGAGGAGAATTTATTTATTTATTTATTTTAAGGGAGGCGGGCCAAAGAGGGTTGCTTGAGATGTGTATGCCATGCGGATGCAAGGATCGCACCAAAGACATGCCGGCCTGTATGCAACCTTAAGCAACCTTATTTAGCCCACACCAGCCTGCTCACATTGATCCATACGGCTAAGCCCAGAATGCCCTGGGGGGTCCTGTCCATATAAACTTTGTGATCAAGTGACAGCACCAATGCATTTTACTACAAACAAAAAATAAGAACAGATGAATAACAAGACAAGAAAGAAATCAGCAGACTGGAACAATCCGATAACGTCATCTGGATCTTTCTTTAAAGGTCAGCAAGGAATGGATCGGGGCTCCCAAGGCAGCGAGATCTCTTTCCCACGAGGGCGTGTCTCAGGGAAAGCAGGACACCCACCTCTCAAGAAAGTTGCAACGCCACCCAGCTTTGTACAGCCTGCAGGGGCAGTTCTGTAATTCTCTAGTTGCAGAGTCGTCACTATCAAGAAAGCAAATTCCACTGGCTGAAATCCTGTTGTGTAGTTACGCAAACAGTGTAACTTTGGGAAGCAAATTGCCATAAGTTAAGGAATCTCCCTAGTTGTGCAACTCAGGGAAGGTCTACAGAGATTTCTTAACATTTAACAGTTCACCTCTAAAAGTTGCACTGTTTGCATAATTGTGGGAGGATTTTGGCCACCCTGAACAAGAGTAGCTATGAAGTGAGACTCGGCAAGATTATTACCAGCAGGGGCAAATGACGCCGCTAATACTACAGGGGCAATGAATTCAGTCTCTGGGTCCTATTCTGAATTGTACGGGGACTGTCCATGGTGCTGAAACCTACCTCCAATGGCCTCAGCACCTTGGAGAGCAGTCAAAAGCTGCAGACCAATACTTCGAAAGCAGTACATTTTATCCAAGCTGCAAATTATTCAGTTTTGCTCACCCTCACTATCCCCTCCCCCCCCCCCCCGAGTACAACACTGAGTCACATTCTGTCTGTCTTTCAACCCTTAACTCGGCCAGCCTGGTCTCATCAGATTTCAGGGTGCGCTTTTGTGGATCAAAATCCACTTCATCAGATGCTAGAGTGCTCAGGCAACGCTGTCGATACAAGCTTGGTCTATTGGTCATCTCCTTACCCAGCCACGACCTCCTCATCCCTACAGGGGTATCTATAAATAGGTTGTGAAGACCTGTATTCTGATCCATGAACACTCACCCTGAAAGAAGTCTCCCCAGATCAAAAACCAGAGGCCGAGACTCAGGAGGTGTCTTTATCAATCCACAAAGGAAAGCAGAGTTTGCATTTCCTAATTTCCATCCACAGGGAAGATCCAGTGATAATCATCATCATGTGCCATCAGGGTTTTCCAGGTAGTCAATACTCAGAAGTGTTTGGACTGCAACTTGTGATAAATGCTTTTTTTTTTTAAAGCAACGTTATCGGCAGTTGATTTGCTGAGATGATACATTTTCAGTAGCTGCTGTTTACGTTCCTGAGGTTTTGCAGTTTCCTCATCATTCTCATCAAACTAATCATGATGGACACATATCCTAAGTTCAAGAACTATAGTAGTGATAGATCCAGTATCACAGAGAGTTTTCCATTGATCATCAGTGCTTCTCCTTCCAGCCTTAAATTGATCTATAGTTGCATTCAGCTGGATCCCTAGTGACTAAGCTTGAAGACATTTAGCTTCTTTGGTACTTGTATTTCTGGTGGGCGTTGTGGCAGTTTTATCCATATGTTTGTTTTGGAGATGAGTGGCCAATGGGCCATCCAATGTTCTCCTCCACACATCCCTGAAGCTATGTGTGGAGGAGAACCTCCATTGGCTACTCATCTCGAAAACAAACACGTGCTTTATCGATGTGTACTTCTTGTCTGTCTGTACATCTAACAATGACATAGGAAAATGGATACATCTAGTTTGTTTCATTCTGCTTTCAAATGTGAAATAAAGTATTTCTGATGAGCAGATGGCATTTTCTGTAAATCCTCAAGAGAAGCAAACCATTGCTTTTACCATGTCCAGCACCATGCTTTCCAATGGTGCCATTCCGTATTTGATGATCTGAGCCAATTCGGGCAATTAAAGTCACCAAGGATGACCAGCTCATCTGATGTTGACACCCCATCAAGGATGGAGCAAAGATCAAAGGAACATTTCTCTTTGATGTCCTATCTATCAGTCAGGGTTGGAGCATGAGCACTGATAAGCCTAGCCTCTGTCTCTTTCCAAAAAGCAGGAGTCTGAGAATCATCGGTTGGCTGTTGATGCCTTTTTGGGAAATTGCTAAGTTTGCTGACAAATAGCAGAGTTGACTTCTGCTTCAGGATGGGTCTCTTGGAGTTGCAACTTTGGAAGAAGATGTAGCCCCCACTAACGTCTTTTGGTTGTCCTTGTAGGTCATGATGTCAACCTGATAGTATCCAAGGTGTTTCGCCACAAGCACCATTTTCCTCTTGGGTTAGGCACTCCAGGTGTTATCTAAAAGGGAGCAAGCATCCCATGCCCGAATCATCACTGGGGACAGAGTTCCTTCTTCTAAATACCTTCTCAATGGATGATCTGGTTTGATCCCCAGCCTCTTTGTTTCGACCCCCATTGTGGCTCTGCTTGGCTGCTCCAGCCACTTCAGGAACCCACACCATGGTCGAAGCAACGAGAAGTGGCAAAATGACTTTGACAGCCAGATGACTGATTTGGTAACAGCCTCATCCCTTTGCAGAGAGTCAAGCTGCATCTTCACACACACACACACACACACACACACAGAGAGAGAGAGAGAGAGAGAGAGACCACTTCCTTTTTTGTTACAAAGCAAGGATATCTTCTGGTGTTGAAGACGATGCTTTTGAGTTTGCATTGAACTTGAAAGGCCCGCTTATAAATAGATTCTCCCTGCAGCTCCCAAATGAGCCATTGAGATGGAATGAGTCAGTTCTGCCTGGCGCCATGGCACTCCTCATTTCTGAAACTGGTGGGCCAAAAATGTGGCTCTTTTCTTTCCAGGGGGTATAGCACAGTAGCAAGACCTTACCAAACCCTCTAGCAGCCAGTTCACCCCTTTCCCACCAAACCTGGACTTAAACCTCAATCTTGGCTCAAGAGACGTGCAATTGTTGGTCCTAAAACATTTGGGGAAGCAGAAAGCCAAGCAAAAGGATGTGGAAGATTCATGGGAGTCATTGAGAAAGGCTTCTTTTCCTTTTAGGTCTTTCAGTTTATTATGATTATTATGATTATGATTATGATTATGATTATGATTATGATTATTATTATTATTATTATTATTATTATTGTTGTTGTTGTTGTTGTTGTTGTTGTTGTTATTATTATTGTTATTATTATTAATTCAGTTTCTATACCGCCCATCTGGCAACCCAGGCCACTCTGTTTAACATCGCCTCTGTTCAAACCATGCGAAAAGCAGCAGAACGCTTGGAACGGGCGCGTAACAGTGGAAAGCAACCCATAGCAAACGGTTCCCATCGGTCTCTGGCCGAGGTTGCAAACATTACACTGAGATTTTTTTCCATCTGCAGCTCCAGGGGGTGGAGGGAGAGCAGAGAACTTGAACCAATGGATCCAAATGACAAGGAAAAAGATTTTGACTAAGCACAGGAAGGCCATAAGAGGTGTTCAAAAGTGCGACGGACGGCCTCCGACGGTGGTGGTGGGGCTCTCTTTCATTGGAGGTTCTGAAACGGAAGTGGGAAGCCTGGCTGCCATGGAGGGCTTCGCTGTGGCTTCCTCCATGGGCAGGGGTTGGTCAACAGGTCCCTTAAGACCCCTTCCAGCTCTGCCTCTTTATGCCCAGTCTCCTGCTTGTTTCTAATTGCACGTGGATTGGTGTCTCCTGCATGTCGTTCCAGTTCTCCCCCTGTCTGCGCAAGATCCTAGGTGGTTTCCAGAATAAATATTTGGGGGGAATATCTAGACACCAATGCAACACGGATCTATGTAGCTCCCCCCCTTCGCCAAGACTTCATCTCTAGAGATATTTCTGTGTTCTCCATTCTAGTATTGAGTCTGGTGGGTGTGGAGGTGCCTTGACCACCTGAGTGGCAACAAAGCTCCCACGAGGGGCTGAGTCCAAGCATCCCTCTTTGGCCTGAAATGTTCTTGAATCGTCACCTCCCATGATCTTGGCGGCGCTCACAAATGCTCACAGACATTTACGCATCTCGTCGGAGGATGACATGATGGTACGCAAGCTCGTCTCATCGTCTACGGCATCCTTTCTGATCCCTTTCCCATGGCAAATGGTGTCAGACAGGGCTGTGTCCTGGCTCCAACTCTTTTCAGCCTTATGTTTTCTACGATGCTTACAGGGAAGAAAAGACTGGTGTTGACCTTCGCTATCGCACCGATGGGAAACTGTTCAATATGCCATGTCTGCAGGCAGTAACTAAAATCTCATTTTGTACAGGGCACGAGCATTTATTTGCTGATAACTTTTATTTTCTCTTAATGCAACCCCACTTCTGGATATGTAGAAAAAGGTCGTCATCTATTCTCTTCCACCTGTAACAGTTTCAGCCTGAAGGTCAATACTGATAAAGACGGTGGTGGTGCACCAACCTGCTCTCTGCATGCCTTATGAGGAAACAGTTCTGAAGTTGTATGAACACCCTCTTACTGCAGGGGATAACTACACCTCTGAAAAAGGTCACCATAAGTCAGAATTGATTTCATGCCACACAATTATTATAGTTGGCTGGATAGTTCAGTGAGTTAGGTCTTTGGCTGTGGAGCCAAAGGTTGGGAGTTCAATTCCCTATTATGTGCCTCCTGGGAGAAGAGCCAGCCTGGGTGGCCTTGGGCCAGCTGTACACAGCCCCAGGGAGCCCCCAGAAGAAGGGAAGGGGAAAACCACTTATGAGCCTTCTCTACCTGGAAAACCATGAAAAGGATTTCCATAATTATGTGTGCTGTCAAGTCAATTGGAACTGACTTGACAGCACACGATGATGATGATGATGATGATGAGGAGGAGGAGGAGGAGGAGGAAGAGCTTGGTTACCTCTGACTAAATGCATAATGTAAGTATAGTTGAACATTTAAAGTAAAATTAATGTAACAACTAATCATAAAGTTACTTTTAGGTGGAATTCCTAACATTTTCTGCTTTCAAAATTCATTTTAAAGGGCACTTTTCAAAGCACTTTGACAGGAATTTTCAAAATGCGATGACATGCTTTTGCCAATCTTAAGCGGCACAGGAAATATTATTTGGTATTTGTATTTTAACAAATACTTCCAAGGTGTTGTGTCAGAACTTGCCACTAGAGAAAACAACAGAGTAGTTTGCTGTGGGTTCCTCCCCCCCCCCCCCCAGCTATAACAACAACACAACACACTCATGATGCACCATCCAACAAATTACTTCCACAACCACAGCAAATGATAAACAGTAAAGGGAGCCCGGTTGTGGGCACATTTCATTCATTCATTCATTCATTCATTCATTCATTCATTGAGTAAGTGACTGGTTGAATGTATTTTCTACCCTGTGTGTGTTTTGTGCTGTCAAGTCAGAACAGACCTATCGTGACCCTAATAAGCCTTTCCAGGTAAGTGAGATATTTCAGGAGTGGTTTTACCAATTCCACTCCCCCTAGTGAGTTTCCATGGCTGAGCGGGGATTCGAACTCTGTTCTCCAGAGTCCTAGTCCATCACTCTACCCCACTGCAACACCCTGGGAATCTGATTTATACCCTACAGCTTACAAAATGGGCGATTTATGACCTTCCTGTCTGCAGGATCACAATCTAAAATTAAAACATAACACACAAGGAATATGGCGTGTGGGGGGATGAGGAAAAAAGATGATTGAGAGACACCGTCCCGGAGAGCGTGAAGTCAGCAGGGCGAGCTTCCCTCTCCCAAGCTTCTTCAGGCCAGTAAATCCACTCAGGTTGAATTGCTGCTCTCCAAGTGAGCAGTGCAGGATTCGTCACAGATAAAAATAGCAGCAGTTACAATGGCCGTTCAGGCTGTCTTTCCCTCCTCCGCTCTCGTCTCTACCAGCTGGCAAGCGTGGAGTCTCGCTAATCCTGATGCCACTCTGGTGTTTGGTCATTGCCGAAAAATTCCTAGATTTTATCCTGTTATATCCAGTTTTGTGCAAATTCTCCTGGGAGAAGATGGCCCCTTTATGCACCACCGAATAAGAAGGCAGAAGAGGCGTAAATTGGCATAAGATTTCTCCTGCTTTTTAGTTCCTCGTCATCAATGCAATTTTGATTCCGGACGGAGCATCTCTAAACCATCATGTCATTGTGATATACTCAAACTAGCCTATAAGATTTTTTCTTCTTCAAATAATGCCTCTCCTTCACCACCACCTCCTTCTTATCACGTTGGCTTAAACATTGCAGACACAAATGTGTAGCTACCTTGGGAGATAATATTTAGACCGTCATTCCTCCGGAGTACAGTACTTCCCCTCATCGAAATACAAATCCATTTCACTGCGGTGGGGAAAGCTAGGTGACGGGCACACCAGCTGCTCAGCCAGCACGGCACCGGTGCCCAGAGGGGAGCGGTGGCAACCCAGCACTACCCTGTTCTCTTTTTCTTATCATTCCCGATCTTTCAGTTGGGTGTGGGCTGCATCAGCCTCCAAACAGAGGAATCTTAGAATGGCAGAACTGGAAGGGACCCACTGGATCATCAAGGCCAGCCCCTGTCAAGGAGGCACCGAGGGGGAATCGAACTTCCAACCTCTGGCTCTGCAGTCGGAGACCTAACCCACTGAGGTATCCAGCAAGAGAGACTTTGCCTTCAGCAAAGTATATATATATATATTTATTATGGTCATATGATCTGTCCAGATCCACATCAATCGACTTTCACACAATACAAAGAACAATGTAAAGAACACATCAAGTTTTTTTTTAAGCAATGGCAAGTTAACAAGCACCTTCCAATAAGTAGATTCTTCTTCCTATTACAGCAAGGAAAAGTTTGCAACCTGCGCAGTAATGTAAGGATTCCACTCTGATGAACAATACATAACCAACCCCTTATCAGGAGAACCTTGGAGTTTTTACAGACTGCAATACAGTCCAACACGTGGGCACACTGCTCTGGGAACAGCAGCATGAGCAGAGAGCATCAGTGGGGTAAAACAGGAGGTTGCGTCCGCGAGGGGGCAAATCGGCCCTCGGAACTGGAGAGCAAGACTTGCCGCCTGAGGTGCTTTTCTTTCTTCCAAACCATCCCCAAACCCTATTTAGCCCCTGTGGCTCTTCTGAACCGCAGAGGGCCTGTTTCTTCGCAGGCTTGCTCACCTGGCACACTTGATCCAAGAAGGAAGGGTGGGAGGCAAAGAGAGAGAGAGAGAAACCTGAGGAAGAGGCTTTTCTCCGAACTTTGGTGAGCATCCTAGCCAAACAAGCAGAGAGACTCTCCTTCACTCTTCTGTAGAAAAGAACAGGAGGAAACAGGGGAAGGGGTCGGGCTTTGCAACCCCATGGTCCACAACTTTGGACCTGGGTTCAGTGGAGTGTCGGCGGCCGCTGCTCCGCACCGAGGAAACAAAGCTGCGATCCTGCATAGAATGGCCTCAGTCGAGAAACCATCATGGAGTAGAAAGAGGGGCAGACCAGCAAAGCCAGGGAGGCAAGAACAAACAAATCCTATTCCAAGCAGACAATAGACCCGGAGTCATTTTGTAAATCAGGCTTGAGTGTTCCTCAGGGGTTCGTCAACATGCAGCCCTCCAGAAAGGAGTGTTTGGCTCCGTCTGGTCTGTTGTTGGTACTTCCATGGACAGCTTAGGGTTTTGTTTTGGGGTGGTTAAACTGCAGTACTGCCGTGAGAACTCTGCTCACAACCTGGTTGGATCCCAGCGGATTCAGGTAACTGGCTCAAGGTTGATTCAGCTTTCCATCCTTCCGAGGTCCATAAAATGAATACCCAGCTCATTTGGGGGGGGGGGGCAAGGTGTAGCCTGCCTAATTAAATTGAAAACCACCCAGAAAGTGCTGTAAGCGCTAGAGGGTGGTATATAAGCAGCACACTTTCCTCTTTTTTTCTTTATATTTTTTGCTTTGCATGGAGATTTTTTGCAGCTAGAGGATTGCATTATTTTTGGTTGGTGCAGCCCCCAGAAGAGGATGTGGGGGGTAGAAAAGTGATCTCCAAACCTGATAAAATTATCTACCCCAGTATATATTGTTTAATTGGAAACACAGTCAAAGGTTTGGTACACAAAACCTTTCCTTCTCTTGAAAAAGGATCACCTCCGTTATGAATGGCTGCTCAGTTTCCTTCTTTGGTTTCCCTTTTTTGCTGCAATTCAAAAAAAAAATATAGGAAGGGTTTCTTGATCTGAGGACTGTGTTCAGGGAAGCCTGGAGATGCACATTAGCTGCATTTAACAAAGAATAAGTTGCATTTGCTGCATTTAATAATCCAGACTCCTGTTGATCTGGGCTATTGGGTTGAGGGTCACGATCCCAGCACAAGCAAGGCGAGAGAGAGAGAGAGGAGATCGGCAGCTTCACAGGGACTACCCCCCAAGACTCAGGAAGGCAGGCTGGGCCCCTTGCAATCCTGCTGTTGCTTGTTCTCGGTCTGGGGGAAATCTCTTTTGACAGCCCAGGCAGGGAGAGAGCTTCTAATTCCAGGCTATGGCTCATTTTTCACTTCAATCTCCTAGTGAAAGGATTTTAATGCTTGATGGATTCAAAGTAAATTATTTCCGTTCCTGTGGCTTTGCAAAGCCTCGTGTGCGTGTACGCAGTGAGCCAGGCGGAGGGTGGGGTGGGACACTGGGATGTACTACATTTTCTGATGATGTCCCCTCTCCAAGGGAATCATACTTCCTAAATTCACTTCAAAGTTTCTTCCCAGCGGCCTGGCTCACCTGGGGTCCCCATAATGCTGGCGAGCATCTCTCACGGCAAAAGCACAAAGGGGAGACTGAATCTCGAGAAGTATAAAAATGTTGGCAATGCAGATTTTATTCTTATCTGAAAAGCTCAGGCTCAACACGTGGCGGGGGCGGGGGCCGCCTTCAGGAGCAAACTTTTCAAATGTTTGCTTCTCGTTTTGTATCTGCCAGCTCCAAGTGGTGCGGGATGGTGCGGTCTAAATAGGGCTGCTTGAGGTCGAGAAGTGATATGCCATTTAGCGTGATCCTCATGTCCAAATGGCATATCGACCACATACAATCCAATTTCCAATATCCTGAAGTGTCTGAATAAACAAGCCACTTCAGGATGTTGGAAAACTGAACACTTCCCCATACCTTTCTGCAGAGGGATAAGGGAAGTGAAAAAAAAATTATTTTCACCTCTGCTAGGCCATCGCTGGTGGGTTGAATTGTTTAGATTAAATTTAATTGTTTTTCTTTGCTTTGTGCGTAGTGCCGATTGAGAAATTCTGCAGTTGCAGTTTCAATCAGCACTTTACATAAATGCTAAGAAAAATATTTTTTTAAAAAAAATTAATTTAAAATTAAAGAAAAAAATAGTAACAAAACTAAAATAGTTTAATTTTTTTTTAATCTAAGTGATTCAGATCATAAAGAATGTCACTTCCTCTACCCTTCTGCAGGGTTGAAGTGGGACCTAAGGTGGCATATAATAATTTTATTTAAAATGTGTGATTAAAAATGCTGTATACTGTAAATACATAATAATTCCCAAATATTTAAAATTTTAATATGAAAGATATTGAGATACATAAATAATAGAAGTGTGCAGATTTGTTTTGCATTCCAGTGCCCAGCACCTCCCAGGCAGTGCAACTGATCTGGACACTTCCAATAAATATTAATGTTCTAATAAAAATTAAGCTCCCCTGAGTCTCTCTACAGAGAAAAAGGCAGAGTCCAAATTAAATGACTATGTAAATACGAAATAGTCTAATTTATAGGATTATCATTATGACATTAAAACAGAATGGAGGTTTTAAAAAAGCTTTAAAACATTTCAATTAAAAATAATGATCACTACCGTTAAAAAAACAACAACAGGAAGCCTTTTAAATCCTTGTCTTTCTCCATCGGCCAGTGGCCAAAAAGCTACCTCAACGGGAAGGTCTTTGCCAGCCGAAGGAAGAAAAGTGAACAGCAATGAAAGCTTGACTAATCCAGAGCTGAACAGCCAAGCAAGAGTTTCTTAGGGGTTGAGCTTCCTGGCTCAGAGCAGTATACCTGTGCAGGGCAGATAACCAAGACATGGGTGCAAATTTCTAAACTGTAAACTTTAAACTTGTAAATCTAAAATTGTAAATTTCCCAGAGGGTTAGAACCCGTTGATCGTTATGTCTGTTCTTGTGGCAGGAAAGGCACCTCTCATCTCATAACCTGTCGTACTGGCCCCCTTAAACTTGGGGGTCTTCACATGCTTTGCCCGGCCTTTCAATGCCCCCCTCCCGACAGCCAACATCCTGCTGATTTGCTGCCTTTTCCGGCTGGCCCCTTCCTCTGTCCTCGTTTTAATCTATAGCGGGAAGATGGCCCCAACGGCCTCGGCCCCCCGTCACTGGGGAAAAGGCATAATCCATGTAATAACCGAAGGCTTCTCGTCCTTAAGCCATTGATTAATATTCAGCCCTAATTGCGATGGGTTCCAGCGATATCTGAGAGCTCGTCTTACATAACCTCCTTCTTGCTCACGCCTGCTCATCGAACCTGGAGGGCCCAGGGTTGGCTTCCACTCCGCGCTGGAGCATCCCGCCCTCCCATTGGTTCCCGGCGCTTCGAGCCACCGAAAAATGTATGAGGCATGTTAAGTGTTTAAGCCTATTTTCGATGTATATTTAAAGGCAAATCCCTTCTTCTGATGCGGAGTCTGGTCCCCCCCCCCCCCACCTGCCATGGTTGCGTTCCAAATGTGACAGCAGCTTAATGAAGAATCAGAAATGCTTCCTCAACCCCCAGACTTACTCCTACATCAGCCAAAGGTCTTGTGTGCCTTCCTGGCGGGTGACAAAGGAAGCAGAATCAACGTGATGAGGCCCTCCACCTGCATGGCTGAACCAGATGGAATTCTGCCTCCCTTTCCCACCAGCAGCTGGCTGGAGAGCTCAGTGGTTAAAGTATCTACCTGCAGAGCCAGAGGTTGGGAGTTCCTCCCTGGAGAAGAGCCAGCCTGGGTGGCCTTGGGAAAAAACTGCACAGTCCCAAAGCACCCTCAAAAAAAGGAAAGGGTCAACCACTTCTGAAAAACCCTGGATAAGGTCACCATAATTCAGAATTGACTTGACAGCACGTGATGATTATTTATTTCCCGCCAGCTTTCCTTCTGTTTTTAAAGCAGAAAGCAGGAGATCAGCCTGGAAGTAAGTGAAGGGTTCCCTGGACAGGCCTTTGAGGAGACACCACAAGGCTGGTCTTCTGGTCTTCCTTGTTTAGGTTTGAAAAGGTCAGGCCAAGACAGAGGAAGGGCAGGTTACCAACGGAAGTCTGCCTTGGCCTGGATGGTCCGTTCTCTCTGCTGGTGCAACACCCCAAGCCATAGCGTCTCTGCAAGGTGGAAGTCCATAGGACTGTGGACTCCTTTCCACCCCTCTGTTTATTTTGTGCTGGCTCAGGCCACAAACACCTGGATTTGACCCCCGCCTCCCAGCTGTGAAACTGAAATATCCAAGGTGGAGGCCTGGGATGTACCGGCTACCCAATACGGTCACAAGGAACTCTGTAGCTCAATAGGTGGCCTCCTCTTGATTGAACGATGACGTTCGGTAGGGTAAAGGTATCCCCTTCCTCAGCGCTGGTCCTTCTGAGACCTCCTGAGGGGTCCAGCCTTTGCTTGGTGCAGCAGCTCAGAGGAAGTCTTCCTTTCCAAACTTCTTGATGCAGTCAAGCTGGCCAGATCACAGAATGCCAGCTGGAGGCCACACCGAAAGTCTTGGGCTGGGTGGCATTCTATGGCTGTATCATTTTGACACTTCAGTAACCATCTGTTGTCTTTCCTGTGCAGGAGCCAGGGCTGGCTTGGTGAGTGATTCTCGTGCCCAGTAACTGAGATGTTTTGGAACCAGGTAACCCATATCTTCTCTCAAGTTACAGGACAGCGACTTGGTCCAGCAAGGAAGCCGTGGCTGTTATTAGATTTCACTGGTGCCAAAGAGACGTCAGGACTCTGATTAAAATGATAAGGGTGGCTGTGAGATTAGTGGCAGCAGCTGGTTAGTTTGGTGGTATTTTGCAGGAGAAGAAGTTGTAGGATCGAACACGGGACATCTCACAAGAGACCGTAGGAAACCCTCCGTTCTTTGCTGGGATTTGTCTCCTGGAAGCCTCCAGTTTTGCAGATCATTCTACAGAGATAAAGAGGCAACCACCAGCAAGAAGGTCGGCACGTCTCAAAAGAGCCTGGCTTTCGGCCCAGAGATGGATTAGATCTAGGTAGCCCAGAGCTCAGAGATAACTAGTTTACCTGTAATGAGTTAACTTTGCATAGGGGTAATGAGGGTGCAATGAAGCTGCATTTCAAAAAAATGCGCAGGAATGATTCATTGTTGAGGCAAGGAGGAACTTTGAAAGGGTGTTTCAGGGACCGGTATTTTAACAGGGCTTTTTCAAGCTTTTTTTTCTTCCAACTATGCCCTTCTCTTACCTGTTGTTTTAACCTAAGAAAAGCAACGGGGAAGGCAGAAGACATGCAGCAACTTAATTTTCTCAAACAGCAACAAGCAACAATAGGTTGTTTTTTAAAAGCACAAGAACAAGTAACGGGAGCAAACTACACTCAAAGAGTAAATTTACAAGCTCCAGAGTTAGCTTAGCAAGAACAGACACTTGGCTTTCTTGTCTATGTTGCTGATCTGGCTCTCTGTTAAAGGCAAGCTTTGATCCCGGAACTCAGGGTTTTGTACCCAGGAGGAATGTGCAAAGGCGTCCATGGTTAAGAAGGCGGTCCACCGACCGGCCGCCTGGAGTCCCTGTTCCTGGCCATTCACCTCCTGAAGCCCCCGCTGACTTGTGGAGGGGTTGTCTCTTTTCAACCGACTCTCCCCAGCTCATCATGCCAACTCTGAAGCTCCCCCACCCTCCTCATGAGGCAGAGCATCCTTCAGACGACTGCAGACTTATGTAATGGTCCCCTAAGAAGCTAAGCAAGCGATATTCCTTCAGGGGATGAGGAGCGGAAAGCCATAATTACAGCTGTGCTACTGCTGGCTGGCACAATCTGGCAGCGTCGTCCGTTCTCCTTACTACGGAAGAAAGGATCGGTGCGCTAGGGCACTTCCGCAGATGCCCACATGCCTGCTCTGTGTGGCTATTTTACTAGGAAAATGTTTGTCCTCAGGATGAGTGCAGTTGCATGGATACACGGAGGCAGGGCTTTTAAAATGGCTAGGGCACCTGTGGGTGAGTCACCCGTTGCATCTGAGTAGCCCTCTTGCTGTTCTCGTTGTTTCCTATGGCACAAGACGTCATTCATTGCGTGGCATCCTATTCACCGGGTTCCGTCGTCCTTTCCAGCAGAGCAGAAAAACTTAGGGAAATTCTCTCTGGTTTCCTCTAGTGACTTCTGACATTGCGCCTTGAAACTCTTTATGAGAATATAGAAGCAAAGAATATTCCTTTTGTCACCCTAAGCTGATAATAATATAACACAGGACCTGAAAAATGCCCATCCATGTGCCTCTGACAATGCCTTAATATGCCTTTAAAAAGTAACTTTTGAAAGTAACTTGGATGCTGCAAGTTATTGAAATTAATTTTGAAATTAACTTTGTAATGACTGGGCAGGTTATTCAGTATGCTGAAAAGTCACTAGTTACAGGTAACTTTTGTAACTAGTTACTTCCCAGCAAGATTTAGAAAGATGCCCCCTTGTTTTTGAAGGCCCAGTTGGCTCTTTTGCCTACAAAAAGAAAGATGCTAAGCCGCCCCAGGGGCTTGCTTCCTGGTTCCGAATTGTCCTGAACGTGGCTTGAATATATCCAGAGATATTTCTCTGACGTGGGGAGGAAAAGCACCACGTAATGAGGATGCTGGTCTTAAAAAATCAACCCGATGACTCCTTGCTCTCCCAGGAAGTTCCCCCTTTTTCTGCAGTCTCGCCTCCATCGCGCCATCACGGAGACAACTTCTGCCTTCGCCTGCTCTTTGGCTTGCGGATCTGTCCTCACTGCACGTAAAGAGCAAGCTTTTCTAAAACATAATGTCATTTTCCCATTTGTAAAAAAGGGACTTCGTTTAAACCACAAAATAGCCGGCACGCACACGTTCTGAGCTGCGAGGCTAATCTTTCCCACCTTCCCCTCCAAGGTATTAGGGTTTTGCTGACTCCATCACAGTTCCGGCTCCATCCCGGGACCAGATATTTTCAAATTCATAAACTGCCCGCCTGAAGCTCCCGTTTCTTCCCCGGACTTCCCACGCGCTAGGATCCCCAGCTTGGTGGCTCCGGGGCCCCTCCTGGTTGCACGCGTACTATTTTGGGCCCAGAGATTAGGTTCCAGACGGCCGCCCGGCCTCCGTAAGGCTGCCCCTGTGAAGCCAGCCCTGGAAAGCAATGCCCCAGGGCTCCCTTGCAGGCAAGAACCCGCTGGCTGGGAGTTTGCGGTGCTGCAGCTTCCTCTGGGACCCCCAAAACCCACGGGCAGAGCATATAGCACGAGTGCAGGGGGGTCTCCACTTAGCCCAGGCAGCAGGGCTACCGGTGGCGAGAAAAACCACCTCCAAGAACAGCAGAGGCTACAGGGCCCACTGCTTTGCTGTTAGCCTTTTGCTGGAATCCACAGATTCAGCAGGAGGACAGTGCCCCAGATTTGGGGGGCACCCCCCCCCCACTGGTTACTGCAGGCAGCTTTTCTATCCCTGGCACCACAGCCTGGCCGATGGGATGCCTTCCTGTTTCTCCACCCTTCTCCCAAAAGCAAGTGTTTCCAGACTCAGGACCGACCAGGGATCAAGCGAATCCATCTAGCCTAGCAGTTGCGCTTCCTAAAGAGCTTTACCTTTTCAATAATAAACAGAGTAGACCTTTGGTCTAGATGGGCGGGGTAGAAATCCAATAAAATAAAAAATAAAATAATAATAATAATAAGCCATCAAATCAATTCTGACTTGTGGTGACCCTTTTCGAGTGGTAGTGAAGACTCAGAAGTGGTTTCCCCTTCCCTTCTTCTGGGGCACTTCTGGGACTGTGCAGCTGGCCCCCAAGGCCACACAGGCTGGCTCTTTTCTCAGGAGGCACATAGTGGGGAATCGAACTCCCACCCTCTAAGTCAATTCTGACTTATGGCGACTCTTTCCTGGGTTTTCTAGGCAGAAGGTGCTCAGAAGTGGTTTCTCTTTCCCTTCTTCTGGAGGGTACCCCGGGACTGTGCAGCTGGCCCAAGGCCACCCAGGCTGGCTCTTTTCCACAGTGGGGAACT
Organism: Intellagama lesueurii; assembly: GCA_037013535.1. Classification (NCBI taxonomy): domain Eukaryota; kingdom Metazoa; phylum Chordata; class Lepidosauria; order Squamata; family Agamidae; genus Intellagama; species Intellagama lesueurii. The sequence continues at coordinate 13,298,158 of JBAJHW010000014.1, read as the reverse complement.
GAACTCCTAACCTCTGACTCTGCAGCCAGGTATCGAAACAAAGAAATTTCTAGCACTTTGCCATTTTAAATGGCTGGTGAGCTTTCAGGCATTCGCTACACAGCTGCCGTGACCTGGATACCTTATTTGTCTGTCTTTGATGACTTCTGAACGATAGTTACATCAGCAGAATAAAATACTCAGAGTAAAAGAAATGACGTAAAGTGGCTCAGTCTGCATCATCACCCCAGTCTGCAGAGTTCAGCTTTTCACCGGCACCGAGTCCTATTTTTAAAATCATCATCCATATATTGCAGATAAGGCTTCCATATACTTAAAAGGGGAAATTTTTTGTCATGTACATCTTCTTCCACCCTTCCGGTATCAGGAAAACAAAAGTTATCCTGGTAGAAAGTGCTGATATGGCCTCACATTCACTCTTCGTGGTGACACCAGGGTAGAAATGAAGGGATAACCAGAAAATGGTTTAGTTTTGATTGGCATTGCTAAGAAGGCAGTTTAGCTCAGCCTTTGAAGATGTCTCAGAACTGCTGCTGTCTGTAATATCTGTTTTTGGCTCACAGTGCATACAGTGTAGGCGATACAACACAGCACAAAAAGTGTAGTACTACAGGACAGCAGCTTTCCACCAAATCAGGAGGTCACTTTTCCCGTGTTTTTGCTCTTGGGCATTTAAGAGTAAGAGTGTGACTACAATGAGAAAGAATGCAGGAAACACATTGTTTCTCAATGTATTAGGAAATGAGAGAGGAAGGGAAGCAGGAGAACTAGCTGCTGTTTGAATCCTCTCCTTCCCACAGGTAGGGTCTAGCTGTAGGAAGGAGAGAGCTTTCTCTTTCCTTTTTAACCCATTTCTTTCTCTCTTTTTTAAAAGGCTTTGTGCCCTAGACAGCTAAGGCACCTGGGAGACTAAAGGGAGGAAAAAGAGAGCTGAGGAGTCAACAGAGGGAAAGGAGGAAATTATCAGTAAGCCTCATCAGCAGTTTGTTAAGGTAGATCTGCTGTAACTGTGCCTTCTGCAAATCTGGATGGCCATAGCAGAGCTACCTTAACAAGCTGCAAACAAGACTGCCAATTTCCTCTTCCTCCTCCTCTCTCTTTCTCTCTCTCTCTCTCTGCTGTGTCCTGTATGGTCGACTAAAGGGAATTAACCTGGGCAAACCCAACCGCTTGGGTTCAACTTCACAACGGATCCATTCTCATTTTTCCCACTGTGTAGTCACACCCCAAGCAGCCTTCTGCACAGAACATAAGGAGGTGAATCCCAGCCCCTACCTACCAAACACACACACAAGTTTCTATGCCAGGAAAAGCATACCTTTTGGTGTAAATCCCAACTTATTCTCACTTTTTCCAAAAACAATTACTGAAGTTTTGTGTCCATATCCACACAAGATGCATGGGCATGCTTCCTGAGAGGATGATGGCCCACGTTTCAAGCATAGTCCAAGAGGCTTCAGGAGGAAGCAAGCTGAGACGAGCAGCAGACGCAGCAGGAGGTAGTAAGTGCTCCTTAATCAGTTTGGGTGATGCCCTTTTGCTTTGGGAAGGAGGGCTGCCTGCCTTTCCCATTTCCATGAAAAGAGCAGCCGGAACCCCTGAGAGATCATCTGCATGATTTTGCCACCCACAGGACAAAAACTCAATTTCCTGTTGCTAACCACTGCCATTATCTGCAAAGGGAAGGCTCCTGCCAAAAAGCATGAATATTTAACAGCCAAGGAAACAATTTGTAGGAATTGACAAGCAAGCATGAATTTGCGAGAACGAACTTTACCAAATGACTAATCCCACTTCTCTTTAACATCTCTGTGTTCCTCTTTAAATGCCCAGGATTTTAAAAAAATAATGGTCGCTTTCCAGAGCAACCTTAAAGCCCACTCGTTAGGTTGTGCCTCCAAAACAACATGTTTCAAGGAACATTTTACTTGGCGGATGAACCCTGCACAAAAAGTCAGAAAACTAATTCTCCCCACGTCTACTTGGAAGTAAGTCTCACTGATCTGAAGGGAGCCTAAAAAGTTTAGAGAGGCCATTAAAAGGACACTGTGATCTGGGAGCCTGGGTTCACACCATGCTTGTAGACACAAAGACCGCTTAAAATGTGTTAAGGGTTCTGCGACGGTGAATCTCAGCCGCCTGCCTCTGGCAAGTGATGGCTGAGGGATTTTCCAGCTGAAGGTATTGCATTTAATAAAAACATCTAATTCTGCGATGGGCCAGTTTATTCCTTATTTATTATTTTATTTATTTAATTAAGATTAGAACACAGACAGAATTCTAACTCCTGTCCTCTGAAGATGCCGGCCTCAGAGACTGGTGAAATGTTAGGAAGAAAAACCTCCGGAACACGGCCAAACAGCCCGAAAAACCTACAACAACCATTTTATTTATTACTTAAACTTGTGTACTGCTCCCCGTTAGTGCCAAAGCATTACTCTGGGTTGGTTTAAAACAATAAACAAAACAGGCCAAAATGAAACTAAAACTATTCAAGACCAAAATGACAATTACTGTAACCAACAAAATAATATGGCGCTAAAACTGCAGAACAGCACAATGGCAGACAAAAGGCGGTCAGCTAGGTGGTCAGTGTGAAAAAGCCTCCCTGAAAAGCCACGTCTTCGGTTGCCTCCTGAATGTCCGCAGGGAGGGGGCCAGGCGAAGCTTCTCCGGAAGCTGGTGTCACAAAGTTAGGGCCACCGAGTACAAGGCCCCGCTTCTAGGAGATGAGTTATGGGCCTCCCTCGGGGAGGCCACCTGCAGGAGCATCTCCTGTGATAATCTAGTGGGTCGGGCAGAAGACATTGGGGAAAGACGCCCCATCAAGTAAGAGACCAGGGCCCTTGCCTTCTCCACATTTGGAAGAATATGGTGCATCCCGGCAATCCATATTTTTAACAGGAAAGCAGACTATTCAGCAAAAATGGTAGGAGATACACAGATTTCCTCCAATTGTGTACAATTATGTGGGAAACGTTTGTCATAGTTGTCGTTTCTGTTGCTGGTAGCCATGGGAAGAAATACGGGCACTGATGTCCCACCACGATCAATGGCTGAAAACCTCCTTCCGTCCCTCTTTCCCCCATTCTCTGTTTCCTTCAAAGCCGGAAGGGTGAGGAACAAAGTGGAAGTTGACATTCTTGGCAAAAAGAAAAAACACCGGGTTTTTGCCACCACTGACTGACACAGCAGGACTGCTCTCCGGAAACTGAACTTTGCATCCAAGACCACCCTCTGAAGTCCAACTGCTTCTACCCGGAGTCACCCCACCCAGGCACCCGACCTTAGGATGCTCAGCATCACTGTGGATTTCCAGCTGCTCCCAAAATGGCCAGTTTACATGGTCAGCCTTCTTTCCGTTTTCCTGCTGTTGGTACCATCTCGGAGAGAATCCCTGCTCCACTCCGGCACGGCTTGATCCTCAAACAATTTACCTGCTGTAAATAATATGATTTCTCAAACACTTAAATGGATTTGTGTGGCTTCAGCTTACACTGGATTGCTCCTTCGCTTAAACAGAATGTAAACCCAACGGTTTTCATCACTAGGAACAGAGTTTCTCTCTCTTCCCCCCACCCCCCAAAAAAAACTTCAGGCCACAATTAAGAGATTTCTAATTCCCATGATGCCCTGGGGTTCCGCGGGATGGAGGATGTGGTTAAAGTGACATCAAATGCTATAATTATCTAGTGCCGATACACTTCTGATTTCACTCGGGTCCCATTCATTTGAGTGGAGTGTGTGTGGAAGTGTGTTGGGCAGAAGGACCTCCTGGTAGTTTTTATAGCATGCTAGTTAGCCTGGCATAGGATCCACGGTGTGAATTTCAACGTTTCTGAAACTACCACTGCTGCACCATGCTAAAATGATTTACTACATCCTAAGAAGGCACTGGGTACCCAGCGTTGGTGTAGTGGACAGTGGGCTAGACTAAAACTTCAGAGGCCTGGGTTCGAATCCCCACTCGGCCAGGGAAACTCACTGGGGTATGGAACTGGTAAAGCCACTCCTTAAATCTCTCCCTTATCTTGAAAGCCTTGTCAGGGTCACCATCAGTCACGTCTGACTTGGAGGCACAGAACGTAACACGTCCATAAGCCCCCACCATCCAGGGATGTTGGCAAATCTTTGGGTCTGAGTCCCCAGTCCAAGTCTGAGCCTTTGGCCCCAAGCCCCAAGTCCCAAACCTCAAGTTTGAGCCTGTTAAAAAAAAAAAAAAACTAGCATTTTCCCCCAGAAAAAAAAGGGAGGGTTGGGTGGCTTCCAAGTCACAAGTCGGGTCCGAGTCACTGGCAGGGCGGGGGAAAAACAAGTTGAGTCCAAGTCAGACCCCAACCCTGCCACCGTTGTATCATACCCTAAGTTGCCGCCCCAATGCAAAGCCCAGGTTATGGTTTGTTTGGGGTTGTTTTTTTTCCCGTGCAGCAGCTGGATGATGATGCCATGGGTTGGGAAAACCCCAGGAGTACGTAAGGCCATTTTGCCCCTCACTTTGAATCATGTCGATCAAGGCCGCCTTTGCAGTGAACAAGCGTATTACATAAGATATTAAGTGTCTTGACAATTCTGCCCTGCCAGATGGCAAATAATCCAGGCTCTCTGGAGAGACCGAGCAGTTCAGTCATATCAGAGCCTTCTTCCTCCTTGGGATTGGCGGTTGGGCTCATCTGACTGGCCAGCTATCCACCCATCCATTTCCTCTGTGTGCCAATGGTAGCGCACAACCTCCTGATGCCCAGAGAAAGCAGCGTCTGTGACAGAAAAGGCTTTAAAGCCAGCGTGCATAGAGGCGAGGTTTGCCGGGCTCCCGTCTGGCAGGTATCTCCTGCTCTGCCTAAGACAAATTAAAGATACCTGATTTCACTTCTCTCTTGCTCAACTTTACTTGCATTTCAAGAGGCACATTCAGAAGACGTGTTCAGCCGGTGTACATGTGTACACTAGCAGTGGTTAGCATAGAATGTTCAGCACATGGACAAGAAATGCAGGCCGCTGATCTCTATGCATATACAGTGATTCACACGTCATAGCAGATGTGTGTGTGTTCACATTGGGGCTTGGGAGAGGTAGCCGCCACCCACCCACCCTTTGAAGGACATTCCTTCACCTGGAAAGGGTTATGCTAGGTCCTACCTCATTGCAGCATTCATGCTGAAGAACAAAGACATTTCCTGCCTTGAACAAAGACAGGGGCTTTTTCATCATCCCATGACATACATAACGGAGCAACCGGATGAGCATTTGTCTCACGGCTTCTGCCATGTTTCCTACTGCTCCTTTTGATATTTATCCCATCGACGGCATGACATTGGCACTAACAGCAAATAGATCAGATCCTTTCACATGTATATGTGGCATATTTTGTTGGTTGCATATGAACCTGTGGCTTGAATTCTATGTGTCTGGAGAAGTGGCCGCAAGCTGCAAAAACTCATATCTTAGGCCTGTGTGACTGGATAGATAGATAGATAGATAGATAGATAGATAGATAGATAGATAGATAGATAGATAGATAGATAGATAGATAGACTGACTGACTGACTGACTGACTGAATGACTGAATGACTGAATGACTGAATGACTGATTTTACAATTGCCCCGGGGATAATGAGATCAACTACTGCTAGTTCCACCTAAACCGTCAGTGGAAGCAGTCTAGCCATGTATAACATTTTCAAAACCAGCCCAAAGAAACACCAGGATGAAATGCTGAGAATAACAAACTAATGTGTGCCAGACGTATTTGCTGGTTCTCATTTCTTTAAGAAGGAGTAGAGAGAAAGAGGAGAGAAGGGAGGCTGTGTAGACCATGCAGGTGTCTATGCAACTGAAGGTGAGTTTCAAAGAAAGCAGACTCTAGAACGGAATGGAGCCCCATGGATATTTACGGTCTCCTTTTCAGCTCGTCTGTTGCTACAGGGTCCTGATAGGCAACGTCCATCCTCAAAGCTGCTCCTGGATGCTGGTGCTGGTTGCACACCTGTCTTTAACTGGTGCTCTGTCTAGCTTTGCCTTTCCTGAGTCTTCTAACCCCACTCCTCCGAAGCTCCTGTGGGGCTTCTCAGAGCCAAAGGGGAAGCTAATCGATCTGAACGACACTCAACCCGTACAATGACCAGTTCCTGTGGCCTTGCAAGGTTGACTTGGCTCTGGGGGCTGCTCATCACTTCCCATGGCTGTACATGCCTTTATTCAAACCTGGTTGCCTCGAGACCAGTGTTTCCCAACCTGGGGGTCGTGACCCCCAAGCGGGTCACAAAGTGTTTCCTGGAGGGTTGGGGGTCGCCTTATAGGTGTCGCAGCCCTTGCTAAATCATTTCTCCCTTGACCTTTTGGAGCGGAATATTAAAGTTAGTGTGTACGTGTATATATGAGAAACAGGCCCTTTGAGGGGGGAAAGAAGCCTCTACTTTCTGAGAAGGGATGGCTCTTCCCCATTAAAAACGCCTTCTTCTGCAAACACGGTGGCGATGTTGCAGGTTACGTACTTGGTAATTATAAAAGGGGGTTGCAACTTGAAGAAGTTTGGGAACCCCTGCTCTGTACCCTGAATTAAGTTGGCTTATACTGCCTGGCACAACTTGGTTGTAAGTGCCTGAAGAGAGAAGCACTAAGCAGCCATTCCCACACAAAAATGGAAGCCAGGCCGAAGGAATGGGCACAATTGCCCATGAGCATCTCCCCGGATCTGGCTACCTTTCACATCTTTGAGCCCTGGGCATAAAAATCAGGAACAGGTGTTGGGGAGTGCCACCACTATTTGGACACTCACGTCCTCTGCGCCATGCCAATCCTGTGAGTGTGTGGCTGAACAGCAGCTCTGGGTTAGATTTTTTTTTTTTACAGCTGCTTGAATGAATGAAAAGTCACTCCCAGTTCCATACGTTTACCGACCCAATTATGTATTACTATTATTTTATGGTTTAAAATATTTTACCCCACTTTTCTCCTTAAAAAGGACACAAGGCTGCTTACATCATAAAAGACAATATTTAAAGCTAAAAACAGTTAAGTATACAAGTGTTAAAAAGGAACAAGCAAATACCACTCTGAGAAATTGTAAGCAAATGCAATACTAAAAACACATGCAAAGTGGTAAGGCACAACAGTCCATTAAAAAACACCCTGTCGTGTAACTCAGGGAAAGCTTGCTTGAAGAGAAAGGTCTTTGCCTGCTTATAGAAGGACAGCCAAGAGGGGGCCAGCCTGGTTTCCAGTGGGAGGGAGTTCCAGAGTCTGGGAGCAGCCACAGAGAAGATCCGGGGTGTAACAAAGGCATGTGTCACTGTGGCCAGATCAGACCCCTCTCCAGGAACAGGCACAGCTGATGCACTGGTTTGAATGGTGCAAAGGCACTCCTGGACAACCCCGGGAGTTCTCGTAGACAAGAAGAGGTTCACAGATCAGCCATCCGTGGACGGAGCCAGGTCACTCTAGTGGAAGAGGAGATACCTGGCTCAGGACGCCTCCTTTCACTAGAAGGTACCCCAGTCCCAATGCTCCTTGAACCAGCACCACCTGAGCACCACCTTGTGTTACTGTCAGGTGAGCCCCCTTTGAGGATGGTGACAAGAAGGAGAGAGACCACCGACCCAAACCAACACTCCCCAGATTTTCCTGGCGGCTTGAGAGCCACTGTGAAGAGGGGACTCTTTTTCCAAAACAGCAAAGAAGGGGGCAGCACGCCTGGCAGGGGAACCTCAGCCCCACACCAAGAGCCAAACGTCACCCACCGGGTGACGCCTTGCAGGGCCGTTGTGAGGACGGAACCGTGTACCATCACCTTGAGGTTACTGGAGAAAAGCCAGGAGAGGAAGGTGTCCAGTAATAACCCCACAGTAAAGAACAATTCATGGAAGAGGAGGAGATTATCTTAGAAATCTTAGGACAGCAAAGCTGGAAGGGACCCTCTGGATCCTCACTGAGTCCGTCCCCTGTCACAGAGGCCCAATGGGGGGGAATCGAACTCCCAACCTCTGGCTCTGCAGCCGGAGACCTAAACCTTTGAGCTCTCCAGCAGTTCTCTCAGTGACTATGAAGCACAACAAGAAAGTAAAGCCTCCATATTCAGCAGCAGTTGGGACTTCTGGAGTCAGGGCACTGGGAACCAGGAACCAAGCGAAAGTCATTCTCTTCAGGTCTGTGCCATCGCTTGTTCTGAGCGGGTTAGCCAGCCAGCTGCTGTTGGAAACTGAGCCAACCTGGGCTCCTCATGCTCTCAGGGGGAGCCACTTGGGTACAAAGTGGCCCTCCTTAAATACGTTGCCTTCAGGCCAAGCAGAGGGAAACACCACCACAGGGCACGGTAGTGGTTAATTCTTGGGCTCAAACTTGGGCGATCTCAAGTTCTATTTATGTATTTCTTTGTTTGCTTGTTTCATTTCTCTCAGTGAGGGGCTCCAGCTGACTCACAGTGGCCCAAATCCTGTTGCTTGGTGGTGTAAATTGCACTAGAGTAGACCCATTGACTCAGTGCTGCTTACAGAGAAATTGACCCACTAAATCCCCATGGATCCAATGGGCCTACTCTAATGAGATTTACTATGCTAAGCACCAGGATTTGGGCCAAAATTTAAAATAAGTTAGACTAGAAACACTATACATTGCAAAGTTGAAAAGCAGTTCAACATATAGTATTATTATTTAAAAGGCTACCTTTAAAAACATACTTAAAAGGAAGATATATCCAGCGTCCAGAAGGGACTAATCTTGGCCCTTTGAGTTATTAAAACCCTGCCTAAAAAGACAGGTCTTTCAGTAGCATCAAAAGGATGAAAGGATTCTAGTCCTCACTGAGCCGTGATTATTTAGGTGACCTTCTCCAGTCTCTCTCGAGCTGCCTCTCTTACCCTTATCTCCCTCGCAGGGTTGTGGACAAGATAACAGTGGAGAGAAGGAAGAGACTCTTATAGAAAAATTGGGATAATTTTTTTTGTTTAGTTGTTAAGTCGTGTCCGACTCTTCGTGACCCCATGGACCAGAGCACGCCAGGCCCCCCTGTCTTCCACTGCCTCCTGGAGTTGGGTTAATTTTTTAAAAATAATAATTTAAAAAAATTCTCAACACAGAGAGAAATGCCATCTTTCCTGTGACAATGATTGTGCAGTACAGCTGCACTGTGGCTGACCCACAAGAAGGGTGTTTTTAAAGAGGGCACTCAGATGATGGGGGGGGGATAAGGGTGATCCTACCACTTTCGGGATCCTCTCCTTTCCTGCAAGTTCACACCTCCTCTCTCATTGTTCCAAGGCTTCTGGAATGTGCTTCGTGGCTATAACGCAAGAGAGCACAAGACGGCTGTTAACGAAGCTGACCGGCTGGTGATGTCCGTCCCTGGAGTACCTCAGAAAGATGAACCAGGGAACCGAGTGACCCTGGGCAGCAGATATTGGATGTCCACCTAGCTGGATGCTCGCCCTACATACCTTGGCAAGGCAGAATCCAATGACATGTTAATATTCTTTTCCACGAAGCTCTGGAGGGATATTGAACCCAAGATTGATTACACCACAGAACCTGAGAGGTGTGTGTTTAAGCTTCAGAATGGATCTTATCCAGAGCAGCTGACCTGGTAAGTCTGCAAACAGGTACACCTGCCAAGGGCTGCCCCTAAGAGACAAGGCCCACGCCAGTCAAGGAAAAACTGGCCCCCAGGATTGAAAATACAGCTGCTGCCCACTGCCACACATGTGGGACCGAGGCCTCATCCATCAGAACAGTCTCAAGGGCTGCCAAGAGACTCCCCCGCCCGCCCACCCCAGACATCGCAAGGTTCGGCAGGGTCTGGAGATGTACAAGGGCATTTCACTGACATGTAACAGATCCTGGGAACCTGGTCAACGCTCCCCACTCATTCCATGGAGAAAAAGATGGGGTGGCGGAGAGAAACGTTAAGGAATTGTTAAACGCCCCCCCCCCCCCCAAGTTGCTCAAAAGTGGCACCGAAGGACAGGGCAAGCCTCTGGCAAGCTCAGTCTGACAAGCATGCGCACTTTACTTGTGCCTTGGGGAGTCAGAGGCTGACCTTTTGGGGGGGGCCTTTGTATTAATCCATGCTGTACATACCATTGCTTCTGACTTATGACTGCCCTGTGAAAGAGTGGTCTCTAAAAGGTCCTGCCATTAAGTTTTCAAGACCTGAGCAGGGCTGCTCAGGTCTTGCAAACTCAAGGCTGTGGCTTCCTTTAGGAAGGAAGGCCATCTCCTGTTCAGTCTTCCTCTTCTCTCACCATCTTCAGTTTTTCCCAGCATCGTTGTCTTTTCCAGTGAGTCTTGACTTCTCAAGAGGTGCATTTGGTGATGCCCACATCCTGCTGCCTCCGATGACCCACCTTGCCGAGGGTTGGAAGGTTCTGGCAACTCCCCTGGAAGCACGGGGGGGGGGCTGGCTGCCCGTGAGAAAGAGGAAGGAGGAACCAACGTTCCTTTCCTCGAATTTAACTCCCAGAATCCCACCCTTGGCCCATCACCGGTGGGAAGGGGGGGGGATCCTAGCCCCGAAGAGGACGCTCTGTAAAAGCTGGGGGGGGGGGGGCAGTGAGAATAAATACGGTGCAAAGTCAACTCCCCTCCCCTCCCCCCATCATTGCACCAGGAAGAGGAAACATGGGGTTGCACCGAGCAAGCCCCGGGGCGGCTGCACAGGCTAGAGAGAGACCGGAGGGGGGGGGGGGGAGACGGGCCACTGTCCGGGGGTGGAAGGAGGGGGACCATCGGACCGGGAAAGGGGAGCCCGTTCTCCTTGCCCCAGAAGGAATCGCCCTTCCGCCTGCCAGCCTCCACCAGCGAGCGGCTGGGTCGGCGGTTCCCCGGGAGGCGCCCTTGTCTCCCGGCCCGCTTCCCTCCTCCGCCCAGGCAGGCAGGCAGGCAGGCAGGCTGCGGCGGGGCTGGAGGGGGGCCGGCGCCGCAGGAGCCGAGCGCCGGGGGAATCCCACCGGCTTCCCCGGCGGCGGAGGCGGGCGCCGCAGCCGATCCCCGCCGCCGCCGCCGCCGCCGCCGCCGCCCGGCTCTCCATCCTCCCGGCGCCCGGGCGCTGTCCGCGGGCCGTGGTGCTGAAGCCTTGCGGGGCGCCTCCGGCGGCGCTGCGCGGCCGGGCCGGGAGGGGGGGGGAGCGGCGCTGCGGGCTGAGCCCCCTCCCGCGTCCTCCGCCGCCCCGCCCCCTCCCCCCTCCCCCCCTCCCCGGCCGCCTCCCGGCTTAAGAGCCGCTCCGCGAAGGCGCCGTGCCCGACCATGAGCGCCTCCGCCGCGGTGCGCAAGAGCCAGGAGTCCAAGGCGTCCTTGCGGCGGGCGGGCAGCGGGAGCAGCAGCGGGAGCAGCAGCGGGAGCGGGCGCCGCCGCATGCCCGGGGAACCGCCGCCGCCGCCGCGGAGCCTCGGGCGGGACGGGGGCGGAGGCGGCCGCCTGGGCAGCCCCGAGGGCCCCTCGCCCTCGCCACCGCTCCTCTCGCCGGGCGCCGAGAACAGCGCCCGGAGGCCCCTCTGCCACCCGGGCGCCGCCGCCGCCGGTGCCAACGGGAGCCTGAGGCGCCGCCGCCTCTCGCCGCCGCCCGAGGTCCCGTGCCCGGGCGCGCGGCCGCCCTCCTCGCCGGAGCCCGGCGGTGGCGGCGGCGCGGGGCCCGGCCGGCCCGAGGAGGCGCCTCCGCGGCGTCGAGGCGGCGTGGGCAGGACTCGCTCCGCCCGGCGCCGCGACCGCGAGAGCGAGAGGGACGGGCCGGCGCGGGAGGCGGAGGCGGGGCGGGGGCCGGACCTGGGCGGCCGGAGGGCCAGCCGCCCGCCCCTCCCGCCGCTGGCCGACGGCGCGCCCCGCAAAAGCACCTCCGGGAGCTCCGCGCCCGGGCCCGACGGACAGGGCGACCCGCTCTTCCACCGGCTCCACCCGCTCCTCAGTCCGGTCTTTGGTCAGGTAAGGCCCCTGCCCTGCCCTGCCCTGCCTGCCCCACCGCCACCCTCCACGTCTCCCCCCCCCAACACCCTCAGTACCCCAGTCTAGGCGCTTCCTGGGACCTCGCGGCGGGGGGGGGGGAGCGGAGAGAAGCGGAACCCCGGGAAACTGCCGCCTGGAAATGCGCTGCTTCGGGACAGGGAAGGTCTTCTCCGGGGCAAGGGAGGGCGAGAGTGTGTTTGCGGGACGAGGGGGCTGCCTCGCCCTGGGGGACCGAGGGAAGGGTGGAGGGGTCAGGCTGGGTCGGGCTCCCGGCCTCTCCCTAGCTTGCCAAGAGTGTCCGCGGGGACTTGGCGGGGGGGGGGGATATCCCGGCATGTCGGCAAGGGCCAAGCAGCTAGTCCTCAAGGGTCAGCAGGCAACCCGCAGGCTGGGCAGAGGTGGAAACCAGCCCAAACCAGCAGGCAGGGGAGCGGGTGAGAATCTCTCAGGCTGCTTCCCTTTGGTCTGGACTCCACTCAGACTCTTAAGCAGAGTGTGCATGGGAGGGAAGTGTGTGTGTTGTGTTGTGCCTGCCTCAATCTGAATGCCCTGTACAAGAGGGACAGTGTGGCAGTCCCACAAAGTCCCTTCCCATACTTTGCTTTGCTGAACAGGCCAAGAAGGCATCTTATATTCCCAGACAACATTCTGGTTTATTTATATTGGAGTTCAGCCGGCTTCGAAATGGTGCCTCGTGCGTCTTTAGCTATTTCCTGAACTTTTCTTTACTGAGTTGCACCTTCAAACCATCCGCCTATCAAGGTTCGACCGTAATAAAAGACTACCTTTGTATCTCCTGGCCGCCCCTGCTACCCTTAGCTCAGAAGGGGCCTTGATGGGGCACAGCTCTAGGTGAGAGATGCATCAGGGCCAGAAGGTGGAAACCCTCTCAGGACCCCGATCCCCAGAATTCTGAAAGTTCTGATCCCAAATGTTGTTTTCAAGCTCTGCTCAGGGTCAGTTTGGAACAGGCCTAAGACCTTCAGGTTGGGCAGCGCTCCGCCAAGCTCTGCTAACCCCAAGTCACTTCAGATATGAGGAGTGTCTCCTGCACCAACTCCATCAGCATGAGTGGGAGATGCTTTTGCAGGGCGCCTGCTCACTTCCGTGGGGTCCTGTGCAGGAACCCTTCCCAGGGAATCAGGTTCTGCCTGTCTCCCACAGTGCCATCCTTGATAGCGCTGGGAATGTGCTGCCTGTGGTGCTCTCTCCACCCTATAGATTGGGCCATCTCTGGTTGGACAGTGGAGTTAAAAAAGCCAGAAAGGAAACGACCCACTGGCTCACTTGAAGAGCTTCTTTTCTAAGGCCGAAGACTTAGACAGGGAGAGGATGTGCTCGTCCATACTCATGGTGTACGCATGTGTATGTACGCACGCCAGCCTATGGGTGTGCAAGCCACACAAACAGCCGTTCTGACCCACTTCTGAAGCTTGTAGGCAGTCTGGATGCGGCACAAGGGGCTGGATGCAGCCTGCTCTGCATTGCTTTCTCTTCCCGGTGATCAGTGGCTGGCCTTGAACTGCTCCTGCGGATGGAACGTCTCCCTCCGGGCGGCTCTCTGCTTAGCGTGCATGCGGAGGAGACAGGCAGGGGCGAAACACACAGGCTGGCTTTAAATTTCCTCCTTGCAGCCTGCAGAGGGAAAGCACGAGAAGGTTTAATCTCCAGGAAAAAAAGGAGCACGGGGTGGGGTGGGGGGAGAGAAAGCCTTCCTGCATTGCACCCTCCTTGGGCCGCAGTGGTGGGGAACTGGGCTGCCTTTATACACAAAAGGAAGCAAGCTTGTAATTAGGGTTTATCTCGAGAAAGGGATAAAGGAAGGGGGGGAAGACCTTTTCAGCTCTCGGCCTGTTTAATCCTGTCCTGTCTGGAGGTGTTTGCCCAACAGTGACACTGGAGGAGGCCCTTCAACTAAAGTGAAGAACTTGAGGAGGGGGAGGGAGGATCGGGGCCTGCACCAGGGCATCGCACTCCAATCCTACCCTGCCTTCACCCGACAGCGGCTGGTGTCAGCGGTGGTGGTGGCTGAGAGATCGCATGCACAGTGGCTCTATGTAATCTCAGGAGGTCTGCACAGAGAGCAAAATGGATGAGAAGGAGGCACCACAGTGCTTACTCTGTGTGCGTGGGCATGTGTGTTTGTGTGTGTGTGTACATGGATGCACACACACGTGTAAGAAGCAGAGCCTTCTTAATCCATACACTCTTGATGGAATTCGACATGTCTTTGCAGTAAGTTCATCTCATGACTATGTTCTTTCCAACACTTTCAAAAGTTCCTGGGGGGGGTTGTGGGGGGTAGGGGGAGACGGGGAGACTACAAATCCCATAATTCCCCAGCTGGCGTGGCTAAAGACCCATAGGGAAGCTTCGGTTTCTTTCCTGCACTGAAATACATTCCCTTTTAGGGAGGACTGACATTCAGACCTGCAAGGTGTCCTTCCCTGAATGTCAGAGCCGCCCAAGGGCCTCCTTAGTTCGTGGCCTGCCAGGTGGGGCCCCGGCCACCACCCTGCGGGGTGGTTGTGAGGGTTCAAGGGAGGAAACTCTGGGCGGGGGGCTTGGAACAGCTTTGAAGGAAGGAAGGTAGGAAGCCGAAGGGGAGACGCAGGCAGGCAATGTGAAGTGGTGAAGTCGGGTTTCCAGACACCAATGCTGGACGGTTAGAGTGTCTCTACATGACACAGTCAGAACCGTCTGATACCCCTTGAACTACCGTGGCTCCATTCTAGGGAAAATGTGGGATTGTCATGGGTGAGGGAGGCTTTGGCCTCTCTGACAAATGTCTCCTGAATGACAGCCAAAAATTCTAAGAGCCTGACCAGACGGCCAACTCCAGCGGAGCCCTGGCAGGGAGAGCGAGATCAAATAGCTACACATTGCGCAGTGTATTGCCGTATAATTTAGAGGCAGTATCTAACAAGCTATAGAAGAAGAACTGCGGAGGAACCGAGCCAAGGGCAGAGGGAGGAGCCCTTTTGCCTTTCCACCAAAGTAATCCTTTCTCAATTCCAGGGAGGGGAGCATGGGCTCCTCCAGCTATTGTGGGGCTGCAACTCCCATTCTCCTTGACCATTGGATAGAATAGCTGGGGAAATTCCAGGGAGGGCGGGAGAGAGGGAGGGAGACAGAAACAGGATGGCACCTTAAAGACTAACTGTTATATTTTAATGTGAGTTTTCATGGACAGGTCCAAACAAAGTAGACGTGTTGAATCAGTCGGATTGAGCTAAGTGTTGACTGACTGACTCTTCAGCAGTTGATGCAACATGCCTGTAATTCTTGGGGCTACGGATCAGGTTTATGCCCTTAAAAGAAACAGTGTGCAATTTTTGCAAGAACTGGGTGTGCAGGGCCTCTGATTCTAGTTCGGAGTTGAGGGCTTCAGAACCATCTCTTGATTTGGTCCGGAGCAGCCCTTGTCTCCTCCTTTTTAATCTGTGCCCCAGATCTGAACTGATGGGTTTGTAACTCTTCTTCTTGGCCTGCATGAAAAACCAACATGGCTGTAACTTTTGGGGGGTTTTTATGTTTATGTGCGTGAAATTTGGAGACGTGCTTGAGGCTGAACAAGGGATTTCATTTGTCCAGTTGGAGAGTCAGCTAGCGGCTGACGCTTCTGTACAAATGTCTTCACATTTTGCTTCCAAAAAATACCCAGAAGAATTCAGGCCCAGTCCAACTTGATCTGTGCTTTGGCTCCAAACTGATTTGTAAATTCCCTCTGCTTTCCCCTATAAGTGAATCTGACGAATCCTCTTTGCTACAGACTTCAAACAAATCAGTCCAAATCGAGCTGATTTGGTTAGCAATTCAGACTTCCAGAGAATCTGGTGCCCAGCCCTCATATTTACTTTGTATAAGGAGAGTAAATAGAGTGTACCATTTCAGATAGCTATGGGGAGGGAACATCTGTTTGTGAAAGGGGGCCCTGTGTTCAAATCTCCTTAGAAACAAAAGAGCAGCACAGCAAATGCAAAAGGCAGTCCAGCCTTTTGCCAGCTATATTTGCTTTTTTCCTGTGGAGAAGAGGCAGCTTTTCAAAAAAATGATCCTCTTCCAGCCAGCTGGCTGGCCAAAACACTCTGTTCTATTTAGTAATGATCTATTATTTATTAAAAACATTTAGGCCCCACATTTCTCCTCAATAGGACACAAGGCAGCTTACAAGATTAAAGCAAATAATATTAAAAGTTTTGAAAGAAATACATTATCCCAATATTTTCTAAAAAAAAGAATTAAACAGGTTGCACATTTTAAAAAAAGCTAGAAGTAGTTCTAGTGCCTTGTTTTATTGCCGGCACAAGCCCAGTTCTTTGATGACCTGGTCAAGGGTTTCTTTAACAGAGCTGTCCGTTTCGGCTTTTCATCTGACAAACTGTGCTGCGTCTTCATGCAGTCAATGAGTTGCATTGCCCCGCCATACACTTCTGCTTGCAACCCCCAATTTGATGCTGCCCCACACCATCTCAGCTGGCCCTGGGCGCTTTTTCCTTGCGCAGCGCCATGATTTTAAGTGCCCTTAGTAGCGGCAGAGAAGGAGACAAGCCGATACACCATGCGGGATCTGCCCTCTTTCTTCTTCCACCCCTACGGATCATAATTTTGGGGGAGCTGGGGGGGTGTCAGGGGAGAGACTTTTAAATAACTTATTCCACGGTTTAACCTTCATACACAAGACCGGGAAGTTTGAGTCCATAGAGTGACCTTTTGTTGCAGAATTTAAAAAAGAAAAAAAAACTTTTATGTCGGTTGTCACATGAACCATTGTGAACAATGTCCCTAAGGCTCGGCCTTTTGTTTTGTACTGGTGTGTGTAGTGGGGGGGGGGGGGTTTAACGCAAGCAGACAAAGGAAACAGCTAGAATTTCCCAGAAAATACACCAGTGGGGGAATTGGGATGCTGTACAGGTAACGTAGTAAAGGCAAAAAGGTCCCGTGCTGCTTTCCAGCAAACTGTGGGGCAGAAATCCTGAGGGGCTGGGCTTTGGAGCTCAGTGGGTTGACCCCATTCACAAGAGTGCTGTGAAATTTCCATGGCAGCCAGAAAACACAAGAAGTGGACATGAAACCCTACCTCTGCCTGAGATCCCAAAGCTAAACCTGATGCTAACTGGAATTCCCATTTGGGTCAAAAACTCTCCCACAACTCACTAGGCGGAAATACGTTTTAGGAAGACTGGCATTGTTAACAAATTCTGAGAGAGGTACAGTTTGGGAACGCAGATAAAATGGAGACGAGGACATTACGGGAAACCTGGTGGTGCTGCCCTGGGTTTGAGTACAGTCCCTTCCTCTGGCAACTTACCATGAAAGCATGCAGCATAAAGCAGCCAGGTGCTGCTGTGAAGGACTCTGGGTTCAAGACCAGGCTGGGCCACCCGAACACCCCATCTGCTATGGTGACTCATGAGTGAATTTTGACAGGTGGGACTTGGCAGCAAGAGGGTGCATGTTGTGATGAAAACATAGCTTTGTGCAGGGTCGGTGTGGCTGAGTCTCTGGCAGGTGCCCCTTCACCTTGTGCAGGATGAGAGCAAACGCAGGGAAAAGAGAATAAAGTGTTCCCCTGATGGGAAGGTTGCAGGGAGGGGGAGAGAAATAGGATGATTAACCTTCCATGGCACCAGCTGGTAGGAGAGGAGTTGTTATGTACCATCAAGTTGCTGCCAACTTAGGGTGACCCTATGGATGACTGGCTTGCAAATATAAGTCAATGGCTTCCTTTACCCAATCAGTCTGTCTCACATTTCGCCTTCCTCTTTTCCTGCTACCTTCAGCTTCCTTCAGGAACAATGGGGAGGAAAAACTTCCTAACTGTTAGAGTAGTACGATGATGGAACCAATTTCCTGTAATGCTGAGGAAGGGAGTACAATGTATTTTAGTCCTCCCGAGTTTGTTTATCAAAGGTGTTTTTTCCCCCCCCCAAAAAAGAAAACTAGCCATCGATCTGTGGCTTTTTTCCCCTATCCACCTCTTAATTTCTAGGCGGCATGCAAGAGGCTGTCTGTAAGCAGAAGAGGTGTTCTGTCTTAATTCCAAAATGGTTCTGCAGAGAAATATTAATAGGGAGGCACGCAGTGAAGTCTGGCCAAACTGTGGTATGATTCCACCGCCACCCCCCAACTGGAAAAGAATAACGGCTCCCGATCTGGAGAGAAAAAACAGCCTCCCTCCTCCTCACCTGTTTTATTCCCCCCACCATTGTCCAGTGGTATGTGAAATAAAAACAAAACATCAAAATGCCAATCTGGAAGGTTGGCTTCCTGTCCCATGCTTTTGTCTTGAAGCCGGAACAAGAGAAAGCCTCCCAGTGTTGCAAAAGAGGGGGTTCTGAGTGGGAAGCGGTCACGCAAGGAGACAGCACACAACACAGCGAAAGGAGAGAGGCGCTCCACGGTGCTGCCAGGACTGTCGAGGATAGGGTTTCCCGATGATCTGGCCCAAGCCAGCAGAGCTGGTGCAGCTCATGCTGTTGTCACAGTGGAGGGATGCACAGGGAGCCAGATGCCGTGTCATCTCATCTCTGTATCCACTGCAGCGTCGCATTAGACTAATGACCGGTTAGGATGCAGGTGGGGGTGGAATAATCACTTCACATTAGCCAAGGGCCTTTGTGGAGCGCTCACCGTGGAATTGCATCGCTGGCTCGGGACCAGAGGCTGTCAAGTGCCAGATGCAACGGGGGAGTCTGAGGTGACCCTTCGTGGAGCTGCAGAACCTGACACACCGGGTGCTCCATTTTGGGCACACCGGGCGAGGGGCAGGAGATCCAGCCAGCATGATCCACCGGGAAAGTCTCTGGCACAAGCCTCGTAGAAATGAAGGGGAGCTGCACCGGGCCCGTTCATTTCAGCGAGGGTTGCTAGAAGGTTAAACGCCCTTAGGGAGGGTGCTCCAGGCGGTGGCAGGAGAGAGCTGCGCTTCCCGCCACATGGAAACAAAGGTCTTACAGAATCCTAGAATCATGAAGGTGGGAGGGGGCCCATAAGGTCATCCAGTCCAGCCCCCTGCTCAAGGCAGGAATCCAAATCAAAGCGGATCTGACCGAGGGTGGCCCAGTTTTCCCTTGAAGGCCTCCAGCATTGGAGAAGCTGCTGATTATGGGTGATGACTTCCAGCAAATGCAATTGGCATTTTAAGATCTGTGCAGAGAGTCCTTCTCTTCATTCCATCCCCTTCACAGGTGCGCCGGATGGGGACACAAGACAGGGCCTTATCCGTGGCTGCGCCCTCCCAAGAGAAGTCTGCCAGCCCCCCTTCCTTTACTGTCCTTCTATGGGAAGACAAAGGCATTTCTTTCAGGCAGGTGTTTTTAGCAAAGCCACCGGTTGGCAAAGAAGGGGTTTTAATGGAGGATCTGGTCATTGTTTAACTTTCTAAAAAAAGAGGCTTTTAAATTGTTTTCAATGGGGCGTGTTGTTCTTCTTGTTTTTAATGGAGTGGCTGGGTTCTTATTATAGAAATACACCAGGTGTCTGAAGTGATTTCTTTTCCAAAGGAATGGCCATCTCGGGAAGGAGGTGCACTGAAAAACATACAAACACATCAGTCTCAAAAAATGAATGTCCGCCACGGGCTCAGCTGGTGAAATGTCCAACATTCCCCTTTTTGGGTTTGCAGAGCTCCCTATAAATGTCTCATGCAAGGCGCTTGCCATCTCACCAGAAAGTAAGTGTGTGTGTGTGTGTGTGTGTGTGTGTGTGTGTGTGTGTGTGTGTGTGTGTGTGTGTGTGAATAATTAATTCCTTTGCAAATGAGGATTTGTGGGGAGGATTTGTTGGCCTGATTTCTGTCTCCCAAATTCTCTTTGAAGTCAGAGACCTTTCAAAATGAGCCTTGGGGTGGGAAGCAGGTCACTCTCCCGGAGAGCAGGAGAGCTTCTCTGCAGATGCCTCCGACCAAAGGGCTCAGGTGCTTCCCTCAAAAGACATTTATGCTTTTTAAACTTTCCTCCTTCCCGCCTCCACCCCCAGGAGTTGAAAAAGAAGGAAGAAGCAGTGGTGAAATCGAGATGGCTTAGAAATGGGAGGCAGTAACAGCCTTTGCATTTTGAGGCATGGAATAAAACGATCGTTTGGAAGAAAGCCTTTGTTTGCTGTATCACCAGCTATTCTAGAGGTGGTTGGTTTTCCATTTTGATGGGCCCAGGGCATCATCCTGATGGCCCAGGGAGAAGAGAGGGGCAGGAACATCTGCAGCTAGTCCGCCAGAGGTTCAAAGTTAGTTTGGAGTCTTTGTATACGGGCAGGCTGAGGAGCGGGACTGAGGGTGTGATCCGGCAATGCCAAGATGTGTGCCTGATCTCACTGGAAAGGGTTGCTTTAACAGGAGCCATCTCCCTCAAAGTAACCCTTCCATCTGCCAAGGAATTGCCCCAAAAGGTAGAATCTCTAGAAGTGGATCAAAAAGGCCCAGTTTGGGCAGAGATTGAAGCACATTTCTCTCTCTTTTTTTTTTAGTTTATATTTTTATTATTTTTAAAACAGAAAACAAATACAAAAATACAAATAATAGTGCTTACTATACACTAAATTCTACCGTGCACCCCATACCCACGGGACGAAGCACATTTCTCCATGCATGGTGGGATCGCTGGGAAATAGATCACATCAGATCACTCCACGCGGTGTCCAAACGCGATCCACTTCCCTGTGTGATCACGCCCAGAGATCATGTCTGCATCCCACAGCTATGGCAGTCTGAGGGAATTTGAGCTGCCTCAGTTCCACCACATGGGATTCTTGGGACTTGCATTTTAGTCAGGGGCTCAGACCTCCGTGCGAGAGAGCTCTCCTGCACTTCTCTGGATTATAGCAAAGAACTCTAAGTTGCTCAACCCAATGGCAAACGCCCGGAGTCCTTGAGACAAAGCCACAGCCAGAATTCTGTTGACGGTTTTATGTCTGCACAAGAGAAATTGTTTACCCCTTGGAGGAAACCGGCCCCTCAGATGACAACCGGAGATGTGGGTTACATTCCTGGGCATGCGTGGGCTCTCGCACTTGGGCGCCTGCCCGGGAGTGCAACCAGCACCTCGTGAAAAAAAGCAGCGACTTGCTGCCAAGGCCGATCCTACCGCCTTTAATAGGGTCCTAGCTCTTGAAGCGAGGTCAAACCACGGTAACTATGTGTGTAGTGTAAATGTCCTCTGGAAGAGTGAACGCTCATCGCTGTTTCAGACAGGAGAGTTTCTCTGGGGCAGCAGGTAGGTTCGGAGGACTGCTTCTTTTCTGATCCAGCCCTGCGGCTTCTGCCTGTTTACAAGTCTCAGCCATGCAAAACGCAACGGTAGTATAAACTCGTTAGGAGATACACTTGCGTAAATACGCTCTTAGTTACGTTTGGCTCCCACTGTAATGGGCCTGCTTGTAAATGCTTCCAGACTTTCTTGATGGCACCATATCCCCTACTTTACGATCTTGGAACTGCAGAAGACAGCTTGTCATGGCCTCGTTGTCATGTTTATTCAACGTGTGCTCCCAGCAGCCAAGAGCTTCTGCCCGGGGAGGGCAAGGAAGCAGAGCAGCCCCATAGGAAGAAAGCCATCATCCTACAAGTGTCCTGTAGCAGCGCATGGAAAAAGTACACTGATTTGCACCTGGTTTCCTTATCCACCCCCAGGGAAAATTCCAGCAGGCACCCTTGATCCAAGTACCTCTGCTTAATACAGACAACCTCAGCGTGTCTTTGCATAGATTCTTCTTAAAAGTAACTCCAAATTAGGCGATATCCCAGTCCAACGGTCTCCCCTTCAAAATGCAGCCGAAATGCCCTTTTTTCTAGAGGAGTCCCTTTGAGGTCACGACACTGTCTTGGTGGGTCGCCACGTTCTGAGGCTGGCTTTTGTGGGTTTCCGTTCGGTGACTGTCTTGTGAAGAAATGTTCCTGTTTGCCTTAGGGAGAAAATGTGGGAGGATTTGGCTAGCAGACGCTGACAATCACATTCAAAAAGAAAAAAAGAAACATGCCCTTGATGTGAGGGGCGATATTCCCCCACCGCCTGCAAGGGCACCTCTGAGGGAAACACAAGGTGGGCTGTGGAACTCCCTCCCACTGGAGGCTAGGTTTCGCCCTCCACAGCTATCCTTCCACAAGCAGGCAAAAACCCTTCCCTTCTGTGAAGCTTTGGCCAACTTTGAGCACAGGAAGGGTTTTGCTTTTTCCCTGTTTGTTTGCTTGCTTGCTTGTTTGTTTGTTTTAAGAATGCATGTTTTTATAATATGTTAAAAATTGTTTGAAGTGAACATCCATGTGGGATTCTTGTGCAACTGCATGTTTAATTTTGCAGTATTATTGCAACATCACCTGGGTTGGCAAAATTACCTGACTATTTGTTTGTTTGTTTGTTTGTTTGTTTGTTTATTTATACCGCGCCTTTCCCCCTCGAGCGCCGCTTGATTCAAGAGGTGTGGTGCCCGTTGCTTCACCATTTCCGTCAGCCAAATGCCTCGATTCCCTCTTGTTTCAGGGATCAGATTCAACGCGGTTCACCCCGAGCAGGTGTCGGTGGTCTGTCGCTTTAAGCAGCAAAGGTGGCCAAGTGGGGTGGTGACCCCGGGGGCCCCCAAAAGTGCACGTTGTACGTTTCCAACAGTCTTAGGAAGGAGAGGCGAGTGCACTGGCCAAACGCTCTAAAGGAAGAGTATCAACGCCTGGTGCGTGATTTTAGGCACAGCGTTTCTTCCAGGTGGGAGCGCAGTTCACGTCCGAGCCCCCGATTCCGATTCCCATTGCGACACGTGTTAGAACAGGGCTGAAGAACGCTGGTCCTTCTGGTATGACTGGGATCCCGGATCCCATCAGCCCCCGCGATTGGCGCAAAGGTTAAGGATGATAGGATGCGCAATACGACGCCTTTGTTTGGTGGAAGAGACGTTTCCCTCCTTTGGCTTAAAGCAGTGGTTCCCAACCTGGGGTCCCCAGATGTTTTTGGACTGCAACTCCCAGAAGCCACCTGGAGCTGTGCTGGCCAGGATTTCTGGGAGTTGTAGCCCGAGAACCTCTGGAGACCCCAGGCTGGGAAGCGCTGGCTTAAAGGGATTTATCAATCTAGTTCTGGGGCTCTGGGATTCCTTCCTTCCTTCGCCCTGCCTCGCTGGACTCTGCGGGGAACTTGAGCCGGCAGGGCGCGCGTAGACGGAGAGCTCCGCCTGCTGCTTCCAACGGAGAAGCCGGGTGGCAGCTGCTCCGTCGAATTTCCTCTGTTGAGAGAGCGATGGAAGACCCAGAGGAGGAGGGCAGGGCAGGAGCGGGATCCTTTGCAAATATCAGTGAACGGGGCCGGGATCGGGACCAAAGATCCGTTTGGAGCCACCCAGCCCTGTCCTCCGCGGGAGCCCCCCTTCGTGTCTCTGCCGGTCTCCTCGCGTGGGAAATCCGGGAAGGAGGAAGAAGCCCGGACTCGGGCTCGCGTGACTTCCGAGAAGTCGCTTTCGAGAGGTACTGCTGCAGAACTGGGGGTTCCCTGTGGGCAAGACGGGATCGGGGCGCCTCTGCGGGAAGGGGCCCTCGGAAAATAGGCGCTTTCTCCAGGACCCTGAACAGTTGAGGGGAGAGGGGGGAAACAGAGGGGGGAGATTTATTTTATTGGACTATTCTTTGTTTGTTTATTTCTTAGATTTACATACTGTCCCATTAGTGCAATGCACTATTCTCCGTGGTTCACAGCAAGCTAAAACATATAATCATCATTTAAACATACGGTAATATAAAATAACTGAATTTGTTTGAAGAGTTAAACAAGCCACCTTTAAGAGGCAAGTATGGTACTCCTGGCAGAAGTCCCGTGACAGCATTTGGGGCGAAGGGGAGGCTGTGAACGTAGTTCTTTTCAAAAGTTCTCCAAATTCTCTGGGATTTGAGGGAAGCGAGGGCTGCTCTGGGTGGTGGAGAACTTCTTCCCCCAGAGCCCAGGGACCATCGGCGCGGCGGTTTTCAGTGTGCAGGGAGAGGGAGAAAAAGAAGACCGAGAAGCTTTGCTCCCTAGCGGCCAAATTCCGGCCAGGGGGACAAGGTGGGAACGCCTTGTGTGCCTGTTGCAGCAAAAGTAACGAGAGGCACAAGGCGCTCTAAGGAACGACGTTTCCGGTGCCCGCGGGCGCACGGAGCAGCTCTTAGCCTGCGTGGAGAGGTCATCCGATCGCCCGGAAGAGAGAAGCGGACAGGCGAGGTGGCCAAACAGGCGGGGAAAGTAATGCAAGAAGTGGAGCAGGCGGAGGAGGAGGAGACGCGGGTGACTCACCTTTGCGGGCAGGATGAGGCTGCGCGCATCTTAAGCGCGAGCGGAACCCATCCGAAGGAGATGGAAATCCGCGAGGCGAGGAAGCGCCAGGGATCGAACCCTTGGCGGCTCTCAGCGGCAGCTGCCTCGGCGTCCCCACGCTCCCTCCGACGAGGGTCGGCAACCTTTTTTCCCCTGCCCAGGGGCCAAATTGAGGATTGGCGGGGCGGGAGGGGCCGCCAGAGGCGAAAGAGCGAGAGCCAGAAAGGCGCATTACGCAGACGCCGGCCTCTCTCGGGGGTGGGGGGTGGGGAGGGTGTTTCCTGTGCATTCGCCGGGATTACGGGCCGTGGCCAAACAGGATCATGTCAGAGGATCCGGTTAAGCGCAAAACAAAAACCACCGCTGGTAATAGCAATCGCCCACGTGGCCCGCGAGACCTGTTCGAGGCGCGCTGGTGAGCCGCCCAAGGGCACCGTTTGAATCGCTGTTTCATAGAACAGGAGAAAGCTGACTTTGGGGGAACACCTTCGTGCATTTGCTGGCTCTGGTAAGTCCACAGGGGAGGGGCCCCCTAGAGCATGTGCAAAGTGCGGTGAGGGTCAAGCCCTCTGGAGGGACTTTTTGGGTATGTTTTATTGTGGGCTGGCTTCATTTTTGTTTTTCCGCCTTGATTGCTTCCCGAAGCCGCCAAGACCGCCACACACACACCTTTTGTGGGTGGAAGCAGGGGTTGGGAATTAAAGCCCTAAAGTCAATTAAATGGTGAAGTTGGCAGTCCAGGGACAGAAAAGGGCAACTGAATTCAATGGAGGTCTTTAAAAACGGATTGCCTTGTTTATGGGGGGGGGAGGGGGGGAACGACATCCCGGCAGAATTAGGTGGGGTGCCAGCATTCCTGTCTTGCTCGTTTTTATCTCAGGAAAGCCACTTTGGGACCCTGGCCTTCTTCACAGGGTTGTCGTTAGGAGAAAGCCGGGAGGCAGAGAGCTGAGTATATAATTGTGAGCTCAGTTGAGGGGAGAAATTAGGTATTAATGCAAATGAATGCATCATCAGGCATAAGTAATCATCCGCCCCGACATCTGGTGGAGTAACAAATGGGTGGCAGATGGGGATTGTGTACGTTATGGGCCGCCAGGTTGCTTCTGGCTTCGTGGTGACCTTGTGAATTCGTGGCCTCTGAAAGGTGGTGTCCTCAGGAGACCACCTCAGGTCTTAGAAAGAAAACATGTGGAGACTTAAAACAGGCACAAGGCCGGGATGGGTCTTTTCACCTGCATTCTGGCAAAGCTTTCAGTGCATGGAAGTAATGTAAATTTAATTTCCAATTTAAATCTAATTTAATTGCTTCAAGGGTCCCTGCTGTCAAAGTAACCACAAGCAAATGAGATGTTTTTAGCTTGACAAATGGACAGTAAAGAGAGCTGACGGGGGGGGGGGGGGGGAGAGAGATTAATTTGAAATGTGGTGCTGGAGGAGAGCTTTGCGGATGCTCTGGATGGCCAGAAAGATGAACACATGAGTCCCCCGGATCAAATCAAGCCTGAACTCTCTCTGGAGGCAGAGATGTTGAAACCGAGGCTGTCCTGCTTTGGGGCCCCCTCGTGAGAAGGCAGGATTCTGTAATGCTGAGAATAATTGCAGGAAAAGAGGAAGACTGAATATGAGACTGACTGAATCCCTAAAGGAAGCCCACAGGCTTGAGTTTGCAATTGCTGTTGAGGACCATTTTGGAGATCACTCATTCATAGGGTCATCATTACGTCAGATGCAACTTGACGGCGCATAACAATAACAACAGCTTGACAGCAAGAGAAACATATTACCCCCCCCTTTTCCATTAACTTCCCCATCTTTAGGGTATTTAATTTATTTATTTATTTATTTTATTTAACATATTTTTTAACCCAACTTTCTCCTTGAAAAAGGACCCAAGGCGGCTTACAAAACAATGAAAGACAATTTCAGGTTGGCCCTCTCCTCTGTCTTCCTTTCCCCCATCTCTCTCTCTCTCTGTCTCTCTTGTTGCTTCTCAGGCCCACACTAGGTCTGGGCTTTCTCCTGGTTATCTGTGCTGGAAAACCTGGACCCGTGACCACCCAGTGAAGTCCCCTTGCAGCCACCAAAATGTTGGGCTACAGCCTGGCACACAAAACTGACCCTAATAATAATAGCAATTGAATGCCATCAAGTCACTTCTGAGTTTTAGCAGCCCTTCTCAGCGTACCTGGTGTTCAGCAGTGGTTTCCCCCTTCCCATTTTCTGGGAAGTGCTCTGGGACCACCGTGCATCGTGCCCAAGGCTACACAGGCTGGCTTTTTCAGAAAGGGACCCCTCTGGGGAACTGAAACCCCAACCACCAGATGCTCCAGCTTAGTGAGCTGCCCTGATCTTAGTTTAAAACAAACTCCCTCCAGCGTCCAGGCGGTTGAATCATTGAATCAACTGGTTAAAGTAGACATGAGGTAGACAGCCTCAGGCGCTGGGAATGAATCTGGCCGAACTGGAGGCTGGGACCATAATCTAGCCTTCTGGGTGTCTCTAGAAGGCCAAGCGTCTTCCCCCAGGAGGTTAACACTTGACGATGTCCCAGCGTCTGTACAGGGCCGAGAGTGTGCTTCGTATCCCAAAAAGTTGGACAGGCTTCCTTGAGGCTTCGTTCCAGGCACGGAAAGCTTTAAGCTGAAATCTATTGGGAGTTTTTGCCTTGTGCTCCGTCCACTCTTGGGATGCAGATCCCAAAAAATTAAAGGTCTCTGAATTTGTCCCTCCGGCTGAAAATGGACCCCTCAACCCTTGAACGGAAAGGTGTTAACTTCAGTTGCTTTCAGACCCTGTGTCTTGAGGTATTTCCAGGGCGAGAGCAAGGGACGCTCCCCAAATGGCAAAGCCATTGCTTCCACCATTCCCACACACACACACTTGATGGTTACGGAGGCCCCTCCACCCAGATGTGCTCTGCACCTGCCCACGGGTGAGGCTCAGCACAAGATGCCCCCAACAGGCAGCTTCACCGGGGGAAGGAAGGAACCCCAAAAGCCACTGAGTTACTTATGCAAACACCTGCCTTCCAACAGATTCATGAATCAGATCTGCTCAGATCAGTGCTACTATCTCTTCAACAACCCTATTGGCACCATATCGTGATTTGTTTCAGGAAATATGTGGCCATTTAAAGTTTTTATAAGCAAATAGGCCACGCACCCCTGGAAAGGAACGTCGGCTTCATGTTTGAGAGGCGGCGGCGGGAATGGCCGTGAAGGATTTGCAGTTTGGAATGATTCCACTGCAAGCCAATTAGGCTCAAATGATGAACCCTGAACCCTTTCTCCGTCGCCACCTCTAAAACCATCAAAATGCCCAAGCTTTTTTAACATGATGATCTGAACGCTCGGGTTTCTCCTTTGCCTTAAAAATGTAATGTGTGCACACAGAGAAAGAGACCCACCCCCTCCCTGGCCAAAAATAATAATAATAATGCTGGGATGGTAGAACTGTGGGCTAGCTCTCTCTCTCTCTCTCTCTCTCTCTCTCTCTCTCTCTCTCTCTCTCTCTGCCTCTCTCTCTCTGCCTCTCTCTGCCTAGCAGAAGCCCCAATGAGAGGCTGGCTTCACAGCTGAAGCCTTGCTGGCTGGCTCTTTTGCAGGGGGTCTGTTTTCTGTATGGCCAGAATGAGCTCCGGCCCCTCTCTGCGCCTCTAAGTGGATTGCCTTCATCCTTCCAGCCGGCTGGTGATCTGGGGAAAACGGGAGAGAGGAGCAGAACTGGGGACAGCTCTAGCAGGCAGTTGGGACTAAAAAGAGCAGAAACCCGCTCCCCAGCCCCTCCCTGCAGGAGCTCCAGAAGACCCTTTGGGGTCAGGCTCCTGGCAGTCCTCTTTGTCCACCCGCCCGCCCGGTTTCCTGTGAATGACCGGGGCTCTCCCCCTGATATCGTGAGTGGTGGGAGGGAGAAGAACTTTAATCTGATGTAGATTAGACCCGTCCGCCTCCCTCCCTGTCTTGCTGTCCCTCGCTGTCCCTTCCTCTCTGCTTCTTTTGCCCCTCCCTTCCCTTCCCAAGCTGTTTCTTTTAAGAAAGTGGACTTAAAAAGTTGAGAAGGAAGAAAAGAAAAGGAAAGAAAGAAAGAAAGAAAGAAAGAAAGAAAGAAAGAGAGGGATAGGTCTCCAGAGGTGCTGCCAGGGTGATCGGCAGCGGTGGTGTGGATTTGACACGTCCTGCCTTTCTCACTTTGCTTCTAAGGACTCCTTTAATGGAACCCCTTGCCCGGTTTCCTTTATAAACCAGCCTCCTGGAAAGGCAACCTCAGCATATAATGGGCAACTGTGTGAAGTCTCCCTTGAGGAACCTCTCGAAAAAGGTAGGGTCCCCCGCGTGGAGGACGGGCGTGGGGCCGTCCGAAGGCCGGGCATTTCCCCATTCTGGGCAGGTGGCGAGGCTGGAGATGGGCCGGGGGGGGGGGGGGAGGAAGGTGGAGGCTCATCTTCTACAACACTCTCCTGGACTTCCTTTTTCTGTATGACTGGAGGGCAAAGGCTGGAAGTGGGTACATGTGGAGGGTGTGTGTGGGGGGTGCATGATGGCACGGCTGCCGCTGTAGGCCACTGTGGGTCAGCAGGCAGTCACGGGCAGCTGTGGACACATGTTTGCAAACCGTGGGGGATTTTTCTCCAGGACGTTCTCCTGCACCCCCTTCATTGCAAGGCCCAGGAGCCCTTCCTTTGGATGCAGCTGCCCTTCCTTCCGGTGGGGGGGGGGGCGCATGGGCTCCATGGGGTTTTGGGGCAAGGGCCGGCTGGATCCGTTTCATTCTCACAATCGGCTGGACTTACAAGACCAGCGGGGGGGGGGGAGCTGGGGCCGCTGTGTCGGCACGAGAGAAACCCCCAAATCCACACTAAGGCAATACTTTTATTAGGCCCACAAGAAAAGCACGAAAGAGGGTGTGCAAAAGCTGAGGAGGAGAACAGCATTCCAAACCCCCCCCCCCCTTTGATCAGTCTAATAAAGGCATCACTTTAGTGAGTTTTGGAATTCCCGAGAGGAAGGGACTCTTACGCATGGGCTCTGTTGAGATGACCATCCTCACCTTCTCTCTGCGAAGGTTTGTGACCAGGGGTTGCCGTTCAACCGTCAGCAAGGGTGAGGAGAGCCCCAGCCGGACGGGATGTCTTGCCCCCTTCCTGTGCCTTCTGCTCCTCCCCATTTCTCTCTCAGGCCTGGGGGGGCAACCGCCGTGCCTGCTTCCTAACCCCACCTTCGGCACCAATGTAGGTCACTGCACATGAAGTTCTTGTGCCGGTCTCGTTGTCTCCCTTGGAAAACCCTTCCTCTGTAGAAACGATGACCTTTCGTGCCTGAGCCGAGCTCTTGCATAACTCCGTGAGCATCGTTTCCTCACCCCCACCCCTCACCCCCACCCAGGCTCAGCCCCATCTTTGTCTCCCAGAGTGGCGTTGCTCTGGACCTCCTTTTTAGGGCCTGGGGAGGTCGGCCCACAGGGATGGACAGAGCTTGGACTGTTCTTTTCAAGGACGGCAACCCCCATGGACCATCTTGGGGGAGTCTGAACCCAAAGCATCACTGTCTCATGTTTGGCATAAATGGCAGACCCTTTGGGGACCTGGCTTTTGCCCCACAGAGTCCCTTGCTCAGAAAGAGCCCTACGCGATGAAACCTATTTGCCCGCATCCCGTTTGGACTTGAGGGAAGGCAAGGGAGAACCCAAAGGCCTTTTTTTCCTGTAATTAATATTAACAGGCGCGACCATGGTATGGTATGCTTATAATCAGGGTCATGGGTTCCATGGATGCTGTCATCCCTAATGGGCCCTAGCTAGATTTTAGCTGCATTCTTGTTAGCTTGGTTTTGGATCAATTTGCAAAGATCTTATTGCATCTTTTCGTGATCTAATGATCTAAATCACTTCAAGCATCTTTGGCAAGTCATAGGAACAGATCACTTTTATTTATTTATTTATTTTTATTATTATTAAAAAGCCATGCACCAGAGTGCCCAAACAGCACTTCTGGATTTTTTTTCAGTTGGATGTTTGACAGGTTTATGGAAAATTTCCCCCCAGTTAAGGCAGAATGCACTAGGAACAGAGTTCACAGGATCCTAGAATCATGGAGTTGGAAGGGGCCCATAAGGCCATCGAGTCCAGCCCACTGATCAGGAATCCAAGTCCAAGCAGATCTGACTGATAGTGGTCCAATGTTCTCTTGAAGGCCTCCTGCATTAGAGCACTCACCACTTCCCGAGGTCACTGGTTCCCTTGTCGTACTGCTCTAACAGTTAAGAAGTTTTCCCTGATATTTAAACCTGGCTTCCTGTCCCTTGAGCCCATTGTTGCGTGTCCAGCACTCTGGGATGATCGAGAACAGATCCTGCCCCTCCTCTGTAGGACAGTCCTTTCAAGTCTTTGAAAAGGGCAATCCTATCTTCCCCCTCAGTCTTCTTTCCTTGAGGCTAAACATGCCCAGTTCTTTCACTCCATGTGAAAGGTGCAGTCAGGCCCGTAGGTTCAGCACCGCTACCACCCTGCTGCAGAATCCATGACAATGCTGGACTCCCAAGTGCTTGCTAACTGTGGGATGATATTGTGCATACCACAACCGGGACAGGGGCTTATTGAATCACAAATATGGCATATGGAGAGGGGTGCAGGGAGCGCATCCTCGGTGTGGACGCAAACACATGTACTGATGTTTCCTGTCCTGAACCATACAGTGGTATCAGCATGCATAGTGCTAGGGGCACACCTTGGTGCTCATGCATCTCTCTGTATGGCGGCACTTTCCCCTGTACAAACATGTGCTTCCAAAGGGAGAGATGCCTTATCTCACATCTGTCTGATGGTTCCCCTGCTGTCTGTGCATGGTCTGTAAATGCACACGTTCCAGCTTATCTGTGCTGATGTTGTGTGTGTGTGTGTGCGTGCATCGGCATTCAACCTAACGGTGCCTCGGTGTTTAGGCGCTCAGCGTGGTCTGTGGGCAGCGGGTTCGAATGACATGAAAGGTGAGCTGGGCTGAGCTGGGAGACTTTCCTGATGGAGGCGCTCCCCAAAGGTGCCCCCATGAGCAGTGATGCCAGCCAGCACTAAAATTTGATAATGCGGTCATTCCAATGGGGAAATCTCTGGGTGCTGGCGTGTTTTAGCTCTCCTGCTAGCAGCTGAAGGAATGCAACAGGACAGAGCGGGCTGTTGGGAGAGCCAACAAGAGTCTTCCCAGAGCACTTGTGTCCCCCGCCTGAGAAGGAATTCTTCTTAGCCCTCATAAAAGGAGAGGATGACAGGGCTCCGCCGAGCAACCTGCAAGGAGACCATGGCCAGGGGTTCAAGACGCCCTGCCTTGCTGGAAAGTCGGACGCCGGCTGGCTTTCATCTCTTGGCTGCTTTGGCGAGCCATTCAGAAGGCCTGTTCGGTCAGGGACCGCGAAAGCAAACACAGCTGCAGAAGCAGTGGAAATAATTACATAACGAACAGGGAAACGGACGGTGTGGTTGCGAAGATTACACAAAGACAAGAGCGGGTGATGGCTTTTATTGGACCGCTAAAAAATCAAAACACATAGCAAGGTTTTAATGTTTTAATTTTTAAGGGGTCCAATAAAAGGCACCACCTACTCTTGCATTTGTGTAATAATTACATATTTATCCTGCCTTTTTCTCTTTGGAGAAAGACTTCAGGCAGCTTACAAAGATCACAAGACGAGCTAAAACCAAGGCAACCACGAGTAACTGCAAGCAGAGAAAGGCTAAAGTCCATCTAATCTATAAGCAAAATAATGAAAGCTATCGCGATGGGTGCTAAACCATTTTGTACTCCGGCTTTTCAAAAAGCGTCTCCTCCTACCTTCCTAAAAGCAGCGAGGATGGGATCTGAACCCAAAGAGGTGGCCCTGCCAGCTTGTTTCAGCATGTATAGTGGAAGAAAGTAACGAAGGCGTTGGAGCCCCTTAAAGACTGGCTGAACCAACTTATTTTCATGTGAGCTGCCATGGGTGACGGTCCACGGATGTCTTGTGCATCTGAAGGAGTGGGCTGTGATTCACTGAAGTACACCAAAGGAAGTTTTTTTTTTCTCCATGCATAGGAGCTTATCGTAATTCAGAGCAAGATAGGAGAAAGCCCTCCTCCGTAGTGGAAGGGAAATTACAACTGAACTCGACTTGGGTAAATTGCTTTTTGAGATTACGGCTCCCAGCCTGGCCGCTGGGAGAATCAAGGAGCTAATATAGTGTTCAAAAAAGCAACTTCCTTTCAGCTGGTGCCGATCCTAATGGGGAGGCTTTCTCTGAACACCCTGGGAGTCTTGCTGGAAGGAAGGAGGCAAACGGGGGTGAGAAGGAAGCCCTGCACCTTGCAAAAGATGGATCAACTCACTCAGCTAATAATACCAGGGCCAACAGCCACCCCTGTGAGGTTTTGAGGGGGAAGCTGGTTGCCAATGCATCCAGAAAGCCTGGAGATGGACCCATCTCCAAACGGCCAGGTTAGCTTTGTGGTGCGTTGGCTAAACTGCAGTACTGCAGTTGAGATTCTGCTCATGACCCAAGTTCAATCCTGACAAAAGAAAAATAAGCAATAAAGAAGACAAAAACGTCAAAGTGGCACCTTAAAAACTAACTGCTGTGTTTTAATGTGAGCTTTTGTGGGTAAGTCCACTTCCTCAGACTTAAGAGTGGGACTACAAGGCAAAGATATATACATGTCTACATGGCCCCAAACTGGAGACAGTATTCGGGCACAAGTTGTTGACCCAGCCATGACCTTCCAAACCTGTGTTGGTGTTCAGTTCCCTTCCTAGGAAGCAGTGGGCGCCTGACCACCAGGGAACAAAATAGAAAACAATTCAGTCCTGAAATCCCCCAGCCAGTGTTTCCAAACTCTGAGATGAGGTAGGTTTGGGTTGGTTCCCAAAATTCTGTTTCTGTCATCCAGAGGTGCAAGAGAAGGACAGACGAAGCCCCACACGGCCACCCCCAAAAGGGGTCTTGTTCACTGTTCTCCCCTCAGTTTTCCAGTTTAAACGCAAGGCTCCTCTGGTGAAGGAAAGGTCCCGCCCTCTGTCTCACGCCGACAGATGCCGTCTCAAGGGGCTGAAGTGTGGCTTCCCTTCCTTTCCAGAGTGTCTTTGTGATGGTTCACGATTCTGGCTCCGATGCTGTTCCTGCACCGTCAACAGCATCGTATTGAAGCAGATTGTGTGGATGTGGTGGTGGGGGGGTTGGGAAAAAATGCCCGGAGCTACCAGTGAGCGGGATGTGTGTGTGTCATGCAACAGACACGCTCTGCCAGTAAACACAGTGGTGCATGCCGATCTGTGAGCATCTGTGGCCGAGTTCTCTGCCTCGCCGGGAGAGAGCTTGCGATGCAGTGCGGTGCTCATTCACGGAGGGGGCCAGGGAAATGTGGGGAAGGGAGCGCACTGCCTCTCCTGAAAACCACGACGGGGCTGTTCGTATTTACTGCATGAAAAGCCAATGGTCCCTCTGAGCGCTCTGCCAGCTTTTTATAGCTCCATGGGAAATGTCAGGATGAAAATGTTTCTGCCAGAGCCCAGGCGACTCATGGCTATATAAGGCGAGCAGCTGGTTCGCCAGCGGGGCCTGGAACTCTGAATGCAGGATTTCCCGCTGGACACTTCCTCCCCCCATTACACACACACACACACACACACACACACACACACACACAAGCGTGCTGAGAGGTGCCTTTAGAAAATGCAACATCCAATATTGCGGGAAGCAAAGAAAGGCACAGAGTTGAGTTGCACTCAGCAAGGTTTGGGGATAACACAGGAACACAAGCGGTGGGTTGACTGCAGATCAAGGCCGGTGGTGTTTTTTGGCCTAGGGCTCAGGCGATCTGTTGAAAGACAGCATCCACCGTGCTCCTGGGGGCTTCTGGGGGCTGTAGTCAGAAAATGTAACTTTTCTGACATTTTTGGTCAGCCATGGGTGGCTGCTGATCTGGTAACACATGGGTTTTGCAGAAAAGATACAGGCAAGGCAGGGAAATCCTGCTGCTCTTGGATTGTTGAAATGCATGCCGCACCTTCTTGAGTGTCACTGCTCATCCCTCACTTTCTGCCTTTAGAATCCTGAGGGCCAGAAACTTGCTTTTTTAAAAAAACCCAAAGTTTTGAGATTTCTTGGAGAAAGTAAATTCAGAACCCGTTCTATCACTCATGTTGCACAATCAGAGTCGTTTTATAATAGTGATCTTGGAACTGCAGAGCTGGAAGGGACCCTCTGGATCATCCAGTCCAGCCCCTGTCCAAGGAGACGCATGGGGGGGAATCGAACTCCCAACCTCTGGCTCCCCAGCCAGAGACTTACTTAAACCACTGAGCTGTCCTAATGTTCCTGTAGATAGGATCCCAAAGCCTGGCCCCATCCTAGATGGGGACTTGGGAGTCTCAGAATTCCCTGCCCAGCATGGCCTCTGCTTAGGGAATTCTGGGTGTCGTAGTCCCAAAGAGGAACTTCCCCAGCATCCCGGAGACAGGCCGTCTGAAGACCTAGTCAAATGATTCCCGGCCTGTCTACCAAATGCCTGAGGACAGAAGGCACCCTCCCCTCCACCACCCCTACTCTGGGGGTTCCTTGGCTCTGGCGCACTGAGGGAAACCCCGGCCTTGTCAAGGGGCAAGAACCGAGGAGCAGGCTGCACCCCCCGATGCCTGTTAGGAGATTATGATTCTAGGAAGACGTGGGTTGGTGGCCTCCGTGGTGCATCCCGTCAAACACCACATTCAGGGTTGAAACGTCAAGCCGGAGTGCCGGCTCGGCCTCAGATGCCTCTTCTGGACATAGGAAGGGGTTCCTTCGCTCTAAAATGGCCAGCCAGATGATGGAGGGCTGATGCTGGCCCTTGGCGTGCAGGTGGTGCAAGATCCCCCCAGAGGACGCCTGCCTTGCCCAGGCTGCGATTTTCTCCCCTTTCTTGACACACAGAACCCTACTAGACAGCACAAGCCGCCAGGGGGAAATTCCAGGAGCGGTGGCCTTTTAGAAACGGTAAATTCTATGAACTCTAACCGTTTGCCCCCAAAAACCAGTCTGGATGCTCCAAGCAGGTTCAGGTTGAATTTCTTGTAGAGGCAAGAAGTTCCACAACCAGCCAAGTCAATGACAAAGGTGCCTCTGGGCATGTCTAAAGGGCAGGCTCTGAAGCCAGGAGGATGAGCCACAAAATCCAGAATTGCCCTCTTGATGGCATTCCCGTTCCAGGACACTTTGGCCCAAAGACAGAGACCTGGAGGACCCAACCCAAGCCTTCAATCTCAGCCTCGAGCCAGAGATCCATCCATCAGAGTTTTCTGTGGCCTTGATGTTCAGCAGAAATGCTGAGAATTCTCTTTTGCCTCCCTCTGCATGCAGACAGACCCATCCTGTGTCTGGGGACTGAAGTATGTGCCTTCCTCACCCCCCACCCCCCCCCCACCCCCGGTCTTGTAGCCTGCACTAAAAACCATCAGAACAGCCTCTTGCTTCCATTCTGCCTTTAGGCTGTAGCTGGAGGGAGGCACGCCGTGCTGGAAGGCTGCTGTTTGGTGGCTTTTCAAAGGGGAAATGCTACGAGTAGCAGAAGGGCTTTCATCCCCAGCTGAAGGCCATACGTACTGCTGGCTGCTGGGCGCTATACCAAATGAAAGGGCTAAAGGTACGTCTCAAACAACAGACGTGGCACAAAGCTCGTTGAAGGTGCAGACAGATGTAAGCTTGTTTGGCGTGCCGGGGATTTTTGAACACATGCCCTAAGAACACACACAAAGAATCCTTTGCTGAAACCAGCTCTGGGGAGAAAAAGTACTTCTAGCATGTCTAACTCCTACTGGTTAACACCTGTGTCGTCGCCACCATACTTCTCCCACAATCTACAGAGCAATTTTTTTCCAGCCAGTTCATAGTGCTCAGGAAGGGTGGGATTTGGTAGATGAAAAGATGGATCTCCGTGTGTAAACATCTGGCTTTGAGGACATGCTCCAAACCAAGCCGCCTGCCTGAAAATGCTCATGTGTGGTGCACCGTTGAGAGGTAGCAGTTTCTTCTTCTAAGACATGTAGGTGCGTGAGACAAGTTGTGATGTTGGATTCACACTGACAGCAAGGGCAGTGCAGTTTGGGGGCTTTAGCCGTGTGTGTGTGTGTGTGTGAGAGAGAGAGAGAGAGAGAGGAAAAGAAGCATATCGATATATATAGATGTCTAAAGCCCCAAAGCTCTATAGGATGCCTCTGAGTCAATGGTCTCTGTGTGTGCATGAAAGCTAACACTTTAATACATTTGCCAGCCTTAAAGGCGCCACTTGACTCTTGTCCTCTGGCTTTTCTGCTGGTTGAAAGCATCAAAACAGCTCTGGGAGGCCCAGGGGGGGTTAACTTCCTCTGTTGTGTCGTTTACTTGCTGCTGATTTGACTGAGAAGATCCGCCATGACGAGAAAGCGTGCTATAAGGCTGTCCAGATGAGTGAGGAAGGGCCATCCGCCGGCGAGTACCCGGGTCCCCTCATGGTGCTGGCCCAGAACTGCGCTGTGATGCACAACCTGCTGGGGCCGGCTTGTATCTTCCTCCGGAAGGGCTTCGCAGAAAACAGGCAGCCAGTACGTAAGTTGCACCCGGACAGGCCGAGGCGCGCTTGCAAAGCCCGGAGGGTGTGGAGGAACCTGGGGGGAGCTGCGCCGCCAGGGGACAGCCCAAAGAGAGGTGGCTGCTGCTCTCGGAGGCACTCCCTCCCTCCCCAGCCCAGAGGAGGGCCACGCTGTGCGCACAACTGAACATGCAAAGCCATACGTGTGCACGGGGATGGAGGGGAGCGAGCGAGCACTTGAGGTTCCAAGGAGAGGCAGCCTTACCAGAAGCACAAAGCTAGCCAACGGGAGCTGGAGGATGGAGAACAGGTTTTGGGAATTATTTTTTTGAGGGTGAGATCTTTGGGCACAATCCATGACAACATTCTCCTGGACCTCCCAGCGTTCGATGGGAGCTGCCCAAGCACATGTTTATAATTTAAAAAAAACCATCTGAGACCTGCGGAGCTGGAAGGGGACCCTATGGGACCATCCAGTCCAGCCCCAGTCCAAGGAGGCCCGGTGGGGGGAATCGAACTCCCAAACTCCGGCTCCGCAGCCAGATGGCGAGACCCCTGAGCTATCCCGTTCACTGGCCGGTGGTGCACCAGGGGAGGTTACGGTCCTGACACTCACACACACACACACACACACACAGTGGCATCCAAACCTGTGGCACTGCTTTGCCTTCCAAAAGAGTCGACTCGGCCACCAAGATCCCGTTTCTGGCTCTGCGGTGGAGACACGGGCGGGAGCGGAGGCTCTGCTCTCCACCGCAAGAGGATGGCCTCTTTTCTTCGAATCCTCCCTGGGGGCTCTTGCACCGAGCTGGGCAGTGGGCTGCGGTTGATCCCACCATGGATCACACATGGGAACATGGGCGCCGCCTCCTCTCTGTGAGGTCTCGTCCAGCAAGCGTTGAACTTGGGCAGAAGAAAAGGGATAACCGAACATGCGCCCGCTCTGGGTGGCCCCTCCAGCCCAGAGGTTGTGTTCCCCCCCCCCCCGGGGAAGGTTGGAAGACCCCCCCGCTCTGGTCCAGCTTTCTTCTTGGACATGCCACCTGGACCATTTCCTCTGGTCAGAAGTGCCCTCTCAGCAGCTACTGTTGCTGATCAAAGGAGAGCAGGAGCTTAGACCATCAGGCTCATACACACAAGCCACGGAGGATGGGGGGGGGGCTACTCTTTCTGAAAAGACTGCTACAGCAGGCCCGGATGTGAGGGTCTACAGGATGAGAGGCGGCCGGCTGGGAATGCCATGCCCGCCTGCCCGCCCTGTTCTGGGACACTTGGAAATCAAGAGGGTGGTCGTGATAAGAGACAGAAGAATTTCCCCGTAATCAAGAAGCAGCGCATTTCCACCCCTGGCTTGACTCCCTCTTCACAAGATCTCAGCTGTATTCTTCTGCTCTTTATAATCCTAACCTCCACTTCCTTGCCCGCTCGCCCACCCTGCTCCACCCCACAAACATAAAATGCAGCTTTGGGTGCTTGCAAGACTTCTGAACCACAGGTGAATCTCCCTTTTCTTCTCCAGATCCTCTTGCTACTCTCATGGGTTGCTTTTCCACCCTCACCGCCATTGGAAGGAACTCTTGGCTGAACCCTGGCTTCTCTGTGGCTAGATCTCTGAAGAGCGTGGGGTCGTCTTGAGCCTTTTCCCAGCAGCAGGAGAGGGCCATCCTTGGTGCCAACGTGCTATCATTTGTGGGGGAGGGAGAAGGGATGTCCAACAGCGCCAGGAAAAGCTCACAGTGACCCCTGCCCAGGCTTTACCAGCTCCTGTCCTCGGAAATATGAAACATTTTTCATCGGTGACTTGCCTTTCTGCTGAGCGGGTGGTACACCTGGAGGCATGAAGGTCCAACTTCCTGGAGGTGGTGGCCTTTTTGTGTGTGTGCCCTCCACACCTCCATTTTCAGGGGAGCCATGAATCCACACCAGCTTTTTTAACCCACTGTTCACAGGAGCTGTTCTAGGGGCTGAACCGACTTTGAGATAGCGTTCCTGATCTGGTTCCAGACTAAAACCTGGAGTGGATTCACAACACCCCTGGAACTGGAGTCTTCAGCTGCTGCCGCCTCAAAGCCAAGACTTCCATGCTGGGAAAGAGGGTTTTGTGAGGGGGAAAAAATCAGCAAAGTCCTCTTTTAATGCCCCTCTGCTCCTTTTTCCCCACTGGGGAGGAACCGCAGAGCCCCCATCAAGCAGGACGGAGCTTCTGCTTTCCCTCTGAAAAGCTGCTGAATCAGTCTCCAGGATCATCTTTGGTTAAAAATGTCCCTGGAAGGGACAAAAAAGCCCAAGAGCATCGTTCTGGGAGTGGTTGTTATCCTAACCGGTTCTTTTTCCTAAACGGCTCTTTCCCCCTCGCCCCAAAGGGCTGACTCCCTGTGTTCATAGGTCTTTGCAAACACTCCAAAGTGTGCTGCTCTCTTAATCCTCTCTGAAGGAGCTGGCTTTTTTCTAACACGTGCTTTTTCCTTGTAGGACAGAGAGCTGCGTCCAGAAGAAATAGAAGGTAGGGTGTCTACAGCCCCCCCCCCATCACTGCCTTCCGTTTTGTGCCATTCTGATGACTTTTCAGCGGGATTAGGCTCATTCCCAGACGGTGACCCGTGAACGGCTCCTAGCCATGCTGGTCTAAGAGCTGAAATAGTACTTTCTTGGGTTCTTGGGGATGGGGGGTAATCATGCTCCAAAAATAATAACAATTTCTGCAAGCTGTCTGCACTAAATGTCAATCTGCTGATGGGGGACAAGACCAGGAAACCCCCTGGCTCTCACCCACTGCTTGTGGGGCTCCAGGCTGGGACCCAGAGAGGACAGCTGCTGGTCTGACACCCCCCCCCCAGCTCAGCTCCGGGCTTCCCGGAAGTGCATTGCTTGCCACCTGCCCAATCTTGACCCTCACAGAACTGCCCTGTAAAGGGTCTAGCTCTTTTTTTACAGGTTTATTTGTTCATTTAAAATATTTTTAATCCCACCCTTCTCCTTGAAAAGGACCCAAGGCGGCTTACATCCTTAAAAAGGCAACATTTAAAAGCTAAAAAGAGTAAATATACAAATATTTGAAAAGAATTAAACAAGTATTATATTAGAAACGGTAAATAAAACCAATACGGAAACACATTTAAAAGCAACAGAGCACAACATTTAAAAAACCCGCTCAGACCACCAGTCACTGAGGTTCACACATGAATGTTTCCTGAGGCACCCATCTCAGGATTTTCTACTTTTATTGTATGCAGAAAGGGGGGGGGGGAACAGAGAGATTTTGAAATGTTAGCCGGAGGGGGGAGGGTTTGTGGGAGTCGCCATCAGAAAAAGTAACTTTAGCAAGCTGGGAGCCTTCCTGCCAGGGGGCAAAGTCTTCTATGGGGAAGGAGGTAACTTAAATTTGCAAGTTAAGTGAAGCAAGGAAAACTATGGTGCTCTCATCTCCAGCTCCCTGTAATGCTCGTTTCTTCTCTCAGCCGCTCAGCTAGGTCTGAGTTATTTTCTACTTGTGATTTTGGTCTCAGAGATCCAGTAGCAGCTCCTGGCACTGTAGCCCTTCTCTCTCTGCTTAGAGCAGACAGGATGGGTTGTTACAGGTTTTCTCAAATGGGATGGACACAGAGACTCACCAGTGACGTGGAAACACACACACCCCGGTGATGTTTCTAGTATAGAGCATATGCCTTGACTCCTCCCACAAAGGCAGAAACAGACATTAGAGATAGTATGACGTTAGAAGAGAAAATTCCTTAACTGCAGGAAGCCTCTGAGTTTGAACGGCAGCTTTTTTCAGCTCACATAATTGGAAAATCACCTTGCTTTGTTTCGTGACTGCTGTTCAGGACATAAGCATGTGATTCCTTTAATTTCTCAGATACAAAGACTGTCTGAGCCACGTCTTTCTGTCACCAATAATGCGCTTTCAGCTCTAATCTCGGGCTGTCCGTAGAACATGCGTCTGTCCTAACGGCCCTGTTCTTTTACTGGTTTTGCACCCGCAGAACTGAGAGAAGCCTTCAAGGAGTTTGACAAGGACCGAGATGGCTACATCAACTGCCGAGACCTGGGGAACTGTATGCGAACCATGGGTTATATGCCAACCGAAATGGAGCTGATTGAGCTGTCCCAGCAAATCAACATGAACTGTGAGTGCCAGCTGCTTGCAACGGCCACGCTCCACACGGATACTGCTTCTCATTCTCTGCTAGGGACCTCTTTGAAGGCCCTTGACTGTGGATCTCCTTTCTCTTCCTTTATGCCAAGCCCTTTGTACAGGCAGAGGTCTCCTCCTGGCAGCTTTGCACCAAGCGAAAAAGGTGCAGAAAAAGCCCTGATCTTCCGTCGCCACGTCATGTCATGGTCCAAACATCTCCCACCAGCCGTTCTTCTTCACTGGAACGGCGGGAGGTTCTAGCTACTTCCATCTCACCCACCATGGTTTCTTTTGGAGCATGGAAAAGTTCCAGTAGGACCACCAAATCCGCAGGATCAGTATCTTCTGGTTCACTTATCCACAGTCTGAAAATATTAAAATATTTAATATTTTAAATTTTTTAAAAAATATTTTTTTAAAAAAATATTTTTTTAAAAAATATATTTTAATATTTTAAAGGTAAATCCTAGAAATAGATATTTCAAAAGATGAAGTTCACAGAACTGGCCACTAGAGGGAGGCAGAGACCGTGCTATGGATAATCTTCACTATTAAAATAGTGTTTGCTATAATCCACATTTTTCAGCACCCGCGGGAGGGCTTGGAACCAATCGCTTGCGGATATGGGGGTCCTACTGTACCCTGTTTTCAACCAGAGCTATCAGAATCATGGGAGTGGCCAGGACGGCTGCTGGAGTTTGGAAGCTGTTGTTGAAAAAGGAACTCCTCTGAGCTCTGCTTGGAGATCAGCCGAACATGTTGGTAGCCACCTCTTGGCCGTCACTTGTCTGACACGCATTTCTTTTCTCTCCCCCCACCCCCCATCTCCCTAGTGGGCGGCCACGTGGATTTTGACGACTTCGTAGAACTGATGGGACCCAAACTTCTGGCAGAGACAGCCGACATGATTGGGGTCAAAGAGCTACGAGATGCTTTCAGGGAGGTGAGAATCGGACCACACTGACTCGGTCTGGTCTCTTTGTCCGTTTAAGCCAGTGGCTCCCAACCTTGGGACGCCAGATGTTCTTAGACGACAACTCCCAGAAATCCTGGCCAGCACAGCTGGTGGGGAAGGCTTCTGGAAGTTGCCATCTAAGAACATCTGGGCACCATAGGTTGGGAACCACTGGCTTAAATTAAAGGCAGGGTTGTCTAGGGACGTGGTGGCGCTGCGGGTTAAACCGCAGAAGCCTCTGTGCTGCAAGGTCAGAAGACCTGCAGTCGTAAGATCGAATCAGTGAGCCCCCGTCGCTTGTCCCAGCTCCCGCCAACCTAGCAGTTTGAAGGCATGCAAAATGCAAAAAAATGCGAGTAGATAAATAGGTACCACCACGGTGGGAAGGTAACGGCGTTCCGTGTCTAGTTGCGCTGGCCATGTGACCACGGAAGATTGTCTTCGGACAAACGCTAGCTCTATGGGTTGGAAATGGAGATGAGCACCGCTCCCTAGAGTCGGACACAACTGGACAAATTGTCAAGGGGAACCTTTACCTTTACCTTTACCTTTACCTGTCTAGGTTTGTGTTTATGGACTGTAATTCCCCAAATTCTCTCTGCTGCCTGGAGAATTCTGGGAGTTGTGGTCCCAAAACACAAAGCAGCACAATTTTTTTTGGAATGGAGGTGGGGGAAGACCCTGTACGAATGGCTGGGGAAATATGGGTGTCACTCAGAAGGGCTCAGAATCATCAGGGAAACCCAAATCCCTGTTTCTGGGACTCCTCACATGGCCCCTGATCTGTGCTTGATTTCTCACGATTGTTGTTTGGATGTTTGCTGTTGTTCTGTGCTGTCAAGTTGCTCCCGACCGAGGGCGAGCCCGTGAATGAGCCATCTCCAAATGTCCTGCCCTCAACAGCCCTGCTCAGCTCTTGTAAATAAGGCAAAAAGGGGTAAATAAGGCACCTTATCGTGTGCATGTGAAAATAGCTGAGGTGAATAAATTCAGAAGCAGGGACTGAAATCCTGTGGTTTAGTTACAGGAGAGTAAAGCCCCTTTGAATCCGTGGAACATACCCAGGGGTTGGCCCCCACCAAATCCCCACTGGGTCAGTGGGCCAAATCCAGTGCGATTCACTACACTTAGCAACAGGGCTTTGTTTTCTTTTTAATTTGGGATGAAGGGATCTGGCTTGGAGGATGACAGAGAAGACGGAACCTAGGAAGGTAAGATTCCAGGGTCTGTTCCAGTGTCCACTGTTTTATTGAGGAGGACTGTTCGCTTCCTCGTAGTTTGACACCAACGGTGACGGGGAGATCAGCACCAACGAACTGCGGGAAGCCATGAAGAAGCTCCTTGGACAGCAAGTGGGCCACCGGGACATTGAAGACATAATACGCGACGTAGACCTGAATGGAGACGGGCGGGTGGACTTTGAAGGTGAGGGGGGAAAAAACAATGGTCCGCCAAGGGAGGGTGGAGCTTGTTCCTCAAAGAAGGTCAAGTCTCAGGTAGTTCCACATGATTTCTCACGTTAGGGAACATTGACTGTTCAACAGCCCTTAGCGACTCTGGCTCCATCTTTTTCTTTGTTTGTCTTTCTGTTTAATTAGTTAGGACTCTCCTAAAAAGAGCATGACTTTTATCCTGCTTTCTCTCATTTGTGGTGTGTGTGGGGGGGGGGGGGTTTCATACCAGATTTGGCATCCAAGCTTCCCTTTTAAAAAGCTATGTTTCTTCCCACGAAGAAAACCAATTCTCTATGAAATTTTCAAGAAATCCACTTACCTGCTGGAGCTTCTCTACTGGAGCATCTTCTCTTTTTCTTTAAATGGGAGTGCTCACCCGCTGCCAACGGAAAGCCTTCAGCCAGAGTGCTGAAACCAGAAGTCTCGAACTCAGCACCTGATGCAAAAGGTTACTAAAAATAGGTCCTGCTTTTAGCGGGTTTGGAAAGGAGCGGAAAGTCACAGGAAAAAAAAACACTGCATGAAGTGAGATAAGGGGGCATGATATATGGAATGGTGAAAAAAAAAAACTTTAAATGTCAGGGCAGAGTCCAATACTTTAAGG
The DNA here is from genome assembly GCA_037013535.1 of Intellagama lesueurii. NCBI lineage: Eukaryota > Metazoa > Chordata > Lepidosauria > Squamata > Agamidae > Intellagama > Intellagama lesueurii. The sequence goes on along the minus strand of JBAJHW010000014.1, from coordinate 13,254,255 downwards.
AAAGCAAATGCATTCATTTGGAAGAGCCTGAGGTGTTAGACACTTGGGTAAATTAAAAAGGCTTCCCTCGACACTGAAAAGATGACGAAGGGAGCAAGGAAAAAAGGAGGGAGCGAGGGCTCCACTGAAATAGCTCTGTCCTGAGTTATCCCCTGCTCTACCTCGGACCAAATGGCCCTCGGATCCTGCCATCCTGCCACCTCAAGCTGTACAAGGCTTTCAAGCTCATTGAATTTCGCCTGTAATGGGAATTTCTCCAAATCCCCCATCCCTTTTTTAGGGTTTAATCCAATTCCAGTCCCATCTAGAGCAGGCTGATGGCAATGAAGGCAATGTTTTAGCATTTATGTAAAGCGCCATTGATTTCAATGGGTCTACTCCAGTTGGTTTACAAATGAGATTTGTGCCCTTCTTCATGCCCCGAAGCAGCCATTAGTTCCTGTTCGGTTCTTACGCCCCGTTGGAAGAGTCACAGCTTCCCTTGCGGAACAAAAACTCGGATCTCGTGCCGTGAGGCGATGAGAGTCAAAGCAGCCCTCAGCTTCCCTCCCCGGTGGAAAGGGCTGGTGGCCTTTGACGCTGGGGTGGTTTTTGCCCGTTCCTTAAAAGGATTGGCAAGGGATTTGTGAAGGGACATTCCGGAAATCGACCCTTAGTCCGTTTCCCCGTGATAGTCACAGAGCATCCTCCGTGCTTGTAAAAAAGGAAATATTTTTATTTTATCTGTCTCTTTTCCAAAAGTAGCCATGGATGTATGGAGGATGGAGGGGGGATGAACCACGACTGGTCAGGGTCCCGGGAGAGTCTCTTTGTGAAGCGGTCCCCTGTGATCTATTTCCCAGCAATCACATGACATGCCGGCTCTGTGCTAACCCTAACCCTAGGACATTGACTTCTTGGGGCTGGGTTGGAGTGATTCACGGGCAGATCGCTCCCATTATAGCAACCTTTTCTGCTGCCATCAGGCCCGTGACTTTCCACCCATCGGATCACACCCTGACGTGGCCCTTGCGCGCTTAAACCTGGATGTTTCCTCCCATTTCCATGCCCCACCACAGGCAGGGCAACCTGATGTTCAGAGCCAGACTAAGACCTTTTGAGACCCTAAGTGGTGAAAAGATTAGGGTGCTTCCAACGAATATAACACACAGCAGGTCCCACGGCTTGAAAACAACCATTTAACGTGCGCATGATAGGCATGAAAATAGCGGGATTTAATTGTATTGCTTCTCTGCCCCTCTCCCTGTCTTGTCTCCAGAGTTCGTCAGGATGATGTCCCGCTGAAGCCAGGTTTGGGGGCTGAAGGCGAATCAGCACCAGAAGGTAAAAGAGGGCCCGGACGGAGCATCTCAGCCTGGATGTTCCTGTGCACTGGTTGATGATGCCCTGGTTGCGTCCCCAAGAGGGCGCGAGCCACAATGGCCTGCCTCTGTGACCCAAGTGGCCCCAACGTCGACGTTCCTTCACCTTTCTGCACTGTGAAAGATCCACCTCTCCTGCAACTGGAAGTGCTCCTCAAGAGAAGCTCTGCGCAGGGCAGCTGCGCGCCAGGACCAGCCACGGAGTCTTCAGGACCGAAGAAGACGCCTCTTCCTCTTCCTCCTCCTCTCCCTTCCCTGCTTTTACTCTTCCGACAAAGCAATGAGAAGGAGAGGTTCTCTCTGGAACTGGTGGCTTACGCCAAAGCCGCCTGCGACCGGTGCCTGCAGTAGACTGTGCTTGTTCCCGGTTTTTCCTTGGTGAACAGACTGTTCCCGGCTCCCGCCCTTGTGTCTCCACCTGTATAGAGTTATTTATGACACCCACCCACCCAGACCAGCCTGGAATGTTCTCTTCTTTCCCTGTGGTTATGTTCATGAGATCAAATATATGTTTGGAAACAAAAGACACCAGCTTTGCAAGGGCCTGTTTGCTTGGGGGAGAGGCCTTTGGAACCATTCAGCTGTGGTTTGTGCAGCATCAGGGGTGCAATGAGAACGAGGGAAGCTTGGTGATGGGGGTCATGAGGACGATCACACAAGGGGGGGGGGGACTGTTGCGGAGTTTAGGATTTTGGGTTAAATTCCTTTAGCTGTGCAGCAGAAATGTAGGGATTCACTGAGCAGAATAGCTTCGAGTTCCCCGAAGTAGTCCACTTCTTTTCTCATCAACGGATGAGTCTCGGTAACTCACTCAGAGACATGAGTAGGAAAAAGAATAAAAGGTTTACTCTTCAGCAGATCAAACAGCTAACGGGCAAACATGACCGCGTTCAGACTTCAACAGACTCAAGAGAAGGACAGAGACAGAGCAGAGAGGTGGGGCTCTCTTTGAATTCAGAGGCAGGAGGGAACAATGGGTTAGTGCTGGATAGATGGACAGTCAGCACAGTCCAAAAAGGTTCCTCCTAACTAAACCTATTAAAGGCAGCATGCGAGGTTGCAAAAAAACAAAAAAAACTTTAATAGGGACATAATGACAGAGGCCATTGGTGGGGCTTCTCAGCAGTCTGGATCAGCAGAGAAAGAAGAATCAGCATATACCTGATTGGGTATATACCTGATTGGCGCCTCTACCCCATTCCGACCATTTCCTAGGCCAGGCAGTTGGCCTGTCTCTTGCGTTCCCCAGGTGGGATCAGGTCCCCACGCTCTCAACTGTGCAACCTTTTTACCCGTTGAACCTGGACCGTTCTTCACACAGGGTTTGTGTGCAGACTCTCTTCTCCCTGGAAGTACAAGCGCCCCATGTCCCTTCTCAAGAGTCGTCTTATTACAAGGATCAGCCCTGCAATAACCAGGAAAAGATCCAGGAGGTGGTCAAACACACCTTTTTCCAGAAGACCAAAGTGGGCCGTTATCTCTGTATAACGCAAATCTCTGGAAGCAAAATTAAGCAGGGGAGAGAGAGAGAGAAACTGGTCTGTTGTCCAGGCAGGTTTAGGGATTAGACCTTGATTCTAATAATCTTATTGCAGGGATAATTCCTCCGCTTTCATCTCCCAGCCAGCTCTAGGAAACCTTCCAACCAGCCAGGGCTGCTTCCCTCAGAACACAGGCATCAGCCTGGCCTTCTTCTGGCGGGCTTCACCCACGTGCCACATTCAAGGCTTGTTTAATGATGTGGTCCTGTTGAGGCTCCCTTCGAAGTGAGTCCCACCGCTGTGTTCCATGGAGCTCACTTCCTTGTGGGTGTCTTGGGCACGGCCAGCCGAATTGATTCTGACAATCCACTGGGAAGAACCGATGGGTTACTCTTTCAACCAGGACAAAAGTATATGCGCACAGCTTTATCTCTTCCTGGGCCAAGTTCTGCTGGAAGAAAACGCCTGGCTTTGAAACGTCATAGATCTCAGTGCAAAGCCACCCGCAAAAAAGACACTTCTCCAAACAAAAACGTGCCTACTTTTGGATTGCTGATGGCCGAAGCCTCCGTTCAGAGATGTGGGTCTTGCCTGCTTAGAGGGCATTTTCTCCCCACCAACGTGATCTTTGTGACACATGACTTCAGAATTAGACACGCAATAGGTGCCATTGGTTTACGTTCTAGAGATGATCCCAGTGACCCACGAGCTTCTCCTTTGAACATGTTTTCATAATTCCAATTTTTAAGAAAAGGCCCCTTGAAAGAGTCTTCCCTCCAGAAATGGATTGCTTTAAGCCCTGACTCTCTGTGTTAAAGAAATTCCATTGTTTAAGGTAGAAAGTCCAAACCCACCGCATGCGCGGACTGCTGGGGCCCACGATTCTTTGAGGAACTGCTCTGAGCAGGTCCTGCTGAAATGAGCAGGAGATGGGGGAAAAGCACTGCCATATCTCAGGATGAGGACCAACAGAATTAGAGAGTCCAGATGGGAAACAGCACCAGTACCACACCATTCGGTTTTTTACCAAACCTCACCTGAAGCTCTCTAGTTTAAGAAGTTCAGTTTCCAGTGTTCTGCAATTTAGGAAGAACATTACAAACTAGAAGGTGTCCAGAACAGGATGATGAGCCTGGCTGTGGGCTTTGGAGACCGAAAAATTGCGTATGTTTAGCCTGGAGAAAAGATGATTAAAGGGTGGTACAGTGGTTCTTCTTCAGACGATCGCACCGGAAAAAGTTGCTTTAATGGGAGTGATCTTCCTTAAAACTGTGGCACAGTTTTGAATTGCTGGTAAAATTCCTTGTGCCACACAGAGATTCACAGAAGAGAAATGGCTTTCCTCTCCCTGCCTTTATCTTGAAAAAACAAAACAAAAAACCCAACCCTGTAAGGAAGGTCAGATGAGAGTTAAGGATTGGCTTAGGGCCATCCGGTGAATTGCACTTACCCTTAACACTGGAGCGAGATGTAGAGTAATTCTATTTAAATTATTGAAATCATTTCCACTTTGTCATCTTTCTACAGAAATTAGCCGGTGCAGTTTTAAGCCTGGACTTCAGGGTCCCCCTCCCCCCTTTCGGGTGACGCATCTTTTGGTAGCGTTTTAAGCAGCCGTCTGACCCCCGCTTTCCAATGGGATCACACTGGCTTAATTTCCCTTTCTGGGCTAATCATAAATTCTCATGACCTATGATTCCAGACACATTTAAGTGCTGGAACGCTGGGCTGTTGACCGAGACCGCTCGCAGTTTAAGCTGGAAGATCTTCAGGGATTAATGAGGATTGGCTCTAATCAGTGCAAATGAGCCCTAACAAGGCTTCTCTCAGGTCTGCCAACGGGGGGGGGGGGGGGGAGGCAGCATCGCCCATTTGCCGTGGCTTGGTGTGGGACGTTGGCATGGCAGATGACCGTGGCAATAAACTAGGCCATGAGCTGAGTGTCAAAGGGTTGGGAGCCAGATGGGTAGAAGAGGAAGCCACTGGTTCAGAGAGGTGTCTTCCCCTTCCACAGGTCAGGTGGGTAGCCTCAGCTTCAGATCTCCTGGCTCCAGATGCCAGGACTAAATAGATTTGTTCCCCCAGGAATCAGACCCCCTGACCATCAGGTTCTGAAGCCACTGGAGGAACCACTGTTGCTTCCCCCAGCACAGGGTTGCCAGGGTGGCAACGCAGGCTAGAGGTTCCAGGTCAACAGCTTCCCCTTCCCTGGCATTTCAGGGCCCAAAACTGAGGCCAAGGAGCAGGTATTTTGTGTAGCAATTGCAAAATAATATTTGAATGTGTGAGAATGAGTGAGTGAGATGACCTGGATTTCCGGTTCTCTCTCTTAAGCAATTACACTTCTCCCTTGGATTGCATGGCTCTGAGCAGCACGGTTTTGGTTATACACATATTTTTTTCAATAAATAAATAAATATTCAATAAATACCGTGTCCCCGGCCACCCAGAACCCCTTGAGTTCAACATTGAAGGTGTCAAAATGATCTACTTGCCTCTACACATGGTACTGTATGGGAAGGGTTGTTAATGCTGTGGGAAAGAATCCCATAGAGAGAACTGTTTTCTCTCTCTGTGGGTGCATGAATCAACTCTTTATGCTTTGCACATAAGAGTTATACATGGATTTTGACCTACAGAAGGGTCTGGCACCCTTAACTCCGATGTTGTAGAAAGAAGAAGTGTATATGCACAGCTCCGAAGGAAACATTCTGACGCTGCCCTGGTCACTGAAAAGTGGGGTACTGATGTACATAAATTAGCATACACTAATTGTTCTATAAAGATACCAAACTAGAAATGGTTTCTTTAATTTAAATGGAATTACTCTAACTGTAACTTACTTTAGCATAGTAAGACAGTTAGAATAGGCCCGTTTGCATTAATTACAGAAGAGTTGACTCACTGAATCCCCATTGATTTGATAGGCCTACTCTAGTGCAATTTACTACACTAAGCCACAAGATTTTGGCCAATAATTGAGTGAAAGCTCCAGGATCATGGCGTAGATGAGCCGATTAACCTATGTGTTATGATAAAAATCACCAGGTGCTCCGAGGATAACAAACACTGTTTATTCAATCATAGGCACCGGCAATGTATACAGGCACTTTACATGGTCTTTCCTCTCCCCTGCTTTATCTCAAAAACAGTCCAATAAGGCAGGGGTGGCTGAAAGGCAGTGATTGTCCCACAAGGATCAAGTGAACTTTGTGACTAAGCAGGAATTTGAACTCGGGACTCCCTTTTGCAAAACCACCACTCCAACGATTACACTCTCCTGGATCTCTCGGCTCCATCACTATTATTATGTCAATGACACCAAGGCGGAAGTATATTGGTAGAAAAACAAGGGCGGAACTCATGTGTGTATTTGCATGATATGCAAATAAGGCCCCCTTGTTTGCATGTTATGCAAAACGGTCCTGCCTGGATCTGGAGCCATGAAAGCTGAGGTCGGCCCACTGCTGGCCAGAGATGCCACAATTGCAAGCGAGCTCTGGGCTGGAGTTAGATGGCACCCATGCCCCCTCTCCAGAGCTTGAGAAAGTTCCTTGGGGGGGGGGGGGTTGAGGGATTATGGGGATTGTGGTCAAAAAAAGTAACCTTCCTTTATTTTCTGTCCCCATCCAACGATGACTCCTGCAAGCAGTAAAGGTTGGCACCGAAATTTGCAATTGCACAGCTCCACCTAGCGCCTCTTCTCTGTCTCCCTAATGATGCCGGCCCCCTCCAACATTTTTTTCAATGGGCACTTTCAAAAGACATTCCTTCCTTCCTTCCCTCCCTCTCTCCCCACCAAGCTTCATTACAGAGTCTTTGGTCCTTGTGCATGATGAAGAACCATGTCACCGAAGTAATTCAGCTGTCCGTGGCTGCTGTTGCTTTAAATGCCAGATGTTCTCCACAGGCTTTGAAAAGCACTCTGAATAATTTACAACACAGTCTGGAGTGAAAAAGCAGTGATCAAAGGCCTCTCTTGGCAAGCCCAAGGCAGCCCGGAGCCTGCAAACAGCCTTCCTTCCCCTTTCCACCCCAACTTCACCTTCCCTTCCTGATGCCTTCCCCTCCCTCATCATTAAATGCCCTCCGCAAGACCAGGGTTTTGCACGCCCTGATCTGTGCAGACTCTGCTCCTTGATGGATTTCCGTTTCCCAACAACTTGAACGTACGTTTTCAGGAAACCTGCACCAGCCATAATGACCGAATGCGTCCTTCCGACATTAACTGATGACACAAAGACTGAAATCTAACAGAGTGAAAATCCCAGTGGAGGAAAAGAACCCTCTGTGCCTGTTGACACTTTTCTCCTTCAGAGATGGTGGAAGGAAACACGGGGAGGAAAAGAATCCTGCCTTGTCCTTTGGAGAATAGACTGCCATTCTGTTAATAGCCAGGCTTATTGCTTCCTCACAGCTTCCTGAAGTAGCATTTAACATCTGTCGTGCTCGGCATTCATTCTGTGTGTGAAAATAAGCACAGGGACCGCAGCTCGGCCTTTCCCCTTCAGTTTTTGCTGTTTTCCTGCTCTGAGCAAATAAAAAAATTATCTCTCTTGCCAACCCTGGTGAGCAGCTTAATGGCCACTAAAAGAGAAAGAATTGCTTGCAATATAATTATGGGAATGTTGCCGTTGCTTCTTTACTTCCTCTCTTTCTGAGCAGCATCTCTGCTTTAGGTTGCCCAAAGGAGATGGGAAACTCAAGCCGATCCCCTGGATTTGCAGGCGGTTGCCTGACTCCAAAGCTGCCATTGGGCTCCTGGGTGGGGATTCCTATGAAGATACAGACCATGGCCATCCTCGAGGAATGGAGGAAGGTGCCCACAAAGTCTTGCCATGCCACCCCAAGCGGTTTGGCTCTATGGCTGTCCCACTTTGCTTGGACCAGAAGCTCTACCCTCTATGCCACCCTCTGTAGGGCAACTCATGGTCCATTCACCCAACCACTGAGTTGGCCACCATGCTAACTGGAGTTCTGGACCAGACGGAACCCTGAGGGTCTTTTGTTCTGTTGAGTCCTGATGAAGCCAGAAACCCAGTGGTGTGTAGCAGGTTTATCATAGAAGGTTGATAGAGACGGAGCAGGAAACGGTATAGCAAAGGAAACATGCTGATGCCCCTGACACGCTGGAAAGACACCCTGAGTCCAGCTGGGTGTGATCCTTTTGAGGCCAGCTACCATGTCCGTGAGTGGTCCACCCTCTCACAGCAGAAAGGCTACCAAGACACGGACAAACTAAAGTTTTTTTTTCCTTCCTTGCCTCCCTCCCTTGAAACTGACCAGGAGACGAGAGGTTCTCCCTGGGTGGAGGAACAGTTACGTCCCAAGCGGCACAAACTCCTTCTCTGACCAGGTCAGCACAATCAGAGATGATCTTCATACCAAGAAAAAGAAAGAAAAACAATATGATGGCAGTTCTGAGAGTAATAAATGCCTTTCCGTGTAAGCTTTCCTGGACTGCAGTCCACTTCCTCATAAACATGGAATGCCATATCTGGGTCACTGGTTTTTAGGCAGTGTACATGGTGATGAAGAAGATAAGTGGGGAGGGGGTCAGTGTGAGGTCAAATGGAAAGAACACTGCATAGCAGCACCAGGTAATGAGCTGCAAGGTAAAAACGGCATGAGGAACACGGGAAGTGAGCATTCAAGGTTTCTGTAACCGCAAACCCCTGACAAAAAAGATGCAGGTGATGTGCTTTTTGCAGGACTTGAATTTTAGGAATAGGGTCCTCGGTAAAACAGTCACTTCTGTCAATGTTTATGGCTTTGCAATAAAGTAAAACAAAATAACTACTGATGTTAAAGTCAGCGTATTGTCCAGTATCCTATTACTAGTCCCAACCGAGAGTGTATCAATTGCATTGCAGGCAGGATGGTTGTCCCTTAAGCCTTAAGGCACTGGATGTGTTTTTGAGTTGCTTCTGTTTTTTGGTGGTGCATTCCTCGATCCTTCCAGTATTGTATACTCACGGTTACTAATCTTAAATAGTCTTTTCATTGTGGAAAGCTGCCTTGGGTCCTTCTTAAGGAGACAGGAGGGGATAAAATAATTGAAATCAATCAATAAAGAGGTCAATCCCTTCAATCAAGCTGGCCTCCTCTGGCAGGGACTATTATTTATTTATTTAATTTATATGCCGCCCACATTACCCAAAGGTCTCTGGGCGGCTTACAACAATTAGGCACAAGATGAAGGTCCGGTTGGGTTTAGATGCACCCTGGAGTTTATGCCTCTCCCCCACGGCCTCGGTTTCCTTCTCCCCGGGGGAACCCCGATCTTCCGCCCCCCCAAAGCCAAAAACTCGGAATTAAGAGGAGCAACGTGTCTTGGAATATTTCGTTTTATTTTACTGACAGGCCGCCTTTTTCCCGATAAGGGAAAATGTTCTGATGCTGGCGAAGGGGGCTCAAGGATGTCCGAGCACGCCACGTGTGAACCATGCCCCGGGACGGAGGGGGGCAAGGACAGGTGCTCTGCACGCGCTCAGGGGCTCCCTTTTCTTCATGCATTCGTCATCTTGCGGGGCCCCCAAGAAGAGGCTGAGCGGCCACCGCTCTTATTCTTGCAGAGCTTTCTAAAACGGGGATAAATGAGAAACGACTCGGTGGCACATAAGAAACAGGGATGCAACGAGGCCCCGCCTATAACTCGAGAGTCGAACGGTTGCCATGACGACGGCCAGGCCTACAAGCCCCCAGAGTTGGGCTTCCGGTTTCTTCTCCTCCCCCCTCCCACCCACAATCCCCCGCGCGCTCAAGCCGCGCTGGAGATTCCTGGTTGGGCAGCCCGTCTTGGGCTGTACCACCGGATGAAGAGGAGGAGGGGAGGTCAATCGCGCCAAGGGCTGGTTCCAGGCAAAGGATGGCAAAGCGGGGCTTGGTCGTCGCGTCGGGCTTGTAGAATGAAAACAAGGACAAGCGAGGCGTCCTGGAGAGAAACCTAAAACGTCAAACGCCTTATGTTTTGATTGCAACGAAATAGACCGCGCCACCCGCTCTGGTAAGAAGGTGAAAGGCGGGAAATGTTTAAGAACAACCTCTTCACTCCCCCCCCCCTGAATCGGAACAGATGGTCCGTCCCAACCGTCTCCTCCGCAGCCCTCTTCACTGCAACGCAACTTGCTCCCCCCGCCTCCAACGTGGCGCCTACGTACGTTGCGCGCGCGCGAGCGCCTATGGGCTGGCGGGCTGGCCGATATGCAAATCGCGGCCCCCGGGCAGCCAACGGGGAGGCGAGGGGCCGCGACGTGGCGCAGCCATTGGCCGGCGAGACGGGGAGCCGGCAAAGCTAGCGGGTTCGGGTGCCCCCTTGCGGCTGAGGCGTCGGCGTGAGAGGAGGCAGGCGAGCGAGCGGCCGGCCGGGCGGGATGCGTCTCGGGGGGCGCGAAGGCGGCGGGGCGGGACCGTGGCCGAAGTGAGGCGCCGGGAAGGAGCCCGCGATGGTCGGAGCCGGGGGGACGCCGCTGGGCGGCTCCCTGCTCTTCTGGCTGCTGCGGCTGCTGGTGCTGGTGCTGCTGGCAGCCCCGCCGCCTCCCGGCGTGGAGGGGGCCGGCCTGGCCGACAGCGTGATCTGGGCCGTGAACGCCGGCGGGGAGGCCCACGTCGACGTCCACGGCATCCACTTCCGGAAGGACCCCCTCGAAGGACGGGTGGGACGAGGTGAGCACTCCTGGCCGCCGGTGGAACTCCTGGCCACCAGATGCGCCAGGCCTGGCCTGGGGCGGGGGGGGAAACCTTCCCTTGGGGGGCTGCGACGCCCAGAATCCCAGAAAGAGAGGCATGGTGGCCGCCAGATGCTTAGCTGAGAAGCGGGGGGTGGGTGGGACCTGGTGGCCCTCCGGGTATTGCGGGACTGCAGTGCCCATTCGCCTTCCCCCTTGGCTGTGACCCATGGGAGCGGGCCTCCCGCAGGATCCAGAGGGCCCCGCTTTCCCCACTCCGACCGGGAGTTTTTCAGACTTCTGGGTCTGCCGGGCCCCCCTGTCAAGCGAAGGGAGGCAAGGGAAATAGGAGGGGAAGGTTGGAAAGGTTCCCTTTATTGAGAATTCTCTCTCTCTCTCTCTCTCTCTCTCTCTCTCTCTCTCTCTCTCTCTGATTGTGGTGGAGGTGGGCTTGTATGAGTGTTGGTCTCCCTCCCCCATGCACCAAAAAAAAAGAAGAAGTCTTCCATTGCTCCAGAGAGGATAGAGTCAGAGCAGGTCATCGCATCAGTTGTAATTCACTTCTGGAACTTGCAGCATCTGGGAGGTGCAAGGGCCCCAGCCTGTGGCAGTGGCATCGGGTTAGGAGGGTTCGCAGATAAGATCAAGTCTGTTGGTGGCGATTACCCAGATAGAACCGGCGGGTACAGAGAGAGTCTATCTCTGAATACCAGGTCATGCAAGTGTACAAAATGCCCCAGACTCCTTTCTACATGACTGACAGCGAGGCCGTGCTCTCTCAGTTCAACTCAGTTGAATTTAACTAATCTAAATGAACAGTGCTGTTTAGTGGGAAGAGTAGCAGCCCTAAGAGGCAGTGTACTGGTTGGTTACTGTAGGAGAATGGCCAGAAATAGCTTCCCTGCTCTTGGCTAAAAGCGGTTATGTCGCCATTTGTGTATGTTGTGTGTTATTGAGTCACTTCTGGCTGATTTGAGATGTGTAAGGCGTGGATTTATGGCTGCTACTCTTCATGTCAATTGCCATGGCCTAGTGGGGATTTGAACCCAGGTCTCCTGAGTCCAACACTTGCACCAGGAACAGTGTAGAACTAGAACTGTGGCTAAGGATGTGGGCTGGAAAATGTGTGGTTCCAATTTTTTATCAGAGCAAAGGATTTCCTAGCAGTGCAGCCCCTGCCCACGTGTGCTCCAGAGTGAATCCTCTTGGCCTAAACCCACTTGGTTTTACTGACTAGGTCAGACTCATTGGACCAGCTGCAGAATCTGAATAGCAGGCCGAGGTTGGTATGAATCCCATTGGCTCAGGAGCTGAGATAGCAGAGCCGTTGGGATTCTCAGCCACCGGTTCAGCGGGGCTTCTTCCCAGGTTTACTGTGCTTAGGATTGGAGCCACGGTTGTGTTGATCACGCCATGGTACAATCAGCAGCGCATCAGCAAAATGGATGTGATGATAATGAGAAGAAGAGTCTGTTTTGTAGAGTCATTGTGGCGGTTACTGTAGGAATGTAAGCGAAGCACTTGGGAAACTCCAGAGCTTTGCATAAATGTCAGGTGGCCATATTGCTAGGCACAGCCTCCCCGCCAGGTCCCACTTCTGTCCTAAATTCCGTGACTACAATATAGTCCGCCCTCCAGCCCCATTTTCCTCCCCTGTGGCTTATGCCATCCTGGATCCTGTCGTTGCTCCACCTTGCTCTTCCATGCTTGCCTGCCTGCCTGCCCACTCTCCTTGCCTCTCTGAGGGGTGGCTTTTTGATCCCACTTGCCACTTCTGCTACCCCCACCTGTACATTTGCAGCAAATGCTGCAGCCACCCCTGTTCTGTCTTCCTGGTGTGAATGCCAATTCTCCCTCTGGATGCGAGCAGAAATGTAAGCAAGGGCCCATCTCTCCATTTTGCCAGGCGCTGAGAGGAAGGCGCCACTCCCTCTGACCTTGAACGCTTGCGCCTTCTGTCCCCCCTTTCTTTACTGCACGGCCCTCCTTCCCTTGGGCCTGGTCTTCCCTTCCCTGCCTGCCTGCTCCCCCCCTTCCCTTCCCTCCTCTCCATTCCTTTCCCGCACCTGGATTTTTACTCCTCCCCACCTAGCTTACTCCCTCCTTCTGCCCAGGCTGCTTTCTAAACTCCTGGCTGGACTTCGCCCCTTCAGGCATTGCCGCTTATCTCTGGAGGCCCCTCCCGCTTATGAATGGGGAACTGCAGAGGTGGCATCCTGGAACTTGAGCATGCCGTCTTCTTCTTCTTTGTGGTTAGGCTGCTGGCAGGTGGCGGTTGCCTTTGCTAAATGATCACCACCGGGGCCTCGGGTGCTTTTTTCTGGGAGCCGTTGGTGGCTGCGCTTTCCCAACTGTTTCTAACTTCTTACATTCTGTATATATATTTTTTTAAAAAATCAATCTCCCACTCCAAAATTCTTTTCTTTTGACTTTTTTCTTCTGTGCTCTGATAGAGGAGAGCAGCGGAGGAGGCCTTGTGTTGAGTTCAGCTGATGTGCCTGGAGCCTCTCCTCTTTGACTTTCTTTTCTGCCAGCCTTTTGTGCGGGTTCAGGTGGCCCATGGAGGGTGCACTCATTCTGTCTGGGCAGGAGCTTTTCTCCCTAGGTCTAGTCCAAATTCCCTCGCCTCTGTGTCTTGACTTCTGCTGGGTCTTCCTTCCTGGTTCTGTGAACAGACAAGTAATAAGTCTGTACTAGGCTGGGGAGAGACTTTTGCAAGAGGTTGGTGCGTCCTGGGCTTCCCCACAACTCCCTCTGAACTCTTGCTGACAGGGAAGAAGGCATGATGGAGGGGAGGGGAGCTCAGCAACCCTGTGCAAGACAGATCTTGCCTGTCGTCTTCCTTCACAGTCACAGGCTTTTCAAGAGGCAGGATGTAATTTTACTGCCTATAATGAAGATCTTGCTCTTGTGATCACATTGCAGAAACCTTCTGCCTGTGGAGAGCAAGGTCTGTTGTATTGAAGCAAACTCAAGATCTCCCATCATGCTAGTTTGTGCACAATAAGGACATAAATAAATAAATTGCTAGCTCATTTTACACTGAAGCTCATTGTTAGACTTCATCTGCAAGGCCATCCTCCCTGATTTCAATTCGCCTCCTGAGGGCTAGAAATGATCGGGCAGGATAGCTGCTGTGCAGTCGTGAAGGCTAGAAACTTACTTTCTTCTGCAAGTAGAAGCAAAACGTTCTTCGAAGTAAAATTCTCAGTGCACAGAGCTCATGTTCTGATCTGCATTGACTTGTACACCAAAAACAGGACCCAAGCCCCTTCTTGCGCTTCTGATGGCTGTGGCTTTTCAAACAAAAGTTGATGAACCCCAACACTCATGGACATGCAGTTCATTCCGTTTGGGGTTTGAAGACAGCAAGAAGGTCTAGTTGGAGCTGATGCCTCCTCTAACATGTGCAGTTGCTGCTTGCCAGCCACAGACCTTTCCAGAAACCAATATTAGCGGTCATGGAGCAAAGGAGACCCTGAGGGGTGTTTGTCAGATGCTTTCCAATCCTGGCCTCCGCCTGCAAATCTCAGTCTTTTCCTGGTCCTCTGCAAGGAGATTGGTGAGGCCCAGGGCAGTGAGTTGGAAAGTTCTGGTGGCTGGTGGGTTCCGGCTGCTGAGTTCCACCTGCTTTTCTTCCTCTCTCAATAAGCTGTGGTGGAGCTCTTACAAAGGAAGGGTGAGGAAGAAAGGAGGTTCAGACAGGTTGCTTGTGGGTGCTCTCGTGCACTTCACCGTATGGAACGGGTTGTATTCCCGTTGTATGTGTTGCCCTCTGTTTCCACTAACGGCTGCCTGCTTTTCTTAGTTCCATGTAGAACCAGTGAGTCTCCGCCCCACCTCTGCCCTCTTGTCCTTTGCTAACTTTACTTAAGGTTTGGAAAATATCCTGGATGCCCTGTGCCGCTTGCTTTCCTGGAAGTTCTTATGATGAGATAACGCGGCAAGGTCGCTTGTATTTCCTTTGCTTGGGCCCTGCTTTTCTGTGGTTTACAGTTTAGAACAAAGTCTGCAGAGCCTGAGAAACTTGTACAAATGGAGAAGAGAAATTGACACGCTTGTGTATGGACTCCTTTGCCTGGGTGGTAACAGCCAGGTGAAATGTCCACTGGTGTGTGTCGGAGGGTGTTGAAATGGGAGTTGATGGTGGGGGTAGAGGATTCCGGTACAAGCAGGTTGGAGCTCTTCCAAAGAGACAGCTTTGTGCAGTGTGAGTGTTATGCTGAAAGCCAGTGACTTTTTGGAAGGTAACATTTCCAAAAACCACCACTGGCGGAAAGGTCTTCTTTGCTTTGTGGGAAGGAGAAAGCATGCAGGTGTGCAGATATTCATTTGTTCTAGTCTGAAAGGGTTTTAATTTCCTCCTGCTCATTGATATAGGTTCTCTGTGAAACCTTTCTCTTTGGCTACTGCTTGAAAGTTATCTCCATTTTTGTTCTAGTTAACAGGCATGGATCTTGTGCATAGATTATGGTTTCCATTTTCTTCCTTTTGCTAGGGCTTACTTGAAAGAACAATCCCAGTTTTCTTCTGATTTCTGCTAGTGAAGGCTACCGGATTCAGTTCATCTTGAAACAAAAAATGGGAACCCACTCCACTTATTACACAGAAAATCGTTACTTCTGGTGTCTAAATCTGTGTAAACTCATGCGACTCTTGAGGAACGCAGTGCATGTGTTGGAGGCTCGTGCACCGGGCAGATTCCTCTGAAAAAAGGAGGATTCTGCCATGCCTTTGCACGGGTGTGTGTGTGTGTGTGTGTGTGATGTGCCTCTGTTTGGGTAGCTCCCAGTGCAGGAGTTGCAGCAGAAGGTGGAGCAGTGAACCGGGCAGTTACACAACAGGTCAATTCCTTTGTTGGTTCTCTAGAGAAGGTTTAAATCTCGTGGGAATTGCAAGGATTTCTGTGTGAGATTAACTCACTTAACACTCCCGGTTGGCCATGGCAGTGCCAGGCGCAGACATTTAATAGAAAGTTACAGGCAGACTGCAGGCCATCTGATGTCATTTCTTCAATGGAAACCCCCCTAGAATACAGCTGTCTCATGTCTTCTAGCAAACTTTCTCTGTACCTGGCTGTTCTCCCATCATTCTCTCTGATCATTCAGTAACAGAAGCAGAGGGGAGTGCCCCTGCCAGTGTGGCATGCAGGAATCCCCAGCCAGGTAAAGTGAAGGAAAATGTGTGGTTCTGTAGTCCTGTTGTAGGCAAGCCGTTTGCAAAGGTCCTCTCCATTTTTCGTTGATTTGCACTTTGAAGCTCCTTTACGAAGGGAAAATAATGTAGAAAAAGTTCTAGTTTGGCTGGTGTGGAGGCAGTGGGGAAGCACAGCAAGTGTTCCCTAAAGAGAACAGGCTCTCAGTTTCAACTGGCGTTTGTAGCTTAAGAACAACAATCTCAGCTGGTACCATGTGGGTGCCGAGGACATGGCACAGCGGTCTCACGTCTCTTCCTCACATGTGTCAGGGTTTACTTTGAACTGTGATTCAGCCATAACTTGACATGCTGGCTTCAAGATTTTGAGAGTCGCCATGCAAAAAAGTAACTTTTCCAGGGTTTGACTTCAGCCAGCCAGTATGCCAGCCAGTATTATCCAGGAGGAGAAATCAGGGTACACATAAGTGCTCTGCCTTCCTGGCCTTGTCCGCAAGAGGCTCTACTCGGATGGATGGTTCTTCCGAAAGAGCCCTTTGGAAGGGTTTAGCTGGGATGGGGCTGCTGGAAGGGGCAGGTGAGGACCTGGAGGTGTGGGGTGGCCTTCTGAAGGCTTTCTTCATGCAAAGAAAGCTCAGCTCTGCAAAGCACTTGGAAAGGGTCACTGTTTATTTTTGGAACACAGCCTCTGACTATGGCATGAAGCTGCCAATCTTGCGGTCCAACCCGGAAGATCAGATTCTTTACCAGACGGAACGCTACAACGAGGAGACCTTTGGCTACGAGGTGCCCGTCAAGGAAGAGGGGGACTACGTGCTTGTGCTGAAGTTTGCAGAGGTCTATTTTGCACAGTCTCAGCAGAAGGTAAGCAGCCTCTTCTCCTGTCGAGGTCCACGCCTGGGTCATCCTCAGCGGTGGTGGGGACGGTATGTGGTTTCTATGCCTGCGTGACTCTGTGCTGCCCCGTTTCATCTGCATGGGCAAAAAAGAGCTTTTTGAGAGGCACTCGAGGCCTGCGGGTATTGGCATAAACATGTTGTTGGTTGGTTTTAAGAGTTACTGCAATTGTTTTTTTAATTTTTCTATTTTTTTTTTTTTCTGTTTGACAAGCTGTTACCCGCCCAGAGTAGTGCTGTGACGCTAACGGGAGCGGGATACAAATTGAATGAATGAATAAATAAATAAATAAATCAGCTGACCTTGAGAATGCGTTCTGTAGCAGGCATGTGTCCTCTCCTTTGCCGATTCTAAGAGGCAGCAGAACCAGAGCTTTACATTTTTGAGGAGTCGGCCAAAGACTTTGAGAAGGTGGTTTGTAGTGAGGAACCCAGGCCTGTCCCTGGGATGCTAGTTGTCCACAATAAAGTGCTGTTCATTGTCCAAAAATGGCAACACCTATTTTGTAAGCAGAAACAATGGTTACTGGTCTTGCTCACTTTGCCAGTGAGGTGTGTTGACCATGTTACCTGTAGTTTCAGAAGATGGCAAGATGAGTTACAAAATTAGTAACAGGGTGTCTCTCTCAGGTCAGCATCTGTTGATGACAAAGCACGCCAAGTTTTGAGTTACACAGAATTTCCATGAGGTAGGATGAGAGGGCAGCGACTTGCTTTCTTCCTGAGAAGAATTCTGTGTAACTAGGGAACATGGCTGCGGCAGGGCCAGGGGACATTGCTTCTGACCCAAGGAGAAGGATTCTCTTTCAGAATTAGTGATCTGCCAATAGTTGGCCAATCTGATCCACCTGCCACTCCAATGGAGATGTGTCTCCTTTGTCTTCCTCCCCCCCCCCCAAAGGTTTTTGACGTGCGCGTGAATGGCCACGTAGTGGTGAAAGACTTGGACATCTTTGACAGAGTTGGACACAGCACAGCGCATGATGAGATCATTCCTATTAGCATCAAGAAGGGGAAGCTGAGTGTCCAAGGAGAAGTTTCAACATTCACGGGAAAGCTTAACATTGAGTTTGTCAAGGTAATGACAGCCCTTGGTCTGCAGATGCCCAGAGTGCGCTCTCTCTCGCTCCCTCATTCACTCTGTTTTTCATGTTGCAGAAGGTATATAAGGTTCACAGTTGATTACCATCTGCAAGATAGATTTGCTCATCCCTCCTTTTTTGCTAAGCCTTCTGCAAGGACACGCGCACGCACACACAAAATGTGGTGCAGCCCAGCCTGAAAAAGCAAAGCGTGCTGCTTATATACCGCCCCATAGCGCTTCAAGCACTCTCTGGGCGGTTTACAAGTTAATTATGCAGGCTACACATTGCCTCCCCAGTGAGCTGGGTACTCATTTTACCAACCTCGGAAGGATAGAAGGCTGAGTCAACCTTGAGCCGGCTACCTGGGATTGAACCCCAGGTCGTGAGCACAGTTTTAGCTGCAGTACAGCAGTTTAACCACTGCACCACGAGGCTCTTCTGAAGAAACCTTGCCCAGAATCTCAGGAGAGGCTTAGTTCTGAATGGTGAGGCATTGCCAAAAACAGATCAACAGGTTTTGCCTCTTTCCTGTGCATGCCTCTGTATTTACGCAAGGAGCTGCCATCCATTCATGCTAGGAAATGTGAAGTACACTGTGCTTCACACACATACACACACCCTCAAGGAGAGTTACAAGCTTTATCCTGAGAGGATGGTGCATCCGTGTCAATGGGAATTGACATTAAGACCAGTATCTTAGGATAAAAGCAGCCATGATTTAATGTTCGAGCTGGTTTAGGACATGCATGAACAAGAACTTTGGAAACTTTGTTTCAGTCACTACTTTTTATTATTTCAAGTTGCTTGGATGTAACACAGTTGTCCTCCGCTCCCTTATGTGTAATTGTACAGTGGTATTCTCAAACTGGGGCTTCTTGACTCATAAATGTAAATAGGCAGCTTCTGTTCCCACCCCACATTACAGTATATGGGTGATCAGAGGCCAGGCTTGTGGCATGCTGGCTTTCTGTCTGTGATTTCACAACAAATGAAGACCCAGTTAAAATAATAATAATACATTAAGTTTCCAGTTGAGGATGTAAAGTTGAGCTTCAAAAACCTCTAGGTAAGCGGAGCCAAGGTCTAACTCAGTATTGGACAGCTTCTAACATCCCAAAATGGCATGCCGTTCTGGATAAATTGGTGGTAATGGATGATCCTGACCTGTGGTGCTTTTGTTTCCCCTGCAGGGGTACTATGATAATCCCAAAATCTGCGCACTCTACGTTCTTGCGGGCACAGTGGACGGTGAGTGTTTCCATCGTCCCTCCCATGTCCACCTGGTCTTTCGCCTTGTAGCCAGTCAAGATGTATCTTTCCCCAGGTGACTGTTTGGGGGGGGGGGGGGGGAGGATCTGAATGGCTGCTTACCAGCAACGGTGTCACGGCCTTAGGCCCCGTTCTGGTGCCGCCTCCCGCCCAGTGGCTTGCGCTGTGCATTCAGAGGCTCAGGTTGTCTCTTTCTGGCTCCAAAGTGCTTTTTGCAGCTGCTCTGCCTGATCAGTTGACTTTCCTGCCTGCTGCTGGCCACTGACTCCTGAGGGACCCACCAGCCTTGCTCTGCTTGAAGCATCCCAGGCCTACTTGGTTGGTCATTACAGACCCCTATTCTGCTTCTCTATTCTGCCCCGGGTTGTCCTCCTGAAAAGCATTTGCCACAGAAGAGGAGCAGGAAAAGACCCTGACACACTGCCTGAGGGGTTCCCAGAGGTGTCCAGTTGTCTACCGGGTGGGTGGGACCAGTGCCCCAGAGGGGACTGTGGTCTGAAGTAGCTGCAGGGATGTTTTTTGTGTTCTGCCCTAAAAACATAAATCCTGTAACGTGTGGATCTCTGGACGTGTGCCTAAGTGCTTGCTTGCCCAGTCAAATCTTGTGCAGGCCAGACTCCGGCTTTTCGGTGCTGGCTGGTTTGGATATCGGTAGTTAAGCTTTTGAAGAATCATTTGGAGAAGCACGTAAAGTGCCCTCCTCCAGATGGACTGGGGGGGGGAGAGAAACAGGCATGGGCTGGGGGCATTCCTTGACTTGCTGGCCTTTGAAGAGTGGGGGGGGGGAATCAAACCTGGAAACTCCCCCCCTGCCCTCACTGCGTTTTGCCTGATGGTCCCACTTGTGGCTTCTCTTACACATCAGGTAGAAGCAAACCTGGTTAGGCTCTCCTCTATACGCAAAAAGTAGCTGTGTATCTCTGGGTGACACTACAAGCCTCAGAAACATTCACATCGAGCCACCATCAGCACATGGTTTAAATACGAAACGTGTGAAAGGTTTCTCCTTAGCCTTGAGGACTTTGAGCGTATCTTCACTAGGCCGTTACAGCAGAGTGAGGCCTTTTTAACTGCTGTGGTTCCATCTTACGGAATCCAGGGATTTGCGAAGTGCTTGGAGTCCTCTTTCCTAATGCAGAGAGGTGAAGCTCTGAAGCTCTCCTGGGGACCTGGCCAAGTCCTGCCCCAAGAAAACCTTGGCCGTGGGAGTGGGCTCAGACGGCTAGAACTGTGTAAAACATGCACCTCCTTAGCCCAAGGACTCCTGTTTTGTTTTATGTGATGGAAACCCTGGTGTGATTCCCTCCCGCAGATGTTCCGAAGCTGCAGCCCCACCCGGGCCTGGAAAAAAAAGAGGAGGAAGAAGAGGAAGAGGAGTATGAAGAGGGATCCAGCACTAAAAAGCAGGCCAATAAGAACCGGGTCCAGTCAGGGCCCCGCACACCAAACCCCTATGCCTCGGACAACAGCAGCCTCATGTTCCCTATCTTAGTGGCCTTTGGTGTCTTCATTCCCACCCTCTTCTGCCTGTGCCGGTTGTGAGAGAGAGACAAGGCTAGCCTGGCACGACGGACGGCGGGCTGGAGAGGAGGAGGAGTCCTACCAAGCATGGTGGCTGTTCTGGCTTCTCCACGTTCCTCGTAATTTAAGGAAAATAAAAGTTTGCTCAGAAGCAGCAGCAGGTACAAGAAGAGAGCGCTTGGGCCGCTCTCTTTGGCCAACGTCTCCTTCCTGTCCACCTCAGCAGCCCCGTGGGCCCCATCCGGCTGGGCCACGAGCAGCCGCCTTCCCTGCCCGGAGAGCCTTGGAGCAAAAACTGTGTCCTCCTGGTGGTCAGAATGCGGATGAACTGCATTCCCAGCCAAAAGCAAGATGGAGTCCGAGGAAGGAGGGGAGGGGAGGGGATGCCGCCCTAGGGACAAGGAGATTTTGCCCGGTGTTGATCTTTGGCTGGCCTGATTCACATAAGTGCTGGACCTGCCAGGAGGGTGGCAGGCTTCTCCTTGACCTCTGCTGGAAAGTTCATGACTCAACCCATGGTACTTGTTTTCTGTTCTGAAAAGAAAAGGCCCAGCCCTTGCTGTTTTGTCTCTGGTTGCTGGAGCCTTTGGGTCCTGGAACAGGATGAACAGGTTGCCCTTGTTCCACCGCCCTGCCTGGGAGAGACTTTATTGCTCAGGTCCCTGTGGCATCCAGCCGACTGCCCCGGAAAGGGTTCAGGTTCAGGCAGGCCGTTTCCTTTGTGGTTGTGCTGACTCTTGACACTGAAGCCTTTGGTTGTCCTTTGGGGGATTTCCTCCCCCCCTCCCTCCCTCCGCCACACACACACACACACACACATCCCGCTCCACGAGTTCCCTTTAACGGCCCTTTGGTTGGTTCTTTCCCCACATGTTGGTTTCACTCTTAGGAAACACCCTGTCCCCCATGCCCTGTCACCCTGATGAGAACATGGTGTGTAGAAGCCTCCACGTTCTCAACACATGTGGTGCGTTGAGGCCAAAGCTCCCAGGGCAATCTAGAATTGTAGGGCGATCTTTTTTCCCAGTGGCCTTTTAATTTTGTAGTCAGACGATGTGCCACTTTTTGAGCTGAAGTCATCATCCTTTTTGTTGCTGAACCAGCTCCTTCACAAGGAAACCTTAAGCCTAGTTTTGTTGCCAGAGTTGGTGTGGGGAGATTTGGGGTTTGTTTGGGTTTTGTTTTTTTAGATTGACTGGAAAGCTGAGTTGCGGGCATGGTTTTTGGAAGGGCGAGAGAGAATTCACGTCAGTTTCATTGGCTTCAGTGGCCACCCGTTTCCGTGGGAGATTTTGTTTTATGGCCCCTGAGGGAGCAACAGCCCTTGAAATATAAATTTTAAATTGCCACTCACTGGGCTACCAAAATGTCTACAGTGCAGTGAAAGAAGAGAGAGTCCAGTAGGCGTTTTGACAGAGGGTTTGCACGTGGCCAAGAGGGGTGCTGCCTTATTGCTTTTATAGGGTAGGAAGATCTATGAGTTCTGACCTGGAGTCCTGTGATCCTCTTTCAGAGTCACAGGCTTGCCAGGGGCCTTCCTGATGTATTTCCCCAGTGAAAACCAAGCGACTTGTCACCCTCTCTCCGCCATGAGTTTTTGTGGCTTTCTGGTTCGGGACTGTTGGCATTGAAGGGAGAATGGTATTCCTAGCTTGGGCAGGAGACACGAGGCACGCAGCCTAGATTAAAGCTTCTCACTGTTTCACCTTGAGGGATGTCTCCCTGGGTCTGATGGACAAAACCGGGTGGCTCTTGTTGCACGTTAGGTGTAGGGAACGGCTCAGTCCTTGGTGGCCGGAGCCCCAGAGTTGCCTTTTTCTGCAGGTACCTTTCATCCCTCAGGCCTGGCTCGTCACCTGGGGGAGATCTACTCCGTGTCACCCAGGGTGGTTGATCCAACTTGTAGTACCCACTGTTAATGCTTTTACCTTCATGCCGTTTGTTAAAATGAGCCGCTTGAGATTGTCGAAGGGAGAGTGTTTTCTTCTCCGTTCTGCTGCCATGCAGAAGAGTGGCCCAGGCCTGGGGAGTCCTCAGCCTTGACTGCGTACTTTGCCTTCCTCTTCAGAATCCCCAAATATTTGGAATTTGTTCCGACACCTGTTCTTTGGTACGTGCCTCCAAGCCTTGCTCCTACCTTCCAGCTACATTTCCCGAAAGGGGAGTCGCATCTAAGCAGGGGTGGGCTTTCACATTGGCAAGCAAAGCTTGAAACTCCAGCGGTTCTTTCCACCCAGCACAAAGCCTCGTAATTTAAGAACGCTTCCTAGGTTAGCTTTCCGAGCGTTGGCTTCAAAGTAAGCAGCATTCTTTAAAATGAAAACAGAAGCGAGGGACCCCACCCCACCCTCTTCCTATTCTGTTTTTGTTTTCCTCCGTTGCAGAACCTCATTGAGCACCTTGCAAACGCTGGCAGGGATTTGGTACAGTCCTTCATTGTCGTCTGCTTTTTCTCCTCATGGCTCTAGGCATTGTTTGACGAGGACAGGAAGGAAGCGTGGAATTTCTTAAAACCCTCTGGAGCACTTGCTTTGAAAGCCGCGCGGAGTCGTTCTCACTGTCGACTCTTGAGAGCAGGTGGCTAATATGGGAATTCAGGTACATGGGGGGGGCAGTGGAGGAGGGCGGTTTTTCCTTGATACTGTACATACGGTCAAATCATCTTCAAACAGTCGCCATTTTGTAGCCGCTTATTAGGGGCCGTTCTCAATTTAAGAAATAAAGCAGAATAACAAGTATATGCCAAAGGTGGCCTGGTTTTTGCCTTTAGCGTTGCGACCGTCCATCCTAGGCAGATCATCTTATTCCCTCTATGAGGGCAGAAGTACAGTGAAGAGGGCCCGGGGCAGCTCTTCCCAGAAGAAAGCTGTATCCCCACATTTATGTGTCCACACCCTTTGGAGCAAAGAGAGGGACGCAGTTTGCTCCCAAGTTGGTCTCCCCTTCTCTCCAGTCTTGAATGGCTTCCATACTTTGAAGAGTTGGGGGAGTGCAATTTCCCCAAATGATTACAGGTTCTCTTCTGTCCCCTTTGGATGAAGGTTTACTCCTCCCTTAAGGAGAAGAGACCATTTCCTGTGAGGCCTGCTTTGGCCCTGGACAGTGTGGAAAGCGGGAGAGATCAGAGGCAGGCTTCTGACTTGCAAGACAGTTATGCTCTGTGAAGGAGTACTGTGAGTTCATAAAGACGGCAAAAGGCTGAGGAGCCTTCATGCTACCGGTTGGTGTAAAAGGTTCTCTAAGCTAAATACTACACAAGAGGGCGAGGTTTCTCCGTTCCTGACTCTTGTGCCTGATACCTGAAGGGGGAGAAGTAGGAAAAAGTCTCCGTGCGCTCATCCATCATCCCTTTACCCTGTAGAGATGGATTCAAGTGTGAAACCACCCTTCCTTGGCAGATGAGAGGCCCTTCCTTTGAGCACACGGAGAGGACTGAGGATGTTTGCCCCTCCTGAATTCGGTCCCCTGCCTGGCATGTTCAATCACCAGCGTTTGAACGCAGGAGGCGGCTGAGAGGTGTCTTCTCAGTTTGGGGAGACGTGACAGGTGGAAATTAGAGGGATGCCAAAGTTAAACTGGCCTGGGTGTGTGTTTGTGCCTTTTAGACAGTGTTTCAGGTAGTGAGAGGAGGATGCTTTACTTGGAAAGAAGCTTCTGTTTTAAGGAACTTCTGTTTCCTCTTTTAAAAAAAAAAAAAAAAAAAAAACCACCACCACCACCCTGGAGCATTCATTGCTAGGAGAAGCTGTCCCTTTTGAGCCAGACTGCTCCTCCGCCCGCAGAAGGTCAGAAAGCTAAGGCTTTGTGACTTATGCTCTCTGTGTTGAGATGTCACAACCGTAAGGTCAAGGCGGCCTCTCTTTCTGCCTAGTCAGGAGAAGAAAAGAGGGGAGCTGCCAAAAGTTGTGGCGACGTGTGTCGCCCTTGACAACCTTCCTCTCTGTGTGAATGACAGAAGAGAAACCCCTCTCGTCCCACGCCACTCGTCTCTCTCAGCAGAACTCCGGAGTCCTTTGTGAAAGAGACTGAAATACTCCCCATCTATGAGATGTGAAGAAATCGTAATTAATGCAACTCTGATGCACGGCTTTGGCAGCATCACTCCTGAGCGCCAGGACAGGCCAGCGTGATGCTGTGGGCTGTCGTGACTTACTGAGTCTCTATCGGCCAGTCATGGAGCTCCCTCCAGTTTCCACCCAGCCGTTGGAATGCAGCCTTGTTGTTGCACTGAGAACCTTGAGCCGTTCTCTCCATGCTGGATGACTACTCGATGCTAGCCTCAGGCACTGCAAGGCAGCTAAGTGTTGCTCCTACTCCCCCTCCCCAGGCGGTGACACCCCTGCCCCCCCCCCCCCCCGATCTAGTCATGACTTTCTGTCCAGGCAGCTACTTTGGGAGTCAAGTTGCCTTCTGTGATTGTGCAGCTCGGATACAGCTGGTCAAGCGCCAGCCTTGGGTTATCCTTTGCTAGAGGTGCTTTCACCCAATTCCTGTAGTCTTCTTCTTCCCCTGCGCCATAGTAACAGGCCAGCGATTGGGACCGTGTGGTTTGTCACTGTTTGCTCAGAGGCACGAGTTGACGGAGCCCCCTCTGGAAGCCCAGCTTGAGGCTGAGAAGACAAGGGAAGTTAGCTTCTAGAGGAGGCCTCCCTCTTTGCCTGGCTGGGAAGCAAAAGCCTTGCCTACTGGATATCCACAAGGGGAGATAAGCAGTTAACCAGGGAGTGGAGGTCCCTCCAGGGCTTGAGGGATAGGATTTGGCACAGACTGAACTTCTTCCTTCGGCAAAGGAAGATGGTAGGACCAAAATAGTATTGGAACCTGCAATGTTTATTCTTTTCCCTGGTGGGAGGAGAGGAAGTCTTGAGTAAATAGACTATTGTGTTAAAGTCTCCAAGCTTCCTGGTTTTGGAGGGTGCTGAAAGGGGAGTGGAATGTAGGACCATTGAACCAGATTGCATGTTCATTAGCCCAGGCGCTCAGCTTCAGCTGACGGGTGGCATCGATGTAGAGAGAATGTCAGCAGCCTCTGACCCACCCACCCCTTCCAAGCCCAGATGGACGTAAGGCCTGTATCTTGGGGAGGGGGGAGGAATGGAGAGGGGGGAAAAAAAAGATATTTCAAGGGTCATTCCTAGTCAGTGAGGGTCCTTGTGTGTCCTCGTTGATAGGATGTGTTTTTGAAAAAACAACACTCCCTCCCCACTGCCTTACAATGACCTCTTTAGGAAGGGAAGGCCAGTGTGACCCCTGCTGACTCCAAGATGCCTGGGCAGACGCTCAGTCCTCCTGGTGAGGTTCCCTGGAAGCGGAGTCCTGGCCACAGGACATCTTTCTTCGTAGGCAGAAATGTTTCACTACTCGTCCAGGTAGCGACTGAATAGCCTGTTCAGACCAGGGGGAACTGAAGCCAACATGGAGGAGATATCAGGGGGTCTCCTACCAACTCTCCTCAGACTGAAGAAGCTCCTTGGATGAGTAGCCAAACGTTTCAACCTCATGAGAAAGAAGTCCTGGGGCTCAACTTTCAGATGCTGCCTCCAAGGTCTGTCCTCTGAAAGAAAGCCAGGCAGTTTGCATGGGTTCAGAGAACTGGCAGGCATCTTGAACGCTGAATTATAAATGGGACGTTTCGGAAGGCGCTTACCCCTTGCAGGAACAGGGGATGCCACATGTCCCCATTCCCTGAGGATCATCATCTACCCACCTCCCCATGCCTGCCGGCACACTTGCCCAAGGAGACATGTGAGTGAGGATTATGGGAGAGGAAGAAACAAAGCCGTTATCTGTAGGACCAGCCAGGGTACCTTTGAAGAAGCCTCCTTTCAAGGTCTGTGCAATGCCGTTGAGCCAGTCTGGGGTCTGCTGACCCCTTAGGTCATGCCTACGTCTGCAAAAACTGAGACACACAGCTCCAGAACTTGAGTAAGGGGATGATTCAGAAGTTGTTTATCGGCCTGTTTTAGTTCTCCTGGCGCTACTTTATTGGGACGTAGCACCCATGTCTTAGGGGTGTGCAGGAAGGGGTTTTTTTGGGTGTCTTTAGGGAGTACCTTTCTGAGAGAGATTGGAGTTGTTCCAGAGAAAAGGCATGAATTTAAATGAAAAGTGTCATCTAAACAGGGTCACATGTGGAGCTTTTCCATCACGCTCGAAAGCTTGAGAGGAGGTAGAGCCTCTTTGAATGGCTGAAAGCCCCAGTTCCCAGATAGATGCCTGGGGGAGGACCATCCCCTCTTCAACTCTGCAAGTGGTGCACACTGGACTCGGCTCATTCCTTTTTTGGATTTGTGCCCGTGCTTGGCCACAATGGCCTGACGTGCTTTTCAGGGAGACAATTCGATCTTTTAGGTCAGACAGATGTAAACCTCATGGTCACAAGCTTTAGCTACAGTAGATGGGATCCATTTCCTTAATCGTCATTCTTCGTCTGCATTGCCAAAGCTAATAGGCAGTTTTGAAGGAGGAGGAGGTTCGTCACGGCCCCCTGGCATTATGCCTTTGATCATTTGCAGTGATCCTTTTTTGTAGTGTGTATTTAAAATCAAGCTTGGGCAAAGGGTGTAAAAAGCACAGATTCCAAGGTCTGATCGCATTGCCTGGGCAAAATGATTCTTTTCATGGGGACACAGAAGGAATATCGAGGAGATGTTCCCAGTTGGTTTCTCTAGTCCTTACCCTCCCCCCCCTCTTTTTTCGGTACATTTAGCTTGTTTTGTTTTTTAAATCTTGTTCTTTCTCTCTCTCTCTCTCTCTCTTTCTTTCTTTCTCCCAGGATGTCTGGTTGAGGGAAATATTCTGAAATATACTGCCTGGCAGTTTTAACCAGCAGTGCGTTAAAATAAATAAAACATAATTATATTGTCACTCACATGAATTGGTGCTTTCTTTTTTTAAAAAAAAGTGGGGGTGCCTGTCTTTATGTCAGAAAAGATTTTAATAGCTTTCAGCTGCATGGAGCTGAAGGTGGAAACAGCACGGCAGCAGCTGTTCAAGGCCACCAAATAGACTTCATAGAACATCCCATTCCCAGAACAAGAACCCTGCATCCAAGTGGCTGTGGGGGATATTTTGGAGGGAGTGTGTTGTGTCCTGTGGTCATGCATCCCCGTGGGTACCAAAGAGGCAGCTGATGTATTCACCCTTGGGGAAGCAGGTCTACATCCTTTCCAAATCGCTGGTGGACTTGCTGAAGGAGCTTCGGCCAAGGCCACGTTTCTATCCCTTATTGACAGACATGGAATCCTAGAAGAACGGAGTTGGGAGGGGGCCTCTAAGGCTATTGAGTCCAACCTTCTCAAGGCAGGAATCCAAACCAAAGCAGACCCGGCAGAGGGTGGTCCAGTTTTCTTTTGAGTTCCTCTGGTGTTGGAGGGCTCACCACCTCCCGAGGTCATGGATTCCATTGTCGTACTGCTCTAACAGTCAGGAGATTTTTCCTGATCTTCAGCCTAAATCTGGCTTCCTGTCGCTTGAGCCCAGTATTATGTGTCCTGCCTGCACTCTGGGATGACTGGCTGGTTTAAACCTTTCCTCAGCCTCTGGCTAAGTAGAGATGCTGACGCTCACTTGGTTTGACTCCTAAGGTCTGCTTCCCTGCCTCACCTCCACCGTCCTGGGTAGACATGGACCTCCTGGAAGGCGTACGAGACCTGATCCCTTTTGTCCCTGACATCTTGTAGCGAGGAGAGAGAGGCCAGCCCGGACGACCTGTCTGCTGGCATGCGGAACCTTCCACCTGTTGAGCTCCATGCCTCCCTCCTCCTCTCTGTTTTGGGTCAGGGACCGACCACGTCATTTTGGAGGTATTTTGTCATCCTTTATCCTGTGGTGCACTGATCTGTCACGGGTGGGATGTCCCTGCCTTAACACAGTACTACTGGTAGCACAAGAAATTTATCTCAGACTTCCCTTTTTTAAAAACTTGGGAGAGGTCAAAAAGCAAAAACAAACAAAAGGGAGTAAATGGGGTTTGGTTTTTTAAAAAATAAATGGTTGCCATAGTAAAGGTGGCAGACACCATTTCCAATGAGAAATGTGGGGGAAACGGTGTGGCTTCGGATGATTTCTACTGCTTATTTGACCTGTGGGGTGGGTGATCTGTTCCTCTGTTCAGGTGCAGCCGCAGACTACAGGAGTGTCCTCCGGAATTTAATCAGCACATTGAGCTTGGGGTTGCGTAACATTTTATTGGATTGTGAGAAACACCCAAACGAGGACGGCTTGTGTTTGCAAGTTTCAGTGGTCCAGTAAAGCCATGACCCATCTCCAGAGTTTGGGCACGTTGGTCTGGAAGCTCTTGGCTCCAGAGATGGCTGTAATTAGCCATTATTAAACAGCAGATAAATGGGGCGGAAGAGGCTCAGAGCCCATCCAGCCCCATCGGACGCGCCCCAGGGCCCCAAAACATGGCTATATCTGCCAATGGCCGGAGCATGCCCACCTAGCTGTACAGGCGCTGGAGGGTTGGCAGTCTCGAGAGGGGGAAGTTGGCCATCCCTGGGTTTAACCAGTTGGGTCTGCCACGTCTCTCTCTCTCTCCCCCCCCCCCCCCAGCCCTCCACCTTCCAAGGTTTGTGGGTCCAGGCTGGGTGGAGGCTTCTGGGAAGCTGCCGCCCTGCCCCGCCCTGCAAAACAACAGTTCCAAGCTTCCAAGGTCGGTCGATGAGGGTTGGCATCCCGGGTCAGCAACCCGGCAGCGCTGCATCTCCCTTCCCAAAGCCGGACCGGGGCCGACCCTGCTTAGCTTCGCAGCCTCTCGCGCGCGCTTGCGCCGGCGGCGTGGCCCGCCCTCCCCTCCGGCGTGCGTCCTGACGTCCGTTGAGCCACGCCCCCTGGCTCCCATAGTTACCGGCGGCGGCGGCGGCCATCTTGGCGGCGGGGCCGCGGCGGTCCCGGGGATGAGCGGCTCGAAGCCCAGGGTGGCTCCGGCCGGGGCCGGCGGAGGGGCGCTGGGGCGGCTTCGCGGGCGGAGGGCCTCCGGGGACGCCTCGCCCGCTGCCGCTGCTGCCGCCGCCGCGGGGGCTCCGTTGAGGGCCGTCGTGCCGCGCACCGAGGCGGAGCTGCTGGCCCTCGAGACCGTCCGGGCCGAGCACGTCCTGGGGCTCAGCCGCGTCACCGAGAGTGAGTGGCTTCGGGGGGTATGGGGGTCCCCGAGAGAGAGAAGGGGGGGTCACCCCGGGATCAAAGGGAATTGGGGAGGGGGGAGGGGTTGCAGCCTCACGGTTATGCTCCAAAGAGGGCCCCCTCCCCGCACGCACACACACACACACACACACACGTGTCCTTCCAGGGTCTGGGCCTTGAATGGGGCTCGTGGGGAGCCCCTTTGAGAAAGAAAAGGGAAAAGCGCGCCGGGGGGGGGGGCAGAGAGAAAAGCAGGGTCGGTAGGAAGGAAGCCCTCTTTCCCTCCCCAAAGAAAAACCCCCACCATCACTGAGAGGGGCCCCCCCTCAAGACCCTGTGGGGGGTCCCCAAGGGTTTGACCTTTCCCACCTGCACACCCCAGAAAGGGACCCAGAAAGGTCCAGGTCGTGACCCCGCCGCCAAGCAGCCCAGGATTTCGTTCCCATGGCTCTGCTCGACACGGGTGCGCTGCGTGTGGGTATGGCTCTGCCCCAATGCAGATGGCCCGTATTTTTTCCCCCTGGCATCCTCCTTTCGCTCTGGAGATCTCCCTCCTCCGCCTTCCAGGGCCCAGGCAGGCCTTCCTTTTCAGCAGCAGCTCAAGAGGATCCTGTTCCTAAGGAAGGGATGGAGGTGAAGAGGCTCTGGCAGATTTCTGGGGGACCCTCCCGCTGCCCTGCTCCAAAGAGCTCCCTCTTGGGGTCGTGAGCCCTGGGTGCAAAATGCAAACCCCTTGCCCGTCGCTCAGCGAGATTCGGTCTCCAGCTGAGGAGCCAGAGGTTGGGAGTTCGATTCCTCACTGGGCCTCCTTGTGAGGGACTGGACTTGATGATCCAGAGGGTCCCTTCCAGCTCTGCCGTTGTAAGATGATGAAGAACCACACAAGGGGTGCAAGGAACAGAGACGCACACGCACACACACCACCAGTTTTTGCAGCACAGTCTACCCTGGCTCACACTCAGTTTTCCAAAGTTTTGAGCTGCTGCTGATGAATTGGGCTTTTGAAGTCTCTGAAAACATCAGCCACCTAATGCTTGTTAATCTTTAAGGTGCTACAGCGCTGTAGAACTCTTATGGCAGAAATCCAGTTGCGAGCCCCCACTACATCAAGACCCGTTAAACCAAGGGCATTTGCATAAATGGTGGGTTTTGAAAGAGCCCATTGTCCACTCGCTCTCAATGCCATTTTTGTTTCTCTTTTTCCTAGATTATTTGTGCCGACTAGAGGACAACATCTACAGTATTGACTTCACCAAGTTCAAGATCCGTGACCTAGAGACTGGGACGGTGCTATTTGAAATCGCCAAACCTTCAGCTTTAGGTGAGTGGGCCGAGGGAAATTGGGAACCGAGTTCCGAACATGACATTTTGAAAGGAACAACTTCTTTTTTTCGCTTATTTCGATCAGCAGCTGATAAGCTATATTTACTGTGATCCTGTCTGCAGAAGCAACTCATTACTGGTGTGTTAATGTTATCGGTCCCCTCACATCTGCAAGTTTTTGTTTAACATTGAAAAGCATCTCCGGCCACCAAGGATCTCCGGCTGTAGGACCCAAAGGTTGCGGCAGCCGTCCACCTTTTGCTGTGGGATGAAACCCAAGCTGCTTTCCCACCCTTTGGTTTAAACTCACACCCAAGCTGTCCAGTTCTGCCAACAGCGTAAAAGCCATTGTTGGTATCCTCAAATTAGAGGGAAGGGGAACAAAACAGAAGACATAACAGAAGAAAGAATGAGGGAAACCAAGGTCAGTTCTCAGCAAGGCTGCAGGGAGACCTAAAAGGAGTAATGTGAGAATCCGCTGTTCTCATTGCCAGAAAAAAGAATTTCTGTGGATGTTTTTCCTTCTATCATTGATGGCCAGAAGCAGCTAGTTGCTTTATAACACCTTACTTGTAACTCATGGAAAATGGGTGTGGTATGCAAAAGCTGAGGTCCAGCTAGCCACAAGAAATTTCTTGCACCGCGTTGCAGAGACACAGTATTGGTGTGCTTGGATTTTTTTGGTCTCTCCACTTATTTTCGTTGATCTGCGTACTGGTTTTTCTCCCCGAACCATGAGAGAAGGTGGCTAGGAGCATCAGGATTGGAACCAGTGCAGATCAAAACAGACCCAAAGTGATGGCAGCTTGCAGTTCAACCAGTTACAGTATTAAACTGTTGAGAAGGAGTTTCAAAACATGTCAACACAAAAGTGCAGCACCGACACACACGCACACACACACACCCTCCTTCCTTGGCAGCCGCTCAGTTGCCAAAAGCCTGCCTGAATGAAAAGACCATTTCCCAGCCCATAGTAGCAGAATCCTCTTCTTCTACACAAGCCTCACTTAAACTGCCTTGCTTTGCACTTCCAATTCACTTCACTAGGCCTTCCTCACGGGGAGAATCTGCACGGATCGTGTCCTGCAAGCCAGATCTCTTTCTGGGTGCCATTAAAGATGGTGGTTCACCCAACTGATCAACTCTGGGCTGCATCGTAGCTTCTCGCAGCTGCAGCAGGCATTGAATTTGTGTAGGTGGGCCTAGAGGAGCAGCAGTAGTTTGTTAAGAAGCCGCTTACACGGTTGCAAGAGCATTGCTTCGTTACTGACTCTGTAAGGATCCTTTCTCACAGACCAAGAGGATGATGAAAATGAGGTTGGAGAGGTGGACGCCAGTGCAGGGCGCTTTGTTCGCTACCAGTTCACTCCCGCCTTCCTGCGTCTCCGGACAGTCGGTGCAACGTAAGTACCTTTCGTACGGAATAGGGTGGAGCATGGCCGTTACCCACATAGCCAAAGCTGGTTGGCCTGTCTTTTGGTTGAGGAAGAGTCAGAGGCTGGAACGCCAGCCTTAATTCTGAGCTAAGCAAGTTCAGCAGTTCATGAAGTTGGAGAGGCCTTGAGCTGCGTTCAGACCTCTGGGTACACGGTGCTTTTAGATTATGATGCATAATTCTGAAGCATGAAAAGCTGCCTTTTCCAGTCCATATGAATTGAACTTAACATGCCTGACTTCTGCTGTCTAGCATGAGTTTGCAATTTTTTATTGTTTTGTATAAATGCTTCACCCTTCTTCGAGGCAGAATGAGGGGTTATATATCACTCCTGGTGAAGCAGTTCTTTCTTCAGTCATGTTGTCTTTTTATCCTACTGTTTCTAAGTAAAAAATGGAATCGGCCAAGCTGATGCTGTTTTGTATGCTTTTATTTAATCCAAATTTCATATACAGGGAAACAGTCACGTCCAAAATATTAAAAACTTATAGCCATAAAATACTGTAATCAGAAACAGATATTTCAGCCTCAAGCTAAAATGTAAAGCATATAATGCATAGCCTTCAGCAGCAAACCTGAGTATAGGAACCCTTGTACAACATGCTGTCACTCAACTCTGTTTTTGTTGCTTTTCTGAAACGGCAGTGGTACTGTTAAGGCCACTTATCTAGTGGAAGGAGCCCAAAACATCTCTCTGCATATATCGCATGCATTTATTTTCCAGTCCTAGGAGAGTCAAGCCATTTTAAAAACAGCAAAGCAACGTTGAAGGCTTCACACAAGTAGAATTTGTTGGAATTTGACATGTGAGGAATTGCACCCTAAAGTCCCAACCTTTGATCGCTGAAAATTATTTTCTTCAGATACTTCAGCAAACCATGCTCAACTGTTAGGAACAGTACACAGTTTTTGAGAGCAAACACTGCTGTCTTCAGGAATTGGAATCTGTAGACGGTCCCCTTTTTTTGTGCCGGTGGGACATCTATTTATTTATTTATACATCTACAGCTCTGGCCTTTGCTCTGCATAGCACAAACGTGTGTAGCCCTGTGTCCTGGGTCTTTGCTTAACCTCAGTGCCACCTCCCTTGTGTTATGTAACTTAAGACCTCCACTTCTTTGCCTCCTCTTCTTCTCCTGGCTCCTGTTTTTCCACAGGGTGGAGTTCACCGTGGGAGACAAGCCCGTATCCAACTTCCGTATGATTGAGAGGCACTACTTCCAAGACCGGCTTCTCAAGAATTTTGACTTTGACTTTGGC
This sequence comes from Intellagama lesueurii, assembly GCA_037013535.1. Taxonomy (NCBI): domain Eukaryota; kingdom Metazoa; phylum Chordata; class Lepidosauria; order Squamata; family Agamidae; genus Intellagama; species Intellagama lesueurii. Next base: position 13,220,677 of record JBAJHW010000014.1, on the reverse strand, counting down.
TTCTGTATCCCCAACAGCAGGAACACTTGTGAGCACATATATGAGTTTCCCCAGCTTTCAGAAGACCTCAGTAAGTACGCCTAATAAAAGTGTTCCAGGCGCTGGCCTCAAGTCACAGATTGGGCCGGGCAAAATGTGGGTCCCCTCAGCCCTGCACAGATATTAAAATTAAAAAACATATTTTGCTTTGCGGTCAGCATTAAGCAGTGAGCCATTAATAGTGAGGATATTGATGTCCGCTGTGGCTTGGAAGGTCAAGAGTCTCGATCACCTCCAGTGACAAACCTCTTTCTCAGGTTCCTTTTCCTTGGTAATCAATGAGTCCATCAATATCTTTGTTACCTAAGCAGGCTTGGTTCATTTCAGGGGCTTTGCAGACCTTTGCCACTTAAGATATTAAGTCTATAATCTTTTAAGTCATGACTGTGCCATGTGGTGACAGCTGCGAGCAGCGTCTCAGCAGCCCTGTGTCTCTGGTTGCGAGGGGACAGACAGAAACCCTTGGGCTCTGAACAGCTCCTGGGAGCCTCTGGCTGCAGGCTGGATGCTAGCCTGGGCGGATCCTTTGCCGGCCACAACTGGCTGCAAGAAGAGGATTCCCATATGTAAGAAAGGCATTTATTGCGGCCAGTTTCCATTGCATTGGGAGTGATTTCTCCGCATTTCTCTTCCTCGTTTCTTTCTTCCTTAAACGTCACGTTTCCACTTCCCTGTTCACGGTCTGGCTCGCATCCTGCGTCTCTCTCTTGTCCTGAGACTAACACACTTTCCTAGAACAGCAGATGAGCACCAGTTGCTGCTTCCCCTGGTTGCTTCTGCCGGCCCTCTCTGTGATGTTTTTGTGCTGTCAATTTGTGTGTTCTACCAAATACTCTGAAACACAGATAATTTAAGTTACAGAGGGACTGGGAGGATTTATTGCTGTATAATCAGGGACGTGGTGGCGCTGCGGGTTAAACCGCAGAAGCCTCTGTGCTGTAAGGTCTATAGATCTGCAGCTGTAAGATCGAATCCACGTGACGGAGTGAGCGCCCGTCGCTTGTCCCAGCTCCCGCCAACCTAGCGGTTCGAAAGCATGCAAATGCAAGTAGATAAATAGGGACCACCTCGGTGGGAAGGTAACAGCGTTCCGTGTCTAAGTCGCACTGGCCATGTGACCACGGAAGATTGTCTTCGGACAAACGCTGGCTCTATGGCTTGAAAACGGGGATGAGCACCGCTCCCTAGAGTCGAACACGACTGGACAAATTGTCAAGGGGAACCTTTACCTTTACCTAATCAGAAACGTATCTTGTATGAATCTCATGAATTGTCCCTGAACAAATAATAGTTGCTGAATTATAAGGAGATCAGTTTTTCCAAATAATAAGTAACTCATTATTTTTAGCAAGTAACAAAAGGATACGGAGGTCCTGCCATACCACCGAGGCTAATGGACCTTTTCCTTTCCCCTTTGCTGTCTTCCACACAGTCCGCCTGATGATCGAAAACCCCTACGAGACGCGCTCGGACAGCTTCTACTTTGTTGACAACAAGCTGATCATGCACAATAAGGCTGACTACGCCTACAATGGGGGCCAGTAGCCTTTGCCGTGGCTTCCTTGAGACATTGCACTACCCCTGGTCGCCCTGGGCGTGCGGGAGAGGAGCCAAAGAGGCGTCCCCTACTCGGACGCCTCTCTTCCAGAACACCCTGTGCAGTTCAAGACCTGACGTTGAAGGCGCTGACATGGGAACACCTGGGACCATTTTTTTTTTTTAAAGCAAGTGCTTCTGGCAGTCCTGCCCTTTCCTGCGTTGTTCCTTCTGTGGCTTCTGCCTGGTTTCCGTTGGTCTCCTGGTCAGCTCACAGGTCAGGCTGACTGTAAAATGCCCATGGAGGTAGCAGTTCTTCTCTCTGGGAGCTCTTGTTCACTTCCTTTACTCATTCCCTGGCCCTCTTTAAGTCGATTTGGCAGTGCCAGACCATTGCGAGGGGACCAGCGAGCCTGGCCGGTCGCCGTGGCCACCTCCATGGTTCAGCCACGTTGTGACCTTCACAGCCAGTCTCCCCCTCCTGCCTCACAAACCCCACCAGTCAGGGTGGGACTTTAAAATAAGGAGATTCTCTTAAGTTCGCCTGGTACGGAACACTTCCTCCTCATCTTGCCATCTTGAACGTCCCAGAAGCTGCTTGGGGCGCTGCCCGGCCCTCTCTGTGGCTCACACTCCCTGGGCCTCTTGGATCTGGAGGATGAGGCCTTTGAAAGGTGGAAGGCCCTTCTCCGCAGAAGCTTTGCTGCCTCAGGGCTCCTCTTCCGGCTGTGGCTGCCATTCCCTTCTGCTCTTCCCTGGGGAGAGGACAGGAGAAGATCTAGCAGGAGGGGAGGGGGGGAAGGGCTGGAAGACCGTGCCAAGTATCAGGGCAGCTCTTCTAGAGTTTTCTTCTGTCTGCGTTGAAAAGGTCAGAAAGCCTAAAACGTATTAAGGAAAGGGTAGTGTTATCCTGCTGGCATTACCTGTAGCGGTCCTTCAGCCTGTACCAGTAGCGAACTGGTTCCTGGGACACACCTGAGTAGTAGAACGGTTCCCTTTCTCTTGGAAGCAGGGAGACAAGGGACTTGGCCCTTAAGAGAGGCAGCTTCAAGGTTTTTGTCCGGACTCCCCCAGTTTCACTGGCTCTCTGACTTTAAATGTGTGGTCAAGGGCACCCACCAGCTTTTGCCGTTGGAACACGGTTGCGCATGTTGCTTAGGCTCGTAGAGGTGCTGAGAATGGACACGTTGACCAGCACCCGAGTCATTGAGACAGGAACCCTGCCCTCTTGGCCACCAGAGGCCTCCTGATCTTCCCCTTCTCAGAATCCTCCTTGCCGTGATTCAGAGTGAAGGACCCACTTGCTAAGCCAGAAGAGAAGTAGCAGCCTGGGGCGTTTCACGTTCGGAGGCCTTCCTGTCGGCTGCCTGTTGCCCTGTCTGGTGACCAGTGACTGCAGTAAAGCCAGACTACGCAAAAGGGTCCACGTTAGGCTTTTGAGACAAGCCCTTGGCTGGGCCAGGCCGGGAGAGGTGCTGATTTCACCAAAACACATCCTTGGATGGCAGAAGGGGAAGGAGGGTCACAGAAAGAAAGCCTTCCCTGAGTTGAGGTCACACGTTGTTGTTTTAATCTTGAGGGTAGGATAGCTGAACGGTTGGTTCCAAAAGATTAAAGGTGAGAGCAGCAGAGTCACCCGTGTGTGAGGCTGTTGCTTAATGGCTCTTGATTCTTCCTCCATCCACATCCTTTGTGATCTGAGGTTAGGACACCTTCCGGGCCCTTTTCCATTCCTTGCACTGTGACCCAGTTGTTCCCTGGATGGGGATGATGGTACTCCTTTTGCTGCAACCCGCCCAGTCCTTTCCACAGGGAGGTGCCTTGTCTTCTTTTCTCCACCAACACCTAAAAGGAAGCCCTTCCACGTTCCACGAGAGGTGGTGGGGCGTTCTGGGTCCATATGGTGAAACACCAGGTGCCTTTTCCACGTCATTCCATGTCTGCTTGGCTACAAGGCAGTTTGAAGCGGTCTAATAAGCTGAGCAGGTTCTCTGTTGAATACGCTGGCCGTTGGCCCTTTTCTGCGACTTCTGGTCGCGTCTACCCACCCCTGGCCTTTGCCTTTTGACAAGAGTGCCGACATTTCCCACCCGATTCTTGGTCTCCTGCGCCTCCTTTGTCACCGGCTGTCTCAGCAATAAGAAGTGCAGACGGGGGCAGAGAAGTCCTTGTTCCCTCGACCAGGGAATTTCTGTGTATTTCTGTCCTGCTGGCCACCTCCATGGTTGGCGTGCTGAAGAGGTGGCCAGATGTGGTGTTGCCCTCCTGACCAAAGAGTTAGCCCCCCGGGGAAGCACGTTCGAGAGAAGTCTCCATCCAAAGAAAAGGGCTCTTCAGCTTAGAACGCGTAGAAATGGGCCAGTTTTTCAGGGGGTTGCCTCTCTTTGGGGATTTTAATCCCTCCTTCCTTCCCAGAAACTCAGCCATGGCTTGGGTGGCAGGGGACCTTAGGCCCACCCGGTGGATCTGCGCCAAAATGTCTGTCTCTTGGCCTGTTTTTTAGAGCCCTTGTCTTCCTCGTATGCGTCTCCCATCTTGTCCCTGCTAGAGACAGGGGAAAAAACACAGCCCACGAGAGGGATTTTCCTGCTGTCTGTCCCAAACTGGGAGCCTCATTTTACTTCCCTGCTGTAGATGAAGGAGCGACACACAAAACATTTGAAAACGAGATCTTTCCGCAGGGAAAGGAACAGGCTTCCGTTTGGGACGCGTCATTGCCTTAAGGTTGAGCGCAGCCCCTGCAGTGTTTTTATTAAATCTCCAGCTTTACTTTTGCGGGTGGCTGCGACCCTATTCTGCCGGTGGTAGTCTTCAAATGGGCCTAATCCAGGCAACGGAGATCTTTAGCGTTAGCAGTTTTTTTCTTTTTTCACATCTCCACCGACATGCATAGATGGCCGCCTCTGTAGCTTTTTCTTTCCTCGGGTGGGTTTTACAACCCTGTCAAGCCTAGGCAGGGTAGGAGTGGATTTGTCAATTGGGCTGGTTTTTCTGGAGCTTACCAATAAGGACAGTAACAAATAAGGGTCACAGTCTCAGCTTGATGGGTTATCAGCAGAAAGGGGGGGGGGGGGAACTAGCTGAGCACTGTGACGGAACGGTAGGATTTTGCTCCTGGACTCGTCCAGTTGGCTACATGGCTCCAAACCTGTTTCTTCCTCGTTTCCTTTTCAAACGGGCTTTTCATCTCCACAGTGGTCTTCGTTTCCCGGGACCCTTGAAACGGCCAGTTGTTCTTTTTTAAGCTTTGTAACTTCTAGAAAAGATCTCGCAGTTTTATATTTTTCTGTTAAGGTCTATTGTCCCTACAGAATGAGACGCGCGTCAGAGAGGTCTGTGCGAATCCCCAGCGCTACCCACCTGACTGAACCTTTTCCCGTCACGCGGTGTCATGACCTTGTGTTTCCTTTAGATCTACAGTAAACTAGCTGACTTATTTGTATAAAATGTTATTTTGTCACAAGCAATAGTAAATAAAAACAAACAAAACAGAAGTTTTAGGCCCTTCTCTTGCTTGGTTCACGCCACTGCTTCCAAAGGCCACTATCTGTGCAGTTTCTATGGCCGAACTGGAATTTGAACCCAACCTCTCTATTGTCCTAGGCTGGCAGGCTACCCGCTGCGCGACGCTGCCTCTCAAGTTAGCATTTAGGAGAAGTAAGTCTACCGAAGCAAGCCGGAAGGGGCCGGTAGCCAGAAACGGGCCTGAAGATGAGGAGGGGCTTCCAGCACACCTTGTAGCGGAAAGCAGGAGCCCAGCGCTCGGCCCTGCAGAGGAGTGAGTGTGCAAGATGCTCCTCCGCTTGTGAGTGTGGTGGCAGAGGAACTCCCTGCCACCGCGGTTGCAAGACCCTCCAGAGCCTAAGGAAGGAGAAAGGGATCCCTACCCCACAGGAGAAGGAAGGTGTATCGCCGGGAACCCTTCCAAAAAGCGGACAGCTCTCAGGAAAATGGAGCCGAGGCAAGACCGGAGAGTTTCTTGGAGCCAAAAAGCGGTTTATTTTGAGCTCAGAAATCACAAGTGCAATTGTGAGTGCCCAAAAAGCAAGGCAGGGGGTGGGGTGGGGGCCAGAACAAAGGGTGACCAGCTTGCTCTCTTCCACCCTTGGCTGGCATGATGTTCAGTCCTCCATCTAGGTCAAACCAAAAGCCCCCTCCTCTCCTTGCTATTTGGCCTAGAGGTCGTTCGCTGTGCGTTTTACAGGGGGGGGGGGGGAAGAGTCTGCACTAGGTTCGCTTGATTCGTGACAGAGGTCTTCCTTCTCATGAGTGCAGGGAGGGGCCTTATCAGAAAAGACATTCCTTGGGATATCTCCACTTCATCTTCTAAGAGCTAGAGGCAACGAAAACCGGTCTCTCTGAAGTGGAGCCTCAGAGAAAGGCCAAAGAAGCCAACTGGGGGACCGGCTTCTATCCTTCGCAGGACTTCCTCACTTCCACAGGGAGAGGCAGAAGCCGCAGGGGGAGCAGCCGAAATGCTCACGGGGGGGGGGGGGGGGCAGAGAGAGAGAGAGGGGGGCAGACAGACAGACAAGAGGACAGAGGCCTGGTTTGCTCGCTGACCCATCCAAGGCCTGGGTGAGAAACATGCCCGGTTTGTGCTGAGATCACAGGAGCAGAAAAGCAACCCCAGGCCAGCCCAGGGCCTGCTTCTCATTTAATCTGCAGGTATGTTCCTCAACGGCATTCATTGGGGGGGGGGGGGGGAATCCCATGTCTGGAGAAGCTGCGGTTTTCAAGGGGGGGAGGGAAGGAGGAAGCCCAGCTGTGCCAGGAAGGAGGAGGCCCTCCTGGGTGAAGGCCTCTTCGGGTGCAGGATTTTTTAAGCTCCCCGGGAGGAGCAGCTGCAGCAAAAGAAGGGACTGTACAGGCAGCCCCGCCCACCCTGCACCCGGCCGGATTGGACCCCCCCCCCCTATTCTGCCCCCCCCCCCCCCGGCCCCGGGTGTGTTTGCGTTTCCTTGCAGCATGAATGTGTAACCACCACCACCACAACAAGAGGCCCTGTTGCAAAAATATTTGCACCGGGTTGAAAAAATAAAAGGCGAAAAAGAAAAGAAAAAAAAAAAGACTAGCCATGCGGGGGGGGGGGGTGAGAGAGGCTTGGGAAGCTTCCTCTGTTGGACTACAAGTCCCAGAATTCCCCCGCTGGCTGTGGCTTCTGGGAGTTGTAGTCCCCCCCCCCCCCTCCAAAAGAACAGCCAGCAAGAACTTCCGACTCCTGGGGAGGAGGAGACACCCGTCCGGCGAAGGCCTATAAACGAGGAGGCGGGGAGAGCCCCGGGGACTCGTCTTCCTTGGCTCCGCGATGGCGGCGGCGGCGGCGCGCCTTCTCTCTTCGCGGCGCGGCGGCGGCGGATCCGCAGCTGGCGGTGAGGGGGCGAAACGGCGGGCGGGTCTCTGGCTCGGAGCCCCCCCCCCCCGCCAGGCGCTCCCTCTTGGTACGCGCCGGGAGCCGCTCGGCTGGCTGCGGAGGGAGGGCCGGCACGTACCAAGAGGGAAGCGGGGGGGGGGGGCCGGCGCGGGTAGCCCGCGTGAAGGAAGAGGGGTGTTTTTTTTGGGGGGGGGGAAGAAAGAGTGTGCTTCTAGACTGGGAGGGGGCGTCAGTCAAGGGGGCGGAGGGGGGTTCTAAGGAGAAATAAGTAGGAGGGGGGTTCAGGGGAGACCCCCCCTCCTCGTCCTCCTCCACTCCTTTCCTTATCTCCCCCCACCCACGGGGAAGTTCCTCTGAGCTGGTGCAGAGGGCCTGGCCGGAGGGAAACTGGGAGGCCCAGCAGCCCCCCCCCCAACCTGGAAGTGCAATGGGAATGGGCTGCTGAGCCCCAGACCCTCTTTTTTGGGGCGGGGGGGGGGGAGAGGGTTGCAAGCAGCAGCAAAGCCACACATTCCCCCCCCCCCCCATAGAGGCAGGGGGTGCAGTTGAGCTTCAGGCCCCCAAGAAACATGACAAACCCCCCTCTTTCCAAGGTGACCTCCTGCACCCCCTTGCAAAAAGCTGGTGGAGGGGAACGTTTTCTGCTCCTACCCGTAGGGAAACCCACCCAGGGCTGCCTTGAAAGCAGGGGGGCCCTGGCCGGGGGGGGGGGGTGGCAGCTTCTGCCCACCCCATGGGAAAGGGGTCACCAGACTCAAGGACCTGCCGTGGCCCTTTGCTGTGGCATCTCCTGTCCTTCAGATGGCCCACACCTAGAACCGGGGGGGGGGGGGGCATGGAAAAAGTTGGCCCAATACCTCCAAAAAAGGAGGACACGATCCACGGAAGCTCCACGCCCGGTAAAACCTACACAGCTTTAAGGTGCCGCCAGTTTTCTGGACTACAACTCCCAGAATCCCCACCCACCCCTTGGCCAGGCCACTTTGGGGAGTCTTGGAGGGGCGCAGCTTCACCCCCCCCACACACACACACAAAAATCCCTAGTAATTTGCCACAAGCTCTGAAGGGGGTGAGCTGCGCAGGGAGACCTGGATCGAGGCTCGGAGGTGGCCGGAAAGAGATTTGTGCAAAGCCCCCCCCCCCTCCCGGTCACCTTTCTGCTCACTTGGCTGGCAGCCCTGGGCTGGTTCCAGGGGGAGAGAAAAGCCTTCCTCCCTTTTCGGTTTTACAATCTGGGTGGCTTTACAAGGGGCTCCGTGTTTGCCTTTGCTGTAAAGTGCAAGGATCGTCACCACTGTCTCCAGTAAAGTGCTGTAAAGCCAGGCAGGGTGTGGGCGTGTTTTGGAACCCAGGAACGTGCGGATGTGAGAACAGTTTTAAAGTGGGGTGTGGAACCAGGGCTACGATGGATGAGGGATATCCCAAATTCTGGCACTTTTCTTGGCCATGTTTTAAGTCTTGCCATCCTGAGATTCTCCCACAGCAGGGAAATTAAACCCTGGTCTTATTTTAACTTATTTTACTTTTTCTTTGGCGATGGCTCGGCGCAGGAAACGGCCAGATTCTTTGCAGCATAACACAGTTCCTGGAGAAACCTGTGCAGAAAGAGGCCATCCTGCGCAGGAATTGTAATAATGATGTGCAGGGTGGCATTTGTTCCAGGAAACAACAATCACAACACTTTCAAGGCTGAAATTTCCTAGAAGAATTCTAAAGGGCAGGGGAGGCCTCGTATAGAAAAGTCTCACTGCAGGGAGAAAAAGGCGACCCGACCCCCAACTGTCTGTGAAGTTTACAATCTTACCGGGACTCTAATTCCCATCATCCATAACTGCTGGCCAGGCTGATGAGAGTCTCTGCCCAGTGACCTCTGGTTCCTTTCCCAGTTTAAGGGCACGTGTGTGCTTCTAACTGTGCCACAGTCGCCCACGCTTCCTCTGCTAGGAAGACCGGCCAGGTAGCCCAACGGCATCCTTCCTCCGCCTGTCCAGTGGCCAGACAGACCTCTCAGATCCCTCTTGACCTCAGATGGAGGCCTTTGTCCCTGGCGAGATGCTCTTGAGCAGCATGCCGGAGCTCCCCCGGGGCCAACCTTGAGGGTTTTGCACCCATTCCCTCATGCTCTTCCTCCCCCACCTTGCAGCTTGGGCTTTCAAAGGCGTGCGGCAGCTGCACACCGTGTACCAGGCAACAGAGCTGCCGGAGACCCACCGGATGCTTCGCCAAACCTGTCGGGACTTTGCCGAGAAGGAGCTCGCCCCCATCGCTGCCCAGCTGGATAAGGAGCATCGCTTTCCTGCAGAGCAGGTGAACTGGGCTCTCTTCTTCCACACCTGGGTCGGGCCTGTCTCGGTTGCCCTGGCCGGCCAAACAGAAAGGCATTTTTTAACCCGGTGGCCTCGGGTCCTTAAATACAAGGATATCCAGACAGCTCTAGCTTTTAATGCTAAGTAATCTCTGCCTTATTTCATTCTCTAGCTTCCTGTGGACAAGAAACTTAAGAAAACAAAACTTTGGCCCAATTCCTGCTTGCTTTTTTCATGCTTGTGTGCTGTGTGCTGCCTGTGTGGGTGGTTTTTTCCCCCCACCAATTGGGCAAAGGAGTATTTAATCATCACCTTCTTAGAACGGCAGAGCTGGAAGGGAGCCTCTGGATCACAAAGTCCAGCCCCTATCAAGGAGGCACCGAGGGGGGAATCGAACTCCCAACCTCTGGCTCCTCAGCCAGAGACCTAACCCACCGAGCTATCTAGCACCACGGTTTTCAGGGGTCTTCAGCGGGTGTAAAAGCAATCCAGAAATCATTGGGGAACTACAAAGCGTCCTTCCCATAAACAGTTATGCTTTGCAGCTGCTTATGAGATCCTGCCCTTAAACATCGGTGCCCAGAATCGCTGAATTCTGCCACCTGCCCAAACCTCAGCCAGAGGCCTCCCGTTCCTCTCCTTCTTGCCGTTTCGACTTGGCCATTTCTACAGGGCTTCCCTCTTGGCTGCCTATTCAGCAGTCCACCACCTTGTAAGATCCTGCCTCATCGATCTATCATCTATATAAATACCTATTTCAGGTATTTTCTCACAACCATAAGGGCTAGGAACTTGATGTTTTAACTTACAAACAAAACGGAAGGGAAAAATGGAGCTGAACAGGAAGCTGCAGCCTGTGCTTCAGCCTCTCCCGCTTGCTGCGTATTTCAGCCCTTGGTGGAAGAGCAGGCAAACAGCTCTGACCCCTTTTTTTAAACCATTGGCTCACACGTAAGGCAGCTGCCCTTTATTATACCCGTCTCTTAACTCGCCAGTCACATAAAGCAGCAACACTCTCGGTGGCTGGGCCTGCTGTCGTGCTCCCCACAGGGGAGAGTCATTCCATACCGAACTGTATGACAGACTATAGGCTTGCCCTCCTCCCTTGCAGTCTGTCGTACAGTTCTTATGCATCTGGATGTTAGCCCAGATGTTTTGGGTTCCTGACCACTGGCCATGCAGTGCCACTGCAAAATGTCTGGCCAGCACCAGTTAGGGTTTCTTGCCAGCTGCCCCGAGCAACGCTCCTTCAGGAAGGCGGCTATTCCCTTTTACAGTAAGTAGAAGGAGAGGCTGTGTGGATTTTGCCTGCTGTATAGTAATAAAGTAATGACGGTGATTCTAAACTGCAGGAAGTAAACCTCCATTTTCGCTGGATGCCCAGGGGGAAGTGCCACCGTTCCCTGAAGAATTGCTTGTCCTTGGGATTTTTTTCCCCCTGCCACCACCGGAAGAGGGTTTCCTTCAGGCACTTTCTCCTCTCCTAAGCGGTGCTGCCATGTCGTCTTCTTCCCACTTTCCAGATCAAGAAAATGGGGACCCTGGGACTCCTCGCCATGGATGTGCCTGAGAAATACGGGGGGGCCGGCCTCGACTACCTGGCCTATTCCATTGTGGTGGAGGAGATCAGCCGCGGCTGCGCCTCGACCGGCGTCGTCATGAGCGTCACAAACGTAAGGCCACCAGGGGCTGGTTTCTTCCCCTCTCTCTGTCAGAGGCAGTTCTGTGTCCTATTGATGGTTGGGCCCGGAAAGCTAGGAAATCAGGCTGCTTACAGGCTGTTTTGTCTTTTTTAAAGTCCCTCTATTTAGGGCCAGTTTTGAAGTATGGGTCCGAAGAGCAGAAGCAGCACTGGATTACGCCTTTCACCAACGGGGACAAGATCGGATGCTTTGCCCTCAGTGAACCAGGTGACTGGCCCGTGGCATTTTCCTCCCGCGTGTGGTCCCGCAGGTCGATCAGCTGCCTACTCAGAGAAGCTTGTTGGGTTTTGTGTTCCATTTTGATCCTCAACGCCTCCCTGATCTTAAAGGCGGGGAAGTAGCTGTCTGTGTACGCCATTCTGTTTTTAAAGAATGGAAAGCAAACCTCGGCAGGCTCAGTTTTGACCAGCGTCATTCGTGCGACTTTGTACTCTAGTTTTGCAAACCATTTTCCTTTATCACCAGAAATGTCATGAGCTTGCACACGGTGAAACTCTTGAGACACGTACGTGCACACCCTTCAGCTTCCTGAACATCAGGTCGTCTCTAAAGACCCTGAAACCACCACACAACCTTGATAGCCAGTTCGGGAGATGAATCAGCAAGAGGATGGGCCTTTTGAGATTCTGAGCCTTTGCTCGGGCAAGACGGGACCTTTTGCGAGAGACAGCAGCCCACCTCAGAGGGGCTTTTCTCAGTATTCCCTGGTGGTCTCCCACAGTCCACTTTGGCTTGGCTTCCTGAATCGCAAGACCAGTGTGTTCAGGGTCGTGTGGTGCTGTCGTAGCAATAACGCTGACCTTGAATCCTCAGAGATGTAGATTTAGTGGACTGAGTCCGGGTCCAAGCGATGTGCCATTCCACAAGTGGGCCTCTGAGGGTTACAGCACCCTGAGGCACCAGCGACGGTTTATCAAAGCCAACACCAGGCCTCACCGTCGCAGGTCCGCTGGAAGGCTCTTTGGCTCAGGGAGGTTCTTGCTTTTGTCTTGCATGGCCCCTCGCCAAGGAAACGGCAGTGATGCGGGAGCAGCCGCGACGGTAGCCAAGCTCGTGGGTGACCAATGGATCCTGAACGGCACCAAAGCCTGGATTACCAACGCCTGGGAGGCTGCGGCGACGGTCGTATTCGCCACGACGGACAAGTCCCTCAAACACAAGGTGGGCCTGCTGCACCCCAGGCGGATCCCTCGCTTAGGGCACCTTAGCAGAAGGGTAGATCTGCCAAAGGTGGTCTTCTCCTTTTTCTGTGCCACCAGGGTTGCTTCTGACCTGCATCAGCCCTGGTAGGATTCTTAAGGCAGGTGAGGTGGGCGTGGGGTAGAGCGTGCCCTTGCGAGTTTCCGTGGCTCAGCGGGGATTTGAACTCAGGTCTCCAGAGCCCTAGCCAGATGCTTGACCCACCACACCAGCTCATCACACTAAAACGAGTCTTCGTATTTTTGCTCCTTGCAACCATCATCCATGAAAAGATAACTACTTTCACTTTTTTTAAAAAAAAGCTGCCAACGAGGAAGAAGCCATTCAATTCTTTTCAAAGAAGGACTGGAGATTTGTCAAACCCAAGTTTCCATGTTCTAATTGACCCCCACTGTGATGTTTGGAACGAGCCACTGGTCTGCGTCACGTGGGCGAACCCTGTACTGGTGAAGCGTTACAAAAATGGTCTCTCTTTTTTTTCCTGTAGGGCATTAGCGCCTTTCTTGTCCCCATGCCAACTCCCGGCCTGTCCTTGGGGAAAAAAGAGGACAAGCTGGGGATCAGGGCATCATCCACGGCCAATCTGATCTTCGAGGACTGCGCCATCCCTAAAGCTAACCTCCTGGGAGATCTGGGAATGGGCTTCAAGATTGCCATGGTGAGTGAATGTCCACCAGAGTTTGTGGAGGTGGGGTGGGGAGCTGTGACCTGGTGGCACCATCATCCACGGGTTACTAGCAGAGGAGGGATGGGGGTGGGGAGACCCCCCGCCTTCCATGTAGCTTATGACCCGATGTTCCTTTAAAGTACAGGAGGAGGTAGTCCTGCGTTTACCCGAGGCTGCCCCACCAAAAAGCCAAGAACAATCTAGTTAGTCCTTTTTGGTATACTGTCGGACTCCCTTATCTGTTGGGATTTCATTATCTGTTGATTTACTCATACATGGCCTGAAAATATTAAAAGAAAATTCCTAGAAATATGTATTTATAAAGAAGAAATTACCAGAACTGAGCATTAGAGGGAGCCAGAGACCATGCTAGGTAGAGCGTTCACTATTAAAATAGTGTTCGCTATCATCCGCGTTTTTTCATATCCAAGGAGCTTGGAACCAGTCCTTCACGGATATGGGGGTCCCTACTGCATTTATCTATTTGTTTAAATGATTCCAGGTCATCTTTTTTAGGGCAAAAGTTCCCGAGGGTACATATAACAAAAAGAATGATAAAACCGGAGTTGGAGAACATACAGCTCCCTTTCCTGTATTCTCCAGATACTTTAGGTCAGGAGAACCAAATGTGACCCCAGTCATTTGCCGTTTCAGCGCATTCATTCTATCCTGCCTCTCCTCGTCTGTTGCCGTCATTTTCAAGGGAAGCCCGGTCTCTGATCCTGCAGTCGCCGCCCACTGCCAGGAAAGTTCTGGGTGCTTCCAAAACCACGTGGGTCGGGGATTCCCTTGGCGTGGCCATTCTGAGCAGAGCAGAGGAGACAGGAAACACGCTAAGAAGGCTCCAGGCCTAAGCGATGAGCCCCTTCTGATGTCTCTCTTTCTCTCTCTCTCTCTCTGGCGAATTCTTCTTCTTTTTGTTTACTATTCGATCTTGAGGGTGTACCACAGTTGAGCTCCTGACGCTGCAAGAGGGAAAGAGACCCACGTTCTCTAGCGGCCTTGACAGCTCCAATGGCTATGAACGATGGCAGGTCTTTAGCGTGAGCCTCTGCTTCTGTTCACACAGCTGTTGAGATCTGCAAAGTGTTTCTCTTTCCCTTTAATAGTCTTGGGGAAAAACAGGGTGTGAGAGAGAAGGACAGCAACAGAGAAAACAGCGATGCCTCCTCTTCCCGCTCTATGTGGCCTGGTGTCGGGCACATGGGTATTCTTCCCCCTCCAACTTTCTTTCAGCAAACCCTGGACTCTGGCAGGATCGGGATCGCCTCTCAAGCTTTAGGCATAGCCCAGGCGGCGCTTGACTGCGCCGTGGATTATGCAGAGAAGAGGATGGCCTTTGGGGCGCCCATCACAAAGTTGCAGGCCATTCAGGTATGGCAGGAGGCTGTGGGAGGGATGCACCTTTACAAGCAGCTGGTTCCCTGAAGACCTTCCAGGTGTGTCTGAGCCTTGCGGCACAGTCGTTAAACTGCAGTACTGCAGTCAAGCCTCTGCTTGTGACCTGTGTTCGATCCCGACAAGCTCAGGTAGCTGGCTGGAGGTTGACTTAGCCTCCTGAGGCCAGTAAAATGAGCACCTAGCTTGCTGGGGGGTGGGGTGGGGGCAATGTGTAGCCTGCATGATTAACTTGTAAACCACCCAGAGAGTGCTTTAAGCACCACACTTCGCTTTTTTTGCTTTGCTTTTTAAGACATATCAAAAGAAAATGTTGAAATGTGGAGGATGGATCTGGAATATATTGTGCAGGCTGTGTGAGCCAGTTAAATGTGCCTAAGGGTGGCCAGCACCCTAACAAGGAGGTGGCCTCCTCTCACAGGGTTGCTGCTGGTCAGAGCACCTTAAAGTGCTGGAAGCAGCAGCTTCCTGCCATCCTCCCTTCCCACTCACGCACAAGAGGCACCAACTTGTGGGAAGTTCTCTTGCACAAGCCCCGGTGCTGCCCATGAAAGGGACAGGCAGAAAAACAAGGGATTCTGTTTCAGTGGGGCTTGCACCGTGCACTGTTCCCAGTTATACGGACATATCTCCCATCCAACTCTCCTTGTTGACATTAAAGGTTTATGAATTAGGGCAGCTGGCTTCTCTTTTAAAGTGGTAGGGCATTGCGATTCATCCCAAAGTTATGTCGGAGTTGTGTCTCACGGTGCAGTGGTTAAACAGCAGCACTGCAGTGAAGACTCTGCTCGTGACCTGAGTTTAATCCTGATCGGCTCAGGTAGCCAGCTGGAGCATGACTCAGCCCTTCTATCCTTCTGAGATCGGTCAGTTGAGTACCTTACTCATGGGGAGAGGGAGGCAATGTGTCATCTGCATAATTAAATTGTAAACCACTCCGAGAGTGCTTTAAGTGCTACGGGGGTCGGTATATAAGCAGCATGCTTTGCTTCTTGCTTGTCAAATTCTTGTTCAAGTGGACTGTAGGGGATTGGTTTTCCAGGCATGTCAGCAATATCCAGGGAGGGGGATATTCAGCCATCTTGGTGTCCTGTGTCTGTAGTTCAAGCTGTCTGACATGGCCGTGGCCCTCGAGAGCGCTCGCCTGCTGACGTGGAGAGCAGCCATGTTGAAGGACAACGGGAAGCCGTACACCAAGGTAGTCCTTTTCTTCTCGTTTCTTAATTCCTTATACGCAAAGCTGCCTCCTCTCCCCCCCACCCCCAAAATTTTGCACGGCAATATGGACACTAGGAGTGGGTGCTGATAGTCTTGCAAGCAGGAGGAGACACGGGGCGCTGCTTATTCTGCAAGCATTTGCCGTGGCGTGCTCCTTTCACAGAATCACAGAACCATAGAATCATGGAGTCAGAAGGGGCCCCTAAGGCCATCAGGTCCAACCCCCTGCTCAAGGCAGGAATCCAAATTAAAGCAGGTCTGACAGACAGTGGTCCAGTTTTCTCTCGAAGGCCTCCAGCATTCCCAAGGTCATTCGTTCTACGGTCATACTGCGCTAACAGTTAGGAGGTTTTTCCTGCACTCTGGGATGATCAATGACAGATCCTGCTCCTCCTCTGTATGACAGTCCTTTCAATTATTTGAAAAGTGCTATCCTATCTCCCCTTGGTCTTCTTTTCTCAAGGCTAAACGTTCCTTCAGTCTTTCCTCTTAGGGCTTGCTTTCCAGTCCCCTGACCATCCTGGTTGCCCTCCTCCAAACTTGTTCCAATTTGTCAGCATCCTTCTTAAAGGCCAGCATCCAGAACTGGACACAGTACTCAAGATGAAGCCTAACCAGTTCTGGATAGAGGGAGACTAGTACCTCACGGGATTTGGAGTCTGTAGTTCCGTTATTGCATCCTAAACAAATGAACAATTGCACTAAAGTGCAATTCCTGTTTCCCAACAGGAAGCTGCAATGGCCAAGCTGGCGGCATCAGAGGCGGCAACCTTCATCTCTCATCAGGTAAGCATCATCATCTTTGTCCAGGACTCCCATCGGTTGAAGGGGACGTGGTGGCGCTGCGGGTTAAACTGCAGAAGCCTCTGTGCTGCAAGGTCAGAAGACCAGCCGTCGTAAGATCGAATCCACGCGACGGAGTGAGCTCCCGTCGCTTGTCCCAGCTCCTGCCAACCTAGCTGTTCGAAAGCATGTAAAAATGCGAGTAGATAAATAGGTACCACCTTGATGGGAAGGTCATGGCGTTCCGTGTCTAGTCGCGCTGGCCACGTGACCACGGAAACGGTCTTCGGACAAACGCTGGCTCTATGGCTTGGAAACGGGGATGAGCACTGCGCCCTAGAGTTGGACACGACTGGACTAAATGTCAAGGGGAACCTTTACCTTTACCCATCAGTTGACTGGCCATGACATCTCTTCGGTCGTCCTCAGGACTCCTGTGTGGAAGCAGCACTACATTCAGCCATCACGGGAAACCAGCTGGCTCCTCCTGTTCCGATGCCACCTGCTTCCCTACTTCCCCCGGCGTTGCAGCCACAGCTTCGGGGAAAGGGCCTCCGCTGACACTCAGATGCTTTTCTTCTAGGCGATCCAGATCCTGGGCGGGATGGGTTACGTGGCCGAGATGCCGGCTGAGCGCCACTACCGCGATGCCCGCATCACAGAGATCTACGAGGGAACCAGCGAGATACAGAGGCTGGTGATTGCAGGGCAGCTGCTGAAAGCCTATCGAGGCTGAAGGGCAGCGTGTGGGTGTTTGTGTGGGTGTGGAGAGGTGCCATCTCCTCCTACTGGCCTCCTTGCACAAAAGCCTTTGCCCTCGTCACCAGAAGAGCCAGCAGGCCCGCGCTGTGCTCACGGGCTACCTGCAGGATTGACGGTCAGCTGGCCAAAACCCCTGCAGAGAGGACGGCCGACGGCACACTGAGCTGGTCCTTCTTTCGAAGAAAGAGCATGTTGGAAGACTCTGTATCGCACCATGAGACCACCGTTTGGCCTGGAGGGGGCAGTTAAATTTGTCACATGCAGGGGAACAAGGGGCTTGAACAGTGACCATCCCTCCCCTGGCGTCATGTTGTGCCTTATACAGTCAAGGAATAATTGCACTACGAAAGAGAAGCTTGATTCTTCCCACAGCAATGCTCTGTGGGTTCCAGGTGTTGTGTAATGAATTTTCAAATACTGAACCATGCTCTGTGTGAAGTATTAACTTGAACTATTTCCTGGGGGAAGGAAGGAAGGAAGGGTCTGTGCTCTTTGGGGTTGCTGGCATGAAGGAATGTAGAATGGGGTGGGGCGGGGCGCTCGAGCCATCACCCACCTGCTTGAGGGAGCCCTTTCACCCCACCAGCAAAGAGTCAAACATCCCTGTGGGATTGTCCTTCCTTCCAAGAGCAGCTTTCTGCTGCAGGATTTGGGCCAACCGAACGATTTGGGCCCACACGGATGGAGCAGCTGCTCCTCTCGGGACGGCCGAGAGAAGAAAGCCGAGGCCTCTCTTTCCTCTCCACTCCTTGGCAGTCGGGGGTGGGTGGGTGGGTGTGCAACGTGCAGGTGTTCCTCCCGCACGGCTGTGCAGACAGATGGCTAGTCCCTGGTTGCTGCTGCTGTCCCTGGCTTTCTCAGGTGCCCACCCGTCACTCCTGGCTAGAGAGGAGCCCTTCTGCAGGTGGCAGACGGGGGGGGGCTGGCTGGCTGGCTGGCTGGCTGTCGGGTGCAGCTGGGAAGGAGGTGTGCCTGCCGCCTGCTCTTTTGTTCCCCTTCCCATGGCAGGCAGGCAGAGCTGCAAGGGGTGGGGGAGGAGGGATTAGGCGATGGTGTTGCAACTCGGAGGCACTTGTATTTTCAAGAATGGGAGAGACCGGGTCCTCCTGCCGACCTCCTGGGGGCTACAGCAGATGAGGCCGCCCGTGCCTTCCATTTTTCCAGCTCTGGAAAGAGAAACGGGGGAAGTGGAGGACAGAGTTCCCCATCCAACCCAGCACCCACCTCAGACTCCTTGGGGAAGCTAGCAAGCCGGGCACTGCTCCCTGGAGGTCCCAGCCGCCGTGTCTACCATAGGCAAGGGCAGCCAGCCCTTGCACCCAACCCATTCTAAGGCACCACAGCCGCAGGATGCTGAGCCCAGCAGGGCGGTCCCCACAGGCAGGCAGATGTAGAAAGAGCACCTGGCACTCCGGCTGACAGAGGAATCAGGGAGGAGCCCCTCTCCATCCCCATTGCCCTCTCTCTGGCCTCATAAGTGCTCCTGTCGCTTGGCTTTGCCTCGGAGGAGTGAAACAAACAACCGTCACAGGATGACGCCTCTGGGCCTGCCAGAACCCTTAGTGGATTTCGAGTGGCTGGCGGCCACCTCCAAAGACAGCCGTTAATTAATGCAAGTAGACCAAGACCTTCTGCGCAATCTTGGTGAACAGCTTTAAGGAGCTACGTTGCTTGCTGTGAGTCTCTTACTGCTAGTTCTGAAAAAAACAAGCATAAAAATAAAAAGCCATGCTGGGGGGGAAATCAACCAACTGACGAGGGCAGCCGCACTTGTCCTGACATTCGGGTTGCAAAAGTGTGGGTAAAGTTTCCTTTTACCAAGATTTCCAGCATTTGTTCTAAGAAACCCCTTTAGAAACTGCACCTCAGCAGAGCTTAGACCTCTGAAGACGAGTTGTGTTTCTTCAGCGTTGCAGAGAACATGAGCCACAAAAGGGTTTCTCCCCACAAAGCAAAATTAGCGTCTTATGGAGGTGACGAGGGCTGTAATTTTAGACATAAACAGCCCAGTGAGAATTTGCCGTATAGCATTTTGCCTCTCCCATATTTTCCCTTCGACGTTTGCCAAGCATCCTAGGACTGCAAAGCTTTTAAAAAGGATCAAGGAAAGCAGGCCCTGAGAGCCAATACTATAATTCCATATAATTTCCTCACAGGTAGTTTAAAAAATTGAGAACTATAAGTAGCAAATTGATGGGTACTTTGCAAGGTGCTGGTGCATAAACTCACCGTGCAATAACCAGGGTACGTCCCAGTCCTCTATAACTGGATTCGAAGCTGCTGGATTTAAATTATTTTTGAAAAATACCCCCAACTCGGATAGGTAGGCTTTAAATAGATATAAATATAACGAAATAAATATGTTTATGTGGTTCAAGCCTAACCGACGGCACAGTCAGCTTCCAAAGCCCCCAGTGATGATACTAAGCAGGTCCGTGACAGTCTTCTCTGCCCAAAGCGGTTGGGGATCCACGCCGTTCCCCTGCTTGCCAGGCCTTCTGTTGTGAAGGAAAAGGGGCCGGACAGCCCCAGCCAATGGCTCTGCTCTAGGTGTGGGCCCCAAAGGGCTCCTCAGCACTCGCACCACCGGCACCCTAGACCGGTTCTGCATGCACCATTACAGCTTCGTGTCTTCGTTGGAACTCCAGTCGATGCCCCTGGAAAAATGCAGCAGTTGTGTCATTTCATCCAGACGGCTCTTGCGGAATGAGATGTCTATGAATGGATCTGCAACCACATCTTCATGACCATTTGTTTTTAATGCTGTCCTTGATCAGCTTTGAAAATGAGCCAGGAGACCTGCCACCACCTCCTCTACCCGCACGTAGGTGGCAACAGCAAAGAGGAAATGGGTGGCTGGAGCCGAGAGTGGCAGCCGAAGCCCTCACCTTCCCGTGAAGGGATGTCTGTGAATCTTTGGGGCCCTTTCCTGCTTTCTTGTCATCTTTTGCTGAGCAGCCCCCAAGTGCGTGACCTACATGCTTTCCATCTTGGGCTGTTAGGACCCTCAGCTGAAGAATTTGAGGAGGAGCAAAAAAAAAAGAGGCTCTGATTTTCCTTTCTTGTACGCTCTCTTCCCCTTTCACACCTGCAACGCTCTCTGAAGCTGTGGCTGATTTTGCTCCTTCCCTTCAGGAAAACCTTGCTTCCATACCGGTGGCCCAACGAAACATGACTTCATTACATCACACATTTAAAAGCCGGCCAAAGCATCCCAAAGTTCCTCTCGGAGGGAGATGCGCCGTCAGCAATTCCTGGTCCGCCAACCAAACAAAATGATAGCATTCTTTTGTAAAGCAACAGCAATATAAGGAATCACACAAGCCATCCAGTCCATCTCTACTGGATCTGAGCATGGACCCAAATGCATTTTGCACCGGGCTTGCAACACATTCCATGGAACCAAAAGAACGAAGAAGAAAAGGCTCTCAGTAACAGGTATACCTTTTCAAAATGTGCAATGAGAAATGCACACACTTCTAACATTTGCACACACTTTAGTCACTGGGTACACATGTCCCCAAAATGCATACAACTGACAAGATACACAGGAAAATGTGTTTTCAATTCTGTCCGGGGGGAGGCAGAGGAACAATCTGTAGGAAGCAAGTGGGGTGCAGGGGAAGAGCTTAACTGATCCACCCATTCTTCCTCTGTGACCTGTTCAAATGGATTTATCCCTTTCCAGTACATGTTGGATATGACATGTCTAAAATAGAGGGCCCGTGTGTCCACAAGGTGAGCCAACAAGAACTCATGTGTAAGGCAGGATAATACAGTCTTTGGCTCAAGTCAATTAAGCATAAAACATTACAGAGAAATCCATGCAGGCATTCCATAAAACTGTTTAAGCTTCCTATCCAAATATCCGGCCACACTTCTCAGGCTACAGTCAAAAGGGATCAATTTCAAAGTTTCAGTCTTGTTCTCCCTGTTACTGGAAAACTGCAATGGCTAACATTTCAGCTTCTTCTAGACAGTGACATACTATGAGGACGGAAGGCATGGACCGTTTGCAGAAACTAAGCAGGTTTGAGATGGATCAGTTTCAGCAGAAAAGGTGGCCTGGAAAACCGATTGGTGCCTCCTTCAATTTCACGATGGAAGAAGAACTAGAAGACGGAGGTACAAAACAGAAGATCCGCTCCCCACCCATTTTACTCAATACCCCCTGGTCCCGCATCTCCCCAAAAAGGAGCCGTCCAGCCCAGCTAAGGGAGTCCTAAACAGCATCCAACTGTCTCTTGCATGAGGCAGCCCGAGAGGTGCAAAAGCCTGAAGCAGGAAGGGGAGAAAAAGAGTCTTAATTAGATTTAAGGAGACTCCTCGTCTGAGAGGACTGCAGGAAGCCGGTCCCACCATCTCGGGCGTTCCCCAAAAGAGAGCTCGTGGAAAGAGGTGGTATTTCAGCATTTCACAGGCACAGGCTTTTAAAACACAACAAAACAAAGAAGAACCGGGTGTTTCGACAGAAAAGAGGATCCTGAGAACCTTTGAAAGAGCTGATCTTTCAGAGTGTAAAGAACATGACCAGGACAAATGGTTTAGAAAAGTCCACGTTTTAAGAGACTTCTGGGTACAAAGCAGTTCATCACAAACTTTGACCAATCACAACAGCAGAGGACAAGGGTTCTCGCCTGCTCTTGCCTTCTATCTCTCTCTCTTTTTTCCTTTTTTTAACGTTGGGGAACAGGGGGTGGGAAAATACAGCACACTAATGAAACAATGCAAAAAAAATTACAAAAAATAGAAAATAGAAAAAAAAATGTATTTACAAGTCATACATTACTATGATCAGAACACACGAAGACAACGGCTGCTATAATACATGCACAGGGCCAAGAAGGGAGCTACTAAAAACCTGTAGTGGAGTAGTTGTGGGGGGGGGGAACAAACCCACAAACGAAAAAGGGGGAAAGGAGACCAAGGGCTTCAGCAGTCTCCCTCCCCCTAACGTTTGCTACATTGATTGAAAAAAAAATAAAAATCAAATAATCCCCTAAAATCCAGGAGTACACTCAGTACAAAATACTACACTTTTTTTTTAAACTGAAGCTTCACTCATGGGGGGGGGATATGGGGGAGGGGGAAAGACAGCAGCGTATTTTTGCAGATCCATATACAAGAAAGCCATAGTAAACTGCTCTACATGCTAAGAAGTACAGCAAGCTCCTGTCAGCTAAAAAGCATGATCCTAGCAGGTTTTTTTCTTTTCTTCCTTCGCAGTTATTCACACACGCACACGGGGGTGTGTGTCTGAATAAACACTTTTCTAGATGTGCACGGGTGTGTGTATGCGTGTGCGTGCGGGTGTGTGTACGTGTAGAAAAGTCGTGCCCTTTATTCACCTGCAACATGACATCTGGGTGGAAATGTAAGTCGTTACAACAAAGTCTTTTATACTGTGTACTGCGAGAAGTTACTCCATGTCTGTGGATTTAATAAGTCACCTCACACCACAGAAAATATTTAATAAATTCAAAAGGAGGGGAAAAAAAGATTATAGTGACAGAAGAACTTCTGTCTCGGTTCTCTCTGAAATCAGAGTCCAAGAGAAAAAAAAAACCCCAGGTTCCACAGTCCGTGCGGGGTTTTCCCCGAGAACCTCCGAGTGCAGCAGATCTTGACGCAGATCCGTGTTCACAAGTTCCTCAACGACTCTGCGCCGTTTGCGCCCTCAATGTGTCTGTCTCCTCCTCCCCGCGGAAACGCCCGATGGTCTGGCACTCGTCCGTAAACAGGAGGAGGAGGAGAGGAAGGGGAAGGTGGGCTGCCTTTGCAAACCGGCCTCCAGTTCCAAAGTAGGGAAGGAGGGAGGAAGGAAGGGAGGAAGGGAGGAAGGAGGAGAAAAGCCTTCCCCCTCACACACTCCTTTGCTCTTTCCTCCTCGTGATACAGAAAATCCATTTGTAACATATTCCACCGTCTGGAAATTCTCCCGAGTACCAGCCCAGCCTCAGGGACGGACAACCAAGCTGAGAGCCAGAAGAAGGACCAGGCAGACGTTCCGGTCACTTTGCCCCCTGGGTTCCATCATACCTCTAAGAAACGGGAGCTGCTGGGCTTGGAGTGGAAGGGTTCAGACCACATGCGACGCAGATCGCCCTGTGAAAAAGCACCGGAAGGGGAAGGGGAGAGAGAAAAAATCCAAGTCACACCCCAGACAGGCTGCAATCATCTCTCGTCCTACCTCAAGCTCCTGCTGCTTCTGTGAGACAGAAGGCCAGGATAGGCTCCTTCAGATCAGTAAGTAAATCCGCCACCTCCACTGGCTGGTCTTCCAACAGGCACCGGGATCTTTCACAGACACCCACGGTGATACGTGCCCACTCGGGACCTGCCCCTGAACTGTACGGGCTCAGGTTTTCTCCCAGATTCAATGCCTCCAGGTCTTACCTTTAAATAGGCCATCGTGAGGAGTGGCAATAAGGTGAAGGGTACCAGGTAGAGCAACGCCGGCTGGGCTGCCCGGTGGATGCGAGAAGCAACCGTCGCTGTTAAGAGCCCTGGGACAGAGGAAGAGGAGAGAAACCCTTCGTGAGGCCCGGCAGAAGTCCAGGGCTGCCGGTTGCCTCCGGAGTGCAGGGCAGGGTGGGTTGCATCGGCTCCTCTGTGGTCTTCAGTCCCAGCATTGCAGAAACATCCTCTCTGCGCAAGGAAGGGGGCGGTGGAGGGGGAAGGAGGGATTCCGCCAAGCCAGCTGCTGGGCTAAGTCAAAGGTGGACAACTCTGCTCTTCCTAAACCTCTTTCATCGTCCGCAGGTGGTTTCAGAGCACCAGGCTAGGTTACCCAGCAGACCTGCAGGAGGGCCTTCCTACACATTTCCCCAAAAAAGGTCCCCGAGCCCTTGCCCCCCCCCTTTTTTTTTTGCTTCTCCAAAAATCCCTTTCACTTTCTCCCAAATCCCCTCTTCTTTGCAAAAGAAGGAATCCTACGAATAAGGCGCCACCCTCTGGAACCAGTAACGGCATCAGACGTAGGCTGTCGTTCTCAACATTTTTATGGCTCTCTTCTTTTTACAGACTGCCTTTCTCCTGATAAAGGGGCTTTTTTTTTCCTCCCCTCTTTTAGGCTACCTGGCAGTTCCAAATTTACCGCTGACAGTTCATCTGGGGGAGCTGCTTGTAGGGCTAGTTGAGTCGGTCAGTGGGGCTAAGATAACTGGGTTTCACCAGAGCCTCAAGAGACTGTCCAGGTCTCTCCCGTCAGCCAGAGGTTGGGTCAAGAGCCTGCCCAGCCCTGCCCTGCAGAGACGCAGGCTCGAGAGAGGAGGCAGACAGACAGACAGACCGCTAGCTGCAGTTCCAACAGAGGTTGCAAACCATCTGTAACAGAGGGACGTGTTTCATGATTTCGGTCGCCTCCCCCCCCCCCAAAAAAAACCCCTCTTACCTACAAAGTATCCAATGAGGGTGCAGTGAAAGTAGGAGACCTTCTGCATACGGCCGGAGATGTTGCCTTGTCCCGGCGTCCCGCAGGAATCGCTGTTGGCTTGCTTCTTGTAGTTGTCGTAACGCAGGACGAAACAGAGCAGGAGGCCCGGCATCACAATGTCTCCGATTCCCAGCATGGAGAAGTGGCTGCCGGTGGAACTGGAGGACGAGGTGTGAGTGGTTGGTGTGTGTGTGTCCGCCTGCACCCTCCACCCCTGCCAGCCTCCTCCGTGGCCTCCCACCGAGCCCGAGACGAAGGGCTTTCTGGGCCTGGACTCCAGGCTGCCTCCCAAGAGGGCCAGAAGAGCAGCCCCCCCCCCCTCGTGGTGGCCCCAGACCTTCCCGGGCTCTCCTTCCAAAGCGGCCTAAACCGCTCTCCAGAAGAGAAAGGCCAGGAAGCCCAGAGAGAAAAGCCCCCCCAGGGGACCGAGAAACTTCATCCTACCTCGGAAAGACAAGTTTGCCGGGCAGTGACAAGCGGGGGACATCTCGACCGACATTTGGTCCAAGGTGAAGCTTCCGGGACAGAACGTCAAGGGGGTTGTCAGCAGGCTGGGTGGCCACTTTCACCATGACGTTGCTATTGAAGATGTAGGCCGAGAAGAACACCTGGGAGAGGCAAAACCAGGGCAGAAGGGCACGTCAAGGGTAGCCGCCTTCCCTCCTGAGCCAGCCTGGGATCCCCACGGCAGGCCAACCCTGGAGAATACAGATGCGGTGAAGATCCAAGGAGCTGGCAGTGGCAGCTGTGACACAGGGACTGCGCAGCTCCCCAAAATCCAGAAGCGACCACCTCTACCACCTCGCCCCTTCATGCTGGCAAGGAGGACACAGACAAGAATGTCATGTCCCCCCAAAGACCAGCAACCCCCTGTGCCCAGTGACGTAGGATCCACCACTGCAGATTCCCCACCGCCACCACCAGAGAAGACTCTTCACAAAAGGCAGGCATGGAGAGCAGTAAAGGCAGCCCCCGCACAGATGAGACCAGCAGAGAGGCCCTCCAGGACGGAGAGCGGGGCAGTGAAGTCTCCTAAACTCCCCCCACCCAGGAGCTTGGAAAGCCTCCCAACCTTCTTGCTGGAACCCTGGCCAACTTCCCTCCCACCAGCTAGACAGACCCTGGAGGGAAAAGAAGGAAACTCAGGCTTGCTTTGTTAACAAGGAGGCAATGGACACCAGGTGCCCTTGTGGAGAACTGACCCTGTCCCCTCCAGAGGCGGCACCTTGGGCCACCTGGGTCTCGTGGCCAATAACACCCCTCCAGCGCAAGGGAGCTGCTCCCTCATGGCCACCGAGAGGCTGACTACAGGACTGGGCAAGTTCTGGCAGAAAGCACAGGACCAGGCACTGTTCATACCATCTGCTAAGTGCCGCCCTCAAGACCCGAGGGAGGGAGAGGAGGATGTTAACAGAAAAGTGGAAACTTGGACTCAAAGGCCAGAATCCTACAAGACTCTTATGCCAGCACGTGAATTTGTATAAACCATTGCAGGTGAATTGCAGCTAATTAACAAGGTGCCGGTCACATGCCCGGGCACACCACCCGCACCTTGTTAGTTAGCAGCAATTCACCCATGTAACATTTCTGAATTCACTTACACCAATATAAAATCCTGATAGGATACAAGCATCCATGGTTTAACTGCAGCCCTAAGAATTTCCTACAGTACACAAATATTCTAAACAAACAAATAACTCCTCCTCAGAGAGACAGAGAAACAGGAGGTTCCCAAGCCAGCTCAAGCCGGTGCCTGTGAAGGTGTGGGTATTCAAGGCAGATTCTCTGCCCCCAGGAACAAGAGAGGGGGTGGTGGTCTTCATGACATGTTTCCTGTGCTGACACGTACTTAAGAAGGTCACGGAAGTGACAGACAAGGGCAGGGGAGTCAGGTATCACGGCTAAAATGAAAAAGAATTCTAATGACCTTTAGATGCAGCAATGCAATGGGTGGGCAACCCCACAGGAAGATGAACCACATGACACCAAGCAGCAACATTTCAAGATACCAAGGCCAGCCCATCTCAAGGATGGAATAACCGTTCTCACCTGGTTCAAGGAATTATGAACAGAAATGCAAAACTCACCCAGAAGACGTCATAAATTAACAGCCCCGATAGCAGCAGGCAGGAAACCTTCAGGCTCGGCAACCGAACAAAGGCGATCATGGCAACGCACAGGCCCATGGCCAGGGCTACAAAAAACGGATGCAGAGAAAGAGCCGGGTCACTGCACAAGGCTGCCTTTGCAGGGGAGCAAGTCTTATGGCTGCAGACAGACAAGGGCTGGGCCCAGACAGAAATGGGGGGAGAGGATGCTACCTCTCAGAGGTGAAGTCATAGCTAAGAAGGCAACTTTAAAATTAGGGACAGTGGGGCCAGGATCTGCTCCCAGGATCTGTCTCAGCAGTATCTTCTTGGGATGAGAAATTTCACTGTGTTGTGGTCAACACACCTTGAGTCAGCTGCACAAACCAACCTTGGGCACACATGATACATCACAGGCATCTTGGAAGACACTTCTCTGTATTAAGCTCTCAGAAATTCTGGATGGCTTTTGGCCAAAAAAATAAAACAGGGGAGAGCCAGGAAATGTTTTCTCTTCCAAGCATGAAAAGCAGAAATGCACTACATCAGCATCTGAAAACCAGACATCGGGTCCGATCAGAAGGACAAACTTAAGAGCAAAGAGGGTTCATGCTTGGGTCCAGGAACCTGCAAACACACAGTTTACACACAGCAGCACTAAAAATACCCGTCACCCAGTATTTACTGGAATATTCCACATTGCTTAGTAGCACTTTGGCAAGATTCGAACATGATTTTACACGAGGGGAATTCAAGATGACAGTCAGTACGAAACTGCACACCAACCTGTATAGAAACTGGGAATGGTGGGACTCGTGAGGTATTAATCCTCCATGTTTGAAGATTTACTCGCCTGCTCCTGTCTCATGCAGAAAGATCAGGGGAACACCATAGTCATAATAGAACGTTCAGCACCAGTCAACAGGGACGCTTGAGCAGATTCAGTTTTGATCCAGAGTCGAGCCACAAAACATGGGAAAGGCTAACCTATCCCTTTTGCCGACAGAGAAAGACTGGGTGGGGCTTTTTGCAAGAAACCAAACCGTGACAAACCCAAGAAAAGCCCTTCTCCAGACCCTCCCATCTGCTCTTAGTCTCACGACGGCAGCTGTCATGCAAGGCAGAGTTGGGAAGCACAGGACTCCGGGCCCTTTTCTTTGGCCTCTCCTGGATTCCCCAAGGCCACCTCAAAAAATGGAGAATCACGGCCAGTGATTCTCCACTACGACAAGAGACCAGGCTTTGAGGTTGCCCACGGTGGTATTTTTATATCTCTGCCTCGAAAAAGATGTGAATTTGCAGTCACTTCTGGTTTTGAAAAAAAAAGAAAGGGGAAATCGTCAGTCAGGAGCCGACGTGGATGGCACGGGATCCTGGGGGCACATTTGGCCCAGGACTCCCACCGCGTGCCTGTCCTGGGCAGCTGACCCCACGGCTGAGGACTGGAACATGCTACAAGCGAAGGTGCCTCTGAAATTGGCCCGTGGGACCAAGGTGGGGGGGGGGGGAAAGAGCAGAGACAGAAGTGCTTGATGGGCACCCCCTTCTCCAGGAGATGCCCCCAGACTCAGAGAGATGAGGAAGGAGACAGCCAAGGAAGGCCACCTCAGTGGCAGCGCCCCTAAGGCGGAAACAGCCTCCACTGGAGTTTCTGACCAGGAGTCGAGCTCCAGAAACTTTCAGCACCAGGCCAAACACCACCGCCTTCCTGGGGGTGTTTCATTCTTTTCAGCTGCAGACAGTAGCAGAGGAGGATATGAAGGACTCCCCCCTGGGAAGCGCAGAGCCCCACCCAGAGCAAGTGCGGCTGAGCTTGGTGGACAGACGGGCTGAGCCAGGTCAGTCCGTCTTCTATATTCCCAGCCTGTTTATTTTTAGCTGGCTTTACTGTTTACCTGCCTGGCTAAGCTGCTTGGAGAAACGCTGCTCCTAAAGCAGCCTAGAACTGATTTCAATAAATTGCTTTTATAAATATTAGTGTCTGGATACCGGCAGAAGAGGCTTCCTGCCAGAGAATTAATAAGGCCAGCAGATGCATGCCTTCTCCCTGTTGCGTATCAGCCCCAGCAGAGGCATCACCGTGTAACTCATCCTGCAGAAAAGACAGCGCTTTCCTAACACGAAGACTCGTCCGTGTCGTCCACCAAAGCAGCGCAAGCGCCAGGTGAGAGAGGAAACATGCCCCCCAGGACGCTGCTCCCACTTCCTCTGCCGAGAGCTTCCATTCTGCCTCTCTCTGTCCAATTTCAGCAAAAGCGAGAAGGCCCACGAACGCAGCCCTGTTGCCCCTTCCAGCACGGTGAGGCTAATAAACTTTGCTTCGCTTCTGAGACTATGACGTTTTACACACCTGGTGGCATAAGTCACAGCTTAAACACTGAGCTTAGCAAAGCAAATCATTTTTGATGGCCAGTGCCTCCCTCTAGTCCAACTCGGAGGCTCCCACCACCTGGTGCTGAAAACCACCCACACCAAAAGCTGCAGCCTCAGTCATTTGACATACAAACCCTCAGGCTCCTTTCAGTGGAGCAGAACAGCAGCCAAGAAAATTCCGACTTTCCTAGCGCCTTCGTTTAGATCTTTCCTAACGTTGGCTCAAAGTGAGAATTCTGAGCAAGGGTTTCCAGCGTTGTGAACAATTTGGGGGACATTCCCTTATTCATTAGTGTTCTAAAGATTAAGCCTTAATTTCATAAAAACAACACCGGTCTCCCTTGAGGCAAGCAACACAGCTACCATTATTATTGTCCTTTTAAACATCCTCAAATATTTTAATTAAGAATCAAGTATGTCAGAATCCCTCTCAGATTTTTTTTTTAAAAAAATGCTGCTTCAAAATTAGTTTTAACCCCTTCTCACTGGTAGCAGCACCTTCTTGATAATATTCTGCTTCTCCAGTAAGGCACTCTGGAAAAACAAAGTGTTTTTCATGGCAGTCTATGCAACCACTGGACAGCTGATACTAAATCATCAGGTACTAGGAAAGCCAAAGGATGGCATGACTGGAGGCCCTCATGTGACCTCGTCTGATGCACAAAATCCAGAATTGCAGCTGTAGAAGGAGTAGCCATGTTGGTCTGTGCAAGCATTATAGGTAAAAGCAACACAGAAATAAAAAGTAAAAAGTAACTTTTACATTTTTAATGCAAGCTCTTGTCCATGAAAGCTCACATAAATATATATATATATATAAGTTAGTTTTTAAGGTGCCACCATGTTGTTGTTGTTTTTCTTTTATTCTTTTATTCTTTTTATTTCTATTTTGCTTTTTTTACCTATAAAAATCCAGAATGAGAGCACTGCCATGGATAGCTATCCACAGCCTCTGACTGATCCCTCTGCCTCGCTGCTCTTTGGTCTTCTGTTTCCTTAAATGGTAAGAGCAGTCTGACCGTGATTGTCTGAGGGGGGGTGATGGGGGGGGAGAGGCCTCAGAGCCTCTGTCTGAAGACCAGCCACAACCACACTCTCCTCATGCTGAGGGGCAGGTCCCGTTGTCAAGCTGCTCTTACCTGTCAAGAAAACAAGATAAAGAGCAGCGAGGCAAAGGACTCAAACAGAGATGCAGTGGGCAGCCTCCTTTCTGACTAGTGAATTTGGCCCTCAGGAAATAATAAATTTACCGCAGCACACCATTTGGGACTTCCTTCCTTATACAACACACACACATGCACTGCTACAGGAATGAATCATCAAGTCCACTTTGAGTAAAGGATCCAGGAAGGGTTCCCATCTGCCATTTTTTGGCACAGATATGCCACCCGGTTTCCAGAATGATCTGTACTTACCGTCCATGAGCAGCCAGTGCCCTGTTAATACCCAGATCAGGACCAGCATGACAGAGAGAGAGAAGGAGAGCAGCTCAGCCGCCGTGAAGCGTCCACAGCAGCCGAAAGAAATCCTGGAAAACATAGTCCACGTTTAAGGCTCGCTCTTCCATGAAATAAGGCGGAAAACGTACACAGCCTGGGTTGAACCACCCTAGAGAATGGGAAAGGCCGAACCTACAAAGGTTTCGTCTTGTGACAGTCAACAAAGGGCAGCAACTCATGGCAGGCTCCCAACCTTACTGGCTGGCCAAGATCCTAACATACCATGGAAGAGGGATTTCAAATACATCAACCCTGAGCTTTCTCCCGCTGGGAGTTCCACCATCTTGTGCCAACCTAGGGCAGAGTTTCACAGCAAGGTCTCTATGCAGACAGTGATTTGGTTGAAAAAACAGCGTGAAACCCATTTAAACATTACAAGCTAGGCTCACCCCTCTCTCCCTCTCTTTGATATTCCCTTACCATGTTTGAAACCATTCCGTTGCTGATTAGGGTTAGTGTTCCAATTTCTTGGGACCCACCCTGGGGGCTAAGTAGGGTATTATTACTCTATTGCCCATCTCTTGGTGTTCTGAATAGGCTAAAAACAGGCAAACGTTCTGCCTGCCATCAACGAGAACACACTGGGAGGTTTGGCCTTAACGGGACAGAGAAAAACGCAGAGGCAAGTCACATTTTCTCCCAGCTTCTCCCGTTGTCTGTGGAGTGGGAGGAAGCCTTCCATCCTAAAGGTAGGGGAAAGCAGCTATGTTCTGGGCAGGAGAGTGACCCAAGGACAACATCTTCTAAGATATGAGGCAAAATCCATAGAAAAAGAAGAAAACAAAAACACGTGGCCCCTTAAAGACTAACTATTATTTTTTAATCTGGGCTTTCGTGGACAAGTCCACTGATGACGTGTCCACGAAAGCTCACATGAAAAAATAGCAGTTAAGTCTTTAAGGTGCCCCATGTTTTTGCTTTGTTCCTTTGGATTTTGCCTGGTATGCCTGCACAGACTAACACGGAGACCTCTTCTAAATCTTCCTGGATGGTCACTGGAGTGAGCAATCCCAGAAGGAAAGCCACACAAAGCCCTGTTTCATTTCAGTGCTCGTTCTTCACCTCTCCTCTTGCCTTGGGGGAACCAGGGGTGAGTCTCTGGCAGCTCCTACTTTCAGGCTTCAGACTCCGTTCAGAGGATCTGCTGGATCAACATTTTTGCTCTACCCGCTGTGGGCCCGGCAGGCTCTCCCTCCCCACTTGCCTATCCAGCTCTAACAGAACACATGGCCTGTGGGCTGGGGCTGCTTTGGACTTTGTTTCTCGCCTGCTCCTTGACCACCGATGGCCCCCAAACCTTGTAAATGACCCTGGCCTCCTTTCTGACGGTGCTTCTCTCGCCTACCCAGTCAGCATAGCATTGCCATCTTATCCTGTAGTGCTCTGACCTTGTGACTTTGCAGTATTAAGACTCTAGACCCCCAGAGGGACAGTTGCTTACCCTCACTTCCCCACGCTGTGCCCAAGTCTGTGGGAAAACAGGACAGGGCGTAGGGGTGGGAGGGGCAAAAGACCAGCAGCTGTTTCTGGAGGCCACAGATCCCGGATCCTCTCTGCAGGACCGATGCATGGAAAGCACAAGACACCCTGCTCAAACCATCTCCCGACAAGCACTCCCAGCCGCTCTGGTTGGGTCTTTGCACAAGACAGAAGAGAAGTAACATTCTTTAACTACTTACTTGTTTTGAGGGGAACAGGGGCGTGTTAAATACTGGCACATCGGGAGCAGAAGGAAAGCAAAGGCTATTGTAGCAAGGACTAGAGAAAGGGAGAGAGAGAAAAAGAAAAGGCAAATGTTAGCACCGCCCTCCCCTTTCAAGTTCCCCCCACCCTGGGAAAAAAAACATATCATCATGTACAACTGGGAGGCCACACAAACAGGAATCGAACATCTTTTTAATTCGCTCTCAGTAAACTGTAACTATGGAACGAATATGGTCCGAAAAAGAGAAAAGCCCACATGTGACACTCAAGACAGGACTCGGAAGGCTGCCCCAAAGTATTTCAGTCTGGCTAAGAAACCATACTGAGCACCATTCGCAGGAAAGGTTCTGCAGCGGAAGCCCCTCTGAAAGAGGCAGGAATCTGTGCTCATGCCCAAGCCCTACGTATTCAGATGGCCCTTGTGTGAGAGTCCTTGTCTAAGGGCAGTGCCACTCAAAACACTCAGGAGCTTGGAGAAACGAGAGAAACAGAAGAAAAAAAGAGAAATGCCTAAAATTGAAATGAACATACTTCCAAAACAATAAAAACTGCACATTTCTCTCTCTCTCTCTCCAAGACTGGAAAGTGGGATATCTTTGCTTCTCCCAGTTACCTTTTAACATAATTTGGAATAAATTTATTCATCGAGCCTGGAAACACATATTTAAGGCAGAAACTACATTAAACAACTAATTCGCAAATGGAACTCTGTAGTAAGAATCCTAGTTGTTGTGTAAAAAAGAAAAAAAGAAAAGGTAAGCGTGGAGAGAAAATTTACCTGCTGTGCATATTGTGAAGACCACCTGAACGGAGTCAAAGAAGAAGAACATGACTAAGAGAGACACAGAAGCACCGATCGGAAGGAACAGCGCCTGGGTCGAGTCAATAGTCTGGATACCTGCAGGATTAAAAAAAAGAGAGAGAGGAAAAGTTACATTTATGATATGGCACCGTACAGCACACAGAGGACAGCTTTCCCTTATGTTCTTTCTTTCTACCTTTCACCACCACCTTCCAACTAAAGCTGAGGCCCAAACTAGGCAGTGGTCCATGGACAAAGGGAGGTGGAGGAGAAGGGAGGCCTTGCACCCTTCCCCCTTTGTGTTTTAGGGCAGAAAGGTGAGATACGAAGGCAACAAGTACATGCATTTCACTAGCATAATGTTCCACGATCCTTAATTTCAAGTCCACCTGGTTGGTACTGAGAAAAAGAATTCTCTGGAATTGGAGAGAAAGAAAAGACCACAGCCTGACCGAGAGGCAGAGCAACACGCACACACCCAACTTTCTTCCAACCCGGCTGAGTGGGACATCCATGATTCACGGCTTGCCCCTCTGCAAGGCTGTCAACGGGGGGGGGGGGGGGGGGGGAGCAATCACACGCCTACCCAGCAGCCCTGCAGAGCCCAAACCCAGCCTCCTGGTCACTGCCAAAACTCTGGCAGAGAGAGGGCAGCTGCCTTACTGTTGTTGGTGCTGTTGCTGTTGAAAGGCCCGGCTGAGTTGCTAGGGTCCTTTTCTTTGTCTTGATTCTCAAAGTCCATATTAAGAGACCTGCAGGAGGGGAAAAAGGAAAGTGAAGCATCCACTTTGTGTTTCCTGGTAGCTTTGAGGTCCTTGAATGTAACATTTACAAAGGGTTCCTACAAGACAGTTTTATTACTGCTATTTACTTTTCAGCAGAACATCCAAAGCAGTTTGAAAAAAATGAAACAGGTTGAACAAAATAAAAAGCAAGAGCAATGCATAAAGTAACAACAACAAAAAGCAGCAGCAATGGGACACAAAAGCAGCAACTGTAAGAGACACAGAAGCATCAGCCACACAAAAATCCTCAAACAAAGTGGAATGATTAAACATTGGCTGAAATCCTGCTGCTTTTTTGAGGAGATAAAAAGCAAAAGGCGTGACATGGCTGGATTCCTAGCTGCATTCAAAGAGCCCTTTCTGGGATTCTCAAGTGTGCCCCAAGCCAGGTTGCTGTGGGGGCTCTTTAACAGCTGGCTAGAAATAAGTAAATGTTGCATCTTTTGCCTTGTGACGGCAAAACAGCACAACAGGATTTCACTCACTGAAAGGTTATTGGAAGGAAAACATTTTAAAAAACATAGTAAAAACATGCTGGCAGTCATTGTGGCTGAAGCTGTAGACCAAAGACAAAAAACCTTACCTGAAGCTGCCATAAACTATGAGGAGAATGGAAATTAGAAACGTAGATACTTGACTAGAATCCACAAGGGAATAAGCCCTGGAATGGAAGAGAGAGAAGACCATATAACAACAACAACAAGTCAATTCCGATTTATGATGGCAACTCTTTTCAGTGTTTTCTGGGTAGAGAGAAAGAGAGTACTCAGAAGTTGATCACCATCATTCCCTTCTTCTGAAGGCATCCCTGGGACGGTGTACAGCTGGCCCAAGGCCACCCAGGCTGGCTCTTCCCTTAAGAGGCACTGTGAGGAATCCAACTCCCAACCTCTGGCTCCGCAGCCAGAGACACAACCCACTGAGCTCTCCAGCCAGCCAATATACTATAGCCAAGAACCATTCCATCCAACCCATCAGGTAATTCTAAAACTGGACAAAATTTGCAAAAGACCACAGTAGACACGTGTAAATACAAGAATTAAGACAGCCCCACTGTGTACCTGTTTCCTCAATGTCCATCACTTAGTTATTGCTAAAGACACAACCCAGAGGCTCTTCCCATATAAATTAGTGCCCATTTATTCCAAAGAAACGCTTCTGAAATGCAAGTTACGTTGCAAAATCCATGATTTACAGAAGGAACTTCAAGCCTTAGCTTAGTAACCAATCCAGAAGTACTTCAAAGCCCATTTCAAGAGCAGAACAGGATAAGAAAATCAGCAATAATAATCACACTACCTTTCAATTCAAAAATTCTACCACGGTTTACAATAACCTGACACACAATAAAACAGCAATAATCAATAATGCAGGTTGCAATTTTTTAAAAAAAGGAAGAAGCCAGATGCCACTACAGGAAGACCCCCTTATCTGCGGGATCAGTATCCACTGATTTACTTATCCGCAATCTGAAAATATTAAAAATATTAAAAGAAAAATCTTAGAAATATATATTTCTAAAGATGAAGTCAGCAGAACTGGCCATTAGCAGGAACCATAGACCATATTATGTATAGTATTTGCTATTAAAATACGTAGCTTTTGCTATAATCTACTTTTTCCAAATTTGGAGGGGGGGGGGAGAACAACAGGGTTTTTTTTACTGGACTTCATATAAAGGTCATACATATAAGAATACCAGGAGCCACATTTTTGCTTTGGTGGGGCCTTCACTTCAGGGTGGATAAAAAGCAATGATTTTTAAAAATTAAATTGATGTAAATCACAATTTAAATAAAAAATCATTTTTTTATTTAAATGATTCAAAAATTCTGATTTTTTTAAAATTTAAATAATGATTTAATTCTACTTGATTTAAATCAAATTCACTCTGCTTCATTGCAGGAGAAAACATTCAGTGTGTTGCATTTGTACAACTTTTATAATGTTAATTATTTTTAAAAAAAACTCAGTGAACAAACTGAAGAAATTGAAACTGAGTGTATTTCAAATTCAAACTGATAAGTATATCACTAAGAATGGCAAAACACTAAATTATTAATAAAACTGTATTCCTAATTATACACTCCGGGACATGTAATTACATCTGTTCCAGAGCTGTTAGCAAACAAAAGAGAGCTGGTTAATAATCTGAAATAAAGGATTAAGAAACAGATTCTCCCTTGCCCATGTGGTGGTATTCTGTGCTTCTAGTATTCCTGGCAGAATTTAAAAAGCGGGGGGGGGGGGGGGGAGGCAGGACTGGTTCACAAGAGAGGAAACAAGTGTTGTTGGGTGTATTTTTTAATTAGTTGAACAGGAATATATTCAAAGAATAAATCTGGGGAAAACTGATTGAGACACTCTTGACTATTAATCTGGAAGAATAAATTAATGGAGAGGACTTTATTTGGGGTGTTTTTGGGAAAATGTTTTATCGTTGCTATCCTGAAACAGCAGGAAACAGTAAGTTTGGAGGAGTAGTTTTGGAACTGAGACCACCCCACAGTTCAACCATGTACCTAAGGTTCTTGGGAAACGTAGTTCCTTGAGAGAGACTCAGACCTTGCTAGGCGGGGTGGTGGTGGTGGAGGAGGGGGCCTTTCTCTTCCGGAAGGGCAGGGGAATCCTCTACCCTCCAGGCCAGCAGAATGCTCCTCTATAGGGCAGAAGAACGTGGGCACCTCGCACACCTCAGTGAGCAGCTGCAGTCACCACTGAATTTTGGCAGCAGAACGGCTGCTCCAGTGCGCCTCCCACCCACCCATCTCTGCTACGATAAAGTTCTCCCTGGGGTTGGGACATACTCATCGCCACCTTTTTTTTTTCTTGCCACGTCACTCTTCCCAGTTCCTCAGCCATCTAAGGCGGGCTCTGGGACAGACTGGCCACTTTCCCATCCCAAAGGCCAACCAGAGCTTCAAAGAAGAAGTCAGGAGTGGGACACTCTTACAAGCTAACCAGTGACATGTCCACTTGCTAGATTCTCGTAGACAATACACGTGGGCTTTTAAACATGTTGGTGTTCAAAATGGGTATTGAAGATTATCAGACAAGAAACCTGAAATCAAGCAATTCAGCCAAGGCTTATAATTCAGGGATGTGACCAAAAGAAAAGCAAGGTTCCCAAGGGGAGCCCAGGCCAATTTCAGGTGGACAACCTGAATGCCTTTCATGCAGCAATTGGTACTGGATCAGACCACGACGTGATTCAGCAACAATCTTGGACTGATCCAGCCAGAAAATGCACGCACAGCTAAGGCACAGCAAATGCATGTCAAGTGATCCACAGTCTGTATATGTCTGCTTTATAAAGGCAAACATGAATCAGTGAAACACTATCAAGATTCCAGTTTGTCTGGGTTTTCTTTTTTGAAAAAGAAAAGAGAAAGAGAGAGATTAAGCAGGGCCAAAGTCTGCTCAACTCTGGTGTTCTGGCTGTGCCAGTTAACTTGACAAAACTCTTTGTGTGACCTTCTCAGAACTATAATATATCCCTCTCTTCCCATCCTAAACAGTACAGACTTGCCCACAGAAGGTGCCACCAAGAGCCGTTTGGGCACAGAAGAGCTAGACAACGAAACCCAAGATCACAATGTGGTGCTCCATTCCAGAGGAGGCTCCTCGGGGAGTGGTGGTTTGCAAATGGCAAAGAGGGAGGGAGGGTGAATCAGACAAGTCCCCACGAGAGGCACACACAACAAGCACTGTTGTGCCACTGCTCCGGGTGCCAGCCGTCCATCTTTTACAATGCCTGCATTCTTGTCCACATACACAAGCTCCCCAGCCTGTCACTGATAGCTCCGGTGGACTTTCGTCGACAAAACAATTCCACAAACCCCGCTTCTTCCCTTGCCCTGCTGAGCCACAAGGTCCAACGCTGGCATGCAGAGAATATGCCTTTCCCGGCATGCCAAATCAACCTTTCTGGCACTTCTCCGCAAAACCAGACAAGCTCCATACCCCTGGCAGACAGAAGGAGGAGAGCTGCCAAGATCAGATGCCAGCCAGAGAAAAATAAGTGCACAAACATTTTTAGCCCAATGGGCCACACGGATGTCCTGAAACACAGGGACAATCCAACATCTTTGCCATGTACAGACGTTTCCCTGCCTATTTGCTTGGAGGCAACTCTTAGCAGCAGGTAGCCATTTGTCAACCTGCCACCTCAATTCTGGCTCAACACCTTGGTGAGGTCTTCCCGTGCAACTCTGTTTTTGTGGCTTCCAAGACGGTATCACAGATTCTTTTTAAAATTGCTTTCAGTTCCATACAGGGCACGTTCAAGGCTCCTGTTTAAGAAGCATCATTGGGGGCTCTTGAAACATGATGGGTGAAAGAAACCCAAGCCCTCCCACGGGCACTGACGAACAGGCCGGGGTCTCTCCAGGACACGGCGGCTTGTTTTCTACGTGGAACTGCAGGAGACAGATCCATTCTATGGCTTCCACGTAGGTTGAAGGTTCGCCTACAGTCTCTATCTAAAGACCGCTTTGAGAATCACTCTGAATTTCAAGGCTGAAGAAATGAAGGTTTAGATGACTGACTGGAGGAACCGGCTTTCATGGATTCATTTTTTTTAATGTTCTTTTGTTTTGTGTCCTTCTATCTGTATTTTGTGCCATTCCATCTGTATCTCTCCCTTACACGAAAGAACCCAGAGTTCCATCAAGTTACAACACTGGTCCCACACAAAAGAACCCTCTGATAGGAAGCTGCAAAAGCCATCCAAGTTTTGAATGGCAGTAGAAACAAAGACAGAAAGGGATTCTGTACCTAAACTATAGCTATAAGCTGTTCTCTCTCTTTTATTATACTGTATTTAAGCCTTCTCTGAAGAAATATGTCAGAAATACTTCAGATAAGTGCGTTTTTTAAAAAAAATATCATAGCTAAAATCCCACGAATAGCAAGAAGGGGAGAAATTATAAATAAATAAATATTGAATCTATCACTCTTGGGGTCCTTCACCAATGGAACATAGAAAAACATATAATGTGCACAATAATTTGCTTTCACTAGCAGGAAGATCTAATGAAAGGTCTTCCCTGCTGCAGCATGAGATCATTCTTTCCCCAGCAGGGAAACAGCTGAGGTGCCTATAGAACCTATTTTCATCTCCCTGCATTTCTACAGTCTAACACTGTGGTTCAATAATCCTGTTCAAGAATAGCATCCCTATAGCAACTTAGTTTTGGAGAATTATTTTTGCAAAAGGCAGACCTACCGTCCTATGCTTTTAGTTATTTCCCCCTCTTTTATATTCCTAGCTTTCGTTGGTGTGATATTCTTGAAGTTATTAAAATGTCCCCAAAGCTGCCGGCCACATTTCCTTGCGGCCAAAATCACACATTTTTTTCCTGAGTTTTCATGTCTCTTCATCTTCAGTTCTTGCACCGTTCTTTTCATCTCCATTGTCTTCAGATCTTGCTTTCTCTGTCAACATATCAAGATTAAGTAACCTCCTCATTTGTATGCTCCCGTATGAGTGACTCATTACCACAGGAGCGATTTCCTCTTGTGTTAATTGTCACCCTAAAGGGAAATGTCCAACAATACCTGCTACTCTTAGCCATGTGGTGAGAGAGCAAACAATTTTCTTTCTTGCAACATTTGATTCTTTTGTCTCTCAGAAGAGCCTGATATTACATTCTTCTATAGAGTGAGATTGTCCCTTTTCTTTGGCTTTTCGATAACCATGCCTCGAGGCCTTCTGTCCACTCCTAGACCAGGAGCGGTAGATATGTATCATTAGTTCCCACACTTTTTCACTATCATCCCCACCTTCTGATTCTGAGAAAACCCTCATGCTTCTCCAAGCTCCCCCCTTTTAACAACAGCAATCAATCTATTCATAAATTGAAAATAAAAATAAACATCGCACAGTCTTGCATCCCCATGGAGGTTCTTCATCCCTCTGAAAGGTCATTGCCTAGGTCGGGAACCAACGTTTTGTCCTCCTGATAGGTATAATTTGAGTCTACCATCAAATCCAAAACTAATTTTGTAAATGAAGTTAGCAGGAGACTGTTGTATTTGTTCCTTCCAATAAGGAACAGATGCACTCCCCTTTTCGAAATGGGATGTTTACCATATTTTTCTAGGTTTTCCAACTGCAGAAGATACTACCTGTCCTTTCAGTGTTAGGCACTCCTGGCCTGCCCAGGAAAAAAACTTGTTCACAGGGTCCCTCCTCAAAATATCCCATTAGACAGATGATCTCATTCTGAATCATGGTATGGTCGCTTGAGGCTACAGGATGTGGCCTACAGTTCAAGCCATCAGATGTTGGATATCTAGTCTTTCAGAGGACTAGATATCCTCGTTATCACTAACCTGGCAACAGTACAGAGCACCACAGGTGGAAGACCCTGGTTTTCGAAGGAAAGAGTGATGCTACATGCATGACAGACAAGTTATTCCAGGGAAGATCTGTATCCATTTCATTCTAATATATGTAGCACACTTGTTGGCTAGCCCTAGCACATGCGTTTGACAGATTCCACACCTACTTTGACTCTGGACCATAGTTTTCAGAAACTTGAGTCCTTTGCAGTTGCTGCCAATATCAGCCTCAGTCTGATACTGGCAGGTTCACATTTTCAAAAAATATGATGGAAGATAGCTGATGACTTATCTAGCTGTAAGAAGAGAAGTGCAATACTGGAAGTATGGCTGAAAACAACAGAATAAAATTTAACAGGGATACGTGCAAAGTTCTACACATTTGGGGGGGGGAACCAAATGCTGCTACAAGATGGGGGATACTTGGCTCAGTAATACTACAAGTGAGAAGGATCTTGGGATTGCTGTAGATCACAAGCTGAATATGAGCCAACAGTGTGATGTGGCTGCAAAAAAGGCAAATGTGATTTTAGCATGCATTAACAGAAGTATAGTCTTCAAATCCAATAAAGTAATAGTTCCCCCTCTATTTAGCACTTGGGTTAGGCCTCCTCTAGAATACTGTGTTGAGTTCTGGACACCACACTCTAAGAAGGATGCTGACAAACTGGAGCAAGATCAGAGAAGGGTAACAAGGATGATGATCAAGGGACTGGAAACCAAGCCCTAGGAGGAAAGACTGAAAGAACTGGGCAGGTTTAACCTTGAGAAAAGAAGACTGAGGGGGAGATTGGATAGCACTTTTCAAGGACTTGAAAGGTAGTCCTAAAGAGGAGGGGCAGGAACTGTTCTCTATCATCCCAGAGTACAGAACACATAATAATTGGTTCAAGGTACAGGAAGCCAGATTTTGGTTGAATATCAGGAAAATCTTCCTATCTGTTAGAGCAGTACGATAATGGAATCCATGACCTTGGGAAGTGGTGAGCGCTCTAAACACTGGAGGCATTCAAGAGAAAACTGGACAACTATCGGTCAGATCTGCTTTGATTTGGATTCTTGCATTGAGCAGGGAGTTGGACTTGATGGTCTTAGAAGCCCCTTCCAACTCAATTATTCTAGGATTCTAAACATGTATCTGAAATATACAATTTACAAATGGACAGGGCACATGGTTGAGACATGAGGCGAAAGATCCATTGTACTCTACAATGACATCTCAATAAAAGTACTGACATAAATGTTAGTAATGAAAACACTAGCATGGTCATTTTATGGTCTCAAACCATTACTTTGATTTCCCATTGTAATTATTTCTTGGCACCCTTGAATGGAAGAGGCTGCAGGGTGTCTATGTTTCTTGTAGAACATTTATAGTGCTGGCCAGTGAAGAACCTTGCCAATGATTTCTCTCACAGTCCAAAGTGTAGCAAGCTGGAGTGTTATCTTATGGGTGCTCTGATGTGAAATTCCCCAAAATTCATCAAACATTTTTTCAAATGAGTTATTGTATTTTAGACTGCATGACTTGGTCAAAATCAAAATGTTTTGTTCAAGCCGATCTTCATACACAGTTCTGTTAGATTTTTGTAAAGAACAGACCTCTGTGTTGGCCATGCTGTAGTCACTTAAGGCGATGAAAGATAGGAGGATTTCAAAACCAACTGGTTTGAAAACCTATATATCAACCGTCAGATTCAGGGGGGAGGGGGGAATCCCTGATTTTGAAAATATATACAAGCCTTCAAATACTATAGCTTAACCTCTGATATTGATCTCTCCCTTCAATATTAAATATTGTTGCAACAATGAATGAATATTGAGAGAAATTAAGCTCTTGTCCTCAAATTTATTAAAATGAACTTCAGTTGAGACATTCTCGTGTTCCATAAACTTAATTTTCTATGTTGATTTTACACAGTAATTTTTTTCACATACCATATATATACAGTGATGCCTCACAAGACGAAATTAATTCGTTCCGCGAGTCGTGTCGTATTGCGAAAATTTTGTCTTGCGAAGCACGGTTTCCCATAGGAATGCATTGAAATTTAATTTTTAAAAAATGCAAAAAAAATTCATCTTGCGAAGCACGGCCATAGAAAAATTTGTCTTGCGAGTCACCAAAAAAATCACAAAACGCTTTCGTCTTGAGAGTTTTTCATTGCGCAAGGCATTCGTCTTGCGAGGCTTCACTGTATCTGGTATTTCTCTATGGTACTGTGTTAATAATTGCCTCAAATAATAAAAGACCATATATAACGGCTGCATAGCTCAGTGGTTTAGGCATCTGGCTGAGGAGCCAGAGGTTGGGAGTTCGAATCCTCACTGGGCCTCCTTGACAGGGGTTGGACTTGATGACCTATAGGGTCCCTTCCAGCTCTGCAGTTCTAAGGTGGTGGTTATATGAATGTGATTCTATCTGCCACAGCTTGAACAATGTGACATTACAAAACGACAAACCTGGGTTTATCTTGGCACCCTTGAATTGAAGTCACTTGAAGTTACTTTCTAAGCTGGTCATTTTGTTGTTGTTTAGTCGTGTCCGACTCTTCGTGACCCCATGGACCAGAGCACGCCAGGCCCTCCTGTCTTTCACTGCCTCCCGGAGTTGGGTCAAAGTCATGTTGGTCACTTCGGTGACACTGTCCATCCATCTCGTCCTCTGTCGTCCCCTTCTCCTGGTCATTAGATTTGCTGCAGTTGGAGATCCGGCTTGAGTCACTACCTGCCGGACCTACTTCTACTGGTTACAGATACATTTGTACCACCCTTCAATCATACACACAGGACTAGTTTACAAGGAAGATTAAAAACAATAACAATGTAAAAATTTGCTAGATTGGGCTACAAGACATAAAACACTTAAAGTTAACTACAAACAAAACAAACTAGAGGACCATCAGATCATAAAAGTTGTATAAAGCAGCGAGACAATATTTATTTATTATCTAAAATTCCTGGGGAAGGAAGATACTTTGCTTGGTGTCCAAATGACAATAAGGCCATTTGGGGACCATGTTCTACAAGTGGGACACCACCACCACTGCCAAGGTGGCCTCACTTCCAAGAGCCACCCACCCCGTATCAGATGGGGCAAGGAAATGCAGGAGGCCCTTCACAGAAGATGTGAAGCTACGAGTCCACACAGATAGGAGATGCATCCTCATTCTAACTAGGAGGTATTTTAAAGGTCAAATCCAGCTGGTCCTGGAAAGCAGCAGGCACAATATGATAACAACGCCCCGTTGACAACCTGCCAGCCATGCTAAGTGCAAAGGTAGCCATACATACACCTCATTGTGGTAATCTATCCTGGAGGTTATCAGAGCATGGAAAACTCAGAGCAGGTTCTTTCTAACCAGAAGGGGTCAAAGTTGGTGAACCAGCTTATGGGGTGAAAGCAATCTGCACTTCCTATAAAATCATTGCTCAGCATGCGAGCTCCCCATTGAGACATATCTAAGTCTCATTATTTTAAAATGTTACTATAAATACTCTCATCTTTCATCTTCATACGTGTTTGCCTGTAGACATACTCGGCCCTTTTATTAATTCCAGGAAAAACAGGCTGTTTGACACAACTATGAAGATGTACAAAATATCTCAAAGCAATTGTGGGTGTAAGTGCTCCCAGGCAAGTGGGGAAGGGAATATTTATGCCATTTGCCTTAAAGGTAGACGTGGATTGAGCTGCATCCTGATAAAATGCGACTGAAACTCTTGCACGGAACTTTTATCCAAAGGCGAGTGGGAGTATCAGCCACTTCAATTCACTGATAAAAAGTAGCCCCCTGGAAACAAGACACTAACAAGCCCTCACTCACATTCTCGTAGACTGTCAGAAAGACACAATAAACAAAAATGCAGGAACTCTATCAAGATAATATTATGACTGGGCCAAAATAGTGGCACTAATATGCAAATTAATTTTTAAAGTGCCTCACCTGGGTGATTCGATCAGCTTTTAAAGTGTCCCTGGACATTTTTGGTTTTTTATATTGTTTTTCTCAAGTGACTCGACACATTCCTGTTATTACAGAAGTCAAACATGAGACCTCACCCAACAGAATTCCAGCCACGAAGGACTAACCAAGGATACTAAGATGCAGACCAGCAATGGCTGCACTGAGGATGGTCATCTTGGTGGTTCTTTACCAACCACTACATTTGATGTTGCAGTCAATCTGCAGGAGGCTGTGTGAAAACCTTCTGGGTGAAACTCAGGTCCTTCTCACCTCCAGGGAGGGAAAAACCAAATGCTCCATCACAATTTCCTGGAACACCAATTCAACATGTATGAAATCTTACATTCATCATCATTCTCCTGGAAAAGATCTCCCACATTTTCTCATTTTTGTGTATATACAGACCATTTGCAAAACCAAAAGTAGGCCAAACACACTAATGAGATTCCAAAGAAGCACAACGTTGCCCAGGAATACGTACTGAAACTTCTGCGCTATTAACTAAGTAAACTGCCAACGCCTACTCATGGACCCACCCACCACTTTTACACAACAGAAACCTCAGTGACTCGTAAAGAAGCCTGGTGAGTGATTTTTCATTGAAGCACCCAGGTGAGG
Source organism: Intellagama lesueurii (assembly GCA_037013535.1). NCBI lineage: Eukaryota > Metazoa > Chordata > Lepidosauria > Squamata > Agamidae > Intellagama > Intellagama lesueurii. The sequence continues at coordinate 13,176,075 of JBAJHW010000014.1, read as the reverse complement.
CAAGAGATGGACCAATTGCAAGCCAGGTAAGTGCCATCACCTAGTCACCGGTCATATTCCACATTCTTCTATCTTCCAGCCTGGTGGCCTCCCAATAGACTCTAGACTCACAAAGAGAGTATGGCTTAACAAAAAGCTGACGGCTTATACCAAGATCCAGGTCTATAGAGCTTGTGTCCTGAGTACACTCCTGTACTGCAGTGAGTCCTGGACCCTTTGTGCATGGCAGGAGAGGAAGCTGAACACGTTCCATATGTGTTGTCTCTGATGCATTTTTGGGATCACCTGGCAGGACAAAGTTCCAAATAGTGTAGTCCTGGAACGAGCTGGAATTGTTGGCATGTATACATTACTGAAACAGCAACGTCTACGTTGGCTCAGGCATGTCGTGAGAATGGCTGATAGTCGGATTCCAAAAGATCTCCTGTATGGAGAATTAGTGCAGGGAAAGCGCCCCAGAGGGAGACCACAGCTGCGATACAGCTGCAAGTGGGCTCTGAAGGCCTTAGGAATGGACCTCAACAGATGGGAAACTTTGACATCTGAGCGTTCAGCCTGGAGGCAGGCAGTGCAGCATGGCATCTCTCCCATTTTGAAGAGACACTTGTCCAGCAGGCCGAGGCAAAGAGGCAGTCCCGAAACCAGCAAAATCAGGGAGCTGGACAGGGGACAGATTGTATTTGTCTTCAGTGTGGAAGGGACGGTCACTCTCGAATTGGCCTTCTCAGCCACACTAGACGCTGTTCCAAGACCTCTATTCAGAGCACGTTACCATAGTCTCTTGAGACTGAAGAATACCTACAACAACTGTTTTTAATCATTCAGTGTATTTTAATTGACAGGATAGTTTGTTTTTTATGTATAATTTATTGTGTTTTTAATTCTATTCTTTTAATACTGTGAACTGTCTTGAGTCCCCTTATGAGGAGAAAGACAGCCTATAAATAAGACAGATGAATGAATGAATGAATGAATGAATGAATGAATGAATGAAATTGTGTAGTTCTTCTGTAATCATGATTTTGCTCTTATTTAATGTTCGACTGCAGTCCTGCATAGGCACTTCTTTCACTTTCACTAAAACTTGTTTTAAGACATTAATGCTGTCTGCCAGTAAGATGGTGTGACCTGCATATCTCAAATTATTGATGTTTCTTCCACCGATTTTCACTCCTCCTTCATCTGAATCTAGTCTGGCTTTCCATATATTTCTGCACACAGATTGAACAGATAGAGAGATAAAATGCACCCCTGTCTGACACCTTTGCTTATAGGAAAACATTCTGTCTCTCCACATTCTGTCCTCACAGTAGTTTCTCGTCCACAATACAAGGTACACATCATACCCATTTCTTTCAGTACAACTCAGTTTCTCATGATCTACACAGTCAAAGGCTTTGCCGTAGTCTATACAGCATAGACAGATGTTCTTCTGAAATTCTTTGGTATGCTCCAGTAGCCAGCAGATATCTGCAATATGACCATGAGTACCTCTTATTTACATTAGCCAGTAATATTGAAAACATATGGCCAATTAAAACGGGGGAAATACACACTGAAATTGACCAGAAGTGTATTTACAGTGTGACTAAACCAGCCAGTCAATTTCATGTTGCCATAAGATAAATGAGCAGAGATTTTCAATCTTTTAAAAAATGAAGTAGACTATAAACAGAAGACTGCAACTTCTAGGCAGGGAATAATGCGAATTGTACTCCAGCAATATCTGGAAGCCTGCACATTCCCTACATATATTGTAAATGGAAGGCTCCTGGAAAAGAATAAAACATTCTCATGAAATCATAGACCTATCCAGGCATAGAATAAACCCAACTGTTTCCAAATAAGTCTGCATTGTAAAAAGATGTCTGAAAAAGGAGCAAAGCTGTTCTAATTAGGGACTTAAGCTTTCTGCTACAGATTTTCAGGCACTGTGACACACTGCAGAAGCAAGGAAAGGATTAAGTTTTCCTCTGATGACACTATACACAATCAACATGTTTAGTCTCACCTTGAACCTCTAGCTCTTCACTAAGCACACTGTATACTCAGCTACTTAGGAGTCTCTCTCTGGAACTGACCTACGGTATTTTTCAACAGAGCTTAGACTTCTGCAGAGTTGTTATTTATATACAAGTGAGTACTAACAGTTCATGCTGAGTCTGCCACTCTAGGCAAGTTATCAGGATCTCTTTTAGCTGGCCTTCAGAGGCTCTGATTTACATACATCCTGCACTGAAGGCTAGGTAAGATGATGAAAAAAAGGGGTCACAGCCCTTTTGTGGTGGTACTGCACCTATTCATTCCCTTTTGAGGGGAATCATTATGATCTATCTCTAAAACTCTGCATGCTAAAGTGAGAAATGTATTTCCACTTCCTGCTTTATTGTTGTCTGTATATTTTTCTCTTTTCCTATGTTGTATGTTTATTTTCTGTTTTTACCCAGTCTGAGAACCACTGACATCAAAGCCACAGAGCCCTTCAGGACTCTCACTTTCTACAACACCAATGAGAAAAGTGAAAAGCTTGGAACAGCCCCTTAGATTGCAGGGAGGATAGTAGCATCAGCAGCCCCTGAAACACTTGGCAACACGAAACGCATCAATAAAGCACTGAGCCATGGACCCCCTGGCCCTAACCTTCCTAAACTTCAGAACATAAAAGTGGAGAGTAGAAGTGACTGGTTCAAAAATGGGGAAAGCAGAAATAGAGTAAGACAGGCTGTTTGGGCCATCAGGAGCAGCCAGGAGAAAAACCTGCTGTCTTCATGACAGAAGAGGATCGGGACTTAAAAAATACTGGCCATGCTTCTCAACACATTTGCAAAACACTACAGTAGACTAAATCTGTATAATAAGAAGAATGGGATATAAATATAAAGCACCTACAAGAACAGCAAAAGCCTCAACAAAATGTACTGTGGGCTGACTAAGGGATCAGGCTTCCTTCTCGGACAGGATGAATACTTGCGTTACAAAAATATTCACACCTTGAATTCTTGTGTCAAGTAGTACATGGGAAATAATATTGAGAACAGTTTAAGACTTATAACCCATTTTATATTTTCAGTTTTAAAAAACTCAACTGTACATTCCCACCACACTGACGTGGTTCAAGCCAGGTGAGACAGTTGAAGACAACAGTCTTTAAAAAAAAATTATGAACAAAGGAAACATAAAGAAGGAAAAAGCAGGATTGCTTGTTCTGTTCTTAAGAAGTACTATGTGGCCTGAAATCAGTTTTTGAAGGCACTCATGAAAAAAATGATTTGCGACTATTTGAACATATTAGCATCTCCTTGAATGGGTACCAACTATATTTTTGGCACATAACATGAGCAGATGAAATTGTTTTTCTGGGTGACCTGGAAATGGTGGCCTGGGTCTTTGTGACCACACAACAGATTGATTGAGACACACTGAGAAACCGTTATTTCCTGTTACATCAATCAGTCTTCACATGCTTAAGACTTGCCAGTCCCCAGGCTTATCAATCCCGTAGCAGATCTGGATCAGAATCTGGTTTCCCATTCCTGGTTTGTCAGGGAGTGACAAACCAGATGCAAATGTTGGATGTGACGGGAACTCTTTGCTTCCTTCTTAATTTAACCTCTCCTGCTGGTGGAAAGACAGAATGAGGTGATCCAGCATCACCAAGTGCCTTGTTCCTGAACAATGTGCAAGCTTCTCAGCAATCTTGACTTGATTAACTTTAGCACTGTTCTGTCTAAATACAGCTGGTGAATAAGTTATCAATGCTACTTTAAAAAAACCATGCACCATCATTTTGAACAGTCCTGGCAACACAGAGTAACAATTCTATCTATCAGGACATTACAGAAAAAGGAACACCTCCTGGTAGCCCAACATAGGCATTGTTTTTCAAAGAAAACGTTTGTCCCACAAAATTAAATTTCATGGGATCCATTAACTTGGTGACAGAAGAAATATACACAACAAGAAGTGGAAAGCAAATGGCCAGCCCATTCTCAAACTGCCTTGCTGGGAAGAAGGCGCTTCTAGGAAGTTTCTCTCCAATTTCATCCGAGGTGGCTGTTGCTAATAACCATCTCTTTCTGCAGGGCGGCACAAAGCAGAACAGAGCAAGTATAAGTTCTGTCAAGGCGTGTTTGGACTACTGCCTTGTCAATACAAAAATAATTTAAGCCCTATTAATCTACTAAATATTTTAAAGTAATGTAAATCCCAGCTAACATTTATCTTCAACTCCTTCAGTATGCATACACTCCTGGAAAAAAAAAATCCAGACTAGCTTTTACAACATTACATCAAACACAGAACCTGAAGCACTCTCATACCTTAAAAAAATAATAAGAAGAAAATGTTTAAGGCATCCGATGAAGAAAATAAATAATGTCTAATCCTATGAAGAACGAGTTCAATTAAATTAACCTCAACAGTTGTAGTCAAAAGGACTGGCTAATTATCTATATAATGATTGACTGCGGTAAGAAAATTTCCAAGTAGAAACCATGGTCTACTCAGCCCACACTGGGGGACCCTGAAATAAGAAACATTTGTTCTCTTCTGGTCCTAACCATCCTGCAACATTTTTATCTTCTTTACATAAAAAAAGATCTGAGGAAAAAGTTCTGGCATACTAAACCCTGTGTCACTTTGTTGTTGTTGTTGTTGTTTAGTCGTTAAGTCGTGTCCGACTCTTCATGACCCAAAGATATATACTGCTTTGCATATGAGGAAGTGAAGCATAATCCATGAAAGTTCATGCTAAAATAAATCTCTTGGCCAGTCTTAATGGAACCACAAGCCCTCTGTACTATTTTGCTGGAATACAGTAACGTGTTTCACACACGCACACATGGAAAACTTTGTGAGGTATACTCCACTGGGACTATGCCTCACATCCACTTTCTTATCCCTCACTCATAACCATAGGTAGCCACTTGATTAAAGAGATGCCAGTCCATAAATTCCTATGCCACAAAACACAAGTTCATCTTAAAGGTACACAATTCTTTGTAATTTTCCCCATCCACAGACTAATACTGCTAATCTTCTAACCACAGGCCGCTGTGACATCCCAACAGGAGAAACACGGGCTCCCACAAGCCATACCTCCTGTTCCTGTGACAAAAGGTGGATCGTAAGAATCTATCTGGGGAAGAAGAGCCCAGTTCTAGCAACAGGTCCAGCACTCTGTGCGCACTGAAGTTCTGAAGAGACTTTACACACATAGAAGCACCCAGGGAGCGATCAGGGAAGAGATATAAATTGCTTCCCAGGGAGAGGCTGCTATTATGCTTCACCACTGTTTTCTCATTTTTAAAAAATGCATTGTTTCACAAAACACATTAATATAATGAAGCTTTCAAAAATACAAATTGGATAAATGAAATGCATGCAACATGACTAAATCAATACTGCTCTAATTTCAAGTGTTTCCATCAATATTTTGCAATACTTTGACTCTCTAAGAAGTGTACAATTATACAAATAGCTGTTACAACACATAGGTGTATTAAAAGATTTCACTACCTTCATTTTTCCACTTTTAACATTTAAATAACATGAGAGAATAATACGTTATTATGTTATTTTACTAAAAAATAATTTCTGAGTAAAGCTGTGAGTTTGAGTATGATATTTCAACTAACCAAACAATATACTCCTATTTACTCAGGAATAAGTCACCATAAAGTTCAGTAAAACTGTACAGGTAAGCTTCCAGAGAACTGCAGTTTGAGTTCTCTGGAAAACTCTATATCAGATATGTCAGTTCATCTAAGTCTGGTACCAAAAAGCATTTCACATATTAATGCAGGATTTACAATAATTCACACTTTACTTTTTAGTTTTATGTACTATTAAGTATGCTAAATTGGGTTCCATCAACTTAGGGCAGGAAAAAATATTTCTGGAAAATATTTCAGAAAATTCTACAATTCAAAATTTTTCACAACATGCACATCACTGGTAAGAGCCATTTCCAAACCCGCAGGAAGTTTGGTTTCCCACGTTTCAGTCAGAAAGAGAGACAGTTGCATACATCCTATTGCACATGATGTGTGATGTAAGAATGCACATAAGATCTATCCAGACACTGAACGGAACTTCCCAAGTCCTATTAATTATTCTCACTTGGTGATCTGAAAAAGTGCCATGGTTGCCCTTGAAACCAGAAATTAAGCCACGGATTGACAGGAGTTTTCCGCTCTGATCACAAAATAATAAACATTGGCTTGGAGCGACTGAAGTTTGTCCAACTGAGACATCACAGTTATTGTGGAGCACAAAGGCAGGAAGGGCCAAAAAGGATTCACATCCCCACAGGGCCCAAAGGCACAACCCTAAAGACCAATGCGTGGTGGGTGGCAATGTGGCCCGAGGCCACCAAATACAAGTGAACACATTATGTCCACCAACCTGTTCCACATCCAAGCCATCACACTAATTTTTTTCTTGTTGTTTTTAAATAGCTTAGCATTTCTCCCCCATTTTTCGGATCAGTCATGCCACGTTAAAAAACAAGAAGAAAATTCTATACATCCTGACCTAGGAAATTAATTCCCGGTCAGGATGTATAGAGTTTTTGTGAGTAAATATGTTGTAAAATGTTATACGACATCATAATATAACAGAAATCCAGCCTGGAGTGAATTGAACATAAAACTTCAGTACAAAGCAGTTTTTCTTTTGGATGTTTTTTTAAACTCTGGACACTTACAAACCTGAATAGGGTTGATAAAAGGAGTCCATGCCACATTCTGACTGCAGATGATTATAGTGTTATTCTAAACTAGCAAACTCAAAAATGAGATGTCCTTGTAGGTACCAAATGCTAGGAGAAGGTTTAACACAGGCTTTGAACACAAGACAGGAGCTGCCCTGGCTTTTGGAGTTTATTTGACAAATGAACATTTCATTCCCAAAACACCCATTTTTATTTACAACGCCCAATCAAAAGCCCTCGGGAATGCTGTTAACTATACATAAACAAGACAATTGACAGAGCAGTCCTTATCCTCCACTGGCAGTATAAACACTAAATCAAAGGACAGTTTCCATTTCCAAACTGCAAGGGGGGAAAAAGTGAATGACAGCACCACCCTGCAAAACAAGTTCAAATCTTGCCTCGGCCGTAACTTACTCCATACATCTTACTCAACATATTATCCTCACTTGCAACACTTGGATAATAATGGGGATGGCTCCAAAAAAAAACCTCCGCTTAATACCACACCTGGAAGTCTACTGCAGATGAGGCCTTTGAGCCACCTCTCATAGGATCAGCCTTAACTCACAGGGTTGTTGTGAGAATTAACCAAAATTAATTCACAGAAGAGCAAAATGCTAATTCATTCTTCCAGTGAAAGTCATCTTTTTGCTATCTCATCTTTAATCATCTTCTGTGACCCTAGCCAGAGTTACATAAATACATTTTAAAACTGCACTGAAACCAATGGGGTTTCTTCTTATATATAAACACACTTAGAAACAGGGCTTCCACCCTACGCGGAAGAGGCTCAGAAGTTCCATTGCACTTCCAGTGGGGCTTTCTCCTGAACAAATTTGAAAAGGATGGGGCTGCATCCTCCCCCACCCTAAAAAAAAAAAAAGGCAGGCACTCTTTCTGCTCAAAATTTCTGCAGCATGCATCAAAATAACAAAGTGATTCGTGGAACTGAGATTGCCCCATACAGAGACATGCTTTGTCCCCCTGCTTCAGCCTGTCAACGGGTGAAACACAGTTTTGTACATCTGAGATGTGGCAGTGCCCTTAATAGTTCCTCACAGTGACAGGATCTGTAGCAAACCTCCCACCTGGTTAGATGCAGGAACAGGAGAAAGGCTGTACAGAAACACTTGCAAATCCTGTCGTGATAATGCTGTTTTGCAAGGTGAGAAAATGGTCTGACTATACATAAAAGGCACACACCTTCATTACTCAGCCTAATCTCACCTTTTGCCTAAACAAATCACGCCAGGGGCACACACAATCCTCCTCATAACACGCTTTCTGTTTGCTCTGGAACAAAACAAAAACCCTGCCCAAATGCAACCTGGTTGCAAGAGTGAGGAGACGACTGGAGGGAAGCAGCCAACTTTGGCCCTGGCAGGAGCTGGAGTGTCCCCTCCCAGCAAAGACGCAGCTTCCATCCCGTGGCATGGGAGCATGGCTTGTGGCTCCCACGCCGAAGCGGCTGGCTGGCTGGCTGGCTGTCGGCGGAGGACAAAACTTTCCAGAGAGGGCTGCTGCCCTGCTTGCCTAGGCAGCCTCCTTCGGGCCGCCCCTGGGCGCCCCTTTGATTCAGCAGGCTCTTGGCAGGTGAACCTCCCCCTCCCCACACCTGCGGGCGGGTCCCCAGGAAAGCTGTCAAGGCCAGGTGGCGGCTTCAGAGACCAGCTCCTCCGACCGGGCCTCTCTCCCAGGTCAGCCTGAGCTCCTCCAGAGCTTGGGAACGTCTCTCTTTCTCTCCCTCCCCACATACACTTTTTCGGGGAAAGGAGGGGGGGGAAGGGGAAAAATAGGCTAGGGGATTCTGGGAGTTGCGGTCCAATTAAAAAAAAAGGGGGGGGAGGTGGGTGGGAGGAAGGTTCCCGAGCTTTGGAGCAGGCTTGCCCTGAAGACCCCTCAGGCCGCCGCCCCCCCCTGGTCCGTTGGGTCCCCCCTCCTCCCCCGTGAGAGAAGAGGGGGGTGGCGGGGGCTTTGTTTGTGTTGGGGGAGGGGAGGCCCTCGCCCCTCCCCCACCGCCCCCCACCCCCGCCGGGGCCCCCTTGAAGGCCGGGGGAGCGTCGGCAGCTCACCAGGAGTAGGTCTGCTCCGCCATGGCGCCGGCCGGCCGCTCCTCCTGGCCCGTCTCCGTCTCCTCCACCTCCGCCTCCTCCCCGTCGGGCTCGTCGCCCCTTCCCGGCCCGCGGCGCTCCGGGGGACTCAGCAGCGGCCCTGGCGCGGCGGCTCCCGGCCCAACATGGCGGCGGCGGCGGCGGCGGTGAGGAAGGGGGTCCCGGCCCAGGGCCCAGGCCCAGGCGACGGCGACGCCTCAGCGGCAACCGCGCCGCCGCAGGAGCAGCAGCAGCACCACCACCAGGGCCGCGCTCCAGCGCCGGCGGGGGGCGGGCCTCATGACCACCGGCGGCGGCGGCGGCGGTGAGGGAAACAGGGAGGGGGACGCAGGCGGGGAAAGGGTCCCGGACGGACGGACGGAAAGGGCTCCTTCCTTCCTTCGGTCGGTCGGTCGGTCGGGCAACTCCGAGGCGAGGCCGCTCGTTGGCTCTCGCGCTGGAGGGGAGGGGCCTCCTCGCGTCACGCACGCACGCACCGCCCCTCGGAGAGGGAGGGAGGGAGGGAGGGAGAGGTCACGTGGCCACAACAGGCGCACGCGCAGCCTTGGCGGCGTTGCCGGCGGCCAGGAGGCGTGGCCTGAACGGGGCACGAGGGGAGGAGGAGGAGCAGGGGGAGGGAGGGAGGGTTAAAAGGAAAGGGCGGGCTTTCCACTTCCACCACCGCCAAAGCGGCCCAGGCTTTGTGAAGAGAAGGGCGGAGCTTCTCGGCTTCCGGGCACGCATGCGCAGGGTCTTCTCGATCCCAGCTTGTCGGCTTGAAGGGGAAGACCGGAAGGAAGAGGTTGGGGGAGGCGGGGCTTACTGCGCAGGCTCCGCCTCTGCCCTCAGACTCCCCCTCCCTTCGAGTCTTAATGAGGGGGGGCATTTGGGGACCCCCAGTTCTGTAACGTAATAGGAAAGTTACAATTTTGGACCACAGCTCCCAGAATCCGCTTAGAAGTACTGCTCTGGGGCTTCTGGGATTTGTAATCCAAGAAAGTAACTTTCCTGAAGGCCAAGGAGAGGCGTTGGGACAGGCATTATTTCTTCCACATCATTTTATTTATTACATTTATATCCCACTTTCTACTAAAAAAAATTGGCACCCAAGGCAGCTCACAGATTTCTTAAAAGGACTGGAAAGTCATAAAACCAAGTAAACCAAACATAGTGTTAAAAACCATTAAAATGAATGGTTTTTCATTCATTGTGCTTTTCACACACAAAAAAAAATTACCTCTTTTGAAGGGACTTGTTGCTCTGCTATTAAAAAGAAAGTGGAAAGGGCAGGGACAGCTGTGCCCATGAGGGTCCTCTCTGGGTTTTATTCCACTGGTGCTGATCCTCTTGAAGCAATGTTTGAGGAGCCATGGACAAATCTGTCTTGAGTCCCTTCCCAAGGAAAATGGAAGAATATAAATAAAGGGTTAGATGCTAAAGAGAGAGTACGGTACCACCGTGTCACTGCTCTGAGGGCTAAAATGTCCGAGGTAGCCTTTGGTGAAGGTCAAGCGCTGGCCTTGGTTCTTCCATAGCCGCTTGGGCTCCTGTGAGTGCCTCTTCCTTTGCAGGAGAGGAGAAGCCTGCGCAAGAAGATGCCTGCATTGACCTTCTTCCTTCCTGGAGCTCTCCTGACATTCTTCCCCTTCCCTGGAAGTGCTGATTTTACTATATCGGAAGATGCCACTGGCATACCAAGTGGATGGGCCATCAAGGCTCCTCATTAGCTCATCATCAAGGAATGAACGTCCTGGAACCGCTTCACAATAACTTTGCATGTGGGAACAGGCCAGGAGGGGTGCCTCTGGGGATTTCTCTGGCGCCCAACACATTCACTGGCTCCCGAAATATCTCTCTTGACTGAAGGAACAACACAGTAACCAGTAATTTGTGTGCCATGAGCAGATTCCCTGATTTTCTACACTCTCTCTGTTGCATCCACAGAATAAGCCCTAGGGTGAACTCAGGCTGGGCACAGAACATGAAGGACGGGTACAGCTCCATGGGTCGGAGCAGGGCCCAGAGTTTGCTTTGCCCAGTTTGCCTCCTGGGAACGAGACTAACCAAGATAAACCCAAAGTGTGTGTGTTGCTGATGGAGTTACAAGCACTGCCACCTGTGCCGCCTTTAGGCGAGCTGCATGGTGATCCCAGAGTGCCACCAGATGGAAAGCCTGAGAAACCATTTCTCAAGACTTTAGATCTTGAAAACCCTATGAAGGTTGCCGTGCATTGGCGACAACTTGGTGCCGTGTTATTATATAGAACTTTAAGCCTACTGCATTGAACATCTGGAATTCCAACTCTTCAGATCTTCATGGTTCCTGCTGAGATGTCTACCAGCTGCTGCCTTCCAGGGTCACACAGATCTCTCTTTTTCATTCCCCCGATTCAGTGGTGTTCAGCAGGCAAACGTCCTAGGTGCGTCTGCAGTCATGAACCCAATCAGAAGCGACAGCGATACTCCTCTGCTTGGCTAGTGGTCTCTGAGCCTCACTGCTTTTTATCCATCACCTTGAAAAATTCTACATTCATTGAGAACAATTGCACCATTTAACATAGTTCCTGTAACTACCATCATACTGCCTAGTGGACACTGCCCATCATGCATCGTGGCTAGTTTACAACCAAGGCAGGCACCTCTATTGCCGCACCCTAATTATACAAGTATTGGGAGGCTGTTAAATGAACCTAGCATCCTGTCTCCTTTTGCCTGTCTCATGAACAGACCTGGAGGAACCTTTCAGTTCTCTGGGCTTTTTATTCTATTCCTCAGTGATCTGACATTCCGTGCCAGCAGGTAGGCGTTTTCTGACAATATGAAGCATTTCAGGGTAGTGCAAAAGGTGTGGGATTATGAACTGTTCTGAAAGGATCTCTCCAAACTGGGAGAGGAGGAACCAGAATGAGGAATGTATTTGAAAATAATCAAAGTGGTGAAGATTTGGAATTAGTCATTAATCTACAGGAGAACTACGCAACTTGAGCACTGACAATGAAGAAATTGAAATAGTGAGAGATTTTGTATACGTTGGTTCATTCATTAATTCAAATGGAGACTGTGGCCAAGAAATCAGAAGGAGACTGAGAGTAGAAAAGATCATCAAGTGTAAAGATGTGTCACTGGAGACCAAGATCATCCACACTTTTGTAATTCTAGTCAAATGTATAGATGTGACAGCTGAACAGTAAAGACAGCTGACAGGGGAAAAAATTATTAGTTTGAAATGTGGTGCTGGAGGAGAGCTTTGCAGATACGCTGGTCTGCCAGAAAGATGAACAAGTGGGTCCTAGATCAAATCAAGCCTGAACTCTCTCTGGAGCCTTGAAACTGGGGCTGTCTCGCTTTGGGCACATCATGAGAAGGCAGGATTCTCTGGAAAAGATAATAATGCTAGGAAAGGTGGAAGGCAGAAGGAAAAGAGGAAGACTAAATATGAGATGGACTGACTCCCTAAAGGAAGCCATGGGCTTGAATTGGCAGGAGGACAGGACATTTGGGAAATCACTCATTCATAGGGTCGCTATATGTCAGAGGCGACTTGACAGCAGGTAACAACCACCACCATTAATTTTCTCATAGTAGTGGGTGATAATAATAACACACATTTTTAAAAAAACTTCGCAGAAAAAGTTTCCATCTAAACTTCCAATCTTCAGAAAATGTACAATGAAAGAGACCCATTTCAGGTTTTGTCCCTTGTATTTCAAAAGTCGCCAAGGTCAGATCCCAACTGGATTTATTTTTCCCAAACCAGGCCCAGTGTTCAAATCGTTGGACGTCTGGGGCAGGCTCTGACAGCCACCCGTCCCAATCCCTGTTTGTTCTCTTCTTCCCTGTCTTGAATGTGCGACTGCGTTCAACCCAGATCGCAAGAGCAGCTGGGCCCAAGGCCAGGGTTGTCAGCTTGGTGCTTTCAAAATGCTTGGCTTGAAAGCTGAATCATCCTGCACCTGCCAGGTAAGTGTCAGGATTTAGGCGTTAGAAAACTACCTTCCCTGCAGAAATCCATTATGGTACATTTCTTTGGCAGCTGCATATTATTGCATATTGATGGATATAATGAACCTACGTATTTTAGGGATACTTTTCAGCACCTTGGATAGTTCTTTCTCTTGTTTCCACATTAGAACCCAGGACAGATTCACCACCCACTTTGAAAATTGGTGCCACTAGCTTCCCTACATGGATGTAATCTGTTACTACAGTTATTCACCCTATATCAAAGTAGCATTCAGCTACCCAGGACAACCCAGAACCAAAATTATCTTGCTGCTAATTCGTTAACAGTTACGATGGATCAGCTTTCAAACGGGAGCGCTTCCACCTGATGGTTTTATTGCCCTGATGCATTCACAAAATTTGAAAGAGGGTTTAGTCAGCGTCATGATCCATTTGTAATCACTCTCTGTTTCTGCATGGCTTCACACAACTTTCTGAATTGCAACAAAATAAATAAATAAAAAGTGAGGAGTGAAAGATAGGTCTCCCTGCCCCCTTAAGAGTTCACCAAGATTACATAAAAAACAAGGAAAGATCACATTCAACCTAGCTGTTCTTACTTCTGTGAAAATGTGTAGGATTTTATTGTAAGAGCTGCCACCCTCTTACCATAATTTGATCAGTTCTTAAACTGGTTTTTAAAACAATGGCCCTTGGCATGTGGTGAATTCAATTGTGTAACCCACTGCAATAATTCTATAGGTTGCCTTTCTAGATGGATGCCTGTTGAGCAGTCAGATAAGTACCTTGTAGTGCAACTCCTGACTAACTATTTAGTGGCAACTTGCCAATATGTTACACAGTTCAGTTTACACAGATGTAAACCACCAACTGGATTCTAGACCCTGAAATGCCACTGAGCTCTAACAGAGCCAACTGCCAACTCCACAAGAGCTTCCTGTTTTTCTGTGCATTTTTTAAAAAGGGGAAGCAGCAAGCAGAACTGGAAACATGGTTTGTTCCTTTCAGTGGCTCTCTTGTCTTCTCCCTGGAAGACAGAAGAAGCTCAGAGGTGCTCCTTCTAAAGTCAGGAGAAAGAGGAAGGAGTGGAAAGGATTAGCACTTTTCTACAGCAACCTGATGATGACACTGGTCAGAACAAAGACAAGGAATCAGTTTGAAATTTACTAGAAAAAGCAAGTGCCTCCTTAAACTGACCAGAAAAGGTGGGAATTTACAATGTATTATTCATGTTTACTTAGAGATAAGCCTACCATCCACAGATACTCTAACACAGCTTTGGTTGAGGTCCCAAGCTTTTGCCTTTAGAGTGCTATCCCACATATTTTTCCTTAAAAAGGACTCCCATTGAGTTCAGTCTGGTTACTCACAACAAGGACTTGTCTAGGATTGCAGGCTTAATTTATCACTGGTTCGGCTGCTTGGCAAGGAATCATTTTACACAGGCAACTATTAAAAAGTTTGGAAGCATTTCACACATAGATTTATTTCAAGGTGGGAAAAGGAAGGACAAAAGGGAGAAGAAACCAGGAAACATAAAATGCAGAAAGCTAGAATACATCAGTCACCTAATGAGAAATGAAAAGCAGAGATTGTTCCAGCTGATCAGTTAAGGTAAAAAACAAACAAAACAAAAAAACAAGAGAGGAAAAGAACTGGAGGAAATAACAAAGAGGAGATTTGGTTTGGATACAACGCAAGATCCTTGTTTAGATCTGCTGCCTTCCAAGTCCAAGTACCTACAATGACCTCTGTCGTCTGTTAAGAAAAGAAAACAGAAAGAGGATAAAATTAAAGTATGATTTGTTATCTCAAGCATTATCAACAACCCACTCCCTTTCCAACCATAAAGACTTGAATTGGCTGGTGCCTTCTCTTAATGCCTTTCTTAATGTGAGAAACATGAATGTGACAGGAGGATAAATATTAATTTGCTTGGTGCCGAAAAAGAACCACCCTAGACGCTTTTCCATTGGGAAGAAGCCCAGTGAGGAGCAGACAACATAACAATGTTTAAAGTCAATGAAGCAACTCCACAGATGATCATTAGGATAATAATAGTAATTACAGCCTTAACCCCTTTTTTTTTAGCAGCTTTCCCAAGAGATCCAAGGTGCTCTGCAATTCACATACTTCATAACAAGGCAGTGGTCATAAGCCTCCATCTCGAAGCCACTTTCCCTGAAAGCATCTAATTAAATTAGAGTCCCTTGGGCATCTCTCAAGAGCAACAGACCTGAAGGGTGTACATTTTAAGGTAGACAGGCAGGGCGGAGAAGAGAAAGGCAGCAGAGGGATGGCAGAGTGAGATCTTGAGATGGATGGGAGGCAAATTCAACTGAGATGTATGAATCCCTTCCCTCAAATGAGAATCTCAGAAAAAGGAATACTTTCTCCTATCTCCTGATTGATAAATGATGTTCTTGGAGGTGGTGTGGGTGGAAACACAGCCAGAATACAGGAAGGGTTCCCCATGCCCTTCTTCTCGGGAGTGGGGGGGCCCTGGGACCAGCCTTTTTTGTTTTGTTTTCCAGAGAATCCTGCCATCTCATGTTGTGCCCAAAGTAGGAGAGCCTCGGTTTCAACATTCTCCAGAGATAGTTCAGACTTGATTTCATCTAGGATCCACTTGTTCGTCTTTCTGGCACTCCAGGGTATGTATCCACAAAAGCTCTCCTCCAGCATCACATTTCAAATGAATCCATTTTTTTCCCAGTCAGCTTTCTTTACTGTCCAGCTTTGACACCCATGTAGGGTGATTGGGAATCCAACAGCGTGGATGACCTTGGTCTTGGCCACCAGTGACACATCCTTACACGTGACGATTTTTTCGAATTCCTTCATTGATGCCCTTCCGAGTCTCAGTCTTCTTCTGATTTCTTGTCTGCCGTCTCCCTTTGGATGGATGATTGAACCGAGGTATACAAAATCTCCATTTCAGTTTATTCCATGTTAAAGTTGTGCAGTTCTTCTGCAATCATTTCTGCTGTGAGAGGGTGAGAGAAAAAGAAGAATGTGAATGGAACGAGTGAGAACCTCTTCAGTTCACAGACCAGGTGAGTGGCTGGCGGGAGAGATGTTTGTCAGACTTGTGATTTCTGGGCTGCCGAGACAGGATAATACTATCATCATAAGAGCTTATGTGCCAATGACTTCACCAGCCCAGCTCAAGAATAAGCCAGAATTCCAGCTGATCATGAACTCTCTCTCTAGCCCAGCCACAGGGCACTTGTAGGCAACCCAGAAGCACCCAGGTGGCTTTGAAGCGGTGCGACAGGTCGCTTTTGGCCACTGGGTGTCAGTGGTTTTCCTTTTAAAATAACTCCCAATTTAACGGAAAAGGATGGATTGTAAATTGACTGGGTTAGCATATTAAAAGCAGTGCAAATCAGCACCAGAAACGCCAACAGCCTCTTTCTTGCACAGAAGTTTAGGTATGAGCCTCCCTTGGGTGGGTGGGTGACTGGGGCTAAGTGACAACTCCTTGTGGAAGGGAACAGGTTTAAGGCGTGGCCTGGAATCATCGGGGATACCGTGCAACACTGCACAGGCCCTCTTGATTTCAATAGGGTTTGCCTGCAGCAGAAGGTTTGGATGGCCCGGTGAATCTGAAGAGGGTAGCCAGTACCATAGGACAACAGGTGTGAGGCCAGTTTGGTTTGTGGCTCCAGCCCCACAGAAGCATTATTTACCTTTTCCAGAGATGTCATTCAATTTCTCACCCAGCATCTCATTATCATCTTAGAACTGTAGAGCTGGAAGGGACCCTATGGGATTATCCAGTCCAGCCCCTGTCAAGGAGGCCCAGTGGGGGGAATCGAACTCCCAACCTCTGGCTCCACAATCGGAGACCTCAACCCCTGAGCTCTCCAGCAGCTCCTCACCTATTTTTCGACTTACAGTCAAAGCCAGCCAAGCATCTGCGCCATCTTGGGATTTCTCCCCACCCTTTCCTTTCTTTCTCCCTCCCTCCCTCCTTTTCTGCGCACTTTGTGAACTGCTGTTGCAATGCCGAAGTCCAAAGTTCAGTAACTCGCCTAAGCACACAGATAAATATGAACCTTGGCGAATTTGCATTGCTCCAATGTAAACAGATAGGCGAGGGTCCCTTTATCAGCCCTGACTCAGGAGAGTGGTGGGGGGTCTGAAGCAGATTTATTTTTTTGATATATTTTTTTTTTGGTGCCTCGGAGAATTTTGGGGGGAGCAGGGCCGCCAAGGCAGGATCCACAGCGACTTCTACGTCGCAGGCGCTTGGACATGTGACTCTGGAAACATGGTGTAGCGGAAAAAGGGGGGAGCTTGTCGCAAACCCATCCGAAGTGTGGGTTCAAGACGAGAGCCAGCGCTGATCGAGACCATGGTCTCAAAACTGACTCATCTTCAGGTGGAGCTGTTGGGAGCCCTGCTGGAATCTGGACTCAGCAAAGAGACGCTGATCAAAGCCCTGACCGAGCCGGACTCCTACGCCTCCCCAAACGAAAGCCGGGGGCCTGTCGGCCCAATCCAGGGAGAGAAAAGAGATCTCTGCATGGAAATCCCATCTCTCGCCAACGGGATGGGCGAGTCGAGGATGTCCGAGGAGGAAACCTCCGACGACGGGGATGACTTCACTCCTCCGATAATGAAGGAGCTGGAAAACCTGAGCCCTGAGGAGATGGCTCACCAGAAAGCAGTGGTGGAGAGACTATTACAGTAAGGGCACCTCATGCCTGTTACCTCCCTCCTTCTCTTCCAGACTTCTCCTTCCTTCCTCTGTCTTTCCTCTCCTCCACCTCATGCGCCTGCTTTAAAGTAGCACCTTTGGATTAACTGTGGTCTAAATGTTCGGAGGTGATCACTTCCCTGACCACCTGGCATGAATAATAATTTAAAAACACAATTGCAGGCTAAAAACAGTGCCTTGAGATCTGGTTCAGGCAAGAAATGGTTTTGGAGCCGGGAGAGAACATGGGGAGACTCTCGGCAAATCTCTTCCTCTTTCTGGCCACCATTTCAGGTGCTGCATGGTGGCAAAAACCAAGGCACACCCTGTCAGCGTAAGGGGATCAGATTGGAAAGACGGGACCTTCAGGATAAGTGTTTCCCGGGCAGACGTATCCAAGAGGTATTAATGGCAGCTCCTAGCACCATCAACACAGAGAGAGCTGGGCCCCCCAAACACATAACCCTCTCTCTTTGCTGGGAATCATGATTAAGCCATCTGTTTGTTACTGTAAAGATATATATTTTTGAAACCTATTTTTAAAAATGCTCTTGGATGCACATGGGAAATTCCCTAAAAAATTAATGCAAAAATTAAAGGCTTCCTTCTGTCCTTCATCTTGTTACAGTCAGTAACATTTCCAACCGCTTCATTCACTTTGCTGCCGCCCAACTGGCAGCTTTCAACTCATTCATTGCTGGGGAAGGAATGGTTCCTTCTTGTCCTTCCCGAACTTTCCCATGCCAGATTCATTCACTGCTCCCCAAAGGGCTCTGATTTCAGTCCTCTGCCTGCATAGAAACACCTTGTGCTCTTCTGCAACTTGGCTATTCCTTGCCATGCTATCTTTCTGGTTTCTTTTGGCTTCTGCCCTTACTGGCCGTCCTGTATTTACAAGCGAGTGCACTGAATCAAGCCCAACAGTTCAGCGCTCTCGAAATCTTGGGACTTTTCTCCTGGAGAGGGTGGGTCCCCCTGTGCCCGAGGTGGGGATTCAGACAAGCTGGGACCGTCTGAAAGCAATCCTTGGAAGGATGCAAACACAGCTAGGCCCCCTCTAGATCAGACTGCCTTTACAAAATGGGAAGAAACACAGGCACAAAACGCCATGGCCTTGCTTTTCTTCTATGTATGCTGAAGCAGACTAAGAAGGCAACTTCTTTCTTTAAAATGTTTTTACCCCGCCTTTCTCCTTGAAAAGGACCCAAGGCGGCTGACATCGTTAAAAGGCAATATTTAAAGCTAAATATTGGCAACTGCGCTGGATCTCACAGAAGATCTATTTCTAGTCCAGGTGGGATGCAGTCAGGCCACAATTTTCCATTTGGGGAAGCAAATAGGGCTTAATAGACACAACTGTGTGGCAGTTAACGAGGAACCAACACACTCTGGTTTTTTAGCAATTACAAGCAAGCAAAAGCTGCCGCCTTTCCCCCCCTTCCATGTAAAGACCTAGGTGCCATCCAACCCAATCAACCCTCCGTCCTGGCCTTGCTTTGGAGCCCGGGAACCACAAAAGAAGGAGGGTGGCCCCGGATCAAGCGCTTACCTGGGGAGGGAAGGAGATAAGCCTCAGTGTTCCACAGATCTCTTTCTCTGTGTGTTGCATTTTTTGTGGGGGTTCCCCCCCATCTTCTTCCTTCGCCCACTCCCCTCTCTTGTTGTTCGCCTTCAATGCTAAGTTTACACCCTCCATCATCCTTTCTCTCCATTCCCCACCTTTTCCTTCTACATCTCCCCAGGCCGTGTTATGATCTAGGGTCAGTTTGATTTCCAGAGCCTCCGTCCTGACCTGGTTACTAATTATCCAGTGGCTTTATTATTTCTCTTTTGTTTTATAAATTTATAAACGAAAAGGCTCAGATAAGCTTTTTGATCATTAACTTCCGATGATTTATCAGGTGTTTCCTCTGAGAGGAAGCCACCACAAGCCTTTGCTGAAACGTATTTTCTTTTTCTCTCACTTGTCATGAACCCTAACAATTCAGTTCCAAGATAAAAAGTTCTTCCCTTGCCAGCTTGATGGATGCCGAGTCCTCGCTTCCCAAATGTAAGCGCTCCCTCCAGCAGCTCCTTCCCAGATTAATATACCTCACTTGGGCCTTTAAGTCTCACAAGGCGAAGCAAGAAATGGGAGAAGGCAAATATTAAAGGGAAAAAAATCCGGAATGTCAGGATGGTCGGCAGGCTTTTCCCCACAGCTTGAAAATGTTGCTTTTTTGTCATGCTACAATTTTCCAAATTCCTTACTTAGGGATTTATTTATTTTTTTAGTTATAATTCTAAGAAAGGTAACTTTTCCAAGCCCTGGTGTAATCTGTCCATCTTCCTTTTAACACCATCTTTTTAATTTTCTCTCTCTCTCTTTTAAAGATTATTAAACCTTCAGACAGGGGCTTATGTGTACTTCTTTCTCCCCCTCTCTCTTAATAAAGCAGAATTACTAAACAAGGATAGTTAATGCCTTGATTAGACCGCTGAAATATCAAAACAGGCCAACTTTCTAGTCCTTTAGGGCAAACGTGTTCTTGAAAGTATGGAATCCTAGAATCATGGAGTCGGAAGGGGCCTCTAAGGCCACTGAGTCCAACCCCTTGCTCAGCGAAGGAATCACAATCAAAGCAAATCTGACAGATGGTTGTCCAGTTTTCTCTTGAAGGCCTCCAGCGTTGGAGCGCTCACCATCTCCGGAGGTCATGGGTTCCATTGTCATACTGCTCTAACAGTTAGGAAGTTTTTCCTGACACAGCTGAAATCTGGCTTCCTATTTAACCTGTTGTTATGTTATTACATGTCCTAACCTTTGGGATGATTGAGAACAGATCCTGCCCCTCCTTTGCTAATTTGCTTTTGAGATCTTAGTGGTCTAATAAAGATGTTGCTCATTCTTGCTTTAGAATTTTTGCTCAAAGCCTCCCCATCTTGTGCCACCTTTTTCTCTTGTTTTGGGATGTATGTGTGTGTGTTGTTGTTGTTCTAATAAAGCAAGCAGTTCTAGAAGCTGAAATCCTTCATCAAATTATAAAGTGCTTAAGGGTGCCAAAAGAGCAATTGTACGATCTTTCTGTCTCATGTGGAATCTGCAGAATTCCATCTTGCCCAGATGGTCCTCTGGTTGTAGGGGTAATGGGCAACCCACAGCCTCCAGTTTTATACCATATTTGCAAAGGTCAGAATAGAAACGTTACTCTTTTTTTTTTTTTTTACCACAGCGCCCAGAATCCCCCAAGCTGCTACTGGCTGAGGAATTCTGGGAGCTGTGGTGCAAAAATGGATGTTTCCAAGCTGCACATCTTTGCCTGATGGAAGAGACCTGCAGAACTGCAAAGCTGGCAGCTCCATCATGGTCCAACAAAGGTATTAGCCCAGATCAAAATTTTGTGTCTACATCTCCAAAGCCGGGAGCCATTTTGTGGCCACATCCAGCAGCGGAGGAAGTGAGTAAACAAATGCTCCATTCCCCACTGCTGGTTCCCTCACCTGGCTAAAACAGTTTGGACTTTGGCCTTAGAAAACAGACCGATAACACCACCTCAGCAGGTTTGACAACTGAGTAACTATCTCTTCTCCCCCACCCTGTGTAAACAGCGGGGGTTTTTTCCCTTTGCCATAAAGGAAACAAAAGTTGAGCTTGCATCTCAAGGAAGAGGAGGAGGGGAGGTATCCCACGTTTATCTGTGGAAAGGACAGGAGGATGGTGTGGAAGGCGCAATTCCACTGAGCAGAGGCACAAAAGCTTCCCTTCTGCAAGCAAATCAGGTTTTCCAACAAGCGAAGCCAACTTTCTCATTTTGTTGGAGTAGATCTTAAGCCGCCTTCCACTCAGAAAAAGGGAGCATAGATGATGATGATGATGATGATGATGATGATGATGATGATAATAATAATAATAATAATAATAATAATAATAATAATAATAATAATAATAATAATAATAATAATAATAATAGAAAGCCCAGGATGGCTCGGATGTTTCTCAAGAGTTCCCCTAATCTGGCCAAAGATCAACGACAGTGGATGACTTTCCCAAGGAGACATGGGGGCCAACACGGCCACGGCCACCCAAGGAAGCTGAGGGTGTGTTCTAGGGCTCCGTCCCAACCTTATGAAGGTTATTCTTTGCACTTTGATGGGATAGTAGCCTAAAGAAAAAAAACAGCTCTCCCATGCTCTGGGCACAGGATGTCCCCTGTCCGCCTCCCCAGGAACCTTTGCTCTGAGCAGGTGCTCCCTGGTTCACAGGCCAGGCCAAGAGAACCTTCCCAGGGGTTCCTGCACATTTCCGATCTGCAGGCGCTGCAGAAAGGCGCCGTCTTTCACACCCCAAACATCTCCTGCTCTTTTGCAGCTCTTGGCTTCAACTGGACAGAAGGGTGGGGTTGAAGAAGACGATTTAGCATCCCTTTAAAGCAAAACTCACCCACACACTCATGGCATCATTTGCCATTCCCTTCAGTAAAATATGCAAAAAAATGTTATTGGGGGGGGGGGGGACCAAGGATTTTGAGGGATGGGGAGTGAAAATGACAAGTGGCTCCCGGAGTCCAAAAATTAAATCACAACATCTTTTTTTCCTGTTACTTCAGAGGAGGATATAGGAGAGACGGAGCTGGAGAAGGGCAAATTCAGCCGTGAGAAATATGGCTGGGGCCCACGCTTACCTTTTTCCCTCTTGGTTCTTTCTGTGGCTCATACATTCACGGAAACCCCCGGGGAGGCCACCTCCAGAGTCCAAAGACCAGGAATGTTGGCAGAGGTGCCAACTATGAGTCCGGGGGCTTTGGTCCGAGGCAGAAGCTGAATCCCAAATTCCTTTCCAAACAGATCAAAGGTCCTTCTGGTGGAAAGGAGAAAACTCTTGGAGACTCACCCATCCTACAATGCCTGTGGAGAACCTTTAGGATCAATGGAGAGGAGTTTAAAAGAAGGGAAACGAACGTTTAGGAGAAAAGCACCCAACGGTTGAACGCTTGAGAAGGTTTCCCCTGAAATGTTCCATCTCCGGTTCTCAGGACTGGGTTTTCTTTTAATGTTAACAACTTCATATTTACTTTCCATTTAAATTTGAGATGCTGCTATAAATTATCAACCAGCCTCTTGTTCCCTTTGAGTTTATAACTAACTACCTGGGTTACTTATTGTTCAGGTAACAAAAGGGAGGTGAGAAAGCCCTGAAATAGGGACCTTAGAACCTCGCAGAAGCAAAGGGAGGCTTGAACCAGGGCAAAAGCAGGTCGGGGAGGGAGAATCGCCAGAACTCAGGGGGAAAACCAAGACCGTATCAGCTGCCTGAGGTCTAGTGGACAGTGGGAAGCCTGTGTGACCAAAGAAACCTGCCAGGGCCAGCACCATTTATAAGGCATCAGGGACTAAGTTATTCACAATAAACCCCTTCGTGCAATAGGTAAAACTAGTCTATAATGGTGTTGGCTTATGATCTGAGCTAGGAGGGTTCGCACCCTGAGATTTTGAGGTATGAGCTCCCCCACCTCTATTCCCAAGCTGCGTGTAAGAATGTGGAAGGCAATGGTTATAGTTAAGGATCTTAATATTTTGGTTTCTTGTTGTTACACCGTATTTACCTTGTGGCTTTTTATCCTCATTATCCGCTCATCCCCGTCTTCACTTGGGCTAGCCAAGGCATCCTGCAGCCTGATTTCATACCCCCACCCTCCCATTCCAGGGTCAGAAAAGACGGCCAGGACCATATGTTGTTGCTCCAGGAGCACCCCTCAAAATAATTGTGGCAACCCCAAATGAACCGGGATGTAGTCCTGTGGACTACGTTTCATGTAGCTGCTGCCCTCTTCCACGGCCTGAGCTCCTGCATTTTCTTCAGTCTGGGCTTGTACACCAGTGATCTCTGCCCCAAACCACGGTAGCCGATTTGCAGCCACCTGCTTAATGTTATGTGTTCGCATCTCAAACATGCGTGCCGTGTTTCCTTGGGCTACCCCCTCCTCTGCCTATCAGCTACTCTGCTCATAAGGACTAATGAGGACATGAAAGCAGCCCGTCCTCTTTAGCTTGAATAAGGAGGGTATAACATGCAGGCCATGAACAATCTGGATTGGATAGGGCGCACAGCTGCATGGCCAAAGGGATCAGTCCAGAAGCCTTGGGTGTTCAGATGATGAGAGCAAGGTGCTCAAAAGCTGGGCTTCAATCCACTCCAGCAAGATCCTCCTTGGTACACAAAAGCACATTGAAACCTATCCCTTCCTACCCCAGGTTCAAATAGAAGACACCACTTCTATACGTCTCACTCCTCAAAATGATGCCTTTGGTGGGGACACGGGAGAGGAGAGCCTTCTCGGTGGCTGCTCCCAGCCTGTGGAACTCCCTCCCACTGGAGGCCAGCCTGGCCCCGTCTTGGCTCTCCTTCCACAAGCAGGCAAAGAAGACCTTTCTCTTCAAGCAAGCTCTCCCTCAGAGACTGGCTATCTACGCGCAGGGCAGGGGGCTTAGAACAAGTCTGTTCTATTTCTGTTGTTTTTATTGCTTTTTAAAGTATAGCGCTTTTTTTTTCCTACAGGTTTTTAACATATTTCTTCAATTCCTTTTTAATACTTTAATAACGTATTGTTTTTAGCTTATACTGTTGTTTTTTTGGTTTTTAATCTGTTTACCGCCTTGGGTCCTTTTTAGGAGAAAGGTGTGGGAAAAATATTTTAAACAAATAACAATAAATAAAATAAATAGTAAAACGGGAGATGAAGAGAAATCAGTGGCGACATTCATTTTAGTTTTGCCTCTCTTGCTCCCTCTCACTCACTGATGAATGAAAAGGTGCCAGATTAGAGAGGGGTCATCCGTCTTCTTTCTCCCTAGAGTTTTATTCCACTTTAAATGTTTCATCGTTTTAAATCCCGGGTGGGGCCTTTTTAAACTATCACTGCCCCTACAAATTCCAGGCTGGCTGCAGCCCTTTCCGTCCTTCCTCCCCACAGGGCAGGGCAGGGGAAATACAGTACGTTGAAGGGAATCATGCAAAGGGCTTTTTGCCCCTTTGAAAGTTGCAGACTGGTTTACTTTCGTCTCATGAGGCAAACTGGGCTCTGAATAACCCATACCAAACAAAGCAAAAACAAAACAAAACCCGAGAACAAACGTCTCGTGGCAACTTGCAGATGAACAGATGGATTTCAATGTCGGCTTTTGCACATTGCAGGCTCAATCCTATCGGGCGTTTGGGTCAGGTTTGTGTAACTTGTCACTGCTAATTGCTGGGAGCCGATGAGATGCCGGAGCCCATCTCTGTTGCACAATCTGACCGGTGAGCAGGCAGGTAACTCAGATGTGCCCCAGCACCTTGTCAATTGGCTGCAGTAACCTCACATGAATGCGAATTTAAGCTTACCCTTAGGAATGAAGGAAGCATCCCTGGGTTGGTTGGTGGGTTGGTTGGTTTTGCTGCTGCTTTTTGCTTCTTGGAATATTTGCTGATGTGATAAACTGTTACATCTCAGCTGGGATGGATGGATGGATGGATGGATGGATGGATGGATGGATGGATGGATGGATGGATGGATGGATGGATGGATGGATGGATGGATGGATGCATGCATGCATGCATGCATGCATGCATGCATGCATGCATGGACGGACGGACGGACGGACGGACTTCACTATAAATTAAGAGTTGTCTTTGTGCTGTTAGTACAATAACATCCTGCAGCTCTTAGCTTAGCAGAGGTTGGGTGAGGCCACAGGCCAACAGTAGGTGTGATCATACAGGGAAATAGATCACAATCTGGACCGCTTGTGGAGTGATCTATTTCCCGGCAATCACACAACACACAGGGAAATACGCTCCAGCCCAGCCCCAATCCATGCCAAGCTGTAGGGCTTCTCTTTGGGGGAGGGGGGGGACAGCCTGGAGCCATTCCCCAGCAGACAGAAGGGTCTACTTAAGGGAGATTTGCTCCCCTTAAAGTGACCCTTTTTGGTGCAATTGGGTGCATACTTTTTGTGGTCTCGTCAGTTTTACTCTGAGGCACGTGTGAGACCCCAAGAAATCCACAGCCTTTGGTATCCGAAAAGGTTGAATAATAAAATGCAAACATGGTGTGTGGCAGCAGTAGAGGAACAAGGGGGGGGCGCTGTTGCCCCCCTGGTGTGTGCCCATGAACTGTTGTCGGTCGACGCTTGGTGCCTCCTCCTGACAGCTGGGAAGAGGGGTCTCTTTCATGTCGTGTGTGTTTCTGTCCCTTCTAGAGAAGATCCCTGGAGGGTGGCGAAGATCGTGAAGTCCTACCTCCAGCAACACAACATCCCCCAGCGGGAGGTGGTGGACACCACCGGCTTAAACCAGTCCCACCTCTCACAGCACCTCAACAAGGGCACCCCGATGAAGACCCAGAAGAGGGCGGCCCTCTACACTTGGTACGTCCGCAAGCAGCGAGAGGTGGCCCAGCGTAAGTACAGCAACTGGCGGCTCCTTCTTACCCCCACCGCCCTGGGCACAACACAGCAGGGGTAGCCTGGGATCCTTTCCTCCCTGCGCACCAACAGTCGGACAAGCGAAGGGCTGCAGTGCAACATTGCAAGGGTTGCATGCTCCTGTGCCGTGTGAGTGCAGGCTCAGAGCCACCCTGGCCTCCCTTGGCAATGGATCTGAGCCCATCTTAGCCATAAGAGGGAGAAGCAAACAGAGAACATTCCCTCCTGAGGCTCAGGCGTAACACTTTTAAGTTCTGTTTGCTTACTTTAGGCATCTGTCGATGAACCTTGAAAACACAATTTAACCAAAGGAGTCTCTTCTTTGCATTTATGTAACAGACAACGAAAGCAACAACGACTACAACAAAATGCTCCTATTTATACATGCAAATCCTCACAACAGCTGCAACACAGAAGGCCCTTGTAGAACTGTGACGTTCGAGTGTCTCTTTGAATTCAAATTCAGATAAAAATTCAAGACAATTCCCTCAACTGGGTTGGGTGTCCAGGACATGGAAGAATCAGCTCCCCACACGGAACCTTCAAAACCTTAAAATAAAATATCTGTTCTATTGTATGCAATTCATGAATTCACTATGTGGATTCACCCCTCCAGTACAAACATATAAGAATTCTACCCAGACCAAGTTGGCAAGGGTCTTAGCAGACCAAGAGATAACAGCAGCTTCAACCTCTTCAGTTCTCCTGCTCTTTCTGATTCAAACAGTGTGCTCACATCCCTGCTCTTTCTTAGTCCCGCCCCTTTAGGCTGAACCAATATTTCATAGGGGTTACACAGGCAAATGCATACATTCCCTGTTCCTAAGTAAGGGTGTCCATGGTGTCTTTACCTGAATTATCAGATCCAGACAGGCTTCCTTCCAACAGCATGAAAAAGTTAATTTTATGAGTGATAAACCCTGGGAGTTATCGCTCATAAAATTAATTTTTTCATGCTGTTGGAAGAAAGCCTGCCTGGAGCGGATAATTCCCAGGGTTTTCTAACCAGCACAGTCCATCTGTGGTTTTGTAGTCCACAAAAATCATTTCTCCAAACTTTGCTCTTTGCAGTGAGAGGATAAGCAGGGAATAAGCTTCTTTGCTAGGGCACTCTGGCTGTTGAATCCCTTCTGCAGCTGCCTGATGGGCACCAACATGGTCTTCATTTCAGTGCCGAGTCAAAATCTAGCTGCTCAGTGAAGCCTTGAGGACTCAGGGATCATAACCTGGCTAGGTTTTGCCGTAGTCACCATACACGGCTTCAAATGGCTTTGAACTCTGAACCATTTTAAAGTTCTTGAACTGTTCTGGATGGTTGTTTACACTGGTTTAAGCTCAGCAGGCAAAACAGTTCTAAACTATATTGTTTATGTTGTTTAAAATAGTTCAGTGGTGTTTTATGGCTTCTGAGCTACTCTAAAATTGTCAGATATAGGGCAGATAATAAATATTTTAACTGCTAAAACAAAACAATACTACTTTAAACTATAGTAACAGAAAGGTGGAAGTTACCAACATTAATTTTAAACATCTCTCAAGTGCAGAGATGATTCTGCACAAGGCACATGTAAAACACGCTTCCCCAAGTTATTTTTCTCTGCAGCAGAAAACAAATCACCAGGGTTGCAAGATGTACGATACTTTAATTGTCTCATTCTGTTATAAAATTTTGAATTTCTGGTAAAATTCTGTTTTGCTACACAGTAGAAGTACAGAGAGATGCAGAGAGGAGAATACCTATAAAGTTCCCCAGAGTCCACTCCTTTCTCATTAACTGGCACTTAAAGTCTCACTCTCAGGCATTTGCAGGAGAAAGAATATAAACATTTCTTTACTCACCGTTGCTTGAAATTACAGGCTTGTCTATGCTGCTTTCTTTACTGCACATATCTTGGCAACCAACTGAACAGATCAACAGCAAAACAAACAACTGACACCAACTCGGGAAAGAAACACTCAGCAGAGAGATGGGCCTTTCTTTGAAATCAAAGGCTGGATGGAACGATTGTTTAGTGCTGGACTAACAGACAATCACCCCAGCCCAGAAAAGTCCCTCCCAGTCATACAAACTACAGGCAGCATGCGAGGTTGCAAACAAAACTCCACCCCACCCTAGCGTTCCCTGGGAGACCAAGGATAACCTTGCACCCCATCCCTTTTCTGCTTCCAGAATTCACCCACGCCGGCCAAGGCATTTTGGTGGAAGACCCCATGGGAGAGGAACTCCCAACCAAGAAAGGCCGAAGGAACCGCTTCAAGTGGGGTCCAGCTTCCCAGCAGATCCTGTTCCAGGCCTACGAGCGGCAAAAGAATCCCAGCAAGGAGGAGCGGGAAGCGCTGGTGGAAGAATGCAACAGGTGATGGGGGCGGGTGGGTCCCTCAAGCAGAGCAGGGGCTGCTGCAGGATGTGGGGCTGAGGAACCTGCCAAACCCTCCTTGGGTAGGCGGCAGCAGCGGGGGGGGGGGGTTGGTTGCCTTCTGGGTTCACCTGTCGGAGAACTTTGAAACCGAGCTTGGAACGCTCATTATGCAGGTTGCTCGTTAAGCTTTCACAGCGTGGTTGCTCTTGTGGATTCTCCCCGCAAGGAGTTCTTTGCCTTGCGTGTTGCTGCTGTGTGGTGTTGTCGTGCCCAGCAGGTGGGGAAAAGACAGTAGCCCCGTTCTGGCGCTGATGTTGGATTGTGGCCCTGAATGATTCCCTTGCCTCACAATAAGAACATTAGGGGAAAACTGATGGAATCCTTGTGTCTCAAAAAATCATCTCAGAAGTTACTTGTGAAAGTAACTGCTTGTTACACCGCCAAATCAACACCATGACCACTAACGACATTACTCAATAGCCTTCTCCCCTTCTCTCTCTCAACCTGTATCCGTACCAAACAATAAGACTTAGATTGAGGATGATGCTAAAAATGCATCAACAGGAAGCGATCCAACCTGAGAGAGAAAACCGGCTCCTAAGGCACCTTTGTAATGATGATGATGGCGTGCCGTCAAGTCAATTCTGAATTATGGTGACCTTTTTCAGGGTTTCCCAGGTCGAGAATATTCAGAAGTGGTTTGCCCTCCCCTTCTTCTGGGAATGTGCAGCTGGCTCAAGGCCACCCAGGCTGGCTCTTTTCCTGGGAGGCCCAGCAGGGGAATCGAACTCCCAACCTCCAGCTCTGCAACCAGAGGCCTAAACTGCTGAGCTCTCCAGCCCAGCTGCCTTTGCACTAGAGTCCTATAAAATGACTGCGTCAAAACCTTCACTTTCTACTTTTAGAGCTGGGACTGGGGAGAACCCTGCGTCTTGCAGAATGTTCTGGGACGCACACTCTCTTACCCAGAGTGCCAGCTGAGCTGGCTGTGGGGCATGGGGCTTCTCTGTGGTCTTAACCCCATACCGGGTGCACACTGATATTCTGCACCCACACATTCTGCAAGGAAGCCGTGAGTTGAAAGCAAACGGTCTTTCGGGGGAAACTGGAACCAATTTCCCCATAAACACAGGAAGGCAGCAGCCTTTGGCTTAGAACATCGTTCCACCTAGCTCAGGTTTACCAGCTCTGACTGGCTGCCGTGGCTCTACACAGAGGATCCCTTCCGAGCCCTACCTGCTGATGCCTGTCACTCCCTGGTGGCCGCGGTTGCACCCTGGCCAGCAGTTCCTTACCCTTGGGTTTGAGTGGGTTCCCGTTTGGCTTTGCTGCCCTGACTGACAGATCCGTGGCCTTCTCTGGCAGGGCAGAATGCATCCAACGTGGGGTGTCCCCTTCTCAGGCCCAAGGGCTGGGCTCCAACCTGGTGACCGAAGTGAGAGTTTACAACTGGTTCGCCAACCGCCGGAAGGAGGAGGCTTTCCGCCACAAGCTGGCCATGGACAGCTACAGCGGACCTCAGCCGGGCTCTGCTCCCTCTCTGGCCTCCCACGCTGCTTCTTCACTCCAGCCAGCACCCTCTCTCTCCCCGGGTAAAGTCCATGGTGAGTGCCCTGGGGAAGGGGGGGGGGGGAAGCATCCAGCAAGCCGCCTGTCGAATCTGGAGCTGGTGATGGGTGGGCCTACGGGCCGGAGAGGGGATCGCCACCACAAAACCTAACTGAATTGGCTCCACCAAAGGTCTGGGCATCTCCGTTTTCTATGCCTGGAGTTTAGTTTAGCCTTTGCAGGAGCTCTCCAGGGTCCTGAACCACAAGCCCAAATAGGCTCAGCAGCTTGGGTAGATCTTTTAAAGTTGGAACTGAAACCTGGTGTGTGTGCACTTCCTTTCGCCCCAGTGGCATCGGAGTTAGCAGCTTCCAATGCAAAAAACAAAAAACAAAAACCCACTCTTTTTTTAAAAAAAGGGGCTAAGTCTCTTAATAATCAGATATTTTCCAGGGCTGCTAATGAAGTTCTCCTTAGTTGGCGGGGTTGAGGGTCTCTCGGCAGGGGACACAAACAATGAGCAAACGCCTAACTTTCTGTTCCTCCATTCCAGAGCCATCTCCCTTGCAGCAGCAACAACAACAACAACAAAACCTTACCTTTTCTGACTCCGGGCTGCGGTACAACCAGCAGCCTGTCAGCGAGACAGATGCCTCCAACAGCGACCAGCACGGGGGAAACAATTCCATCGTCACCACTCAGACCATCCTTCAACACACCTCGTCTCCGGGCCTGTGCTCAGCCGGGTCGGGCTCAGTTTCCGATGCTAAGCTGGTGAGCGAACCACAACCGAAGGCTGGTGTGTGGTGGTGGTGAGGATCCATGAGAAGGGGAGAAATGCACCAACTATTCCCGCCATCAGAAGAGAAACACCCCTTTCTCCTAAGCAATCTAGGTTCCTATTTTTACAGGGGGTTTTAAGCATGCTTTGCAGTGCATAGTAGAGATGGGAACGAATTGCTGGTTTGGTGGTTCGTGCTGGTTCGTTTAGTGGCTGAACAGGTGTTCAGCGCTTCCCTGCCCCGCCTCCTCTGGTGGGTACCCACTCAGAGACAGCAGCTGGAGGGGGTGGGACAGGGAAGCCACGGCGCTGCCTCTGAATGGGCGCCCGCCAGATGAGGCGGGGCAAGGAAGCGCTGAACGCCTGTTCAGCCACTAAACGAACCGGCACGAACTGCCAAACTGTTTGTGCCCAAACTGGCAGTTTGTGCCCATCTCAAGTGCTCAGTTCATGCCTGTGTACGGAAATGGTTCAAAAGCTTGTGTTTACCAATGAGGGACGAACGCAGAGGACAATATTCCTGGCCAAAGCGCACTTAGTTGTCTTCATTTCTGTGTTGACTTGTGGAAGGAAGGATGTCAGCAAGCATTCTCCAAGCCACTGGTTTAAATCCTTGCTTGTTTCTTGAACTTTGGCAGTGGCAACAGGCCTGCCACTGGCCTATCTTCCACAATTGTTGTTAAGATGGCCGAGAGATGCCCTCTTTGAAGCTCTGTCAGCACACTGAAGCACTCTGTAAATATAATCTATGTTTGTTGCTGGGCTTCATGGCGCAGTGGTTAAACTGCAGTATTGCAGTAAAGCCTTGTGATGTGGCGGTTAAACTGCAGTACTGCAGTCAAGACTCTGTTCGAGGCCTGAGTTCAATTCCGATGGGCTTAGGTAGCCAGCTTGAGTTTAGAATCTTAGAAGGGGCCCTTTGGATCATCAGTTGACTCAACCTTCCATCCTTCTGAGGTCAGTAAATTGTGTACCCACCTCACTGGGGCGTAGGGGCAATCGTAGCCTGGCGTAATTACATTATAAACCAGCCAGAGAGAGCTTTAAGCACTACAGGGAGGCGTATAACCAGCATGCTTTGCTTTGTTTTTTGCTTTCACTGGCTTTTTAAAAAACTTTCCTCCTGTACAGATTTCTGCCCCAGGGGGGTCTCTTCCCCCAGTGAGCACCTTGACAGCCCTCCACAGCCTTGAGCAAAACCCACATGTGCTGAGCCAACAAACCCAGAACCTCATCATGGCCTCGCTCCCTGGAGTCATGGCCATCGGTCCCGGAGACACCTCTTCTCTCACGCCGGCATTCACCAATACGGGGGGCTCCACCCTGGTCATTGGTAAGTGAGGAGGCACGCCGGATGACGGGGGAACAGGCAAGCTGCCCTCCTTTGCTCCCAAGGGAAATAGCAAGCCTCTGATCTTCACTGAAAATGTTTATCAACTGGTTCACCCAATGACTCCATCTCCCACCCCATTTCCTTTATGCTTGCCCACCAACCCTCGTGGGCCTTCCGAAGCTGCCTGATTTTAGCTCTGAGTACATCAGAGGGCAAAACTAGAAGCCAGTCGTTCCAAAAGAGGCAAGCCGATGATGCACCCAGGAGAGCAAGCGACTGATTGCCAAAATGGAAAAGTGGTTCTGAATGGCCAAAAAAACAAAAAAAAAAAAAAAACAAAAACACCAACTCATGTTTGATGGTCTTTTCTTTGCACCAGAGCCATTGAGATGAATGGCAGACTTGGAAGTGCTTCCTGGTGTTTGTAGGCTGATAAGACGATTTGACTATTGATCTAAGATATGCATGGCTGGTCCTTTTTGGCCCTCGGCTGCCCCTTTATTTCCCCTTCTGAAGCTTGAATTCAGAAGAACCATGTCCTTAGTTCATTCGTTCGTTCGTTCGTTCATTCAAAATATGTTTACCTCACCTTTCTCTTGAAAAGGACCCTAGTTCTAGGAAACTTTCTAACCTACGTTGGTCTTTCTTTCTTTTTGTGTTTATTTATTTACTTATTATTTATACACCTCCTTTTTTCCCACTGGGGACCAAAGGCGGCTTACAACAATTAAAACTATATTATGCTCACATTTTTTTAAAATGCCATTAAAAGTATATTTAAAAACAGCTGTCAAGATTAAAAACAATTTTGAAAGCATTTTAAAAGCCAGTTTTAAAATGTCTAAATGTAATCAATGTCATCTCCCAGAGGCCCCTGCTTATTGCAGAATAGCCCGCCTGTTTTGAAGGGGCGGGAAGTATTCTGATTGTCCTTCACACTTGCCAAGATCCATTGCACGTGGTGTGATTCTGGCAATGGAGTATTGCAGAATTTTGTTGAAATGAACATTTGGGGCCTGCTTTGCCGGGTGGAACAAGCCGGGCGAAGATGTGAGTGATTATTCTCCTGTGGCCTGTGTTCTCCTGTCTTCCAGGTCTGGCCCCCACCCAACCCCAGAGTGTCCCCGTCATCAACAACATGGGAAGCAGCCTCACCACCCTCCAGCCCGTCCAGTTCTCCCAGCAGCTGCATCCCTCTTACCAGCAGCCGATTATGCAACAGGTCCAGAATCATCTCAACCAGAGCCCTTTCATGGCCACCATGGCCCAGATCCAGGCTCCTCACGGTACGTCCAGGGGGGGGCAGGGAGGGCTCTCCCACATGAGCCTCCTCACGATGTGAGGTCCTGATGAAACAAGGACCCCAAAATATTCTTTCTTGGGGAGACAATGAGTCGTGGTTACTCCCTGTGACTCATTCATGCTTGCCAGATGTATGAATGTGGTAGGAAGGTCTGTTTTCTTCTGCTTTTTAGGGAAGGACAAGGTCTCATCCTACTCAGAGCCATGTAAGACTCTTGGATGGTTTTATTATTCCTGAAAGTAGGAGTGGTAGCCACACATGCTTCCGATAGACCACAATTAATGAGTAATACAGCAAATTGTTTTTGAGAAGTACAATAATTTTCTAAGGCCTGGTTTCAATGAGAGGAACATATCTGGAAAAGCACTGCTCATTCCTTCCCCTTCTCCTTTCACTCCCTCCAACCCAAGTGCTCCATACTTAGCCCCCTTTTCCTTTATGCCATCAGACACCCTGCTTTCTAGGGCAGTGGTTCCCAACCACGGGTCCCCAGATGTTCTTGGACTACAACTCCCAGAAATCCTGGCCAGCACAGCGAGTGGTGGAGGCTTCTGGAAGTTGCAGTCCCAGAACATCTGGGGACCCAGGGTTGGGAACCACCGCTCTAGAATAATCTTTTTTCTCCATGTGCCTGGACACTGATAGGAGAAGAAACTAGCATTAAGAAGACTACCTCAAATCCATGAAAGGTCGTCCTACAGAGGAGGGGCAGGATCTGTTCTCCATCATCCCAGAGTCCAGGACACGTCATAATGGGCCAAAGCGACAGGAAACCAGATTTTGGCTGAATGACAGGAAAAACTTTATAACTGTTAGAGAAGTACGACAATGGAACCCATGCCTTTAGGAGGGGGTGAGGGCTCCAACATTGGAGGCCTTCAAGAGAACATTGGACCACCCTCCGTCCGATCTGCTTGGACTTGGATTCCTGTCTTGATCAGGGGGTTGGACTTGATGGCCTTAGAGGCCCCTTCCAACTCCATGATTCTAGGATTCTTCGAAGCAACAGGTGTCTCAACTCTGAAAGGTTGCAGCCAGGATGATAAGCCTCGTCTTGAGCTTCCTGGAGGAAGGTGTGTGAGAGGTGAATGGGATACAGTAAAGGGAAGCCAACCCTGGAGCAGGTGGGATCCTCCCCGGTGCTCCTCAGCCCCTTAAAAAATCACCACAGTGTTCATGACCTCACGGCCTTCCTTGTTTCTAGCTTTGTACGGACATAAGCCCGAGATGGCACAGTACGCCCACACCAGCCTGCTCCCACAGACCATGGTGATAACAGACACGGCAAATCTCAGCGCCCTGGCCAGCCTGACGCCAACCAAGCAGGTGAGAGGAAGGGGCCCGGGGGGGGGGGGGTTGAAAAGAGAGGTGGGCTGGGGTGGATGGAAAAGGCAGCCCAGGGGTGGCGGGGCAGTGCCTGAAGCAACGGAGGTAGCCAGACCCAAGTGTTCCTCTGGCCAGGTTGCCCTGGGCGCTTAATGGCATTCCAGAATCAGCTTCCGGCGTCAAGGAACACACTTGAGCCTCATGCCGCCTGGTTGCAACCCTGTGGGCAACACAAGAGACACAGACTGGAGAGGTTCCCTTGCCAAAGTCCGTAGCAATGTCGGAAGCTGCTTTCTACCAAGTCAGACCCAGGTCTTGGTCTTGGTCGGCAGTGGTAGCTCTCTGTGGTTCCCTTCCGAGCCTTAGGCGGAGGTCGCTGGTGTCATTTGGCGGTTCCCCATCCGCCTGAGAAGCAGGCCGGGTCAGGCTTAGTAGCCCAAATCAGTCAAGGTCGGATGTGGTCCGGCTGCTCACTTCTGTTGGCCGCAGCCAGGGAAGACGAGGCTGGTGGTGGGGAGGAGGGTCGGGGTTGGTGCAAGGCTCCATTTGCCAGGGAGAGCCATTGGGATATATATTTTTTTCCTCTTGGCCTTAGGGAACGCCAGGTCTAAGCCGGCTCTTTCCAGAGGCCTCTGGCATAGCCACTCCATCCGGCAGCTCCACAAATTGACCGTTGCAGATTTTCCGGGGTGCTTTTTAAAATTTAATTATGTATTTTAATTGAGCAGATTGGATTTTATTTTGCAATTTGACCTCGAGGGTCTTCCCAGAGCCATAAAGCATGAGTTGCCCAATACAAGCCTAACCTTGATATTATTTGCACTGAACCCGGTGGACCTTGGTCCTCTTGAACCTTCTCGTTGAAACTTCTCAAAAGTTTCAGGGGACCTGCAGTTAGTTCTCTTAACATTACAACATAATTATGGTGAACGTCTTCATTTTCTTTCTGTGAACCACAATATGCAACGGAAAACGTGGCTTTCGAATAAAAGATGACAATCCATTTATCAGTAACAACCAGAGCTGAGAAGAGTTGTCTTTTTGGGATTCATTTCCATGAAATTGTTCCTTTTTGAAAAATATAGTTCCTCCAAATTCTGACAGTGACAGCATTGCTGCATATTCTCTGACCACCCTGTGTCAGGGATCCTGTGGCGTTTCCCACTGTGGATGTGTCCAAGACCAGCCTACTGAACCCACTCTTCTGCAGGTCTTCACGTCGGAGGCAGAGACCCACACGGAGTCGGGAATTCACACACCCCCAGGGCAGACGTCCACCCTTCAGCTGCAGGGCCCAGACAGCGCTGGGATCCAGCATCTGCAGCCAAGCCATCGGCTCACCTCTAGCCCTGCTGGTAAGGGGGTATACAGCTTCAGAGGAGGAGCAGCGACTCACCCTGTACCCTACCCTTTTCTTATAAGAGCTTGCAGCGCCATTCCGCTTATGGTCAAATCGGCCGTTGGGGTCTCTTGCAAAGTTTTACAGGGGATCCCAGAGTTTTCAAGAGGATGGAGGAAAGGGGAGGAGGGGAGGCACGCATGTTTCCCAGAAATCAAAAAGGGCCCCAGGGTTCAGGAACTATTGAGCTGTGCCTGGCACACTTTAGGTTCTTTTTAAGGAGAAAGGCAGAATAAAATTTTATTTAAATAAATAAATAAATAAAATTGGCAGAAGGGGGAAACCCATGTTCTGTTTTGACCAACAGGAAAGCCCAGGGGTGAGCGCATTGCCATGCATAAAACTTACAGGCCATGTGCTGATGTGTTCCCCCCCCCCCCTTTTTTCTTCTTCTTTTTTGCTCCTCACAGTCTCGTCCGGAAGTCTGGTGCTTTACCAGAGCTCCGATCCCACCAACAGCCACAGCCACTTGCTTCCGTCCAGCCACGGGGTGATAGAGACATTCATCTCCACGCAAATGGTGTCTTCCACACAGTGAACCCACTGGACAACGGACAGCCAACAAGCCTCATTCCACAATGCGGCTCCCGTTGCTGCTCTCACTGCCCACGTCGAGCCTGCTGCCCCTGAAAGGGAAGGCGGTCGGGGTGCTGCTCCATGCCCTCCTTCTTCCTCCTCCCTCTCCCCCTTAGCCTTGCCAAATCCCCTGTTCCATGCTGTTGAGGTTAAAGCTGAAGGAAAGCCCCGGGCAGGCCAACCGGAGAGCACATTGCTTTGGAAACGCAAGGAGGAAAGCCGCCAGGAGCCGCTGGCGCTTGCTCTGCCAGGAATAACCAGGCTCGCCCAAATGAAAAGTAAACATTGGCCCACGTTCTTCCCTCTGTCGTAGCCAGGGTGGGGTGGCCAGAGGGGGAGGCAGCCAAGAAGAGGCCCCCGATCTGTTCCCCACTGCCCCACAGAAGAGAAGAGAGCAGGGACTGGGCAATAGAAAGAAGAGCAGAGCTTCGCAACTCCCCCAGAATCCCCCCCCCCCCACAACCGGCATGGTTTCTGGAGGATTCTGGGAATTCCAGGTGTGTTCCTCTGCCATCCCCACCCCGTTTCTGGCCTACTGTCACACCGTGTGCTCGTCCTTCTGGGTGCAAAATGGGAAGGACGTTCATCCCGTTAGAAAGAGCCACAGACCACCCCCAGGACGCCCAGCCTTGGAAGAAACAGCTTCAGTCCAGATCGGATGCCTGCTGGGGGTGAAGTGGCTGGCCTCTGCCAGGATGATCCATTCCACGTGACCACCCCCTTCCTGGCTCAGATCCGTGGGCCACCCCTTGCCACACGGCTCCGACCAAAATAAAAAACGGCTAGGAGGCCCACCAAGGAAGCCAGAGGTCTGACACCATGAGTTGGGTGGACTTTCGAAGACCCCAGAGAAAGCATGGCAGGCAGGGGAAATTGCTCACTCACAAACCGGAGGGATCAGCGTGTGATTTTGCCACCATGGACAGCTTTGGACGGAGCTGTGTCTGACCGCTTCATTCGAGGAAGGAACAAACCCCAGCCCTCTCAAAATCTCCTTAGATGAGGCTCTCAATGCAGAAGCCAACTTCCACACGAAAGGAGGAACTCAAAAGTGCCGACGCAGAATCTGTGAGCCCTCGGACAGAGTCTCAGCTGCTTCGTAGGATTGTTCATACTGGATTCTACGAAGCCCACCTTCTGTTTAAAAAATAACCATCAAACCAAGTTTCTAGTCCTTGGGATAATGTTAAAAATAAAATAAAAAGCATGTGAGCAAATTATTTAGCAACAACCAGAAACTGTGCTGAAGCGTCTACCAATAAGGAAGAGTTTGTGCTTGCATCCCCCTGACCCCTACCCCCACCTTATTTCCTCCCCCTACTCTTAGGAACAGGGCTGCTTCTTTGGAATACAGTTCCTAGATGCAATGGGGTGGAAAAGAAGGTGTGGGTTTATTGTTTGGCTTCCATATGTGCCAGATTACGTCAGAACTCAGTTTATTGTCGTGTCGCATTTTCAGGTGGGAGGAAAGCTGAACCTTCATCCTCAGTTCCTCCAACTGCTACATCCCATGAAAATGGGGGGCGAGGGGGAATCGAGACATTTCTATCATTAGAATAAAGCCACAGCGGTTTACATTCCAGATGTCGGGGGAGCAAATCATCCCTGCCATGGGCTGTAAGTGCAAACTTGGAAAACGAAAGCCGAGTTATATGGAAGACCATCATAGTGTTGAACAAACCTCTCTGCTGATTTTGTGTCCCTGGCAAAAGTGTAAGTCAATATCCAAGACCGTTCCATTCTGCACTGGGCACGCTCGGGTTGCTCTCAGCCGCCCAAGAATTCCACACCTGACACCTCCTCAATTAATCGTCTGTGCTCTGCTCTATCTTGTAAATATATTTAATTTCCAATAAATCAGTCAGAGGAGGGGAAAGTTTATCGACAAGGAAAATGTGTATGTGGTCTGTTTTTGAAGCAAGCAAAATGGCAGCACCCCTTTTTATCTATAGCAAATGGCAATCATGATGCTCTAAAAGAAAAATTCAAGATGGGTAAGGTCCAGGGAATATTAGGGCTGAAAATGAAGTGGGAAAGCTGTTAGGTTCAGCAGAACTTTTCAACAGGTGAGTATAAAGCAAAATAATGATTCTAAGGATAATGACTGTTATTTTAAAAATCAAAGAAGGAAAAGACGTGGCTCAGCAATTTTTAAAAAAACCATGGCCAGTATCTTTTACTAGATTTTTTTCTGGTGGAACAGTGCCTCTCCTTCCCACTATAGCCTTCCCTGGAAAAAGCAAAGCAAAATGTGCTGCTTAGATACTGCCCCATAGTGCTTAAACATCTCTCTGGGTGGTTTACAATTTAATGATGCAGGCTACACATTGCCCCACCCCACCCCACCCAGCTGGGTACTCAGTTTACCGATCTTGGAAGGATGGAAGGTGGAGTTAACCTTGAGCCAGCTACCTGGGATTGAACCCAGGTCGTGAGCAGAGTCTTGACTGCAGTGCTGCAGTTTAACGAAGGCCCCACAAGAGTGGAGGGATCTGCAGAAGGCAGGAAGTTCTGTCAGGGTGATGCTGGATTTAGGCCAGCTGCCTCCTGCACCCCAAGGCACACCTCTCTGTGCTTTTTTGGCTGGCCTAATAAAGCTGGAAGGCAGGCCTGGGTTTGAGAGTTTGTTTTATGGCCAAGCAGAGTTGCTTTTGTTTTTAATTTTGGACACATGTTCTCCCCACATCTCCCTAAGGGTAGGTAACTTATTTTACCAGACTTCAAGGAGTTTATTTTCTCAGGTGCCAAGCAAACCTCCTATGAGCAAGTAAATTGACCGCCTATAGGTTCCCTCCCCCACCCCCCACCCCACCGCCCCATATGTGTCTGTTCGGCGTCAAGGGGCCAGGAAAGCAGAGAGAAAGAGGGATTGCCTGCATTTAAGAAGATCGAGAGAGGCCAGCATGGATAGACACCAATTCACGTTGGCAGATTTATGATTAAAAAAATAAATTTTGCAATGGGAAAGACACAGCATAGAGGTAACTCTGGAACACAGGATTGCTTTTAGCTGCTTAGAGTCACAACACAGCCATGCCAGGGCACCAGAGCACGCCCTCCCTGAGAATCCAGCCACCCACAAAGCCTGGAGGGTCTGTTCCCCAACAAGGAA
This sequence comes from Intellagama lesueurii, assembly GCA_037013535.1. Classification (NCBI taxonomy): domain Eukaryota; kingdom Metazoa; phylum Chordata; class Lepidosauria; order Squamata; family Agamidae; genus Intellagama; species Intellagama lesueurii. The sequence continues at coordinate 13,136,422 of JBAJHW010000014.1, read as the reverse complement.
AGGGGGGGGGTGATGAGTTCCCAGGAGTCATCGTCTTTGCCGTCGGCTGGAGCACCTGCTGGCTGGCAGAAAAGGAGAAGGACCCGGGTTCAGCCCACACAACTTTCTCACAGAGGCAGCTACGGCCACAAAAAGAGGGCCTGGTATTTTGGCTTGCCCGGCACAGCCCTGGCAGGCTGGGGATGGACAGCTGGCTGCTCTCACGGGGACCTGACAGGCCACCATCCACAGCTGGCGGGCAGCTCAGCCAATCACCCACTGGGCCAGCCTGCTCTGGTCTTCAAAAGATGGGACTCCAAGACCGTCCTTCAGGGGGACTCTTGAGCCATCCTCTCAGGTCTTTCCCGAGGGCAGCCTCCCTGCACAAGGCACGTGTGCCTTCCAAGCAGGAGAACTGCTCTTTGTGAAAGGACTCCTCAGTTTTGACAGGAAGGCCGGGGGGCTTCCAGGGGAGAACCACCAAACCAAACTGTCAATCTTTGCAGCCAGCAAAATACAAAGTTTGACCGCTGGATTTCTTCTGACACTGAACTCATGGTCCAAAGCTCTACCAGTAACTCCCGCTGACCCCAAATGGCTGTGAGAGCATCATTCAGTCCTGGCTTCTGCTGGCTTCTTCTTCTTCTTCTTCTTTTTCACTATCTCTGCATGCTCTTCTCTCTTGCCCGTCCCATTGCAGGGGCTACAGGCTGTTTTTACTGTCCCCTCTTCCCCGCTACCCTCTTCTTCCTCTTTCACCACCACCTGCTTCTCTTTCTTCTTCTTCTTCTTGATTTTCTTCCCGCTGGGCTCATCAGTCTGGCAACCGAGGTCCCGGCTGGAACCCGGGAGCACCCCTGGCAGGCCGCTTTGCTGCAAGATGTCAGCCACGCTTACGGCCGCTTCCTGAAACCTCTGCCATTCCTGGTCGCTGTCCAGCTCACTGGAAGAGTTACAAGCGAAGGAGGGAAGGAAGGGTGATCGGAGGGCACCAAACATGGACACTTCTGCTACAGGGCAATGGTGTTGTTCAACGTTACATGGTTTGAACAATGGGAAGACTTCCAGATGCGCTCAGCAGACATTAAATTTTCTTTTTTTTAATACCAAGCCACATTACAAGGCTAGAATTCGACTTCATGTATACTTTGGCAAAATAAAAGGGGGACAAGGATAAAATATTGTAGCACCTTAAAAAACTGTTTCAGTGTGAGGTTTTGTGGATCAAAATCCACTTCTCCATGGGATATAATATTCCCTCTTTCATTTTCCCATCATGCTGGGACAGAATGACACAGCGGCCTCTTGGAAATGCTTCCATAAATATGCATTTAAGAATATTTAAATCTCAAAATGTTGAATTGGTATATAATAACAGGACAGACTATATACACTACGTGCAAAATTAAAATAGGTTTCCCTGCCAGGTCTCTTTCTAGGACGGGGCATAACATAAACCAGCCTGTCTAGCGGAGACACCAGAACAAGATCTCACCTGGAGCTGGAAAGCCGAGGGCGTCTCCTTCCCGCGGGCAAGGGTTCTGGGCTCCCACAGTCTCCGGGGACAGATGAGGAAAAAAGGCGGAAGCCTAGGGTGTCGGAAGAAAAGAAAAAGGGGGAGATCTTAGGGCAGAGGCCAGACGGGTAGCAACCCCGACCAGGAACGTGTATCGTCCAGCCCAGAGGTTCCAAGACCAAGTTTCTGGAGCTGGAGGCTCGAGAGGCAACCTACTGGGCTTTGCTGACCAGCCAAGGGGCAGAAAGCGTGGCTGGCCAGGGCTCAGAGAAGTGGCTTTCCTAAGGGAAACTCCCAGATTTCTCCTGGCCCACCGGAAGGGTCAAGTTCCACAAGATATGGGCTTCAGTGCTCCGTAGGCTCCCCAGCACCAGCGAGTCAGAGGGCCTGACGTTTCACACACTGCTGTCCTTCTGCAGCGGAAGAGAGGGGCATGGTGAGGTCTGTGCAGGTCGCCCTCAAGGCTGGACCCCGGCCTTTGGCTCTGAGGGTCTTCCTTCAAGCCCCCCGAGTTCCTTGCACATCGGTTTCAGTATACAAACCAAGACAGGAGTCTGGGCCATCTGGTCAACAGAAGCTGTTGGGTAACTCACCGTCATCTTCTGTCTCTGGGGCTTTCATATTTTTCTGGCGAGTCTGTAGTGGACGCTCCAAGGTAGTGATTGAACTAAAAGAAAGAGCCATTAGAGTTTGCAGGAAACTAAGTAAAATAACTACATACATACTTGGAATGAATTCCATTTTTTCTCCATAACTAATATATAAACATATAACACCATGACTGTAAATCTAACAAGGGATAACATCACTCCTTTTGGGGTAGAAACAAAAATACCACGTATACTCCAAAAAATAGCTTTGTGACACCTTTAAAAATAACTGAAATATTTCAGCGTAAGCCTTTGTGGATTACAATTCACAATGTGGTTGTAACTTTTCTGTTGAAAAAAAAAAAAGTTACTACCTGTCCAAGAGGGCTTCTAATTTTTTTGCAACGTGTGCCCGGAACCCTGGGGTAGTCTGCAGCTCGTTCGCATCCTGGCCCTGGTCTTGGATCTTCGTTCTGTTTACGGTGAATGAGAACAAATGCTCATTAGTAATCCGTTGGCCTTGCCTTAAAAACCAGGGAATAAGATCTCACTGTACCAACGTAAGACATTGATTGGTACAGTAAAAAAAGGTCACCTCACTTATTGTGGTGATGTGTCAGCAGAGTTCCAGTGGACTGATGGGAAGCACTCCTGCTTAAATGCATCACCAGCGATGCAGTCTGATCAATAAAAGATATGGAGGCTTAAGCAAGAGCCTTTTAACTCCCCGAGTCTTAGAAGGAGAGGACCCCTGAAACTGCAGAGCTGTTTATCCACTGAAATCCATCCTAACCTGGGAAATAAGCCCTCTGAACTCTAAGGGGACTTATTATCAGCACAGGACTGCAGTGTAAACGTTTTTAGGACTTCTGACGTAAGGCAACTGCCTTAGAGCAAAAGAAGGGGCTTTTAACGGGGGGGGGGGGGGGGCTATTCTTTATGGGAATGTGCTTCTCAGTTGCTTTCAGTTTGGATGTTGGTTTTAATATGAGCATTTGTTCAAATGGGTTCTATATTATGACTTGTATGTTTTTATTTGTATGGTGTTTTTTTAAATAATGTTATGAGCCACTCTGAAACTGTGCCTTTCTATAGATATAGATTAAGTAAACCATACAATTCTGGTATTGTTGGGTGTGTTGTTTGGGGGGTGTATTCAGTTTAGTGAAACATCAGCTAACTAGGAATGTGATTTATAAAGTTGTAAAGGACAGAATAACCAGAGAAGGTTGCATCTCTAATACAATTCCAGGAGTGCTGTGATACAGGATACTTATGAAAATGCCAAATAAGTTATCCCGTTCTAAGAGCTCTGATGAGGATCCAGATGTTTAATTAATTTTAGAAGCAAAAGATACCTGACGCTCGATGCAGCAGAGAAAACTTTGCTCTTCCGACAGATACCTTCCAAAAATAAAAGAAAAACAAAGTTAGAAATAGCCCCCAAGATGGAAGTATGGTTAAATCTAATTTATTTGTGCCTATTCTTAAAGGCAAGCTTGCTCTTCATTGAGGATCTTGTGAATTATTCTGGTAGATAAAACCACATCCAAGCAGTCTGCACAGCCCATCTCAATAGATTATTAGGGTCGCTAAGGCCGGCCAGCTCAGCAGGCTTCCCCTCTGTAAAATTTCAGAGCCAACACTGGAGAGGAGGGTGGGGGAAGCTGAGGTGCGGTAGGCCTTGTGATGTCCTGGGAAACACAGTGACAAGTCAAAACAATGGTGCCTTGCACCCCACTATCTTCTGAGCCATTGACAGCTTGCACTCAGCAGCTCTTATCCTATCCCCCCCCCCCTTGCTCACTCCTGGCTTTTTGGTGTGACTCTGTTGCACCCAGTGCATCAAGGCCTGCAAACACCATGGCCCTGAGCCAGCGAGCCCTGGCACCAGCTAAGAGTGGGTGAGACGGGCACCTTCCCACGTAAGAATCACACCTTCCCCTCCTTCACTGGCTGCCTTGAGATTTGTCCCCCTGCCTGGAGACCTGAACAAAGCCCAGCAATTCTCTGGGACTCTACCTGCTGCTCTGAAACCTGGGTACCTCTGACTGTACCCCAGCGTGGGAAAGAAAAACAAAAAACCCAAGTAGGTAGGCTGGACCGCCATCAGCCAAGGAACCAAGAACATTACACAAGGGCGTCTGATTAGGGAAAATACAATCAAGAAGTCAAAAGTATGAGCTGGTGGCTTCAGAGGAGAAGGACAACAGACTAATAAGGCGGCTGCAGTGAGGAAGAAAAGGGTAAATGGATGCTTGTGCACAGGGGGAAAAAATTTAATCTCCAAATTTTACTGCTGAACCGCCTGATCCTGAACACTTTTTAGGAAACCTTGTTTCCAGACAGGTGTGGGGGACCAGATCCCTCAAGAGGATTTTGCCCTAAACGGATGGCTGCTTTTCTCTCTTCAGTTTTACAGACATTTCCCTGCATTCAATTGGTTTTACACTGTGATTTCATTTCTTTTTTTTTAAAAGGTTGTCACCTTGTGAAAGGAAGCTTAAAGCGTAACAATACACTCCGTTATCTATGAGTAACACCCATTGAAAACAGTGGGACTTATTCCCAACTAAGCAAACATGGACTGTGTTACCCTGTCCATTGAACAACCATGCCTGTTTTAGCTGATTGCCTATATTTCCACTGATAAAAACCACCATACAAAAGCAAAAGCATTTTTATTTTTTGAGGATGCATGCACCTGTTAGTTGCCTGGTTCTATTCCCACCTTGGAACAAGATAAACACCAACACCCACAGGCGGGCAATGCCTTTGCCACGATGGATAGAAGATTCCACAGAACCATGCAGACTTCTGAGTTCTGCAGAACGCTTCACCTGGCTGGAGAAGCGTTCTGGAGAACTCCAAGGCTTGCAGAGTTTTGTGGAATTTTACTCGACCTGATCGCCTTTTTTATCCCCCCCCACCCTTGCTTTTGCAGCTCAGAAAAGTCGCTCCGTCGAGCAGTTCCGAGTCAGGGGTGCAGGTGGGAGAGGATCTGAGGTGCCACCTGACGCCACCCCTGGCAGGGAAGCACCCTGTCTCCTCAAGAGCGAGTTTCAAGCCTTTGCAACTATGTAGTCCTGCATGGCTCACTGGGGGCAGGATCCCTCCCACCCCGGCCCCAGGAAGGGAGCCCGAGTCCTGCAGGGCTTCCAGGCAAGGCTGGAGCTGCTGCTCCGCTTCCTTCCTCCCCTCCCTACCGGCTGTGGGGCTCAGCAGGGCGGCCCCCGATGGCCGCGCCGGGTCCCAAGCCGCCTCCCGGAGGCGAGCTAAGGCTTCCTCCTCTTCCTCGCCGCCGCCGCTGCTGCTGCTGCTCGTGCGGCTCCTGGGCGCCGCCATGTCGGCCGCCTCCTCGGCCCGCAGAGCATCCTGGGGCTTGTAGTCCACACCTCGCGGGTCCCTTGAATCTAGCCGTGGGCGGCGGCGGGGGGTGGGTGTCTGTCCTTCCCCGTTGCAAAGGGACGGAGGGCGGAAGGGCCACCAAGAAGGAGGGCGGAAGGGCCGGAGCCGGGCGCTCACGCAGAGGCGCCGAGGCCGCCTGGGAGGCGAGGCTGGCCTTGGAGGAGGGCGCCGGGGCACCTCCGGGCCCCTGAGCGACCACCACCACCTCCTCCTCCTCCTTGCGGGTCTTGGCCTCTGAAGATTTCCAGCCCTTTTTATCTGGACAACCGTTTCCCCCAGTCCCCCCAGGGGGGGATTGTGGGGCTTGTAGTCGTTCACCGGGGTCGGAGGGGCGCAGGGGAATCCCCTTCTGATCCTTCCCATCCATCCCGTCATGAGAAGGCCGGATTTCCTGACTCTTGTTGAAGATTCCTAGTGAAACGGGACCCCCAGCATCCGTGCAGGAGCTCTGCTGGCGGAGGGGAGGGGAGGGGGGGATGCTGGGAGTTGTGATCCCCCCAAAGCACCTTCTGGGAGGCGCTGAATATATATAGATATCTAGGGCTATGGAGTGTGTGTCTGTGTGTATAAATACAAATACATATACAGACTTGTGGCGTTTGCCCTTGTGGCCCCTGCTTGTCTTTCCCTCACAAAGGCTCAAGTCGTGTTTTCTTCTCGCTGCCACCAGTGGATTACCTCGATCCACAATATAAATGAGGTTTGTCAGAACACTTGACTTGTGAACAGAAACAGAACTTATTTATTGGAGCAGACGGAATAATAACAGAGGTTTCTCAGATGCACATTATATATAAGCAAATCGTCAACAGTTCTCTCAGTAGATACTTCTTTTCGCTTGCAATATCATTACCACCTTCCTAACCAGCTCTATCTCTCTCAGTATCTGTTCCCCCCCCCTCTCTCTCTCTCTCTGACTAACCAGCCCTTCTCTGACTCCTCCTTCTCCTGCCAAACCTCATGTAGCTGCTGACTCCGCCTCTCGTGGGCGATCGTCACAATACTCCCTAAACCTAGATGTATAACCACCACGGGAGGGAGGAAGCGGAACTTTTTGAAGGCGGAACTCTTAGCCTCCGCTGCCGCGGCCCGGGCGGAACTCTAGTGGCGGGGACGGCTGGTGCGTCGGGAAGGACGGCCGCTTCCGGCGCTTGGAAAGGAAACGGCCGGTCAGGTGACCGTGGCGGTTGTGGCAGCAGCGGCAGCACTCGTCAGCCCCGGTTCGCAGGAGGTGTGGGCGAGCAGGCCCGGCGCGGCCCTCGGTGAGCGAGAGAGAGAGAGAGGGAGGGAAAGGGAGGGGGCCGGTGTGGCTGTGGAAGGGGGAGCCCCTTCCCGGGCGGGGACGCCGAGGCTGCGGGTCTGGAGGAAGAAGCCTGCCCGCCCCTGCCTGCCTGGGGCCTCCTCTCCGGTCGCCCCGTCCAGAAGGAAGAAGGAGCGGGAAGGGACAGAACTGGAATAGGTTACCTGGGCTTCGTTTTATTTTTGGACTACAAACCCCAGCATCCTCACCCCGGGGGCATTGGGCTGGGGGGATGCTGGGAGTTGTAGTTGCGCCCCACCCACCACCCCACCCCGAGTGTCTTTCCGCCGTTCTGGGAAGGTGGGTCCTGAGGGGCAGGTTTCTTGAGCTTGGTGGTCAGATAGAGAGAGAGAAAAGGGGGGGGGGGAGAGACACCCCAGAAACAAAACCTTGTTAGTGCCTGAAAGACGAACTGCTCTATTTGAACGTGAGCTTTGGTGGATCAAGGCCACGTCCTCCGAGAGGGAAAGGGAGCCGACCTGAGGGTCGGTCGTTGTTCTCGCCGCCGTTGCCTTCTTCCTGCTCTCCTGCTGCCCCCTCCTTGGCAGGGCACGTCTGAATGTAAAGTGGAAGTTGAGGTCCCGTGTTGGACTGGGTGGGGGCTCTTGGCTGTGAGAGGGGAAAAGGCAAGGATGGTGGCAGGTATTTGGGTCCGAGTCCCAAACTCGAGTCTTCGGTACCAAGCCTTGAGTCCGAGTCCCTATGAAAAACAAGCTTCTATTTATTTTATTTAAAATATGTTCTACCCTCCCTTTCTCCTTGAAAAGGAACCAAGGCAGCTTACACACAATGAAAGACAATATTTGAAGTTGAAAATAACGAGTATAGAACGGTGGTTAACATCATTAAAAGGCAATATTTAAAACTATGAACAGTGAATAAGGGGGCGTCTTACAACATTCACAGGCAATATTAATATTATTTGTTTTTAATATAATAGAAATTTAAAAATTAAAAACATAAAATAAAAGCAAGCTTTTTCCCCCCAGAAAAGAAGGGATGGGATGGGTGGGCTCCGAGTCACAAGAGTGTCCTTGAAAAAATAAACCCAAGTTGATTCCAAGTCGAGTTACTGGTGTGACTTAAGTCTGACTTGACAGTGAGCCCCATGACACGAGTCCCCATCCCTGGTAGAAGGTAAACCTCCCTGCAGAGTAGTACTCAGAGGAAGCTTCTAGATAGCCGGTGGTGCTGGGGGTCAAACCATTGGAGGCAGGCCAGCAAGGAGCCCGCTGCAGTACGCGATTCAAAACTTCCGTGAGATTTGCTTCTGGTTTTCTTCAGAGTTTCCCCCTTTTCCACATCACTTCTCGACATGAATCATTGTTGTTCTCTCAGGGTTACTGTCGTGTGTTGTACTTTGGGCTGCTCTTCGGGACGGTTTGGCAGCGGCAACCAGTGACAAATTGTGGGACTGGGCAGGAGAGGCGTAGACGTCTCACCCCGTCTCTTGCTGCACCGATTGCCAGCTTCTTTCCAGGGCATATTCCAGTACTGTGGATAAACTAGAGATCCCTGCATAGCTTGGAGACCCCAGTATTTCAAACACCGCCTCCCCCTGTATCAACCTAGACCTTGAGATCAGCAAGGGGAGCTGTTCTCTGTCTGGCCTGTCAAACAGAAACTTGTAGCAGTGGCAGGTTTAAGAGCTGTCTTTTTTTCTTTTTTTTCTTTTTTGGGTGGGAGTCCAAAGTTCAAAGGACATTTTCCGGAAAGAAATTTATTTGTTGCAGAGACTGCCGGCTTTCATCACTTGGGAGAGGTGTGCCCCCCCCCAACAAGGTGGTGACTTCATATTAAGTTTATTTCACAGAAGTATTCCCATACTGTAGCCCAGTTCTTTGAATTTCCACAGGCAGTGGTGGGACATTAGCATTGCCCCAGCTGTCCAGGGTGTGGCTTTCTTGGCACTCCTCCTAGAGAAGAATATTTGAGATTTAATTCTTGCATTGTGGCTGAATGCCTAGAGCGTTCATATTGTTGCTGTACTCCTATTAGTGTTTACATTAACTTCATTTCCTTTGTTTATTGTTTATGGATGTTTGGGTTCATTCATTGTAAGAGTTACTCTGGGCCTGTTTTTGCATTGGGGACCAACGTGGAACTCTATTGAGTAGGGTGAGGTCGGATGTTGAAAAATGTTGAAGAATGTTTGAATGGGTCTGAATTCTGTTTGCTCAATGTCATTCATAATCTCTTTCAGTAATAGTGCTTAGTTCTTCATCTATGCTTCTATATATTTGCCCCTTTTAAAACCAGAACATTTGTGAAGTCTGTTGGTAGAAGCTTCTTTCAGCACCAACTAACATATTTATTTATTTAAAATATTTTTACCCCACCTTTCTCCTTAAAAAAGACCCAGGGCAGCTTATATCATTAAAATACAGTATTTAAAGCTAACAGTGGTGAGTATACAAATGCTAAAAAGGATAAAACAAATACCATGTGGCATATTAAATTAAAACAGGATTTTGTTCCTTGTATCATTGCCAAAATAGTCTTCTCTGTTAAATGCCTCCAAATAGCTGCCAGTTTCCTGTGCAATCTGTTGTATGTTTGCTCAAGTCCCACTGAGTTCTGTACTGGTTATTTTCAGAAATGTTTGCTTCCCTAAAAGACACACCACTCCTCTGGTAAAGTATGTACTGTTCCTAGTTAATCTGCTTAGGCCTTTCATCATCAGATATATATACTATTACATAGCCCCAGATGTGGAAAACAATTCATGTATTTTATGTAACTAGTTATGTTAGATTCTCTTTAGTTTTTCAGTGTAGAGGAAGAATGCATGTTAAATGTTTTCTTGTTATGCAGTTGTCGAGTGTTGAAAAAATGAATGTTTGGGGGTGTTAAATGGTGTGCAGTGGGGCCCGTGTCCTGGTGAAGAGGTGGCTCAGCACTGCTGGCGCCTTCCTCCCAAGGAGGGCCAGGAGCACCAACAGCAGGCTTGCAGGCTGCATGCACCCCTTGGCTCACCCCTGCATCCAGGGTTACAGTGTCACCTTCTGCCATGGTGTGCATCTGTGAACAGAGTGTATTTCTGGAAATGTGTTTCAGGCCTCTCATGGTCAGATCTGCAAAAAGATGAATACTGTAGTGTCTGAATCAAGAATTGTTGATGCTTGGGTGAGCAGCTACCTGGGGTTTTTCCAGTCACATTCTGTTGGCATTTATTTTGTTCGTCATTTGAAGTTACTTTGTTCTGCCACTCTCACCCAAAACATTTTGCCAGCCCAGTTGCTTCCTTCCAAGGCTTCTATTTGGCATGTATGTGGATTAGTTGTATTTATAGGCAACTTATAGGGCTTTCCTCTTTCCCCTTTATCCTCTTAACAACCCTATGAGAAGGTCAGGCTAAGGAGGAGAGACTGCATGAGAAGACTCAGTGAGGACTTGGACGGGGACTTAAGCGACCCATGTTCAACGTTCTGTTGCATCACACTGGCTCTTTCCCTCTCGCCTTTCTCCAAAAACAGCTTGGCTTGCAATTTTAGATATACAGTACTTCCCTTCAGGGTAGGCTCATATTGAGCTTAACCCTGGATAAACATACATAGGGTGGCACCCTCAGAGTGGCTTTAGTTGCTCTGGATGTCTGCAAGCCAGAACTGGAGGCTTGACATAATAAAATTGTTGTCGTCATCTTTATCTTAGAACTGCAGAGCTGGAAGGGATCCTGTGGATCACTGAGTCCAGCCCCAGTTCAGGAGGCATAGTGGGGAATCAAACTCCCAACCTCTGGCTCCGCATCCAGAGAACTAAACCACCAAGCCATCCAGCAGATCAGGCTCTCCAGAGTGGGCTGCAGAGATAAAGGCAAGGGAGATTTCTTCTGCAGGGTGCAGGCATTGAAACAAAAGGCTGGCTTTCAGGTCCAAGCTCAGACAGCTTTTCCTCCAAGGCAGGAAGTCAGTAGTCTCCTCATAACATAGCTGTCTGGTGCTTCATGAGAACAGTCAAGCTGGAAATGTTTTTGTGTGCCTGTTGCCTCTTTTTTTTTCCCCCTGTTCAAAAAAGATTCATTGGCTTTCCTAGAAGTATCCAAGCTGCTGGAAATCTGCAGAGCTCAGGAGCGGCGCCTCTGTGAAGGCTTGCTAGCCTGTTGCAGAGGAGCCCTTGGGGAAACCTCCTGAAAAATGATGTAACTGAATGAAAAAAGGCCTGTTGAAATAGAAGCCTGCTCTTTCACGCTTGCCGTGCTCTGAGGATGCAGGCATGAAATAGTCGGGAGTCGCTGTGGTGTCTGTTGTCTTGCTCCGTGTGCAGAGAAGAACTTTTCAGGTGCTGAGGGGAGACGCCGGGCCCTTCCTTTGCTGCACGTACTTCTTCGTGGGTATCTGTGCAAAGAGAGCGAGCAGAGGGGCCCAACCCTGCCTCAGGTAAGCTAGACACAGGGGGACAGTGAGATGGCGAAGAGCTGATTTGGCCTCCTAAAATCCTCGGTCGCCCCACATCTCTGAAGGCTGATATTCTTGTGGAAGAAAATGTCGTCTTGTTTGTTTCTTCTGCATGCCCTGCATTGGCTTTACGTGGGCTGGAATTTAATTATGAGAACAAATCATCTTGTAATTTTTTGAGCAGCAAGGGAAACTTGAATAGGTGAGCCAAGCCCTATGTTCTGAATGGTCGGTGCTGCTCTTTCAGATAAGGGCAGTTCTCTTGATTTTGGCGTGTTGGCATCAGTGTGGGAGAATCTCCTTTACAGAGGGTCTCTCTTCCAACAACTAGGACTAGTTAAACTGTTGGCTGCCAATTTTTGTGAAGTTAAAAAGGGTAAACTGTAAGTTATTGCTGAGTGGTTAAAACAGTGAAGTGCAGGTGAATTCTCAACTCAAATGCTCTGGTTGTTTAGCAGCTTACATGTGAGAACAGAAACAAAGTAAATTATTCTGCCTTGATTAACTGATGAATTAAAATTAAGTTGTCTTTGGGTTCTGAACTAGAAGAGAAAGTGGGTGTTCTTGCTCTAGATCCCGCGTCCTCCCTTTTCCCTCCCCGGTGCAGGTCCTTAGGTGGCCTGAAAACCTTCCAGAGCTATCGGGGTGGGGGTGGGAGGCTGAGTTGGGATAAAGGCTGCCCTTCCCATTTCCTCTGGCTTCTAAGGCTGCATAGGAATTTGTTGAGTGAGCGTCTTCGTTTATAGCCTTCTGCAGCAAAGCTAATAAAGAGTGTTGCGGCCTCTTCAAGACTAACAGGCTTTATTTCGCAGAAGATGTTACGTCCTGCCACTCACTCCTGCGGAAGGAACAGACGGCAGTCCCCAGAAACCGATGCCCTAGGCTTGCCTTCAAGAGGCCACAAGATGCTCTGTTGGCTTCACTTAAACCTACCATTTTTTCAGTACGCCAAGTAACAGAAGTAGTTATGATTTTGCAAGTGAAGACCCAAATCGATGGATGCTCATGAGCTGCTTTTGGGGCCAAAGTAGGAATGGTGGGAGAGGCAGCTGGGCTAGCTCCTGCCCTTGGCATGGCAGGCTCTCTTTTACTGGATCAGTTTCTGTTGGCATAACAGGCTGAAAAGGTGGCCGTGGTGTGTGCCAGTCTGAAAGCACGGCCCCCTGCACGAGGAGGAGCTTCCTGAAATAGCCCATTTTTGTTTGAATGGGGTTTAGCCACACAAGCTGCCCAGAAGATTTCAGCCTGGAAAGCAGAGAGACCTTTAGCAGCCAAATTCCAATGATTGTCTGCTTCACTAGAACAGGATTGAGATCCTCATGAACGGAGGAGAAAGAAAGATGGATGGATCGATTAATCCTGCTGAAGCTTGTGGGTGATTTGTCCTTCCCCCTGCGAACGGCCCTAGTCTTGTTTTCAGCTTCTTCTGAACGTCCCCAACTGGGTGGATGGGATGACAGATGTCACCAATAGCTCGTATGCCTTTGTTAGCATTTGCAGGTGGGGGTTGCACTTTGGTTTGTGCCCCAGAAGTGCTTCTTGATTGATCCGGGCTCATAAATGGCAGGTTGCCCATTCAGTTGTTTTAAGACACAGGGTAGGTTCACCCAAGCAGGTGCAAAGAACTAAAAACCAACCACAGATAACAAATTCCAAGGTGTTTGGGTTGGGTGGGTTAACATATATTCTTTAGTTGTGGTCTAGTTACTTTTGTGCATCTGTTTGCACAGCTAGGTGAATGGGATTCGTAAGTTCAAAGCTTTAGTCCCCGTTTAGCCAGGAAGCTACCTCAGACCAATAATTTTCTCTTAGCCTGGCGTACCTCACGGGGCTGGTGTGAGGATAAAGTGATGACAAGAAGGGCCACATATGCCACCTTGAACTTGTTTGAAAGGCAGGATGTACCTGTGACAAATAAGTGAGGAACCATTCTCTCCACCTTGCCCCTTGAGACCTCCCAACACCCCCCACCAGTAGAGCCTGCTGGACAGCCCACAAGACTGGTTTAGGTATCAGGGGGAAGGTTATTCACTGACCATCCTGTCCGACAAGTTGGGTGTAGAAAAGTAAACCTCTTGAACGGCTTTGTACATTCTTGACTAATAGGCCTGTAGAAACAATAGCGTTTACGTCAAGGTTGACTTTCCATTCAGCAAAGGATTCAGAGTCTTTATTCCGTTTGAGCCTAGCCTTGGGTTTAGGCTTCCATTGTCTACATTATACAATGAGATGTAATTGATCTGCTTTCCATGCTCCTTGTCAACCCCATCCTTGGGGTTCTTCCAGGAATAGGCTGCTCTGGGCACATGGGAAAGGGCAGTGGAGGAATAATAATAATATGCAGTGCATTTTGTGATATGGTATGGTGGATTTATGGTAGGATACTAAGAATTACATGGCTTAAGAGCGTGACCAGCAAAGAAGTACTAAAATGAGTAAAGACCAAGAAGTCCTCAAATGTGTGAAATGCTGAACGCCAGAATACTTGGCTCACATAATGAGAAGCAAAATAGAACAGGTTGTTAAGTCTGTTTACTCAAATAAATGGGAAGAAAAAGGGCAGGAAGGAGAAAAGCTACTTAGCTGAATAACCTGGGCAGCAGGTTTGGATGTAACGTAACATCATTCTTTAGCGCGGCTGCAGCGAAGTGGAAAGAGGCCTGATTCCAGAAGGGAAAAGGGAGGAAGAGTCTTAGCTGTGAGTTTTAAGGAGGCTTCATGAATTGTACTGCTGAACGTGGGTGGCAGAAAACAGGCTGGGGCATGGTTAAAAGTGGCACAGGAAAAACTCTGGCGGGAGGCCAGGTCTTGCTGTGGCCTAAAGGGTCGTTGCTCCGTTTGCTGTTCTCTTGGCTGCGGTGAAAGCAAAGATTTCTCTTGGCGAGGACAGGTGCAAAAACTTGACTCCGGTGTTTCTGTGGAACAGAGTCCCCCCTCCTTTCCCCCCCCCTCCCCAGTGACTTCCTGTCCTTGTGATCAGGTGAGCTCCGGGATAGAACAGTGTCCTGTGAGTTAATTTTTCCTTTTCTGACGGCAGGATTCGGTTTGTTCCACGGTGTCTCGCCTGGGCCTGGCCAGGGGTCAAGGATGGCCAGCAAAGGGCCAGCGACTTCCGCTTCCACCGAGAGCTCCAACGCGGGCGGTCCCAGTGGCAGCAACAGCAGCAACGGGGAAGGCGCGGGCCAGGACAGCACCTTCGAATGCAACATCTGCTTGGACACGGCCAAGGACGCTGTGATCAGCCTGTGCGGCCATCTCTTCTGGTTGGTGCCCTCTCCTTGTTCCGTCAGGGATTTGCCTTCTATCTCAGAGACATCAAGTGGTTTCCTTAAGTATCTGAAACTTAGTATTAAGAATCTAGCTATTCCTCTCCACTGATGGATGCAGGTTTGCTCTCCCAGAAATGTGCACTTGCTTTAAAATAAGTCAGCTGTTCCTCCTGCACCTTGCTTCAAAGCAGAAGCCTTTCAGAATTCAGCTTCCCCACCCCTGCGGCTGCCACTGTGCCACCCAATGTTGACAGAGTCCCTCATGGGGGGGGGGGGAGAGGAGGAGAAATGGACCCCTGGGCCTGCAGAAGTTCAGGCATGGCCTCACCTGCTCTGGAGGCAGTCAAGGCTGAAGGAACAGAGAAACCGACGCCCACAATGGCCACATTTTTAGCTGGGAAGATGAAAATGCTTTACCTCCAAGGCAGCCCCTTGTGTTTTGTTTTGTTTTGGATCCAGGATTAATCAGTTGCTCTTGCAGACATGGTGGTTTGAGCTGTTGCTGGAGCAGGGCTGGGTTCTCTGGATCTGAGCAAGGGGTCTGGGAGGGAGGAAGCCAGCCCAACATCTTGGGGAATCCCTGACAGACTCGTCCGGCTGCATGGGGTGCTTCGAGCCATCTGCTCCATGGGTCTCACTGTGTGCCTTTGGGATCCATGCACTTTGGCTGCTGCTTTCTACAGTCTGAGAGGTTTATGAGGAAGCAGTTGTGGAAGGTTGAGTTTCTTTCTTTCTCTCGTCCTCCTCCTCCTCCTCTTTAATTATAAAACAAGGGGAGGTTTTACTTAGCCTCTCTTTGCCCTTTTCACCTGTGTGACCCACATGGCAGGTTGTGTAACCAGGAAGGGAAGTCATTAAACCAGATGAAGCCCATGTCTGGCCGCTACCCTTCCTAATGTGGTGCTTCCAGCATACAGCTCTGAAACCAGCATGGCTGGATTCCAGCTTCCTACCTTGCTCATCTGTAATGCTGACTGTCTGCTGATTTTTCCCTCTTGCGATCCTGCCTCTGCTCTCATCCTGCCCGGTGGACAAATTGCTTTGATGATCCCAACAGTTGGCCTTGTTTACACCAGGTAAGGATGGTTTCCTTTTACTTGGTCTTTCATCAGCTTCTCTTGCACAACCTTCTCTTGCGGCACCCAAGGGGACTCTGAGAAGGCACAATATCCCTTTTCTCTCTGAAACGGTGAGACCCTGCCTCAAATCCCCCTAGGCCAACCTGAGGTGGTAAATGAATATTAAGATGCAATTCTTGGTAAGCCACTACCTTGGGTGCAGGTCACTTCAGGGCTTTTAAGTGTTCATTTCTATAAGCTCCTGTGTAATGCAGTGAGAAGGAACAATTTAATAGTAACATCAGTGCCAATGATGCTGAGCACATTTTGGGTGCAAAAAGCATTATGTGTGCATTTTCTTGACAGTCCTGTGGCAACTCCATAGGGAAGTTCAGCATTAATATTAGGTTGTCATAGATTCTTTGGGTTTTCTTATCGTGTTTTAGATCTTTTAAAGCACATAAACGGGGTGGGGGGGATCCCAAACAAAAAAGGTGGTTGAGGAATAAAACAAAAGCCATGCAGTTCCTGACTGTGGCCCTGGCGGAATAGCTCAGGGAGCTGGGGACCCCTGGCTGCGGAGGCAGGGGTTCAGGAGTTCAGCCCCCCCCCCCCCTTGTGCCTCCTGGAAGAGTAGCGAGCCGGCGTGGCCTCGGGCCAGCTGCACAGCCTCAGAGCACCTTCAGAGACGAGGGGAAGGGTTAACCATTTACGAGGACCTCATACTGGATCTCGGCAACTCTGAGACAGGTCACTGTAAGGTGGAACTGACTTGTATTCATTTGTAATACAGTTGCGAAAAAGAAAAGAGGTCCCAGGTCTGAAAAACGTAGCTGTAAACTTCAATGAAAGATGAGCAAACATCCAGATAAGTGGTCCTGTGCAGTTGCCATCTCTAGGACCAACATTTGAATGTAGAAGGGGCAATAAAGTTCCTCACTCCATTGAATAAGAGAGGGCAGCCTTTTGTCCTTCAGCTGTTGCAATATCCATTGTTAAACCCCCCCCCCTCCCAATCCATTTCCACCGGCTACTGGTTGGTTTCCGTTAGGCAGGTTAAATAGGTTACTGAAATACCAACATGTGCAAAACTCAGAGAGGCCACCATTTTTTAACCAAGGGCTGCTTTGAACTAGGTAATCGTATCTCATGCCCAGCCTCCACTCCCCTAGGCCCGGCTGGAGAGGAATGGGTTGACATTAAAGGCCTAAGAAGGACCATCACCTGTGGTCCCCCCCACCCCACAAGGGGCAGAATTCTCCAGAGAAGTGAGAGTTTTATGCCATCTAGGCCAACGAGAGAGCCTGCGAGTCTCAAAAACTCTTTGCTAAGACAAACCACTGTCCCATGTACGTGGGCCCATCTGGGGATCCTTGGGATGAGTTAGGGCACAGGACTGCCGTCCCGGTCCTGCTGGACAGCAGCTTCCACCACTGCTAACGGTTTGCCCTCCTGGCCAGAGCTCCTCAGAACTTCAGTCCAGCCATGTTCGGAGGGCCACAGGTTCATCACCACTCCCGTAGCACTTGGGAGTGTTGGGCAGTTCATGAAAGGTCTTCTTCCCTTGGCTTTCTATTGCCTTCCTCAATGTGGTCCTTGTTGTTGTTTTTTTCCCCTCTCAGTGGCTAGAGACCAGGCCAAACCGGCAAGTGTGTCCTGTATGTAAAGCAGGCATCAGCCGTGATAAAGTCATCCCACTGTATGGAAGGGGCAGTACTGGCCAACAGGACCCCAGGTAAGACTGGCTGAAGCCGCTTCTCATTGTTGCAGCCCTTCCTCTCTCTCCTTCTGGGAGCCCCAAGCTCCGTGGGACAGACTTCACAGAAGCCGATTTTGTTGGGCTGATGTTTCTGCCGGGATAAGTCTTCAGGCTATGGCTTTAACTACTTCAGGCTGCTTGAAGCAAAATGCTGGTTTACCAGCATTCAGTGCACAGATCGTTTTGTGCAGGGCAGTGGGGAGATTCCGTGAGACCTTTTTGGCAGGCGACCCAGTTGGTGTGGCCTCTTCCTCGCCTCGCCCCAGTTCCATCAGTTGGTTCACTGAACCCCCTGGAGCAGCGTTGAGGGATGTGCCATTTGTGTTTTGGGCCCTCCGCCTCCTAGAATTCTGCAAGAATTCCACAGGCAGAATTCTGAGATTTCCAGCCCACAGACCTGTACCCCCAGGACACCTATATCTTGCCCACCTGGACCACGGACTATGCCCAAGGCTGCCTGGCCCAGCTCTGCCTTGCCGCCTGTTTCAAATGTCCAAAAAAGAGGAGCTGGCGCGGTCCTTGCTAGGGATTCTAGCACCACTTGCCCTTTAGGCTGTATATAGAGGGTGGCTCTGGAAGAATGTTGGAAAGGAGCAAAGGGACCACCTAATCCAACCCTGTGGTGCTGGTGCAGTGACTCCCTTCCTTAAAGCAACTTGGACACCTGGTTCCCCGACGTCTGTTCAAAAACCTCCAGTGAAGAAGAGGCCTCCCTCCCTCTCACGAGCGGGTCCCTTCCACTGTTGAACAGCTCTTCACGTTAGCGAGTTTTTCTGGGTGTTTAGTCAGAAACTTCTTTTTTGCCATTAAATCCACTGGTTTGGCCCTACCTTGTCTCTCCCTAGCAGAAGAAAACCAGCTTGCTCCATCTTCTGTAGGCCATCTCTTCAAACGATGGCTATTCGCTCCCCCTCACAGTCTTTTCTAAACATACACAACTCTCTGCACCGTTTCTTACAAGGTGTGCTTTCCAGAGCCTTAAACCAACTTGGCCATCCTCCTCTAGACGTACTCCAATGGGCTGGAAAGAGTTAATCAATTCCTTGTAGTAAATCAATTGATAAATTAATTTAAACTTGCAGAGAGAAAACACCACCGCGACCTCAGGGCCAGAGACCTGAACCAGAAAACAGAGGGGTGAGTAAGTTATAGTTCACAGATTGGGCAAAGCGCCTCTTGTCTCAAAAATACAGAGCCAAAAAAGGGCAGGTTGCTGATCCTTGTGAAATGAGAAACGAAAGAGCTGCCGCTTGCCGGAAGGCCTTTCCTCAGGGGGGGGGGGGGGTGAGGCTTGCCTCTCTTTCCTCTCCATGGGGCCTCTTTCGCTCCCTCCCAGAGTCACTTCAGCCTGACTTTGGTCTCGTCAAGGAAGCTCCCGTCCTCTTCGTTTTCTAGCCTTTCTGGCATCTGGGAACCTGGGGTGAAAAATGCCTCGGAGAGACGCTAGAGACACGGTTCCTCCTTGAGCCAGTCTTCTGGTAGGAATAACTTGGCTCTCTGCTCCTGGAATTTGTAATGTGGATGTTGAAACCCTCTGGGCATGTTTATATAAACATACTCTGATGAGAGTTTGTGCTAGGCGGGCTTGTCTTGGCGGGAGTGTGGCAAGGTGAGTGTAAACAAATAGCCTGCAGAGGGACAGTGGTTATAAATAACAACCACCTCCCTGTGGCCATGGTAGCAGCCCCTTTTTTCGCATTTGGTGAAAGGACAGAGAGTGAGCCAGACCTGATGAAATAATTGCATCTTTCCCTGTCAGCCTCCAGAGTCTGCCCATGGGCCTTGTTGCTTCAAACAAACAGCTCTCCTGGGTGTGATTAAGGAGGGCTTCTCTTCTTCTGCTCCCCGGAGAGCTGGCGCCTGATTGAATCAGCTGCTGAAGCTGGAGAGACCCTTTCAGGCCGCCGTTGCTCTTGCTGAAATGCCTGTAGGAAAGGCCGCCCTTGCATCCCACCCTCCTGAAAGGGAGTTGATTGTGGATGTTCCCTTAATTTTCTCTCCTTGGCCATCTGAATCTAATCCAGATCTTGGTCTGGTACGTTCTGCACATTAAACAGCCAGGAACGTAAAATGTGCCCCTTCTCTGACAGCTTCGTTGGTAAAAATGACCCCAGTCCTGAGAAAAGTTCTGTCTCTGTGCTTTTGATAAAGTCACTTTTTTTTAGTCTGCTTTGCGAGCTAAAAGGATGCAGAGAGACAAAGGCAGCCTTCCTAAAGAGCTGGAATTTCTCCTCCTTCTTGTCTTAAGGAGCGATCAGGCATCTCTGATGCAGACGTACAGAGCATGACCGGATGCCCCCGTCGGTGAGGGATTTCTGCTTGCAGGAGCTGTGAAGGGTTTTATTTCTTCCACGTGGCACCCAACCCCCTGGAATTGTCTTTTGAGAATGTATCGCAGGACAGCATTCCACTCTAAAAGCCATCACACCCAGTGCCTTAACAACTGCTGTTTTTTGTGGTTTTATTTGTGGTTTTATTTCATTACAGGGTTTCCAGGGCTTTGGGTTTGGTGATGGAGGCTTCCAGATGTCGTTTGGAATTGGAGCCTTTCCTTTCGGTATATTTGCAACAGCCTTCAACATTAACGATGGCCGGCCTCCCCCAGGTACGTCAGGAGGACTTCGGCTTAACGCCACCAACAACCGCATAGCAGGAGAGTCAGTCTGTTAACTCGGCCAGCATCGCTATCCACTTTTGGATTCAAAGCACTTCCTGTCTCTCCCCCGCAAAAAAAGGTTGAAGGGCTAAAACAGGGTATAAACGGGTGTGATTTGTTTTATAGAAGTCTCCTTTGCTGTGGAGGCTTCTAAGGACAAAATATTCTCGCTTTCATTGAAAAGAAAAAAGATTTTTTGAGGGAAGTCAGCAGTCCAGGTTGGGGGAACTTTCCTTTCTAAGTGGGTAGGAAAGTCTTCTCATAACGAAGCAACTTGTGCATTGATTCCACAGTTGTGCCTTTGGGTCTGAAAATACACACAGGGTTCAGCTTAGTTTTGCTGAAGAGAAGGGAGCAATGGTTGTTTCTCTTCCTTTCTGTCTCCCCAGCTGTTCCAGGGACTCCCCAGTATGTAGATGAACAGTTTCTGTCCCGTCTCTTCCTGTTCGTGGCTCTGGTGATCATGTTCTGGCTCTTGATCGCTTAACTTTGCTCCATCTCCTGGATTGTACCACGGCTTGTGGGGCTCCGGACTAGGCACAGACTGCTTCTTCTCCCTGTCCCAGTGCGAGCCTCTTAGTGTCTGATTCCAAAGCTGACGGTTGGCTCCTGGAAGCCACAGTGTAAGAGAAATTTTGCTTTCTTTCACTAGAGGTATGGAATTAAAGGTGTGCTTTAACGCCATTTGAGGTCCAGCCCTGTCTCATGCCGCAGGTCTCCAGCTCAAACTGTGGCCCTAGCTTTGAGCTCTGCACTTCTGGGAGGAGGTGTTTGAAACCACGTGCCAAGCAGCTACGACAGGTGCCGGCCCTGGAGGGAAGACTGTGTGGTGGCTGGGAAGGAGAACGCTTGCCGTGGGCCTGTGATGATTTTTGTCCCACCCAAGGAACAGAAGCCTGTTAACCGGAACCAGTCGAATGTGTGGATCAAAACCACACCTGCTCCTGTAAATCTCTTCTATGAAAATCTCTTCATCTGCAGATAATTTATATGAAGGTGATGCCACTTTGGGCAGGGCCTGTTCCTGCTACTCGCCTGGGTGATGAAAGCTGGCCACCCCTGTTTAACCCTGCTCAGTGATCACAGGAATAAGAGAACCTCTGATCAAATAGAGTAATGATAAAATACCTAAACCTACTGGAAACAGACATGGCAGGTTTGCTCCTCTCAGGGTTGGGATGGGACTGGTGGATACTAGAGTCATCTCTGGGATGGTTGTGATGCCACACACTTCCTTGTTGATCAGTGTTTTTTTTTCTAACATTTGGGCATCAGCCTTGCAGTCTTAATTTAGACAGATGCAAGCTGGCCGCTTGAGTCATTTACACCTCTCTCTCCTTCCTGACATAGATCTCCAAAGAGGTTTTTCCACATTTTGGGACAATCTGACTAGGAGTCCTGAAGCAGAAAGGGGTGTGGGTGTTATCTCTTTGAGTATTCTGCACCCCACCCCTGATTACTTTTTTTGTTTTGTTTGTTTGTTTTGTTTAACCAGAGGGAATACCAACACAGATTTCTCTTAGGACATGTAGGAAAGGTTCTGCTTATTCCTGGACTTCTAGTCAACTGGACCCCAGTGAAGGAGGGTTGTCAGATGACCAAAGATGTCCTTTTCAAAGGCTGGGTCAGTTGTGCGCAGTCCAGCAGAACGTTCTCCTGCACAAGCCCTGTTGAGATGGGTGGGCGCCAGGCTCCTGGTCGCTTCAGCTGCTCTGTGGCGGAAGAACGTCCTCCTGGGCTTTGGACTAAAGGAGAGAGAGGTTTTGGGAGCTGTGTACGGAAGGAGTTCTTTTCTGGGGAGTAGAAAAGGAGGCACGTTGCTTTAAAATGTCAGAGCGCCTCTCCCTCAGGTCATCCTCCTGTCCCAGCAGCACCTCCCCGTCTTTGATGTTGCAAGTGGCCACTCTAAAAGAGACCTAGAAGTCCTCAACTAGAAACTAGGCCTTCTTGGTAGTGGCCACCCCACTCTGGAACTTTCTTCCCACGGAGGCCCCCATTCACCTGAGCTTTTGAAAGCAAGTTAAAAACTGTTTTGTTTTGTTTTGTTTTTTTAACCCAGGCCTCTCCCCTTTGGGAAATTATTTTGTAATCAATTTATGTCGGCCCATGGTTCACTCTTCTTAGTCTGGGATTCTTCCCAGACTGGAGGTTTTATGAGGGGGTTGGTTCTGATACGTTCATTTTTTAAAACTCTTGTTTGTATATTCTTGTTATTTTGAGGAAGCCACCCAGAGTAGTGGCTTGTCCACTCAATGGGCAAGGGTGTAAGTTTAAACAAATAAATAAAATGAAATAAAAAATGATTTGCTGCTGAATTTGCTGGATCCATGAATAGAAGAGGCTGCCTGAACTGGGTGACCTCATTTCCACTTCCCTATAAGTAGAAGAGTGGCTCCCAAAGTCAAGTAAGTTAAAGGAACGCTCCTTAGACAGGTCCCGTGTGCAACCCGGATGAGTTTTGCCACCTGTTGTTGATAAGGGATACTGAAGGTGCCGCTCTTGAAATATAAGGGACTCCTTGCATTTTTCCTTCTCTTTAGAAATTGAGCACAGTGGAAATAAAACTGTTCTTTGAAAAGGGGTCTTGAAAGCAGCTCAGTGAAATCCTTCTTTAATAAATAAAAAAATTCAGTCAGTAGCGACTGGAAAAGAAGTGTAAGAAGTTCAGTTTTCACCGACTGCAAGGATGCCAAAGCGGATTGTCTTGCTTTGATGTCGTCTTTCAATCCTGAGCTGTGTACCTTTCTAAGCTGCTGTCTTGAAAGGGAACAAGGATGGAACAAGGGGACAGGCCTGCCCGACAGACCATCCTGCTGTGTTGGTGCCAGCCGCCCCCGTCAGGAACATGGCCTGTGTACACAACAGACTAAAGTCTCAAAGTCCGACCGCTGACTTTTCATCTTTAAGGATCCTGGGGGGCTCTTAAAAGTGAACTGTTTTATTGTAGTGTATGTTTCTACAGACCCAACAGGGCTTCTGAGATGGGGAGGTTGCCACAGCTCGTGGCAGAGGTTGTAGGCTCATCTGTCCTTAAGGGCCCCCCGGGACTCTGCTGTTGTTCTTTCCTCGGATTAACCCGGCACCTTTTGCTGGTGGACATGGACACAGACTTTGCCTTTCTTGTTGGCCTGACTTCCCGCTCTGCCTGTCCCCGGCTGTGCTTTCTGTCTTGTATTATTTCTTCCCCTCCCAATCATGTATTCTTCAGATTGCACTCGGTCTGTGGCCAGCAGAAGAGGGCACCACTGTGCAACACCGTTGTTAATTCACTAATTTTCACTGTTGTGAAAGTAATTTAGAATAAACCTGTTTTTACATTATCCTATGCCTGCGTGGGACTCCCTTTTTGCTCAGTTCTCTGGTTTGGAAATGTCCTTTAATTATTATTATTATTATTATTTATTACATTTATAGCCCGCCCATCTAGTCATATAGACTACTCTGGGCAGGTAACAACATATGATGTAACAATTTAACAATTTAAAATCATAACAATATATTACTAAATAAACAATGATCCAAGATGGGAGAAAACACAAAATAACAAAAATTCAGACGGTGGGTGAAGGGAAGGCTTGCTTAAACAGCCAGGTTTTCAGTTGGCATTTAAAGATGCCCAGCGACGGGGCCATGCGAATCTCAGGAGGGAGGCTGTTCCAAAGATGAGGAGCCATTGCCGAGAAGGCACGGTTTCTTGTTTTTTCCTTCCGGGCCTCCCTCGGCGTTAGGCTCCTCAGCCTCACCTCCTGGCTAGATCGGGTGATACGGGTAGATCTAGGTGGGAGAAGGCGTTCCGTCAGGTAGCGAGGCCCTAAACCGTTTAGGGCTTTATACGTAAGCATTAAAACTTTGAAATCTACGCGGAACCAAACGGGCAGCCAATGCAAGGCGGCCAGAGTGGGAGTAATATGTTGATGTTTCCTTACCCCACTGAGAAGTCTGGCTGCCGCATTCTGCACCATCTGGAGTTTCCGCATAGATCTCAAAGGCAGCCCTACGTAGAGAGCATTACAGTAGTCTAATCTCGAGATTACGAGCACATGGACCAAAGTGGTGAGCGACCCAACATCTAGATAGGGCTATCCGCCAGAGATGGAAATAAGCGGTGCGGACCACTGACGCTACCTGGGATTCCATGGATCCTTTAATACAGTTTCTTCATTTATATGACCTAGTCTCTTTTGCCATCATTCTAAACTTTCATTTTTATCTTGTACTATATTAATTTGCTCTTGTTCATTTAGTGTTTTCAGTTTATAAACACCATATTTCATTGGCACTTCAACATAAACTTTGCCATTTTCTGTACTGAATATTTTCCGTTCTCAAAAATTACTGTAAATCCTTTTTTATCTAGAGCAGAAACACTCAATAAATTACAGCCAAGTTAAGGAATATATTGTATGTCACTCACAGTACATTCTTCTAAATCATCTTTTGTTCTGCAGTTTCAAATTACTGAGCCTTTTATCTTTCACCTTCATATACTGACCATTAGCTGTTCTCACACTATTAAATTCACCTTCTCCAAGATTTTGAAAAAACTTTATTTGCTGAATAACTGCCCACAAGCCAAAAATAACATATTTGTAAACCTTTTGTGGATTCGTAACACAGAAAACCTTTTTTATTTTGTTTTTGTTTGTTAAAGGTCTTTTGGTTTGTCTTTGTTTATATCTTGTCTTTTTCTTGCTTATGCACACTTAAAATATTTATTTTTGTTTAAATTATACAGTCTTTCCAAAGCTGACCAATTTTACCACTGTTGTAACATCTTTGTGTCTTATTTTGTTTTGTGTCTGTCTTATAACTGTCATGTGTGAGGTAATGAGCTTCATTTTTCTCTGAATTCTCTTGATCTTTACAATTGTTCTCTCAAGTTCCTCACAGTTTCTTGAAAATTTGACTTTTGAGCCGTGTTTAAAGATGAATGCCTCAAAACTATCTCCCAAGTGATAGGAAAAAAATCCTTTCTTTAAGTCATCTGTCATTTCAAAACCTATTTGTAAACTGTCTGTGATGCTTAAATAGTTATATGTTGTTCACAGTTCTCATTATTTAAACTTAACTTGCCTAATTGTCTAATAAGGTTCATTATGGATGTGGGACTAGAAATACCATAAACCTCTAAATTTTCCAGCATATTTTTAGCGGTCTCTGCAATCTTTATATAACTGCATATCTGGTAAATTATAGACTTGGCAATTCTGTCATTTTGTTCCTCTTTCTTAACTCTTCATTATAAGGCTTTTGTTTTTCTATACAATCACATATTTCTAATGCTTGTAAATCTATCTTCAGTCTGCCAACCCATTGCTTATCATTCATCTTTGTTAATTCTGGAAGAGTACTACAGAATTCCTTTTTCTCAAATCCATTTTATTGGATACACTTAGTTGAGAGGGAAAAGAAAAATTGTTTTCGTTTGCACTTCCTTTTAGTTACTGTTGTCACCTCAGCAACTGTATCGCCTCGCAAACTTTCTTTTTCCCCCCGGACTGACTCTTTTTCTGAGCCTTTGGGCCTCAGAGTAGCTTCATCTCTGCTCCAGGTTTCCACAGATCTGGGCTGCTGCTCGGCAGGACCAACGTCCGCCCTCACGCCACCCTTTCTTTGCAAGTCATAAAACCTTTTTTTAAGGCCTGTTGCAATTTATAGCGACCCTGATGCCCTGGGCCAGTCCGCTTCAGGTCTGAGCTAAGGCCACAGAGTCACACACGCTTTGGTGGCTTTCTCTCCCCTTGCTTGTTTGTTCAGGCAGCTGCTGCGCCCTGAAAGCCACACCTTTCTCTCTCCTCTCCGTTATCGCTGCTCAACGTTTTCCCTCACAGAGATGACCTCAGATCGCCCTTCCCGCCCTTTTTTTTTTCTCTTTAGGGGCTCAAAAGTGGCGTTACTGAAACGTTAGGAACGGGGACAGAGTCGTTATTTGATCCCACTTCTTCCCAGCACGGAAAGTTACTGTTGGACTTCTCCCCCCACAGGCAGAAAAGTTCTTTTGGGGGGTTCCAGGATCCTCAGGGGCCACCTCGGTTGGTGGAAGTTGTGTACTCTCAGAAAGGAACTTTCCCAGCGGCGTTACAGGAGAAAGAACGGATCCCCGCAGCCACGGCCTCGCTGCCCAGCGGTGACATCATCGGGCTCCACGTGCAACGGGCTCCACGCGGGGTGGGAGCTGAAAGCTCTGATTGGTTCCCGAGGCGGAGAGGGGGCGGGCGCAGGACGTTCCGAGGGGAGAGCGCCGAGAGAAACGAACGCGAAGGCGAGGGGGCGGGGGCCCCCTTTACACAGCCCGGCGCCTCATTGGTGGGAAATGACGGCAGGGGCGGGAGAAGCGAGCCAAGGGGGCGAACCGAGCTGCGATTGGTCGGGAAGCGGGACCGCTCTCGCCTGGGTGGGCGGAGCCGGACGGGGCGGGGCTGCCGCTCCCCCGAAGGTCCAGGTGCGGCGTCGCCCCGGGTGTCCCGCGCGAGGGAGATGTGGCCCACCCCGCGCTCCGTAGAGGCCGGGTGACGTCACTCGCGGGTTGGGATTCGCTCAGGGGGAACCGACTGAGGCGTCTCGTCCGTCGGTCGGACCGTCCCGCAGGCATGGACCGCGGAGTCGCCGCGCCTTCGGTCGCGCCGGCCGCCGGTAAGAGCGGGCTGCGGGGGGGGGGGGGTCCCCGGCCGGGCCCCGGGCTAGAGAGGGGCCTGTCGGCTGGGGAGGGGCCCGGGGTCGGCGTTGCGAGGCAACCGAGGGGCGGGGCGGGAGGCGGTGGGAGGGGCCTGGACGGAGCAGCCTCAGATACACACACACACACACACACACACACACACACACACCCGGGTCTCTCTCTGTTCCTCCCTTTTGGCCCTTAATAGGAAGAGCCCGTCCGGATCAGGCCACCCCGTGCGTGGTAGGGGTGGGCGATGAGGAACTCGTGGTGGGATTGGCCTCGGACCCCGCTGGTCATCCCCGCCCCCCGGGCCCGGGTCCCCAGGACTACAAATCCCATCGCCTCGGGCAGCGGGGAGGGTGTGAAGTCCCTTTTCCTCCTCCAACGAAAGGGGCAGGTTTGGCATGCAGCCGTCTTGGTCTACCTGCCCCACACCCACCCACCCACCCACACCCATTGTGAGAATTGCAGTTCAAAACCTGGCTTTCCCAAATCTGCGGTAGGTGCCAGGGGCAGCCAGTGGTTCCTTGGCTTCACCGGCTAGCTAGTCCGGAGGGTAGAAGGTTTGGACCAACGAGGCTCTCAGCAGGAATTAGGGCTAAAGAGAAAGAAAGACAAATTTCTGTGGGGTCTAGCAGTCCTTGGAGGGGGAGAGGGGAGAAGAGGGGAGACACTCTTTAGATCTGAGTTTCCCAGCCTGCGGATCGTGGCCAAGGGGGGGTCAGTCAATGAAGGGTTTTTCTGAGGAGTCACAGGTCTCTGTCCCTGTGCTGTAGCTCTTGCTAAATAATTTCTTCCTTGAACTTTTGGAGTCAGATATTGAAGTTAGCCTGTATGTGTGTGCATGAGAAACAGGCCCTTTGGGGGGAGAAAGAAGCCTCTACTTTCTGAGAAGCGGTGACTTTTCCCCATTAAAAACGGCTTTTTATGCAAACGTGGCGGGCTGTGTGTCGCAGGTTACTTGGGTGTTATAAAAGGGGGTCATGACGCAGAAAAGGTTGGGAGCCACTGCTTTAGACTGATGCTGCAGAATCGACAAAGAGGCTTGTGACGCCTTGAAGACTGTCTAGTTTTGCCCTGCAGAAACTTTCATGGATTGCAGTAGCCCGTTTCTTCAGGTGCTCCCGCTGGGAATTTATAAGCGGAAAGGTTGAGAAAGCCTTTCGAAATGGAGAAATGAATTCAAGCTTGTCAGCTGGATGTAGCCTCCTCTCTAATCCTCTCAGCTGTGGGAGGAGGAGAAAAACACTCAACATATGCTCAGAGGTGCTGTGTTGAATATTTCTGTGCAGGACTTGAGCTCTTGTCAGGTTTTATGGCAGCAGGACTGAGAGATGACCCTAAGCACAGGGGGGGGGGCGATGTTGCTGGGTGACAGCTCTCATCTTTCCTCGCCCCTGGTTGTGCTAGCAACGATAGATAAAGATTGCCAGCCAGGAACCTGTGGAAGGCCACAAGTTGCCCACCCCTGAAACTAGAATGATTGATTGTCTGAGAAAGTTGACTGTAGAAGAAGGTTTTTGTTTTAACTGGCAGAGCTGGGAGAGGTACAGTCTTATGTACTCCTCGTGAAGGGGGTAGTAAACCACCGAGCTCAGAGTTGAGAGTCTGGCATGTGATGCTGAGACGTACGCTGAAGTTTATTACACCGTCGTGGGCTGATTTCTTACTTCCTTACGCCTCACTTGCTTACTTGTAAATCTGCTGGGCTACGTGCATTTATTGACGTGTCTGCAGCTGCGTTCCCATTCGATAAAAATCTGTACCAACCCCCTGTTGATTTTAATAGGTATTGGCATGGACTTTTAACTACATTGCTTGACTTCAACTAGCCTTGAGCTACCAGAACCTATTAATATGATTTTAAAGCTGGCAAACCTTCCTAGAATTCAGGATTTGGCCTGCCGCTTCACAGCTGCAACAAGGAGATCTTGCAGATCACTAAGAGGACAAATGCAAGCCTTCCCCCACTGCCACTTCTTGCCCAGTGTGGGCAGAGGGAGAAGACAGAGAACAATAAGAACAAAAACTGGGCAGGAGCACTCGGAGGGTGGGTGAAGCCATTGCATTCTAAGCCCTGGATTCCGCTAGAATTACGATAATGATGTGTGTATGCATGCAGTTTTGCAATGCAGGCTGTGTTTGAACAAAATTCCAAGGCTCCTTCAGGATATGTTTAAGGATATATCTGTGCGGTCTTCTCTGACAGGTGCTAAATCTATAGTTCTGGAACACATTGTAGATCTCTTGCAGCCAGGCCTAAGTAACCGTTTTCTGAAAGGCTTGTGCTTTGCTTTGTATGGGAATGCATACAAAAAGAAAAGATAGATAGGGCATCTTGTAATATGGAAATCAAGCAAGGCAGTGGCAGATTCCTGCAGTTAAACATGACCTTTGAGGAAGAGAGGACCTGAATTTGTTGGAAAAGGAAGGAAGAGAAGTGATGCTTAATGTCTTGGGTGGTGCTTTTTGCCGCTGGTGTGGCTTTCATGGGTCCAACACATTGGAGGTCCGCAGAACAAGAAACCTCTGTGTTCCTGAGACTCATCAGGTTTCTTAGTTAAAAATTCCACAATGGTGAAACAATTTCCCTAGCTGGCAGCTGGTTTCTTCTTCCACTGCGCAGCTTCAGAGCACCGTTGTTCTGTTTCAAAGATAATTCACATACATAACACATACAGCATGGGCAGCATCCTGCACAAAGTGGGTGCCTGCTTCCAGCTCTCCAAATGCTCTCGTAGCAGGCTAGAGTCATGCCGGGCAACTCTGTGGAAATCATAGTAATAAAAAACACGTGCTGCCAAGTCAGTTCTGACTTGGAGTGACCGCTTTCAGGGTTTTCCAGGTAAAAATACCTAGAATTGGTAAAGATGAAGAGAGGGAATGTGGAAGTGTCCATAACTGGGCATCAGAGTGGATCCAGAAAGTTTGTATTCACCAGGTCATATCAAACAAATAATAAATAAAACATTTCCTGATCATGTAGTCTAAACAACCTAACAGAGAAAGCTGTCTTTGTTGCAGCTACTTTTCAGTCGTTGTTTTTATTTATACATTCCTGCACATGCTCACTTGTTACTTTGGAAGTTTCCACTTGGGGCTATAAAAGAGTAAACCAGTTTTATTATTCCGTAAGACTCACTATACTGTATGTGTGTATGAGTGAGTGATTCTTCTGCTTTCAAAAGCAATAAAGTTTATTGTTATATTACTAAGATACATGTTGTGTTCAGTTTTGTGACACACACCCCCCCAGCCAGTGACCTGGGACCAGCCTTCCTTGAGAGTGGCTTACTATTTTATTCCCTTCTTCTGGGAGTGTTATGTGCAGCTTGCCCAAGGCCACACAGACAGTCTCTTCCCCCAGGAGGCAGCCTGAAACAGTCATGCTGGATAACCCGGTCTTTGCTCTTCTCTGCAGGTGAAGAAGAATGGAGGTGTTTGGGATGCGGGGAGAGCATCGCAGCTGGGCAGAGGCTCTACAGGACTGTGAATGAAGCGTGGCATACCTCTTGCTTCCGGTAGGTGATGAGAATCTCCTTGCCTTGGCTTGCTGGGCGGCCTCAGCCCCCGACCCAGCTCTGGTGGCCACAGAGCCTTGGAGCAGATGGCCCCCGGAAGGGTTTTGGTGCCCCGCTCTCTGTGTGTCTTCAGCAGTGAACGTAATGTCAGTATCTATATAGCTTGCTCTGAAGATGTGTGGCCTGTGGTTTTAATGGAGAATTATTCTGCTTCCTCACTCCACCTTGCCTAGTTTTGCTCCCTGTGAAATCATCTTCAGTTTTATATTGCTTGTGTCATTTTCTCGCTTTAGTTCAATTGCAGTCCTGTGCCATTTTATTGCAAGCTGCATACATTATTTTTCATGAGGAAATGGGCAAAAACACTGACTCAGTTAAACTAGATACAGCTCCCGGCCTGCATCCAGGGCAAGCGTTGGACTGGGCAAGGTCTCTGGTCAGAGGGAGCTCATTCTCTGCTTCCCCACCCACCCACCCTTGTCACTCCTTTGATCCTCTCCACTAGCAAGCTTCGGCAGAGGAGACGGAAGGTCCTGTGCTACCTGCATCCGCTTAGTCATGCCCGGGGGGGTGGGGGTGGGGGTGGGGAATGGGCAGAGGGGCGTTTCACCCCGCTTTCAGGCAAGGGTGGGGAACAGCATCTCTCAGCTTCAGGGCCAGGATCAAATTCAGAGAAGTTCTTGAGACAGGTTCATTCAGGGTGTGTGTGAATGTGCCCAAAGGCTGGGGCCAAAAAAAAAAGCAACCTATTTTGCTTTAAAACTCTTAGTACTTAAGTCTTAGGGGAGATATTTCAGTGCTGTTGGAGGGGCGGGTGGGGGGCATAGAGAGGAAGCCTGAGCTAAGACAAAAACACCATCCAGGGTTGGTGTCGTGAGAAAGCAGCCCTTGGCAGAAGCCCAGAGACCGAGGTTGGCCACTCAAGGCCAGAGGTTCTCTTTTCCTCCCAACTTCCCCCCCCCCCGCCGCCCCCGTGTTCTATATGGTGCTGTGCCCTGCTCTCCAGCTTCTGCTTAGACTTCCAAGCAGGTGTGCCTTGCACCCTTGAAGTGAGCCTCAGCTGTTCCTTGGGCTCTGGCGGCGGTGGTATGGCTTGGTAGATGGCTGTCCGGCTGACAGGCACTTTCTGATCATCTTGGCTGCAGAGGAGCTCCTATCCCTTGCCCTCAGGCTGGGCTCTGGAAAGGGAAGGGAAGCTTGGACTTCCCCTGTAAAGTGACCTTGGACTTCGCCCTCCCAACGTCCCGCCTCAGAAGGGAGCAAAGAGGGGCATCGCGGTGTCTGGCACCAGCAGCCCTCTTGCTGTAGCTCTGCAGGGCTGGGTGGAACAAGCGGTCTCTTACGGAGGGCATGCCACAGAACGTGTTGTGACTTTTTTGCAAGGAAATCCTCCTAGTGAGAGACGAGGCAGGATCCTGCCTGCCCCAGATCTTTGCTCAGCTGTCTGAGGCAAGCCAGAATGGGTGGGTTGCTAGCCACTAGGTGGCGGGAAGGGGGCCCACCCTGGGAAAGTGAGCCCACCCAAAGAGATGAAGATGCCAAGAAGACACCACCACTCTCTTCCCCTGCCCCGTTCTGAATTCTGCTGGGGTTTAGTGTTTGTTTCCCCCCCCCCCCCCAGGGTCGTGCTTGTGAACCACTCACTCCCTTGGCAGCAAAAATAATGCTGGAGGGAGCCCTCCTGCCAGTGGCTGCTCAGCACGGGTCAGGGGTGCCTTTTTCCCGGCATCGCCAGCTGTTGTGCTGGGACACAGAGTTCCCCTTCGCGATTCCCCCCGTTCGTTTGTTTCTTCCCCTTTGGGACAAGAAATGTGTTTTCCTGTGGGCTCCGTTGCCTGCAGGGGCTTTGCTTCTTGTAGGTAGAAAGCACATGTCAGAGTTGCTTTTAAAAAGCACGGCTTGCAACACTCCCGGCATCAGCTGTTTTGATGTAACCCAGTTTGTTTTGCAGGCTGTTTTAAGACCTTTTAGAGGTGGTTAGGGCTCGGGTTAGGGAAATTTCCATTTTCACGTTAATAATCCACAGCACTTGGAGACTAAGCAAAAACCGCAGGCCTTTCTTCTGGGGACTATGTATGGCTGGAAAGAAGAGGTGAAAGAGGGCAGAGTCTGTTAAATACCATGCCGTAAGGACAGCCTTCTCTTGCCTGGTGCCTTCCAGGTGTGGGAGAAGAGAGCATTTTGGGGTGCTGTGTTGGTTTCCCAGGCCCCTTGAGACTTTCTCTTTTCTCTCTTCACATCCTGCCCCCCCCCCCCTTTGTCATTTGGCAAACTGGCTACCAAGACACAGTGGCCTCATTCAGATGACAGCATTTCAGTTCATTAAATCAAGGTATGAACGAGAGTTTTACCCTTACAAAATCCAGGCCTTCGCCCTTTTTTTCTTTTCAGTGGGTGCAGCTAAACAACGGCAGTCTGTAATCGTAATTCCCAGTTTTGTCTGAATTGAGTTACGGCTTTGGAACAAGCCAGGATCTGAAAACAACTTCAAACCATGGTTTAATCAAGTAACCCTAGTATCCTGGTTTTGGACAAAATGGAAAAGCAACATTAAAGTGGGTTGAAACATGAAGGGGCTTCGTGCATGTGCAAAATGCATCTCCCTCTCTCATGAGGGAGGAACCTTCTCTGGAAGCCCAAAGCCCCGCACCTGTTTCCCAGGACCCCTGTGCAAGGGAAAAGTAGGCCCCCGCCTCACTTCACTAAGGTGAGGATTTTGGCTAACGAAGGAGACCCCTCCTGTTCCCAGAAGCCAATGTAAGCAGCACTTCTCCTCCAAAGCAAGATTCATGGCTGTGCTGTGTGTAGGGGGTGATTTCTGATTTTATTTATTCCCCCCCCCCCCCCCAAACCAGAAGTAAATTCTAGTACAGTATTGGGGAAATGCAGTGGAGGGGACAAAAGAGCTCTGGGCAGGTCTTGGGGGGGGGGGGGAATTGGTGTTGACTGCCGGAGTTCCCCCTTCCCAGCAAGGCACTTTGAAGCCCCCCCCCCCCCCCGCTGGTGGGAGTGTCGCCCGTGGCTCCACACAGGGTGGACGCCTTTGTCCTTTGATAGGAAATGACTCCATCCTTCCCCTCATTGACCTAATTGCGAGCTGGTGGCGGCTCCTGTGTGTGTTTTAATGTGCTTTGCAGAGAAGAGTCGGGCCTGGGCTTCGATGCGTCAGCAAAAAACGAATTGCCAAGAATGTGCGTCGCTGCAGTTAAATCCCTGCGGCCGCCGAGGGGAGTCTGTGCTCCCCCGATTGTTCCCTGTGCCCAAGTGGAGGCAACACGTGGCTTGGTTTCAAAAGCTGCAGGAGAGGAAACGTCCGGCGGCCCCCAGGGCCCTTTTCTCTTTGCTCTAGAATGCTTTCCTAAGAACGATGTTTAAAAACCCACCGGTTCCTGCTTTTCCTTCCTCTGTTGCTCGCCTGCTGGTCGGAAGGCTTTCCTGCCGGACTTTCAACAGGCAGCTGGAAAGCCATTCCCCCCCCCCCCCCCATGGTAAATTCCCACAACTCTTGTAAAGGCTGTTGACAGGCTTCCTGGGGCTTAGCTGACTCCTTGGCCTGGTGGGTAATCTCTCCGCCGTGTCGTGGGCTGGCTCTTCTTGTCTGTGCTTGTTTGACGCTCCCTGCTCGGAGTTGGCCTGGTGCCCCCATCCAGGGCCAGACGGCTTTGCGTGATGTGAGTCTCTCTGAGGACAAACACCCTCTGAGTAGGTTTCTCTCTTCCTGTGGGTGCATTTGGGCCAATGCATCTTCTCCGGCTGTACCTTTAGGGTTGGTTCGGGTTCCTCCTGGAAGGTTGACTTGAAGAGGCAGGTTGCAAAGCTCCCTCCGTTCTCCTGGCCCACCTGTTTTGAAAGGGTGCCTCCTTCAGCCAGCTTTCGTCTCTTGCGTTTCTCCTTCGCCCTGTTGAGCTTGGTGACCCAGGAGACCTTGCAGGGTGTTTGCACCTTGCCGTAACATGGCTGATCGTGCCATCGGCGGCATGGTTTATTGTAATCAACAGACTCAGACAAAAAGACACACAAAACACACTCGTAAGATGTGGAGAAGAGCTGTGATCCAGGAACCTCAGGATGTCTCTTGGATTTGAAAGGTGGTATATAAAACTCATTCGTACATTGTTTTGTGAATGCGCCATGGCAGCCCCTCAACGGGAGGCCTAAGTGTGTATCGTATCCATACTTTCAAACATCGTGATCTAGCCTTAGCTTATAGCTTATAGTGATAACGTGCCAGCCTAGGTGGAGGCAGAGTTTGTGTCGCCCAGCAAGGAGTGGGGAGGGGTGGTTTAGGGTCCTCCATTCCTGCCTGCCAGTTTCAATAGAGGAGGGCTAGGGTAGAAAACCTCTGTCCTAGGAGTGGGGAGTATGGTCATCAACACAGCAGTGTGCCTTGAAGGACCACACCCAACTGGATTGCAGGAGGGGGCCGAGCCCCCCCCCCCCTGCCGAGCATTAGAGCATCTACATGTTTCCTTTTGCTATTTTCTATAATGCAGTAACCATTTATTTATTATTATTTATTTAAAATGTTTTTAACCCTGCCTTTCTCCTAAAAAAGGACCCAATGCAGCTGACATCATTAAAAAAAACAGCATTGACTGCTAAAGGATACGGCTCCGTTTCCAGTACAGTGGCTGCACTGGGGGTAGCAAAAAGGTGCACAGAAATTGGGCTTAACCCTTGGAACGTGAGAGATCATCTCCTGGATCTGCATGGTAACTCCATCGATGTAATGAAGGAGTGAATTTTGCATTGAAAACCTGGTTGGTTGCTAGGTGGCCTGGACTGCTCTTGGCTGGTTTGCGAAAGCTTCCTGAATTGCTTGGGGACCCACATTTTCCCATATAGGAGAAGTGTTTGGCGCATAGTCTTATGTGGTCCTGGCAAGGTCTGCGACAATGTGTTTGAGGGAAATCTTCACTTTCTCAGAGTTGATCTTGAAGTTGCCGTCGAGGGACGACTTTGCCAGTAATTACTTAAGACAGAATTCAGATCCTAAGGCAAGGATTATGCATTGGCCTAATAGCCCTCCCGTGGGGTCCCCATAGGTCTCTGAAACATATTTTTAAGTAGCCACT
This sequence comes from Intellagama lesueurii, assembly GCA_037013535.1. NCBI lineage: Eukaryota > Metazoa > Chordata > Lepidosauria > Squamata > Agamidae > Intellagama > Intellagama lesueurii. The sequence continues at coordinate 13,101,236 of JBAJHW010000014.1, read as the reverse complement.
AGAGGGCACCCGGGGGGGCCTTTTCTTGGACTAAAATTAGGATTTTTCAAGGAAACAAAAATCAGGAGTGGGTGTTGTGGGAACATCCAAGATCCAGAGATGGGCATGTGCAGCCGTGCCCAGACTCCTGGGGATGATCTGCCCCCTGGCATTGGGCAAAGCACGGATTTTCCTTGCCTCAGATTTTGGAGCCTGTCCGTCAGTGCCCAGCAAGACCTTTGAAACATCACTGACGTACAGATGAGGTGGAGTAAGGGCATAAATACCACCCTGCTTGGCCCCTCCGGGGAAAGGAAGAGCCCTGGGCTTCTGGCTTTTACTGTCGCATTTGAGTGTCTCAGACAGTATGATCTGAAGCAACACGGCCACTATGTTGTTATGTGCCATCAAGCCGCTTCCAAATTATGGCCGCCCAGATAGGGTTTTCTAAATATGTGAGATATGTGAGGGGTGGTGTGTCCTTGCCACTCCCCACCCCCATGAGTTTCTGTGGCAGAGCAGAAATTCAAACCCAGATCCCACCAGTCACACTCTGACGCTCTGGTCCTCAGTACTGCACTCCTTTTTCACTCTGCTGCTCTGCAAGGCCTTTGTAAGAGGGAGCTGCCTTTCACCTGTCAAACCACACGGTTAAAGCGATGTGGCCAGGTTGCCCGCCCCATGGGGTGAACACCCAAGCTCTACTGCGTGGGCAGAGTCCGGCCCCTTTCAAGGAGAAACCGTGGGGGAATTGAACTCCCAACCTCTGGCTCCATAGCAAGAGACCTAAACCCCTGAGCTATCCAGAAGTTCACGTTCATAACCAGAACAATCTCGTGGCTGCATGTATAAATAACTCTCGCTGTGCTCCATGTGATAAACGTAACAGGGCCACCAGTGGATCCTTGTCCCTTGTTTCTGCCCTGTGAAAAACATGAAGCGTTCTTCATCTAAACACCTGGTTCAATCCTGGCAACATCTGTCCTGGATGTGCATGGGGAGGGGGGGGTCTCTTCTCCCTGTTAAAGCCCTCCAGGCCTGCTGCTTCTGTGGGTGGCAGGAAGGGCTGGGGCCAGCATAGCGACAGACATCCTTGTTTGTCTCCTCCTTGCACCAGAAGGTGAGGGACTGTAGCGTCCTCCTCCTCGTTGGCAAAGAACCTCCTGGCATTCTCCATCGAGTTCCTTGCCCTTGGAGAGGACAAAGGTTTTGTGCAAAAATGCCAATCTTCTTTGTAGAAACACATGGCTTTGCCTCAAATGGCTGTTTTTTTCCCCCTGTCATGTTGTGTGATTTGGCAAAATTGCAGGAAGCGCTCAGATTACCCAAAACCGAGATGGCAGCTGCTTTGTTTGAGAATTTCAAGCACTAAATGGGTTGTTTCTATCTTTCTTAGCAGTCATCTAGTCTTTTTGTGCTCTCTGTGCGCGTTTGCTTTGCTTCTTGGAGACAAAAGACAATAGAGATGCTTTGCTCAAATCGCAGGGCCCTTTGCCTCTCAGGGCAAGGATTCCACTTTGAGTGGTCTCGGGAGAAGGAGGGGTTTCGAGAGCACACCCTCCCCATCTGTACCGTGCAAGCAAGTCGGGATCGCTGAGGGATGAAGCCGAGCTGCTGTTTCTTTGCTTTTCTCTGGCCGCTTCAGGGAGCGACGTGCCGTGGCCTGGGGGAGAAATCGAGACATGCACATGCTGAGCTGCTGGGGTGTGCCTCTGGGGTGGGGTGGGGGGAGAGAACCTGGCCAGGTAACCAGCCAGCGCTTGGCAGGTGGAGGTCTGGGCCTCTCTGCCAGAGAGTCGAGCCACATGGGATCTTGGCAAGCCTGTAGCTCATGCTCAGGCAGCCATCGGGACCCTTCAGCTTGGGTTGGGGTAAACAGGGTGGGGGCCCTGTAAATCACAGGATGAGCCCCAGTCGTCATCCCCCCTCCCTTGTACTTATGAGCTGCTTCTCTTCTTCCGGGTTCCATGGCCACGTGTCACTATTCTGTTGGGGGGTGGGGGAAATAACTTCAGGAAGAGCAGGCAATGGGGGGGGGGAATCCAAAAGTGGAGAATGTTTACAAACCCCCCCCCCCTTTCTGCTGTTTCAGTAGGGATCTGGACTCTCCTGAGCTGAATGGGGAAGAAGTTGTTGTTGTGATGGGGGGGGGGGGGGTGGAGGCGGGGGCCTGTTTTCCGTACAGCCCTGGGTGTTCCATAGGAGAAGCCAGCCTTGCAGAAGCCCCGTCTGCCCCCCCCCCCCCGGCAAGGGCGCTGTCTTGTCAGGATGTTTTTCTAATTGCAGTAAATTACGCCATAATCACTCGATTCAGGAACGAAATCTCTTCCTGCCGTTAACTCTTCTCTGGGACAGAAGGAGCAGGTTTAAGGCTGCGGGCAAAGGGGGGGGTGTCTTTGGCATGCCCTGCTGGATCGCTTCTTTGCCTCCTCCCCACCCACCCGCCCACCCCCCATTTGCCTTGGTCGCTCTTCCCTTCCCTTCTGCCATCGTACCAGAAGGCAGACCTGCGTCATGGGGGACGTGAAGGCCAACAAGGAAGCCACGGGCTGCGGGGTTGCCAGCCTGCAAACGCAGCCACTCCTCCGGAGATCCCTTAGCTTTGGCCCCTTGGTGTGGGGACAGGCGTGCTTTTCGTCAGCCCACCAAGTCCAGAGGAAGGGTGTCCTTTCTCTGTTTTGCTTACGATCGCCATCTAGATATTGCAGATGGCTCACCCCATGCGCCGGCAGCGTTAGACTGACGAGAGGTCGCCTTAGCTGTGTTCTCTTCCGGGACTGACAAAATCGCTCTAGGTTTTCTGCATCTTGCATGTACATCTTGAAGCAAGCTTTCTTTTTAAAAACCGGCCGTTCAATCACAGCATTTAGTAGGAAGTGTTAGACTTTCAGAATAACTACTGGAGATAAAATTTTAAAATGCTAATATATATCAAAAGCCAAAACCTCCGGTATAGAGCAACGCTAGCCATAAAATGATGCCCTGGAGGCTTCTTATTAGCAGCAGGTTAGGCTCAATCTTTCTGGAAATAAGTCAAGCATTCGATCTAAACAGACAAATGGCTCTTCTAGGGTAAGGTTTTATCAGTTGGCATGTTTAGTGCTTAAGTTTTATTTCCCTTTATTGCTGTTGTAGGAAGGATGAATCACACCTCTGATTTTCTAAGAGTTGAGCTAAGTTTTGATAAGAGGTTTCCTGTTGAGAGAGCATCTCCTGATTCTGGGACTTGGTTTGGAAGACTCTCTCCAAACAGAATCGTACGGGTTTTGCTCTTTGGGCAGCTTCTGTTTTCCAAGTAGTCAGGATTGCCATCTGCTTTGAATCACATGAGAGAATTAGCTCAAGTGAGGGTAGTTTTCAGCTGGGGATCTAAAACACCAGGGACGACCGTGTGTTCTGTTCCCACCACCACCGCGTCCCTCTATCACGTAAGGAAAATGGAGGTGTGCTCCAGTTATGTGCGTTGATTTTGTTCAAGGTGTGGAGCTAATCATTCAGAAAGAGTCTGGGACGTGAGCAGTGCAAGAGGGTGGGAGAGAAGGGGGTACATTCCTCAGCACAAACTCACCACATGGCTGTGTGGTTTCCAGCAGAGCTTTCGAAATGGGCTGAAGGACGGATGCCCTTGGACGGGATCCAGCTTTATTGCAAGGATTGCTGTGGATTAGCACTTTCCCAGACTGTCCGAAGCAAGCGGGTGGCTGGCTGGTCTTGCCCTGGCATCCTTAGACTTGGATACCCAAAAGCCTTCCAACCAGATGGGCTCGGCTGATGTTGCGGAACACTTGGTTGCCCGGTGAACATAAGCTGGGATGGCCTGATCTCAGAGGACCAGAGAGGTTCTTGCCTTCAGGTTGCCTGGCAAACCATGCAGCCGTGCGTGCCAGCAAAGGTTGCTTTGCACCAACCGCTGGGCCAGACCACCTCCAAACGCTGAAGAAAACTCTCTTGGACAGCCCTGAAAAGGTGCACTGGGATAGGAAAGACTCACAGCCTTGCTGCCTTCCTGCCCCAGAGTCAACTTTCTCAGAAGGTCACCCTCAGGGCTTGAGCCTCCCTCTCACACTGGGGTTTTCTTTCTCGTGTCTCCTGCCCGTGGCAAATCCGTTCCTCTACCCGCTGCTTGAGTTAAACCCTCCGCCTCCCTTCTCCGAGAACTCCTCCTCTTCCTCCAGTCTAAGCCTCCCCAGAAGGAAGAAACCTGTCAAACCGCTCTGGCCCAGTCTCTCGGGTTTCCTCCGTCAGCCTCAGGCTCGGCACAGAGCTGGTGGTCCGCAGTTAAGCGGCCCTTCTGCAGGTGGCCGGGGAAGGGCTGCTGGCGACCATGAGGGCTGGGGAGAGTCGCAGCCCGAGGAGCCCCTGGCCTCAGCCCTGGCCCTCCTCTGAGCATGGCACAGCCCCTGAGTCAGCGGGGAGCGAAGTGAGCCCTGGTCGGGGCCGACGCGTCGGCTGAGTAGAGGCGGCCAGACAGGTTTCCAGCGGCTGTGGCGCAGCAGCCTGAACCAGAGAGCCAGGAATGGGAAGCTATCTGTCGGCCCCGGTCCTTCCGAAGGAGGCCATCCTTCCAAAGGATCCCGCCTGGTAAGTCTGGCTGTAGATCTTCCCAGAAGGGGGCTTTCATTCAGGCCCAACCCAGGGGACATCTCTGGGCCAACAGGTGTTGTGTCTCTCGGCCCACTGTGCCCTTGGCAGAATAATGCCAGAACAGGGAGAGGGGTCTAGAAATGCTGCCCCCCCCCCAGGCTCATTTTTCTGCTTTCCCTCCTTCATGGAAAGCCCACTCCCCAATGCTCACTTGGTGTGTCTTTCGCCCATAAAAGGATGAATGCGCGGTAGACGTTGCCCTGGCTTTTTGCTTTCATTCACCAAGTGATTTTGATTCACCCAACGGCATGCCTTGCCATTGAGAACCTGCAGGCGTTCCAATGTCTGATTTTAGCTAAGCATCAAAAGGGGATGCCTCTGCCACCCATGCGCAGACACGCACATGGGTGTTGCTTTCCTTGGTCTTCATACAACCTGGGGGAGATGCACCCAGGTGGATTAGAAGAGAGTCCTTCAACCAGGGAATGACCAGCACCCAGTCAAAGGATGGGTGGAGGAAATAGAGGAACGACAGCACATGGCAAGAAGGGTGGCTGACCGCGGCGCCTCTGGGCCATGTGGGGTGGAAAGCTTTTGGCCTCCGAGACTTGGATGCTGCCCGTAGCCCAGCCTTGACAGCTGAAGGGTTGGGGCGGCAGGAGATGGGGCAGTCCTCAGGACACCTCCCGTGAGCGGTTTGGAGGAAAGGATGGATGGAGGTGCAGAGGTAACGGGCAGAGGGCTTTTCAGAATGTCATGGAAGTTGAGGTGCCAGGGGTGTGCGTCCCCCACTTGTTACAAAGGGGACAGACAGGATGCCTTTGTGGCCTGTTTCCATTTGTGGTACACTTGGGTCTGCCTAGGTGCAAGTGTGTGTTCTCTATCATCCCAGAGTGCAGGACGCGTCATAACGGGCTCAAGCGACAGGAAGCCAGATTTAGGCTGAAGATCAGGAAAAAACCTCTTAACTGTTAAAGCAGTACGACAACGGGACCCACGGCCTCAGGGAGAGGTGCTGAGCCTTCCGACACGGGAGGCCTTCAAGAGAAAATCGGCCCACCCTCTGTCCGGTCTGCCTTGCTTTGTATTCTTGCCTTAAGCCTGGGGTTGGACTTGATGGCCTTAGGGGGGCCCCTTCCAACTCCAGGGTTCTCTGATTCTATGACTTAGGTATCCGTGTCCTGGCACAATTAAAACAAGGGTTACCTGCTAGCTTCCAGTAGCCCTCGTGTCTCGTGGGTGCGCCTCTTTCTCTCACAGTTCCAGGTAAGTCGAGCTGCTGTCAGGGACAACCGAGAAGAGTCTCAAAGGGTTTCTCCATTATTCCTCTTCCCACAGAGGTTTCATGGGTTCGGTTGTGGGCACCCCCACGCTTTGCCTTGAGCTTCCCTGGGCGCGTGGGGGGGGGGGGGAGGACGAAGCTGGAGATGCTCCTGCCCACAGCCTTCCTGGGTGTCACGTTGCGTTCCTTCCTGGGCTCCTCTGAAGCTGGAGAATTGGCCGATTCTTGGAAAGCGCCTTTGCAGCTTTGACATCTTAAAAATCAAATAGCGTTCAAGGTCGATAAGATCAGCCTGTGTTTGCATTTTTATCCTCCAGGTAGGCTTATGGAGGGATGGTGGGGGAGTGAGCAGATCTGTTCATCCTGGAGTTAGTTGGGCGTTCGTGTTATTCCAGTATTCTCACTCTTCCTCGTTTTCCTTGTCAGGGGGGAAAGATTGAATTCTTCCCACATCTTTTCCTTGAGAGCTGCTCTGAGGCAGGGTTTCCCAAGGGAAGCAAGAGTGGCCTGTCTCCGTAAAATTAAACTGGCCAAGGCATGCGACTTCCAGGTCTTCCTTGGGGGGGGGGGGGGGGGGGAACCGGAATTGGCAGAACTTGAAAAGATACTGGAACACTAAATCACCTGTCTGCCTTTCGGCCCGTTCTAAGAGCCACAAAAACAGACGGCGGCAGGACTTTAGGAATGGAGAACCTGCCTTCTCTTCCTCTGATCTGCTCTGCCTTCCTCTGAACAAACAGCGGAGGCAAAATCCCTTTGCCTTCATACGTGGGGTCTTGCATGTTGAGGGGCGGGGAAGGTGAGAGCGAGCGAGGGGGGGGGGGTCCTCGGTGCACAGAAAATAGCCCCTGTCTTGCACAGATCTTTGGGCTTCTAAAACCAGAGGCAGAAGCGTGTTCGTTATTCAACTGCCTGGCTGAGGCAACATTTACAGGGAAGCAAGGGGGTTACTTATTGTCTTGCTTGTCCTGATGGTGTGATTTGTATTGTGGATGAGAAGCTCCTGTTCGGGCAGACTCTGGAGAGACAGAACGGCATCCTAGAGGCAAAGGTGTCAGACAAGGCTGCCTTTTATCCCCTTATCTGTTCAGTCTCTACGCGGAACATACCACATGGAAACATCCGTCGTTTAAGATATGCAGATGGCACCATCTTACTGGCAGAAAGCAGCAACGACTTGAAAGGGCTTTTAGTAAACGTGGAAGAAGAAAGTGCCAAGGCAGGACTGCCGCTGGACATCAAGAAGACCAAAATCATAACCACAGAAGAACACTACATCACTTTAGCGTTGAAGAACGTGAAATAGTGAAAGTTGTTGTCTACCTGGGTTCAATCACCCAATCCACAGGGAGACTGAAGCCAAGAAATCAGAGGAAGACGGAGACTCAGAAGGCCAGCCATGAAAGAATTAGAAAAGATCACCAAGTATTAAGGATGTGGCACCGGAGACCAAGACCATCCACACTCTTGTATTTCTGATCACCCTACCTGGGTGTGAAAGCTGGACAGTAAAAAAGAAACTGACAGGAAAAGCATGGGTTGGTTTGAAATGTGATACTGGAGGAGAGTTTTGCAGATACCCTGGACGGCCAGGAAGGCAAACCAGTGGGTCCTAGACCAACTATATCTGGAGGCAAAAATGATGAAATTGAGGTTGTCCTACTTTGGGTACAGCACGAGAAAGCAAGAGTTTCTGGAAAAGACCATGCTGGGAAAGGTGGAAGCCAACTGGAAAAGAGGAAGACCAAATATGAGATAGATTGACTGCCTAAAGGAAGCCACAGGCTTGAGTTTGCAAGAGCCGAGCAGGGCTGTTGAGGACAGGACCGGGGCCATGGACCTCATACCTGGCCGCCCGTTCAACTTATCCCTTTGTTGTTGTTGCGTGCCGTCAAGTCACCCCAAATAAGGAGGTGATCTCCAAAATGTATTCCCCCTCCTGTCTTGTTAGCATCACAGCCCCCTATGCCAGAGGGGGGGAAAACAAAACAGTTGTTTGGCCCAGCATTGCCCAGAGGTTGCAAAGCAGGCCAGGAGATGACGAGAAGCACAGAGACAAACAGAAGATTCCGCCGTGTGTGTCGAGGGTTCCAGAAAGAGCAGCCCCACCCATTCCCGCAATCCTCGCCACTATCTTGTTGTCGATTATGCAAAGCATGTAACGTTGGAGCCATCGTTTGCTCCAGCCAAGAACCGGGACTCCTCGATGGCTGGCAGGATCATCTTTCTATAGTCCTGCGAAAGTCAGGAAGACGCCCGATTCGCCAGGTCCGGCCACCTTCCAAACAGACCCCCAGAGCAGAAGTAGACCTTTTTAAAGTTAGGATCATTTTAAGTACTTACCTGCTTTTAATTATTCAGTTGTATTTTAACTAGCACATCATTTAATTGTTTTTTTTTTAATGTTTAACTTGCTATGTTTTAAAGTCTATTCTTTTTAATATTGTGAGCTGCCTTGGGTCCCCTTATCGGGAGAAAGGTGGCCTGTAAATAAAACAAGTAATAGTAACAAATGCATAATCCGTGAGTAAAACAACGTTATCTTCAACTCGTTACAGCAGACCGGGGAGAATAAGAATAATAAACCTGCAGAGCCTGCAGGGGTGAATCGTGTGGCAGCTACATATTGGAAGTCAAAAGTGTGCAGATGGGCCACGAGCCACCTTGAACCACGACCCCCGTGGGTGGCGTGGCGATGTGGAAAGCCCTTGGCTTTCATCCCTTCTCTGCAACTGCCTTTGATCGTGGATCGGTCCCTGGAAACCAGCCTGGGCGCTCCAAACCCAACCCCCCCCCCCGGGGAACAGCATCTCGTCACTCCGGGGGGGGGGGCATCGGCTTGTGCAGGTTCCTGCTGTGGAAGGGCTCCCGCGCGGAACCCATCACGTTTCAGAGCAGCCGGGGGAATGTGAGCAGCCTTTTGGCAGGTCTGGGCAGACCTCATTCACCCGTTTTTCCTGCTGGCATTTGTCAGGTGACGTAGCGGAGGACGGTTTGGCTTGCAAAAGCATCACACACATGCGCGCCCACACACACACCCCTTTTCCCAAGAGAATGTTGCAGCAACGGTTGTCTTGGGAGAATATGCAAGGTGCAGCTCGGTCGGTCGGCCTCGGATTCCCACCTAGAAGGATAAAATGTCCCTGGCTGACCTGAGTCAGTTTACCCAGTATGGCGTAGCAGGTAGAGTGATGGGCTTGGGCTCGGGCAGACTGAATTTGAATCCTTGCTCAGCCCTAAAACCTCAACTGGGACGTTGGTACTGGTAAATTTATTTATTTATTCCATTTATACCCCGCCCATCTAGACAGAAGTCTACCCTGGGCAGCTAACAGCAAGACATAAAAGCAAAAGCAGTATAAAATTAAAAAACAACAGTAATAATATAGTTCAAGATGGCAAAAAATAATTAGGTGATGACAGGAGGGAAAGCCTGCCTAAAGAGCCAGGTCTTAAGTTGGCTCTTAAAAAGCCGCTGTTCAAATATCTCCCTTACTTCAAACGCCCTGTTAGGGTGGCTGTAAGTCAATTCCGACTTGACAGCAGTGAACAAACTAATGATGATCTGATTCAGGGGATCCCGGTGGCACTTGACAGGATCCGGTGACTGCAGAGTGGGGGCTTCCGTCATGAGCTTGCTCCTCACTTCGTGAGCTTAGGCTTCAGATATCCCTGTTTGAGGACCCCAAGTCAAGAGGCTTGCCCCCCGCTCTTCCTAAGAGGGTGCTGCAGGCTGGAGAGAGAGAGGAGGCTTTGATAAAACAGGAGGCTTGCTCAGTTTCTTTCAGCCGCAAAGGATCGCGGTTGCTTGCCTGCCCGTTGCTGTCTGAACGTTTCAGAGACAAGGCAGCAGCGGCAACTGTGCCCAGATGGCAGGAGGAGGGTGGGAAAAGGCGGGCATTGGTTTTACCCTTCATTTCTTTTGCCTCCTAGCTGCTCTGAATGCCAGGACCTCCTCACCCACTGGTACTACGAGAAAGACGGGAAGCTGTACTGCCACAAGGACTACTGGAGGAAATTTGGAGAATCCTGCCATGGCTGCTCCCTGCTCATGACGGGGCCCGTCATGGTAAGGACAGGGCGCGGGGAAGTGTTGCTGGTTTGGGGCCTCTGCCAGCCCCGGGGCTTGGGGAAGTGACCTTTGGGGCCCTGCCTAACCCATAGGCCAGCCGGGGGGGATTTGGGGCAACAACAACCCAAACAGGGGCTTTTCCCGGCTCTGCAGCCCTGAGTAGAGGCTGGTGGCGCCTCTCTCGCCCAGTGCCTCTTGTCTGTCAGCGTCCGAGCCAGATGCCAATGGAAGCCTTAATCATGACATCAGGTAGCTTCCTTTTCCTCCTCCCTCCGCCCGCCTGCCTGCCTGCCTGCCGAGAGAGAGGGAGCTGAAATCACGTGCTTTCTGGGAAGGAGGTGGCCGAGTGCCTCGAAGGCGCCAGGAGAGAGCTGTGTTCTGAGTCTGAAGATGAAAGCACTTCCTCCCGGGCCTCCGAGGTGCACCGGCCTCGGGTTGAGAGATAAGATCCGGAAGCCTCCCACGAGACCAGTCCGGCCAACGGAGGACAGGCGTTAAGCGTTCAGGCCCATGGTTTGGGGTCCCCGTCCCTTCTCCTCCTCCACCCCTCGCCCTCAGGCCGCTGGTCCAGGGCTGGGGAGAGCCAGAGAGCTGGGGTTTCGCTGGCCCTTCTGGGTCCGTGCGCTGCTGGATGGGGAGGGGGGTGAGTCTTGCTAGAAGGCGGTGCTGGGAGGGAGAGGCTCTCTCTCTCTCTCTCTCTCCTCAATGGGCAGGTGAAATAGAGACTCTCTCTCTCACTTGCCACCGAGGGAAAGGGAGAGCCGGCCAGGCTCCTGGCTGCGCCTCGGGCTTTGGGAGACCTTGCAGAGGGAGAACGCACCCCCACCCCACCCCGAGAATGGGCACGTCCTCCGTCACCCCCCTCAGGCTTTCGGGGATCTCTCGTGGAGTCTAGGCGGAGAGCAGTCCCGAGGAGCCGTGGGCCTTTCCCCTCGGAGGCACAGAGCCTCCGTTTTTGCGTGGTCCGGCCTTGCCCTTGCCCTTGAATGGGCCCCCAGGACAAGCCCTGGCCGCTCCTGGTGCCTCTTCCGTCCCATTCAGGAGGAAGCCGGGCATGCATGTGGGGGCTCCCCCATCCAGGCCTCGGCCACCCGGCCTTTTCTCTGCCCCCGCGGTTCGCTTCCATGGGTCCCCTCTGCTCGGGCAGCCCCAGTTTGCCCTTTCCTCTGAGCCCCCCCCCCCCCCCGAGCGTGGTCGTCCAGCCCCTCCCTGCAGAACAGCAAAGCACAGGGTTGGGGGGCTCTCCTTTCCAGAAGGGGCCCGAGGGCGTTGGGGGGGGGGCTCCCTTAGACGGCCCTTAAGCCAGCCCTGCTCTCGTTCTGTGTGCCGTGTCTGAAATCGCCGTTCTTGGCAGGTGGCCGGAGAGTACAAGTACCACCCGGAGTGCTTTGCCTGCATGAGCTGCAAGGTGATCATCGAGGACGGCGACACGTACGCCTTGGTCCAGCACTCGGTGCTCTATTGGTAAGGAAGGGGCGGCCACGCTCTGTGACTGGGGGGGGGGAGGCAGGAGGGGAACCCCTCTGTCGGGTCTGGGGGCCATGGACACGAAGAGGAGAAGCTGGCTTGGGGAGTCACTTCCCGAAGCCGAGGTTTTCTCTTTTTCTATCGCTGGGCACGCTGCCCTTCAGATGCTAGCAGCTAAGGGGTTGAAGAGAAGAGTCATGCTCCAGCGCCCACCCTCCCCCCAGTCCGTGTGGGTAGGGGAATATGGGAGTTGTCATCCCCAACAGAGGCCCTGTTCCCCAACTCAGCAGTCATTTCATGAGCTTTCTCCAGACAGGCACACCATCTCTTCTCCCCACCCCCCGGTTGTGTTGGAGTCCGATGCCCATCACACACACCCTGCCAGCACACTGGGTCGTAGCCCATCCCATCCGGAGGGCCGACGGGGGGGTGAGCCTGTTCAGCATGGCTCCAGTGTGATGAAACGTTAGGAAGGACTTCCTGGTGGGGAGGGCAGTTTGGCCCAGGGATCGATCGGGTGGCCTTCGAAGGCACTGGGCTCTCCTTGTAGGTGAGTTTCCTGCAAGGTGGCCTTTGGGATCCTGTCCAATCAGGCCATCAAAGGATGGCAGGAAGGCAGAAGTGGCACATGGAGCGATCATGGCCTCTCAGGCGTCAGGAAGGAACAGCGTAGGGTGTTGGTGCAGGAGATCGCACACCGTCTCTGCTTCCACCCTGCAGGCAGCTTGCTTGGAGGAGCCCCTGGCCTTCCTCAGAGGATCCCAGCCCCACGGAGAACACCACCCTCCTCCTCCCCCCCCCCCCCGGGGCACTAACTGAAGACAGAACCTGTTTGGCAGCCCTTTGCCTGTCTGTGTCTGAGTCGGGTTGAGTTTCCAAGAGCAGAAAGGCGGGGAGGAGCGGGAGTGGGGGTCTTGGGTCCTTGGCAGTCCCAAGGGCCCCCGGCGAAGGAGCCTGGCACCACAGGGCTGCAAACTGCCCCCCCCCCCCCCACTTTTCTTTTCCTCCTGTTTCTGGGCTTCAGGCCTTTGGTGGGGGGGTCTCTGCGTTGGTGGTCTTCAATAGCCGGTACACAGCCTTTTGCTTTAAAAAGCCCCCAAAGTACACGGTGGTGCCTGGAACACTGTTCGTTTGGCAGCAGAAACCTTATGCTGATGAAACTTGGTTCATTTTTAAGATGCTGCCAAGTTCGCGGATGTTTTTGTGCCACAGACATAAAGGGCTACCCTCTTGAAAAGATCTTTCACTGGAATTGCATGTGGGTTGTTACAGTGCCTTGGTGGTGAAAGACGAGCTCTCTGCTCATGCCTAAGGGCTACCTTTCTGCGCCTCTACCCTGTCAAACCAGATTTCAGATGCAAACTAAAACACCAGCTTTGCTGGAGACAGGATGTGAGGATAGCTGCTGGCTTTTGTACTTCCAAACTGTCAGAGTACGTTTACCTCTGAGTTAAACCTTGTTGGCATTAGCAGGACTTACATTTGAATAAAAGCGCCTGGGATCTGGTGGATAATTTGCTGCTCTGGCCCAGCATTCCTCAGTATAAGAACGTTGAGAGAGGGTAGTAAGACTGAGTGTTACTCTTGGTGTAGTTTGTTCTGTCATTCATATGCCTCTTTAGAGAACCCCTCTGAGCACCGTCCAAACAAGAAGCTGCATAAAGGCTTTAAAAATAAAGAAACAAGCCATGGTCTTCTTTCACCTGTGCCTTGCACAGGCCAGGCACGGTGCCCTTTCCGTTTTTCCAGACCGTGTCTGGATCCAGGCTAAGGCAGGAGCTCAAAGGGTCCTAAGCCTTTGAGGAATGGAGGGTGGAATGGAAGAGGGAACCCCATCTGTGAGCTTTGGGCAATCAGAGGGCCTGCAGTCTGCGTGGGTGCCTTTAGCCATCAGCCATCGCAGCCTGATGGGAGGGGTGGGCAGAGGGCCCAGAGGCTGGGGAGGGGCCCAGAGGCTGGGGAGGGGACCAGGGACCCTTGCTGGGTCACCTCCCTCCCAGGCTGCTAACTGGGAAGCAACAGGGCATCTCCAGACAGCAAACAGACGGCAGGTTTGGGGTCTCTCTAAAGCCCCTTTTCCGGCTCTCCTCTCCAGTGGTAAATGCCATAACCAGATTGTGCTCACGCCCATGATCGAGAGGCTGACCACGGAATCGCTCTGCGACCAGCTGCCCTACACGCTGACCCTCATCTCCATGCCTGCAGCCACGGACGGCAAGCGGGGGTTCACGGTGGCCGTGGAAAGCAGCTGCTCCACCTACGCCACTAGCGTCCAAGTGAAGGAGTGAGTACCACAGAATCTCACGGGTGTGTTTCCCTGCTTGGAATCTACAGCCTTCCCTTTAAAAACGACAACAAGACAGGGGGGAACTTTCTCCATGACATTTATTGGGTTCCGTGTTCTCTTGGAATGAACCCAAACGCTTCTCCCGTGGCTTGGCTCCTGGGTAGCCACAGCGCTAGGCGAAACCATATCGGTCTGTCTGGTCCTACCCCTTTTACCGTCGGCCCTGCCCGCCAGTGGCATGCTCCTCTCCCTCCCTTGGCCCTCAGACTCAAAGAGGCCCACCACTCTGGTTTCCAGGGTTGGCCATGAATGTCTTCCATGTTCTCTGTGTGGAAATGTGTGGACCATCCTGACCACCAGCAAGGGTCCAGAGGGTCAGCTACCACCAGTTTGGTCACTGCCAGGGCCTGTCTTTTAATGCTGGCCATTTCAAAGAGGGCTTGTCTTGCTTTAAGCTCCTCCCTGTGTCTTTTCCCCATGTTATGAATCAAAAGGGGATCAGCAAAGGAAGAACACTCAACCATCTCTCTTGCCTCTCGCTCTCTCTCCTCTTTGGTTAGAGTCAACCGAACGCATATTAGCCCTGATGTCCAAAATGCCATTCACCCTGGAGACCGAATCCTGGAGATAAACGGAACCCCAGTCCGCACGCTACAGACGGAAGAGGTGTGTTCTAGGAAATCTTTTCAGCTCCCTTTCTGCCATTCCTGGTGGTTTGGGGACTAGACACCAGTTACGGAAAGATTGTGGCTCCGTTTTAGTGTGACTCCGTTGTGTGCAAAAGACCCCAGATTTAATCCCTAGGTAAAGCGTGAAAGCTTTCCACCTCAAAATCCGGAGAGCGTTATTTGTAAAAGCCCACCAGATCAAGAAGAAAGCAGAGTTTTCATGTTAACTTAAGCCCCCTTTGGGAGCTCCAGGTTCTGCTTTCCTCCTTTCGGGGAGAAGAAAGGCAACTGCTGTCCTCGGAAATCTTCTCTCGCCATTCGTAACGTGGCTTCCTTTATCTTGACTTGGCTTCTCAGGTGGAGGACCTGATCTGCCAGGCCAGCCAGAGCCTGCAGCTGCTGATCGAACACGACCCCGTCTCTCAGCGCCTGGACAGACTGCGGCTGGATTCCCGCCTACCCGGGCACACGAAAAAGCCCCCGTCTCCCTGCCCCATCTCTGCCTTGGGCCTTAAGGAGAACCTGGAAGGGACGCTGCGGCGGCGTTCCCTCAGGTACCCAGTCACGATTGAGCCACCCCAGAGCGGTCCGCCCGTCTCCACGAGGTGACTTTCACGAGGCCTGGGTGGAGCTGCAGAAGACCCGCCTGGAGGGCATTCAGTGGGCAGGAGGGCATTAAATAAGGGATGCCAGGATTGAGTCCTGCCCTGTAGCTTGATGCCGGTGTGCCTTTAGGTAGATAAACTTAAAAGATGGAGGGACCCTGATTTTATCTACGAGAAGGCATCGTTTTTCTCTCTGGTTTCAGCCCTTGGGTGATGGTGAGAAAAATCCAGGTAAACTGGGCACAAGGAGAAGCATTCTTTAAATATTTAACAACTTCCTTCAAAGCAGCTTTCTAAAGCTGCTCGCATAATATGCCAATCAACCCTGCAGGAAGAAGCTTTTCTAGCTAGGGAACAGTATATTTCTATTCCACGGCCCCGGCACCTGTCTGGAATGCTTGTGGCTTAGTGGGTTGTCCTTGGGCTTCGAATAAGCTGCCTCCCAAAATGGAAGACGTTTCCCCCGCCTTCCTGGGCCCTGACAGGATCCCCTCCACGAGGAGAGTGCTCTGGCTCGAGCGACTGTCGTTCCATGTGCAGCGCTTCCCCCAGAGAAGCATGGAATGATGGAGCTGGAAGGCGCCTACAAGGCCATCGTGTCCAGCCCCCATTCCTGCTTTGGGGCAGCTTTTCTCCGATCCTAAGAAGATGGGGGTCGCAAGCACCCCATGTCAAAGAGGCAGACAAGGGTGGTCGCCCCGACCCTTCAATGCAGCCACCTAGAGAGAGCCTGGATGTGTCTCTTGCCCATCTCTACCCCAGCCTGCTGAAAGGGGGGGGGGGGGCAAGGTCCCAGACGTGCCCTCACCTCGGCCGGGTCTTGTCCTCCAGGCGCAGCAACAGCATTTCCAAGTCCCCCGGCCCCAGCTCCCCGAAGGAACCGCTCCTCCTGAGCCGAGACATCAGCCGCTCGGAATCGCTTCGCTCCACGACCAGCGGCTCCCAGCAGATCTTCCGTCCCTGTGACCTGATCCACGGGGAAGTCTTGGGCAAAGGGTTCTTCGGCCAAGCTATCCAGGTGAGGAAACGATCCCGCCTGCGCTCGCACCCTTTCCAGCACAAATGCAAGGGTAGGGGCGGGAGGCTGCGTTCCGCTTCCCACATTGCTCACCTGCACCTCCAAAAGCCTTGGGGCTCTCTTACTCTCCCAGTGGTCTATTTGGTGTTCATTGGAAGAGCTTAGAAAAGTTAATTTTTTAAAAAAAAAAAACATTTTAGAGTGTTGTAAAAGTTGTGAAGCAGTGGCCAGAGTCCTGCTAGTGTAAGTCAAACAGCATAAATCTCAACAGTGAATTGCTGCTCTCTAAGGAGTCAATGTTCACATTCCTCGTCAAGCGCCAGTCGCATGACGTCCTGTATACAGGCATCAGCTCGTTAACTCTAGCAGCCATTTGCCAGAGAGGGGGATACCATTTGACTCAACACCAGTGTGTACTTAAGTTACAGGATTCTGGCCTCCAGCCTGTAGTCCAAAGAAGTTTCCTTCGGCTCCTTCTAGCCTCTTAACATGGAAATGCAACAGCCTGAAGTCTTTGCAGTGGAGACAGAAGGAGCAGTAAGAAGGGGTGATGAATTCATTGACAGTCGGGGCTTTTTTAAATGGCAACCAATGTAAAAATCTACGTTCCTCCTCGGATCCCAGAAGCTCTGTAACTCTGGGTGGTTTCGTTGTTTTTTGCATGCAGTGACAGACATGAGGACCAGTAGCTTGGTGAAATTGAGCAAGGTGCCCCGAAACTTGAACAGGAGCGCTCCACTCTGTGGTCTCTGGCTTGAGAATTGGCTGTTTCCCCTGTAGCGGTACGATAGTGATAAAGATCGCCCCGTGGGAGAACCTTGGGTCCTTGACAAGGCACGGTTCCATCTCCCTCTCTGTCTGGACCCATTTTTTGGAGGGGGGCTTTGGGGGTTGCAGCTCTGGCCTCTTGAAAGAAACCCTGCCTGCCGGTTCTGTTCCTTCACCATGGATCAAATCTATAGCCCGTGGTTGAAGTTTGTGCAGGTGGAAGATTACCCACGTTCGGTGATGAGAGAATGCACTGTGCAGGTCACAAGATCTTTGTATCTGTCCGTGTTGGGAGGAAGACGAGGCATCTTGGTATCCTGAATTCGGGCCAGGCTCCGTTCCCCGGCAGCCCTGCTGAAATACGTGCGCCGTAGTTCAGAATTTAGACCTTTCGGCCTGCTTCTGACTTGAACCTAAAGGTGGCGGGGAGAAGGGTGGAACCTCGTGTGTCGCGTGTGCTTCCTGCAGATGGCAGACACACATACACCCCAAAATCTTCCTCATCAGCCCCATTCCAACTTCTGTGGCCTCTTCTTCTTCTTACTAAAGAGTCTCTTGTTTTTTCCTCCTCTTCTTCCTCCTTTGGGTAGGAAAACAGTCAGTCAGGTAAGCCCAGCGTTCTGTCCACTGCATGCTTCGATCTGTGCCATGGTTGGACTCCCTGTGGCCTTGGGTTGGTGCATGCCCCCCCCTGCCCCCAGATGTCATCCCCATCCTCAGTGACACCAGGCCTCTGTAAGGCAGGGAACTGAAGCGTGTGGTCCAGCCTTGGGTTCCTCATACGCATGGGTTTCTTTGAACAGAGATGCATGGCAACCCAGCACCGTGGACTGTTTTTTGTTTTTTTTTTGGTTGGTTGGTTGGTTGGGTTTTTTTTTTTTTTTTTTTTGGCTTGGCCTGTATTGTGGAGAACGGTAGTTGCCTGTTCTTCTCTCTTGATTTTCCCGGGCTTTCTGTTTACCTCTGTATGAGCCTCCCCCAGGCTTCTGTTCTTTGGGAGAGGCTTGGCTGCTCCTGCTCCCTCCTTTCCTTCCCCCAAGCAGGAAAAGATAGACCTTCAGCCTCTGGGGAAGCCAGCCCCTCTTTTTTCCACTTTTGTTTTGTTAGAAATCCTTTGAAAATAATGTTAATCTGGTGCTTGCTTTTAGCTCAGCGAATGGAGTTTTAATGGTTTAATTTTCTGTGTTCTAGTTCTTTATATTGGGTTTTTCATTCCTTTTGGGAGTGTTGTAGCTCTCGCTCTGGGAGGAAAACACAATATGAACCCACCAGCCATACCGATGAGCAAAGATGTAGGGCCTAAGAGTACTGCCAGATTTAATTGTGTGGCTTCAAGAGTCAGGGGAGCCATTATCTGCCTTAGCTGCTTGTATTGCACCTTTCCTTTCTGAGCTTTGGTGGAAAGGGAACCACTTATTGCAGGCCACAGTCACACCCTGCAGGGCAGCAGTCAACAAACGCGAGGCAACTCTGAGGTTCAGAGACGTACAGGAAACCCTTGGGAAGAAATCCCTCGGTGTGTGGCAGGGCAGTGATCCCCAGATCAGGCCAGGGAAGACCGTGTGTGCCTACAGACTATCTCAGCTCTCTTTCGATGGGAGGGTGGGCAGGAATCGCAGCTGGTGGAGGAATCGAATGGAGAGTCTTGGACGCAGCCTATTATGCTACCCCGCCCCCTTGCATGGCAGCCTCCCTCATCATGATTATCCTAGTATAATTTATTCTGTGAGAACCAGTGTGGTGGATTGGATACAGTGTCAGACCAGGACTCGGGAGCCCTGGGTTCAAATCTCTGCTCAGCCACATAAACCCACTGGGGTCCAGTGGTACACCACTCCTTGAACATCTCACGTGCCGTAAGAATCCTATCAAGTTCCCAGCACGTTGGAAGCGACTTGTCAGCCGAGAACCAACATAATTTTTTTCTGGAAGGGCAAAGAGGTAGTGCCAGTTTACGCGTTGCCCCTTGTTTTATTATGCTTAACTTGCGCATATTTGGCCTCTGAAACATGCAGATAAAGGAGCTAACTGCTGAGACCTCCTCCTAGGTGACCCTGAGTCTTTGCTATGGGGCTGGGAGGCTTTCAGGCCCAGCCTGGTGGCAAAGAGACACACAGCCCACCTCTGTTACTGTGGGAAGTTGGTTGGAGTTCTGCACTGTTTGCTTGAGCCACAAAGGCGTTATGTGCGCATTAAATCCTTTCGTACATCAGTCATACTACGGTGTCAAGAGGCAATGCAGGGGGCTGCACGCCAGCACGATCTTCACAGAAATGCTTAGGGAAAGAGTTCAGGATAGAGGCCTCTGGTCTGTTGGCTCCCCCTGGCATACATGCAGCAGGCCACCCCAGCAGGAGGGGAGCAGACCTCGCAGGGAAGTCGTTACTGATGGCTAGAGAGTCAGGCTGAGACGCGGCTCTAAGGGCTGTGCAGAAATCCCAGATTGCTTAGCCACCAGTTCTGACTGCAACTGTTTCTCATTTCTCATGTCCCACCCCAGCTTGCCAGAAAGTCATTCATTCACCTGCCCACATCGAGGGAGGAAGGAGCCTGTAAGCACCGGGTGGCCATCGGAGAATCGGGGAGGGCGAGCCGCGATGTCACTTTTCTCCGGGCCCGGCTGCTCCACGGCCTTCTTGAGTCAGCCGCCGCCGCTGCCCCCTCCTCCTCCTCCTGCCGGTCCTGGCCCCCTCGGGGTCCTACTCCCAGCCTTGGGGCAGGAACCCCCGAGAGCCTGGTGCACTTGGACCATTCGAAAGCTGAGCACACCTGCTTCTGCTTGGCCCCCTCATGCAGGTGACTCACAAAGCCACCGGGAAGGTGATGGTGATGAAGGAGCTGATCCGTTGTGATGAAGAAACGCAGAAGACCTTCTTGACGGAGGTAGGCAGGGTGCTCGAGGGGTGGCCCCAAAAAGGTCTGTGTGTGGCAGGACCACATGACACAGCTTGAATAGGCGGTAGGGGGCTCAGCCCCATCTCGGTGTTTGCATATATCCCGTGTGCCATCCTTCAGTGTTCAGGTGAAACGGGTCACACCAGCCTTTGGGTTGATGTCCAGCCTTTGACGTGTGCCCCGTCGGTCTCCAGTGCTGGAGGCGGCCCAAGGCGTGCTGCCACCTGAA
Organism: Intellagama lesueurii; assembly: GCA_037013535.1. Taxonomy (NCBI): domain Eukaryota; kingdom Metazoa; phylum Chordata; class Lepidosauria; order Squamata; family Agamidae; genus Intellagama; species Intellagama lesueurii. The sequence goes on along the minus strand of JBAJHW010000014.1, from coordinate 13,081,382 downwards.
GCGAAGTCCCAGTGAGGCCCTCCTGACCCCCAGCTCAGGACAGCACTTTTGAACTGGGATTGAGAGTCTTTCCACACAGTCACTCTGGGTCCCTCCTGGACACCCACTGCCAGCCCAGCCGACGCTGTCAAGAGCAAAACCCCAAAAAACAAAAATAAAAGCGAGCCATGCGGTCCTTACGCCATACAGTGCAGGAGTAGGCGACACCTTTATTAGGCCACTGAAAAATCAAACAACCTGCTAGCTTTCGTGAATCAAAGCCCGCTTCCTCAGGTGTGCACCGGCATCTTGTCGGTTGTGCAGAGAAATCAGAGTCCCAAAAGTCCATGGCAGACGGCCGTGCCAGGCTTGTTTTCTTAGAAGGAAGTTTGAGGAGCAGAGAGTCCCGTTCTAGGCAAGCCCCCGTGTGAACCTGGGGCTGCTTCCGCGTCTGGAATGGCCGGCCGAGGTTCCCGGGGGCCGAAAACGGTCCTCTGGGTTCCCAAGGCTTGCCTTCCCCCCCCCCCCCCACCGTCCCTGCAGGCCCCAGTGCTTGCCTTCCTCTCCCCGTCCAGAAGCAGAGGCCGCCTCGTCCTGCCCGGCAGCCTCTGGAGGGGCGGCCGAAGGCCTTGGGGTTCAGCTTGGGTCCCACCAGGAAGAGAAGAGAGGCAGACGCTTTAAATGTATGCTTTGCGGATGTTCTGGAGCCAGGCCTGTGGAGGCCCCGTCAGTCCCTGGCTGTAGGTCGCTGAGAGAGGAGCTGTAGAGAAAGAAGTATAGCGAGTGGGGAGGATGTGGGGGGGGGGAACCGCAGAAATGTGGGGAGGGGGGAGCCTGGCTCACCCCACCTCTTGGGCTCTCTTCCCAGGTGAAGGTAATGCGCAGCTTAGATCATCCCAACGTACTGAAATTCATCGGCGTGTTGTACAAGGACAAGAAGCTGAACCTTCTCACGGAGTACATCGAAGGGGGGACCCTGAAGGACTTCCTCCGGAATGTGGTGAGGGATCTCCAGGAACGGGTGGGAGGAGGCGGCTCTCAGGAAGCCCCAAGAGGGGGTGACTTCCAGGGGGTGAGGGAGCCCTCCTGTCCCAGGTGCTGCCCCCATTCGCATGGTCTGGTTATCCCAGTTGTACCCTCGCGTCTTGCCTTTGGCCCAGTGGCTGGGCTGGGGCGGGGGGGGGGGGGGAGGAATGGACACCGTTCGGCCATGCTGCCCTTTCTGTGGGGGGGTGGCTGCAGCCTCCGAGAAAGAATCTCGGATCCCGGACGAAGCGAGATTCCGACCTCCTGGTGCTCAGCCCTCCTCTGGGCCCAGCCTTAGCCCTCCCAGACCTTGGCTGCCCTGTTGGGCTGGGTGGGATCTCTCTCTCTCTCTGCAGCAGCTCTTCGGCCACCGCCCTTGCGTGCGCTTGGGGCCTTTGGGGAGTCCATCAGCAGAGGACGCCTTTTTTGTCTTGCAGGACCCGTTCCCTTGGGAGCAGAAGGTCAGCTTTGCCAAAGGGATTGCGGCCGGCATGGTGAGTGGGGCTGCTCTGTCGCCAGCGAGGAGCTTGCCTGAAAGATCAGAGCCTGCCTGGTCCCGAGGGCGCTGGAGAGACAGGCGAGCGGCCGGGCCGAGGGGCGAGGGAGGCCAAGGAGGAGCACCTCCACCCGGCGGGCCTCTTTCCTGGGCGGAACACGTTTGCCAGGGTTGGCAGACGGGCCCTTGAACGGCCTGCCAGCTGATATGGCTACACAGAGAGAGAGAGAGAGACAAAGTGCCACTGGGTGGGATTCTGCCCAGATGCTGCCGCCCCACCTCTTGATCCTCTGTGGGGCTTCCCTCGGCCTCGGACAGGAATCCTGCCCATGGGCTGGTGGTCTTCAGAGATGTCCGGGGGAGCTGCAAGAGGTTCGGGCCGGGCCGGGCCACCCGGGCTCAGTCTCTCCCACCTCTCGGACCTTTGCGCACGAGGCCAGCTGCCAGGAGGGTCGCGGTGTCTGCTGACCTACCCAGCAGGGAAGGGAGGTGGGCCCTGAGTCGCTCAGGAAGCGCTCAGGATACCGCTGCTCCAGCCTCCTGTCTCTCTTGCCGGCGGCAGATGACAGTGAGGTCCGTGGGGTGCCCTGTGCCTGTCCCGTTGCCCGTTGGTGTGTTAGGTGTCATCTTGAAACGGCTGGATTTAAGCCATTTGTAAATAGAAGAATAGGTCGCGTGGCCCAGGTTGTAAGCGCTGGAGCTGGAGAAGAGGGTCGAGGCCTCCTGTGACCGTGTCTTCTTTTGCAGGCGTATCTGCACTCCATGTGCATCATCCACCGTGACCTGAATTCACACAACTGCCTTATCAAACTGGTGGGTGCTCAGTCCCTCCCTCCCTCCCTCCCCGGGCGCTTTCCCTTTTGCCGCTCGTTCTCCTGTGTAAGCAAAGCCCATTCCTCCGGCCGGGTTTCTTCATCCGACCCAACCCTCAGGGCGCTCTAAGGCCGGCTTCCCCATTTTGGAAAGGATCCTTAAGTGGTGAGAGCGAAGGGTATCCTTTGCAGCTTGACTGCAATGTGGGTCCAGTAGCCTTGGTCGTCTGGAAGGGAAAGGCGGCGTGTCTCTGGCTAAAAGCATCCGGTGGAGATGTTGGGGGGGGGGGCTTCCTCCGTGCCTCGCCCCCTTCTTCAGAGGCTCCGACGGTGGCAGGGCCTCATGCGCGGAGCGGCCCGGAGGAAACGACAGGGCCTTACTAGTCCTCGCCGGTTCTGCTCCGGCCGAACAAAGGGACAGCGGACTCCCTCTTTGTCCCCGGCTACAGGACAAGACGGTGGTGGTGGCTGATTTTGGCCTGTCCCGGCTGATCGTGGAGGAAAAGAAGAAGCCCCCGCCAGAAAAGCCGCTCTCCAAAAAGCGGACCCTGCGCAAGAGTGACCGGAAGAAGCGCTACACCGTGGTGGGGAACCCTTACTGGATGGCCCCCGAGATGCTCAATGGTGCGAGGCCTCGCGGGTGCCATGGCCCGGGCTCGGCCCAGCCGCTCCTTGGGCTCGGCCGTGGCCCTCCTCTCAGTGCTCTCAAGCTCTCCTCCTCAGCCGCGAGGCTCCCAGGGAGGGGTTGGGGGCAGGTGGTTTTCATCTCCTCGGTCCCTGTCGGGCCAGTAAGGATGATGCAGGGGAAGCCCCTCTGTCAAGGCTGCTGGGGCTCCTCCCGTAGGCAGGTGAGGGTCCCACCACGCCCCAAATCACCTTTAAAAGGGCAGAGGAGGAGTCAAAAGCCGGAACCCTTGCCTCTTGGTGCTCCCCACCGCACGAGGGGGCAGTCGGGGCTGGGAGACGCGCGCCTTCGTCGTCAGCACCTGCACCCCTTCGCCCTCCCGGTTTTGTAACGAACCCCTTCCTCCCGCCCCGCCTTGCCTTTTTCACTCCAGGACAGAGCTATGACGAGACGGTGGACATCTTTTCCTTTGGGATTGTGCTTTGCGAGGTACGTCCAGGAGGTTTCGGGAGCCGAGCGCCGCTCGGTGGCCTGAGGCTCCGTCTGTCCCTCCCTCCCTCCCACCCGGCTTGGCTTTCCCACTTGGGATCCCGAGCCCTCCAGGGAGTGGCCTGGGGTCACGGCCGAGCCCTCTGTGTTCCAGATCATCGGCCAGGTGTACGCGGACCCAGACTGCCTTCCCCGCACCCTGGATTTCGGCCTCAACGTGAAGCTCTTCTGGGAGAAGTTTGTCCCCGTGGACTGCCCTCCGGCTTTCTTCCCTCTGGCGGCTGTCTGCTGTCGTCTGGAGCCAGAGAGCAGGTGAGGCTTCCAGCGGGGCCTGGAGCATCTTTGATCAGGCTTCCCTTTGCCTCTGTCTGTGCGCGCGCGTGTGCATGTGCCTGTCTCTCTGAAGGACGTCGCGTTTTGCAGAGCACAGCAGCATCTGTTACTCAACACGTGTCACTCCTGGCTCAGGTGTTTTGCTTTAAAAAATCATGTAACGAAAAGAAAAGAAAAAGAAAGAAGGACAAAGAAGGAAGGAAAAAAGCCACCCAGAGAGAGAGAGAGAGAGAGAGAGAGGTGACAATGAAAGGGTCTCTCCCCAAATGTAGCCAGATGTCTAGATAAATGTCTGTATCACAGAAATGTTGGGTTGCCGATTCAGCCCCCGACGCCAGCGTGCTTGGACGGTTGCTGGGCAAACTGGAAGGAGGTTTTGAGGGAGCTGGAGCACAGGGGTCTCTCTCTCCTCTTCTTCAGCATTTATTTACCCATGGCTTAGATGAAGAAACAGAGAGAATTCTTGCTAGAAAATTGGGAGGGATGGCTGGCACTTCAGGAGTAACAGGGCGTCATATGCTTTGCGGAATGAAAGACGGTTCAGAGACGGACACGACCCAGTTCAGTCGGCCAGACCCTTCCAGGCTCAGAGACTGCAAGGCCGAAGAACCCCAGCTGTTCCCTCGGCCTGGAAGGGCTTCCTCCTAGACAGTCAAAATCTCCTCTCGGAGGGCTTGGCCCCCTTACCTTCTGGGGCTGCAGAAGCACTGCACGGGTTTTGGTGGCCTGTAGCTCGTGGCCATTCAAGGCCCAGTGGATTCTGTGGCGTTCTGCTCTCCAAGCTGTGGAGTTTTGACGGTTGACTTCATGGGGGAAGGAGGGCTCACAGCCCATGGGTGGATCGGGTGGGTGCCCCCCCCCCCAGGCAACGCGGCTTACCTGTTTATGAACCAAGAGCTTTTTAAAACGGTTTCTAATTGCTTGGACAACATGCTTTGCACAAGGAACTCTTCGCAGATCAGGAGTGAAAAGGCATGATGGAACGGCTCCTTTCTCTCCCGTCTCTCCCCAGGCCCCCGTTTTCCAAACTGGAGGATTCTTTCGACGCCCTTTCTCTGTACCTGGGAGAACTGGGCATCCCTCTTCCCTCAGAGCTGGAGGAACTGGATCACAACGTCAGCTTGCAGTACGGGCTGCTCCGGGACAAGCCACCTGGGAGCCTGACTTAGTTCTCCTCGGGTGACCCACCCTCGCTTTCCAGGGGTTGCCCCGGAGGGGCCAGCAGGGAAGACGAGAACCTCACGGGGCATTCGTGGGCCACGGCTCGGCCTCGCCCGCTCGCCTCCCGCTGCCTTCCTTCTGAGCCTCGCTGCCTGTGGATCTGGGGCGCACTCTTGCCGCTGGCTCCTTCCGGCCGGCTGCGTCACTACAGACACTCCGTTCGCTTCGGAAACACCGTTCCGAGGCCCGCTTTGGGGGCTGCCCCCTCCTGATGGTGGTGGTCTTTGAACTTTGACCGAGACTGCAAAGGAGGGGGAGGATCTGGGCTGCTTTGTTCTGGAGGCAAAGCTTTCGAGCTTGGAAGCCTTCAGCCACGTTCCCTGGCCTGTTGGGAGCGCCGTGGCCACCGGGAAGGACAAGGAGCAGGAGGGAGGCTGCAGGCAACATTCCTCGACATCCCCCCTCCCCCCCAGTCCTGGGGGTCTTCTTGAAATCGGGAAGCGTCTCTCCTCGAAGGGCTCCAACACCTTACCCGGCCCAGTCCTTCCCATCCGACCGCATGACCACTTCTTCCAAGGAAAACACTACCCAGGTGGATGGGATCTGGAGCCCCATCAGCCCTCCGCCCCATGGGGAAAAGGGACCCATGGGGTTGCAAAAAGGGCCTGGATCGCTCCTTGCACACACAACCCAACACTTCGAGAGGTTCTCCGTGGACCCGCAGCAGCTTTCTGTGTGATGTTACCTGTGACACGAACGGCCACTTAAAATCTGACCCTCCCTCCCTCCGTCCTTGGGAGGGAGACCCTCTCTTTCTTTGGGGCCGTCACGAGTCTGAGGGCTTAGGACGCCCTTGCCATCACTACCTCTGTCCTCCATTTCAGGCCTCCCTTTTCTCCCCACAGACTGAACAGGAGACAGCTCTGGGTTCTCGTATCCCACACATGCTTCCAGGACATGAGGAGGACGGAACAGAGAACCTCTCATGCCTCGCCCTCTTCTCTGCTGAGGGCAGCCGGTCCTCCCTTGGTCTCCTCCTTTGAGGGCATCGGGCGAGAGCCAGGAGAAGCAGGGGATTGGAGAGCCACACCAGTCTTAAGGGCTTTTACCCCCCCTCCCCAAATTAACCCTCCCTCCTTGGCTCTCACTGTGATCTCAATGCTCAAGAGTTAAGCCTCATTGTCAGGAGAGAGGCGTGAAAACCTGGAGCCCACCTAGTCCTCAGGTGTGTCTTTATCACGCCAGAGTTAAGAAACGATGGCCTTTCCAACTTGGCGCCAGGGAGCAGGCGGCTCTTTCTGTCTGCCGGACGTTTCGGTCCGATTTTGCTCCCTTTCCCTCCCCCCCCCCCCAATATATGAATTTGGGAGTTGGTGAAGAAGGGAGTCGAAACGTGGATCACACATTCAAGAGGCTGAACTCTTCCAGTCACACAGCGAAACGTTTTTGTTAAATTAAAAGCAATAAACGTTATCCTACAGAAACAACGCAGGCTCGTTTTGTGTTGGGAGTGCCGAGGAAAGGGCGGGCAAGTGTGCGTGAATTAAATCAGTTTTTAAGGGAAGTCAGAGATCGTGGGCATGACGGAAACCTGGTGGGATGGAGGATGGATGAGATCCAATTAGGCTGAAGGTACAGAAGCTTCAGGGAGAACAAGAAAGGGCACGCTGGAGAGGGGGGTGGTTACTCGGCATGCCACGGAGGGCACAGGGGCAGTCTGGCTGAAGGTGGCTGATCCCACCACCTTTCGGTCTTCTCCAGGCTAAACAGACCCAGCCCCCCCCCCCAAGCGGTTCCTCCCAGGGCTGGTTTCCAGACCCTTTACAAATGTGGGACACTCACACATGGAACAACACAGCACCCGTTATAACCTGAATTGTTTTATTTCATCGCCAATGAGGTATTTAAAACACTTTACAAAGAAAAAGATCTTCAAAGGCAATTAAAACCAATATATTTTTTTGGTTAAAAAAAATCCCTTCTCTAGCTTGGAATAAACAGAACTTTGGAAGGAGTTCCCACTCTTGGCGGCCGAAACTCCCGGAGCGGAAAAGGCTTAAAGAATAAGTATGGCTGGAGTGCTGCCGTCCTTCTGGGCATGAGGAGGGAGTGTATCTTGGGGGGGGGGGGGTCTTCGGCCCTTAAAAAGAAAAAACCCATGGCTCTCAGACCGATGGCTAGAGAGGGAGGGGCCCCCACTTGCAAAAACAGCCTCTCATCAACTGCCCCGGGGGGGGGGGGGCAAAGGCTCAGGGCCCAGAGGCCATCGGGTGTGTTTTCTCTATCTCTTGCCTTAAGTCCCCATCCCCGCTTGCGGGGCGGACGAACCCGTGGCTGGTTTGCAGGCAACCCCTGTCCCTGATGCTTCATGGGCCTCTACAGAAAGGTCAGAGATGGCTTGGTCCTTCGGAGCGGCTCCACGGAGAAGCTCTGGCATGGTTGGAGTGGTACCCGGGGAGGGGGAGGAAAGGCCCCATTCCTGTCCCTCTTCCCCCACCCTCCGAGATGGGAGTCAACAAAAGATCCCAGCAGAGCGGCAAAACACCAAGGGAGGACTTCCCTTTCCCTCTCCGCAGCATGTTTAAAAAAAAACGGCCACGGCCCCCCTGGGAGGAGGCAGAGACAGTGTAAAGAGTGCTCTGGACGGGGAAAGCTTCTGCGAAGCGATCCGTCTCCCTGGGTCCTAGGTGGGAAAAGCCACCTTCGGCTTCAGCTTTATCCTGCTCACATTCGGGAAGCGTTCACCTGGGCTGCATCTGGAACAGGAGGGTTAAGGATCTGCAGATAAAACTCAACAGACGCTGCCTTTCCCACAGCAGCCGCCTTGCACAAACACAAACGGGGATCCGTTCTACATTCAAATGATCAAATACTGGCGTCCTTGGAGGGGAGGGGTAGGCCTACGTCTCCTGTACAGCCCCCTCCCTTTAAAAGGCCCTGCAGGCACCAAAAGAAAAGTAAAAAAGCAAAAACTGACACAGACGAGACCACAGACCGTCCGGGGAGCTCCCACCTGTGGCCAGCACAGGATGGCTTCCGTTGCCACGTTCCACAGAGTAGGACGAGCCGTGGTGGCAGGGGAGGGCCTGGCCCCCTCCGTCGGCCGAGCTCCCTTCCGCACGGCTGGGGCTCAGCTCCCTCCCAAGGATGACAATAGATGATGAGCCGGTTCGCGCCCCTCGAAGGCGCCGGGGGTCCATCTTGGCTCCTCCCCGAACAGAAAGAAAAACCAATACAAATGAGCTCTCCCGCTGCGTGGTGAGGAGAAAGGAGCCGTGGCCTCTGGAAGTCCAACCCGGGTACCTTGGCGCCTCTTCTTCAAGCGCCAGGTGTGCCCGCCTGAGCCATCAGGGGCGCGTCCCCTTCGTGCACGTCCTCCACGGGGGTCTGGTTGGAGTGCACCACAATCATGTTCTCATCCACCAGCTCGCAGGCGGGGTTGGTGAAAGCCGAGAGCGGCAGCGTGATCCGCTGCATTTCACGTTCGTACACCTTTTGCTCGTGCTGCTCCTTCAGGTCTTTACCCCTGGTGCAAGAGAGAGAGACGGGTGTGAGACACGGAGGGTTCTGTGGCCCTTTTCCCAAAGGACCACAGATCCAGGCAAACACAGTCAGCTTATGGAACTCACTGCCACAAGATGTTGTCAGAACCAGTTTGCTTTGGTTTGTAAAAATGGTAAGGAAAAGTAATTTGGGACAGGTGATGTACAGTCAGAACTTTGAAAAATTACTTAGGGGGGAACTACAACTCCCAAAATTCCAACTGCCAGGGGGCCCACCTCCTGGGGGGGGTGGAGCTCAATGCGGGGGGGGGGGGGAATCTCAAAGTTGTGCTAAATGCAGAAGACATCCCAGGACTGCCTGACGTAGAGAAATTTCCACAGTCATCTAGAATGGGAATGGGAAACCCCAGCCGCTCCAAATGTTTTAGACTACCATGCCCATCATCCTTTATCACTGGCTAAAGTGGCTGTGGTGGCCTTTGGGAGTCCAAGATCAAATAATTTCAAACAGCAAAAGTTCTCAGGCAGCTTCTCTTGGCATTTAGCCGGAACCTGCTTCCCTCCCTTGCCTGCCCACCCACCCCTCGGGGTTTCAGCCGGCCTCATTTCTGCAGGATTGGGCTTCAGGTATTAGCAAAGGAGGCCGTGTCGCCTCTTCATCTTCTCTTCTCCAGGCTAAATATTCTTCTAACCACTCCTCGGAAGGTCTGCTTTCTAGACACCCACCCCAGGTTCCTCTGGATCACTATGTCGAAACCTTTCTAAAAAGGAACACCCGGAACTGGACACAATTTTGGCCATGCCGTCACTGACGCCGGGCCGGGCCATTTGCCTTTGGGAACAGGAAAGTCCGCTCCCACTAAGGCAGCAGCCCGAGAGAGACTGTGAGATTTTTAGCCGCCGCACAGGGAAAGGCGGCTAAACAGGAGACTATTGATGGTACCAAATGCTGAACTTAGACCACGGATTCAGTACAACAGACCCATTTTTAGAACATGCTTCTGTAGGCTAAGAAGCCAGAGTGTTTAGACCAGAACACGGAAGCAACTGGTGACAAGCCACACCTGTAACTAATTACCTGCGGCTACTGCAGTGGAACTAAGTTACATTTCAGAAATAACAATAGCACCGTCTGGTTGCTTTCAGATTTCACTTTCAAGGTCATTTTCAGAGGCCCCCTGACTGGCTATTTTTTTAAACAAACGGCTTTATGCCATTTTCTTACCCATCCTAAGGTACGGTTTTGTTTCATCTCTTGTGATTTTTGGGGACCCTTCTGATGGTGTAATATCAGGATCGGCCACAAGAGGGAAGCAGAGAAGAGTTCCTTGGGTGTTTATGTTGTACTAAGGGCAAACGCCTGGCTCGGCTGCAGGCAAGGCAGGGAGCGCCCCGATGGCGACAGCCGAAGGGCGGTTGGCTTTGGGCCCGAAACCCAACAGCTGCCTTTCCGATCTCTGTCTCCCCTCACCTTTTGGGTCACATAGGACAATTATTTTCTCCCCTTCTTATTGGGAGAGATTGGCAGTGCTTCCGGGACCTCTAAATACACTTTGAGCCTTTTCAACCACAAGATCTTCCTTAGGGAACCAATCCTGCACAGTAACGCTCTCTAGGGAAAAGGGTCGTGGCCCAGTCTGGTCCGTCGCGGTTCAAATAAGATCTGTCTCAGGGCCTGAGATCTCTCTGCAGAGAGAGCGTCTCTCATGTGAAACCCCCTTGAATGCGTATAGCCCTGCTGCCATGGGGCCCCGCTTCCTCTTCGGTTCTCTGAAGCCAGCAGCTCCTGAGGGAGACTTGCCTCTTGTAGACGTAGCCCACGACAATTCCTGCTCCGATGAGGATGATGATCACAACCATGATGAGTCCCAGCACATAGCCTGTGGCGGACAGAAGGAAGGAGCATCCTTTCAACACCCAGCCACACCGACTGGCTGGAGGCATTTCCGGGCCTGTCCACCTTCTAGGGACCCTCCTCTCCCCCTCCACGTTCTACAACGGACCCACCAAACCCTGCCTGCATTCATTTTAAGAAGGTGAGACTCACATGGCAAAAGACAGTCCTGCCGGGGAACTTGGGAAGGCAGCAGAAAAAGAGGAAGACCCAATACAAGATGGACTGACTCTCTAAAGGAAGCCATGGGCTTGAGTTTGCAAGACCAGAGGAGGGCTGTAGAGGACAAGGCCTTCTGGAGGTCCCTCATTCATGGCATGGCTGTGGGTCAGGAGCAACCTGACAGCCTGTAAGGCTAATTCCCAAGGCTTTCCAAAGGACTTGGAATTGTTTTGGGAAAGCAACGGGGGGAAGGCAGGGTTTGCCAAGAAGGGAGAGGGGGTGGGTGGGAGCTTCTGGGAAGACAGACCCCCATCCCCCCCCACGTTAAAGGCTTTCCAGATGCGTGGATCCTGACTACGACTTTCCAGATGCGTGGATCCTCCCTACGACTAGCCCTTCTGTAAGTCTCAAGATTTCTCCTTCCTCTTGCTTTTCTAAAAATCAAGACCAAGGGCCTTGGTTGCTTCATAATATGACACTCTCAGAAACCCGAGACCTGCCAAGAGGAAGAAGGCAGTTGTTCTTTGGTCTGTGCTGAGAAACCCACAACCAGGAAAACCTCAACCGGCGCAGCCGAGCAGGGCCTCCGGTGACGTCCAGCTACCTCCAACCCTAACCCTTTTCCTCTCCTTCCCTTTTTTGGCCCTCAAAACCACCCCCAGGATCCCTCCCGGCTATCCTGGGCCAAAAGGCCCTCCCCTGCAGGTGATTTTCAGGAGAAGGTCCTCACCCAGCGTGCCCAGGTCCTTCTTCTCGTTGGGCCTCATCTTCACCCTCTGGCCGATCCCGACGACGGGCTGAACGGCGGCCGACTCGCTCCGGGAGGGCAAGCTGTTGGCCGGCTCAAAGACCTGGTCCGTGCTTTCGGCAGCAGCCGTCTTGACGGTGAGGGCCAGGGACGCCGTGGAGGTGGCAACTGGCAGGCAGGACAAGAAGCAGCCGGAGTCAGGGTCTCTTTCTCGGCCACTCGCACGCGTCAACTGAGGAGATTTTCACCCCAGGGCGGGAAAAGGGGGCTCGGGAATCTTGGGGTCCAAAGACACCCGAAGGCCCGGTGCCACCAAAATTCTTTCTGGCATTCTTTAAAAACTGAGAATACGCTTTGGTGGGTTGTATCCCGAGAAACCACGTGGGGTGATCTCGGGTGCTGTCCATGAAACGGGCTAGTCTTTCAAGGGCGTTGTTTTTGCTGTCACGGGCCACCTCCCCTCTCTCGGCCGGCCCCCCGTGTCACTTCTCTCCCTTCCCTGCCCTCCTGCAAACCTTTTTCCAGAGGCTTGTGTTTGGTCCCCTTTTCCTGGAAAGTGGGGGTGGAGGACCAAAGAGGCCCCTCCAAAGGGCCTGCCCCCCCTCACAAGGAACCTGGCCCTGGGGGGCACCCCCGAGATGGGGGTGGCCTCGTAGAAGCCCAAAGGTGGATCCCGGTGGACGGCAGGTCCTCTCCGAGTGCCAGGACTCCGCCACCCCCACCGATCCCCGAATCAGCCGAACCGCGAACAGAGTGGTTGGGCACATGGTCTACCGCCAGGTCACCTCACGGCCAGCGGCTGTGGACAAAGGGTGGTGGTGGTGGTGTAACCTTGCCCCACCAGGGATGTGATCTTTAATGACAATCCAGGAAAAAGGGCGGAGGGTTTTCTCTGCCCCACCAAGAGACCGTCATGTGAGCCTCTGGCAGGAAAACCAACCCGGAGTCTTGTGACACCTTCACGGCCAACAAGTGGTTGTTTTGGCAGGACGCCCAACCAGCGATTCCTCCGAGGCACCGAAAACCACAGGTGCTGAGCACGCGGTCCCTGCTCTTGATCAGGAAACCCTGTTGCTCGTTAAAGTGCCGACCAGCCTTCTTGGTTGGTTTGTTATTTTTATTTATTTATTTATTTTTTGCGGGGGGTGGGTGGGTTTAAAGAGTACAACCTTTGGGTTTTTTTAAAAATTGCACAGGCCCAACGCCCGCTGGGGCACCCCTTGTTTTCCTAACCTAAGTGGGTGCAAACTCTGCCTGGGATGGACTCGCCATCATAGGGCGCCCTTGTTGACTGATGGCAAAAGGGAAACTATCCATTAAAACTGCTTCCATCATTTCCTTAAATTTGTCTTTAATTGGGTCCCCCCCCCCCACTTCCAAATTGGGGTTGCTGAGCCCATGCAAGAGCTTGGGGGAAACTCCTTTTGGAAGGTTAAAAAATTTAAAATTTAATTTTTTCTAAACTCTAGACAGAGGAGCCCAAAGTGGTACCACTACCAAGAGGAAAGTCCGAGGAAAATGCAATGTATTCCGGTTTCCAACGAGACACCCCCGCGACCCCGCAATCCCCGATCCAGGGGGAGGAGCCTTGGCCAGGACACACCCCTTCTCCTCACGTGCAGGAAGGGTAGCCGCGCCTACCCGGGGGTGTGGCAAAGTTGTTTACACCACGAGAACTCTGCGGCGGAAGGATGACCTCATCCCCACCCTGTGGCCAATAGGAAAAAGAACGCAGGGCCTGGAGACAGAGCCAGCCAATCGCCCGACGCGGAGGGGGAGGAGACTTGGGTAGTGGGGACGAACTACGTCATCTTCCCCCCCCACAGGATGGTCTTGCACCAAGCGGGAGGGGGCAAAACTGAACATGCGCATTACAGAGAGAACCCCAGCGTGCAAGAGGCATAGGGGCGCTCCGTGCCTCTGAGCGCGTGCAGAGTGCAACGGCTCTATTCCGCCCCAAATCTTCGCTTTTCGCCCCTGCACCCCCCCTACCCAACTGAGAGGCCATTACAGGGAACAAAGCCCTGCCCAAAAGGCCGCCGCCGCCCCCCCACCCGAGGACAGCCGCGCTGGGGACCAGGTCGGGGGATTCCGCCCGCAGGGGCTGGTGCACACGTGCAAGGCCGTCACGCGTCTTCTCTTCCCCCCCCCCCCGAAACCCAGCCGTGCACGTGAGAACGGGCTGGGGCGCCCCGGGTCGGCGCTCCTCGGTTGCCAACATTACCCTTTGGCTTCGCTCCCCCCCCCCCCGGCTGCCTCCTCCTCCTGCTCCTCCCGGGCGCAGCCGTGCAAGGGCCCGGGCGGCGGCGGCGGCGCCACCCGGGGGGCGCGAGGAAGGCGAGGGCTGGCCCAGGGGCCGCGAGGGGGGGCGCCCTCCCTGCCCGGACGGGCCGCAGCTCACCTTCCGCGGCGGATCCGAAGCCCAGCCCCGCCGCCGCCACCGCCAGCAGCACCAGCAGCGGCGAGCGGGAGCCGCGCAGGAGCTGCGCCCGCCGCCGGGTCTCCATCGCTCCGCTCCGCCGGGGGCCGGGGCGGCCGGAGGCTTGCTTGGCCTCGCCGGGGAAAGGGCTCGGCACCAGCCCCGCCGCCTCTGCCTGCCTGCCTGGCTGGGCTCTTGCTTGCTTGCTTGCTTTTGCTTTTCCTTGCTTTGCCTGCCTGGCTCGGGCTCGGTAAACACGCCGCGGGGGCAGGAGCAGCTCCGCCCCCGCCCGCCTGCCCGGCTCCTCCCGCGTTCAACGCCGAGGCGCCCGCCGGGTCCTAAGCCGGGCTCCCGGGGCCTCCCTCCCGCCCGCCTCGCCGCCCCCACCCCACCCCCACCCCCACCGGAGCCACCCTTTCCCCTCCACACACTACCACCACCCTCCTCCTCCTCCTCTTCTCTCGAGGGCTGCCCCTCCAGCCTGGGCCATTTTTCCGCCAAGTTTCCTGCCCGGACTACAAAGCCCATCACCCCCACGCCCGGGAGACCGCGCAGGGTTTCCGGCAGGTGCAGTCCTCCCCCGGGGAACGCGGCTGCACCCGTGCGCCCCTTTCCCGGCCCTCCCCCTGGGCTCCCTCGCCTGGATGGGCGTGCGTGTTGCGGGGGTGGGGGGGGAGTCCCTCGCTTTGGCCGCTTTGGGGTGCCTTTTGGGGAAGCCAAGAAATGGAAGGGGGGCAGAGAACGTGGAGGCAGGTGACGGAGGGGAGGCCGCCCTCGCCGGCTTCTGTCGGGGCTTGCGCGGGTGCCGCAGCTCCCCGGCCCCGGGAAAAACCCCAGGAAGGCGCGGCGCTTCCTTGCGCAAAGTCGACCTGTCCCGGCCTGCCCGCGAGAAGCGCCCCGAAGGCAGCCGGCCCGGCCCGGCCCGGGGACTCGAGATCGCGGGCCTCTTCCGGCTTCCTTGGAAGCCCAGCGCACGTCTGAATGGAAAACACGGGTCAGCGGACCTGCAGATTGCCCCAGGTTGGAGGGAAACCCGCCCCCCTCCGCTGCAGGTCGAGAATAACCTTGACCATTTTCCTTCCACCTGGTCTGTGTGAGTTTCTGTGTTCCAGGCATAACGCAATGCCCCAGTTGTTTTTGAAGCGCTTACTTGAGAGTAGGGTGACAACCAAGAGATGCTTCTTGCCCTAACCCCAGAAGGTGCCTTCGGGGTGGGGAGGGGGGCTCTCCTGCCTTGCAGCCCACTTCATCAGAGGCAGAGTATGAAGGGAAGGCCTCTCCACCCTTCGATCACCCTGCTCTCCTTCCCTAGCCAGGGAGCTGAAATCACATTTCTTGGATGCCATTTTTGGGGTGACAGCCTACCTCTGTGCTTCCCGGATTGATCCGTCTCTTTGAAGGATGGCAAGAGAACCAAGGTCTTCCACATACACCCAGGCTAAGAATCGGGTGGGGCTGGACCACAAGCTTGCCCATGTTACCTTGAACAGGACCCAAAACCCCATCATCCCCCTGCCAGCCCAGCCCAGGTTACAGCGGGTTGGGGGTTTCCAGAAGTTGAGGCCCCTTTACAAAAGCCACCTTTCCTCCCTCGGGGCCGAATCTTGCATGCAGAGAACTGGACATGCAGGCTGAGAAAAAGAAACAAATAATCTCGCCATAATTGCCAGAATCAAATCTGCAAGCTCCTGTTTCCGTTTTCAAAGCCCAGGAAACTTCTGCTGCCTTGAAATTTAGATGGCAATTCCCTTTTGCCAAGAAACTTAATTGGACTTTTTAGGGAATCCTGAGGCAGCGATGGATAAACGTCAACGGTCCTGGATGCACAGCTTTTTCCAGGATGGCCTGCTCCCCGACAGGAGTGATCTTGGAACCGCTCTTGTCCAGGAGGCAAATGGCAGTGGTGTGGTTTGGGCACCTGGCCACCGATAAAAGATGGAGCGGCTATTTCTGGCCGGTCCGGCCTTGTTTTTGAGACGACCTTGGCCAAGAGGGCTGGCCTCCCTCGTTGCTTCCCCCCGCCTTCCCCTCCAAGCTACTGCTTCTCCTCCAAACGGGTGAAAGATTCTGCCTTCCTACTGCCAGGGTTTCATGGTCTCCCGGCAGCTCCCTATCTCTGGACCTCTCACAACAACCAGGAGGAGGAAGAGCCCCCCCCCCCGTGTGTGTGTGTGTGTGAGAGAGAGAGAGAGAGACACCTATTTTAAGTGCTAGACTCTGCTCAGAAAAAAATGACTAGGCTTGCAAGCAGAAACGCCTGTGAAGAACGACCCGATGCATGTTTTAGACAGATGCCATCCTCTTTTGGAAAGCAGTGAAGAGGAAATAAATTTCTTTAAGGAGCCAGTGTTGTTATTAGAGGAGCTAAGATCATTTGCACCACTGCCACCACCACTCCCACAACCTGGTATCCTGTTTAGCCTTTGGGCAGGCACAGGGAAGGTGCAGCAGCCGGCTCGAGAGGGTGCTGGTCCTGCACGATCAGAGCAGTGCTTCCCAACCTTGGGTCTCCAGAGGTTCTTGGACTACAACTCCCAGGAGGCCTCACCACTAGCTATGCCAGCCAGGCTTTCTGGGAGTTATAGTCCAAGAACCTCTGGGGACCCAAGGTTTAGAGCCTCACAGCCGCTTCTGTAAGGGAAGAGCAAAGATCGCGCACGATCTGTGCCACCGTTTGTGAAAATATTCCACAAATGACGGCCAGGTAACAGCTGCCTTTGGCATCGTAATGCCAGAGATGTGTGGATGTTCCAGATTGTGTTGACGTGCAGGACTCTGAGCGTTTTGGGCTGCCTGTGGACTGGATCCGCTCCGCCAAGGATCTGGAGCAAATGGGTGAAACGAGGGTGGCCTGGGCCGCTGGTGGGGATTCCTGCCGTGTTGCAGCCTCTCTTCCACCCTGCCCAAGGTGTGAAGGCAGAGAGCAGGCCAGGAAGTCTCGCTGCCTCCCACCTTTCCAAATTGTGCCAGCATCCTGTCACTTGCCTCAACGGCAGTAGACCCACTAACTCCATGGGATTTCCCTTAGTGTTGACTTGCTCTTTAGCGGTTGTTGCAGTCGGACCGAGACGAGGATCAGGGCTCTTGCACGTTGACCCACGTCCAGGAGGAAACGGAATACCCTTCTCTCCATCTTTAGGGCTGAAAGTGTGACCTGTAACAAAGACCTGATCCTTTGCTGCCCTTTGAAGACACCCCATCGCTGCCGCCTGAGGGGTTTCCTCCCTTGTGGTGGGGGTATAGAATGGGGGGGGCAGATTTGACTCCTCCAGGGTGGAGCAGGGGCAGACGTTACTGCAGAGTCCCAGCTGCACGATGGATCTCCTTGAACCTGGGAGGACAGAGGCTGGGGAACCCCTGCACATCATTTCCTTCCCACACAAGGGGGGTGCCACCATTTTGACTTCCCAGTTCCAGGCACCCAACGTAGCTGGGAGTCGATGCTCCTTCAGATGGGATCGGGGTAGGGGGGAAGGTTGAGGCAACTGGGGTTGCGGGAGGCCATCTGGGGAGGGTCGGACTGGCTTGCTCAGGTTTTGAGCTTGAGACGGTGGTGGGGAGGAAACCGCTGAGCTGTCAGGGCAGAGTTGTAAACTGGAGAGCCCCAGAAGGCCGGAAGAGGCAACGGTGGCTGCCATACCACCGTAGCTTGCACGGCTGTACTGTGGGCGGCCTGGCCTTGCAGCCCGCAGGGAGCTGATGTGGTTGCTGCTCTTCACTCCTCATGTGACCGAGCCACAGCCTTCAGATCGACCTCGGCTTGTCGCGCAAATTAGTCCCAGAAAGATGGTGGACCTTCACATCGGGAGACTTCAGCAAACATGTGCCCGAGGAGGCTC
Organism: Intellagama lesueurii; assembly: GCA_037013535.1. Taxonomy (NCBI): domain Eukaryota; kingdom Metazoa; phylum Chordata; class Lepidosauria; order Squamata; family Agamidae; genus Intellagama; species Intellagama lesueurii. The sequence goes on along the minus strand of JBAJHW010000014.1, from coordinate 13,063,896 downwards.
TGCCTGCTGTCGGGATCTTTCCGGGCATGGCAGGAGATGTGCCAAGGGGTGCTGAGCGCCAAGAGGAGCTGAGGAGACTCCCAGGCCCCCAGTGGTGCAGACTGCTCTGTTTGGTACACACACACACACACACACACACACACAGGGTGGGAGGAGAGCTGCCTGCATGCCAGCCATGGAGGGCGCGGTTTCCTGTTTATTCCTGCTTCAAGTTGCATTTTTTGGAGTCTTTCCACTTGATAGCAAACACGGAGACAGAAAAATACTACTACTTCTTTTCCCCCGAGGACTAAATCCAAACAAACCGACATCCCTCTTAATGTGGGATGAACACACAGCCCCCCCACAAAGAACACAAGGATCCCTTGAAAACAGGGGGTGGGGGTGGGGGCTCGTTGGAGAGAGCCACCAGTTCTCCCCCCCCGCCTGCCTCCAGGTTCATAAGAGGGATCAAAATGAACCTTCCCAGATGGCATCCGAGGGAGAGGCTGGCAAGAACTCCCACTTCACCCGGCTCAGGTTTCATGTGGGTCCGGCTGCTGTGCCTTATTCAGTCCACCGCCCGATGCCAGCTCGGCCCTTTGGATACAGCACCGACAGAAAGCACTAGACGAAAGTGGGACATTGAGGAGGCAGGCAGGAAATCTAACTCCAGCAAGGCAACACGGAGAAAAGGCCAACCGGATAAGGTGCCCCCAAGAAACCCGGGCCTCTCCTCCTGAAAGCTTAAGTTGCTCACGCGAACCCTCTCTCCTCACTGGCTTGGCCCATTTCCTGATCGCCCAAAAAAAAGTACAAGAGGCAGCAACGCTTTGGATCAAACCCTGTGGGCTGCTTTCCAGGCACAGATGTGAAACTGTACGTGCTTTTTATCTTGGACATCAGATTCATGTGGCCTCTCACCCGAGCGGAGATAACAGAAAGCCAGGTGCTGCAATCCGTGAATGAGGAATCACTTCCAGTCTCTGGAGAAACCCCTGCTTTGTCGGGCTTTTCCATTCAATCGGACACAAACTGGACAGCCTCATGAACAGAGGATGCCTTCGAAAAGATTTCGGACAGACCTGCAAATGGAGGATTAGCCTCCCTAAAAGAGGACACATGATCACCCTACTCCTCACTTGCCAGGAGTACTTGCTTTTGTATTTCATGGAATCCTAGAATGACTGAGTTGGGAAAAGGGCCTCTAAGGCCATCCAGTCCAATATTCTGCTCAAGGCAGGAATCCAAATCAAAGCAGATCGGACAGAGGGTGGTCCAAATTTATCTTGAAGGCCTCCAGCGTTGGAGCGCTCACCACCTCCCAAAGTCATGGGTTCCATTGTTGTACTGCTCTGACAATTCAGAAGTTTTTCCTGATATTCCACCGAAATCTGGCTTCCTGTTGCTTGAGCCCATAATTACATGTCCTGCACTTTGTGCAGGGGTGTGAAAAATCGTGCTCAGATTGAACATGAGCGGCAGAGTAAGAATTGTGTGAAAGGTGCATTAACAGGCAATGGGTGCTTTGACTAACCTTTCCGAAACTGGCAAGTTGGAGGCTTCCGGGAACCTCCAGTGGCTTGAGCGGCTCCCGTTATCTTGGATGGCTCCTTGCCTTGCCCTGTGATTCAGAAAATTGCACAAAAATGGTTGGAATGCTAGATTAGGGCTCAGGAGGACTGGGTTCTAATCTCCATACAGTGATTAAACTCAGTGGAAGGCCTTGGGCCAGGCCTGTCATCTTTGCCTCAGATACCTCACCGGATTGTCAGGAGAATTAAGTGGGAAGGAGGACGGCTATGTCAGTTGCAGAAAACCTAAAATGGGTGCCGTCAGCTGAGTCAGGTAAAAAAAAAAAAAAACAAGCATCCAGCCAATTGCTGAGTACTGTGGTTTGAGAGGAAGATCAAGAAGTCGGAACATGGAAACCAAGCCCTGGGAGGAAAGGCTGAAAGATCTGGGCATGATTAGCCTTGAGGAAAGAAGACTGAAGGGGAGAGAGGAGAGCACTCTTTAAAGATTTGAAAGGTTGTCCTACAGAGGAGGGGCAGGATCTGTTCTCCATCATCCCAGATTGCAGGACACGTAATAACAAGCTCAAGTTACAGGGAGCCAGATTTAGGCTGAATGTCAGGAAAAACGTCTTAACTGTTAGAGCAGTAGGACAATGGAACCCATGGCCCCAGGAGGTGGTGAATGCTCCAATGCTAGAGGGCATTCAAGAGAAAACTGGACCACCAGAAGAGGATTTCAACCTCCCAGAGTGGAGAAAAACCAGCACGGAAACTGGGGAACTGTCCAACAAGGACCTCATGGGGACAAGTCAGTCTGAGAAAGCCCAGGCGGTCTGATTGGGACCCAAGGGCCTTAGGTTCCTGACACGTGCCCTAGTGATGGTGATGTTTGGAAGTGTCATAGGGAGGCCATCCCTGACAGGCCACGACATACAGGACGACAGCCTGCTTGTTTTCTGTTGCCCCAGATGAGAGGACCCAAAACAAAAAGTTCAAATTGTAAGGAACAGAATTCCAGCTAAATATTTTGGATGGTTAACAGCTGGTTCAAGAGTGGAAAAGACACCTCCACAAGAGGTGAACCCTTTTTTTAAAGCAGAGCCTGGATGGAGACCTCTCGGGATGCTGTAGCTGTGGATTTTCTCCACTGGGAAAGGGTTGAACTTGATTGCCTTTAACTACAGCTAATATGTTACTTCATTTGGACTACAACTCCCAAAAGCCTCTAGCCAACCACACGGGAGGGGGCCGTCCACTCCCCCCCCCCCCCCCCGCTCACTGCAGTTCAAAACCCTTGCAATTATGGGGCAAATCGGACACAGGTTCTGCCTCCAGGAGCGTGGAAGACTTCCTTGTCTGGACCTTTCCTGCCCCTCTCGTGACTTCAGACGGGCAGGCACACCTTGGTAACCCCCATTTCCCCATCCTCTTCCACAAATTCTTGAGCCCACGATGGACGTGTGGATTCCCCTGAACGTCCAAGATCAATTCCGTGCATTTCTTGCACAGAAAAACAGAGTCAGGAAGCTGCTTAGAATGATCTCCCACCTGGACTCTTAACCCAAACCCCAAACCTTGCTCCGTAGTACAGGAAAACATTTAACATTAACCAACGAAAGGTGTGCATGACTGGCAAACCAAGCCTAGCTGCTTTGTGCCAACAGCATCCTGGGCTAGCCCAAGAAAACGAGACCAGCGCAGAGTTTGGAAACGTGTCAACAACGGTAGTTCTTAGAATCTTTTGGCCGGGATGCAGAGAGTGCGGGGCTTCCAGGAGGAACTGCTTTCCAAAAAGTAACTTTTCTAATCTCCGAGTAGGAAATGTGCCGAGACACCTCCGAGGCCAGTGTCAACGGGAGGGCGGGGAGCATCGCCTTGCCCTGTTCTGGCTTCCCTTTTTAACCGCAGGAAGCTGGGAATCGTCCCTGTCTAACGCGTCTCAATGTCAAGGGAACATAAACGCCTGTTTTACAAGGAACTCAGCTGGCAGTGCCACCCCCTGAGGATGAGACTCCCTGGCGTGGGCAGTCCTGATCGTTGTGACACGGGGATCCCTCCCTGAATGTGTTTCCAGCGGGAGACCAGTTGGGATGAGCCCCTGGCCTCTTGGCTCTCTTTCACGTCCACAGAGTCTGGGAAGTTGGGGGCCAACCGTAAAGGGTCCCTATCTGGACCTCTTCACCCTTGCGGGCTCCCGCCTCTCACTCGTTCCTTTCTCCTCCTCCTGTGGTGAAGCCCCTCACGTCTGCAAGGCGAGAAGCAAGGAGAGCCGCCCAAGACCTTTCTCTTCAGGCAGGCTTTTCCTCAGCGACTGGCCGCCTGAGAGAGTTCCCTTTTGAAATGGACGGCTGCGCTCTGTTGTTTTTAAAAGGTGTTTTCAGTATTGATTTTACTGACCGTTCTTAATATAATCCTTGTTTAATTCTTTTTGAATGTTTGTATACTCACTGTTTTTAGCTTTTAAACCCTGTCTTTTAATTCTTGTAAGCCGCCTTGGGTCCTTTGAAGGAGAAAGGCAGGGTAAACATATTTTAAATAAATAGATGTTTAGCATCTGAACACGGTTTGCGACTCTTTGCTAATGCATCTGTCAAAGGGGGAGGAAAAAAAATTCGAAGGAGGGAAAGGTCAAGCTCTTCTGATCTCCTGCCAAAAATTAAAAGATCAGAAAAGGCTGTGTTTGTCTCTGGCATGAGATTCAGACCAGGGCGTTTGTTGCTTATGGACATACAGGCCCCACCACCCAAAGGTAAATAAAACAAAGACAACCAACAAGAAAGGGTATAAAGTAACATTCTAACTTCTTTAATGCAGTCCAATCAAATTATTTTCTCTTTTGAAATCACGCTGTGAACTCTATATTTATTTGCACTAAATGGGTTGGTAGTACAGAAAAAACTGCCCTCTTGCTGAAAAAAAAAATCATCTTAACAGTGTCTTCAGGCATCAACCAACCAAGAAGTGCCCTGTTACTCTTCCAAACCTCTTCCTTCCTTCCTTCCTTTCCCCCACTTTCCCCACTTTCTTCCATTTTGCATAACTAGGTTATCCCACAGACTTAAAAACAATCAACTAGCCAAGTTATTAATTATGATACATCTAAAAAAGAAAATTAATACTAACCCTAACATGACTGCTGCTTTAAGAGCGCTCTGTATAATTGATTCAGGAGGGGGTTCTCAGTAGCAAATCACTACGACAGGTCCTAAAAATCATACATGTTATCATCATCGTAGTCATAAAAGAGAGAAAGAGAGAGAAAGAGAGAGAGAGAGAGAGAGAGAGAGAAAACCAAGAGAAAGTTTTTGAGGATTAAAAATAAAATAAAATAAACAAGCAGCATCACTGAGCAAGGATGTTCTCCGGCACAAAACCCCCCTCGGAAGGGGGGCCCCTCCTCGCTGGAAGGAGGGTGGTGTGCAGAAGAAGATGAGGCTCAGGTGCACCCATGACCTGGTGTCGAATTTGGTAGCCCCCGGCCGCGCCGGCGGCAGCAACTTCCGCTCTTCCTCTCCCAGAGCATTTGGGCCTCCTCCTCCTCCTCCAAGACCACGCTTGAGCGTGACGACGCTTTGCTTTAAAACCTCGGCATCCGTTGTCTCGTTGGGTTGTTATTTTCCTTTCTTTTAAAGGAAGAAGGGCACCTTCCCTTATTCAGTGTGGGTTTTTTTTTTCCTTTTGTTTCGCCAGCAGGCAGGGAGGTGAACGGGCGACGCGTGGGCAAGGCTCCTGAGCCGGAGTAAAGGGAGCGCGGGCATGACAGACGCTCAAAGAGTTTCTCTGCCCGACCAGCCAGGGACGCTTCCGACGACCACACAAGTCACTGCGGGTGGTCGGTCGGTCTGTCTGTCTTCCCTGAGGTCCTCAGCTGGCCCCCCTGCAGTTATACGAGATGCTGGGCCCGGTGGCAGGCCAGAGGTTCCTCTGCCCGCCCCTCCCTTGCCTGCGGACACCCCAGTCCACGCTGCCGGCTGGCAAACAGACCCGGGGCGAGGAGCAGGGGGAAAGGGAGAAACCTAGAAGGGATTTTAAACAAACATCTTCCCGCTACAAAACTCGGTCCGGTTAGTTTCCCCCCCTCCACCTCACCCACAGCCATCTTTTCCTTGTTTTTTAATAGTGATACATTAAAAAAAATAAAAACAACCCCAAAACAAAACGAAAACAAAAAAACCGGCTGCGGCTTTAAAGCTGGTCAAGGCTGGCCTCATTTTCCGTCGGGCCCCATGGGCTGCGGGTCGACCTCCGGGTCCACGAGGGAGGAAGCGAAGGCGGACTGAACGATCTGGAACCCAAAGGATTCCAGGAGAGACATGTTCTGTTGAGGGGAAAAGGGGGAGCCCAGGGCGGAGCCCAAGTCCCCCAACGGGGCCCCCCCCAGGGAGCGGACGTGCACTTTCTGTATGTGTTTGTTGAGATAGGACTTGGATCTGAAAAAACTGCCACATTCTGGGCAGGGGAACTTCTTGTCCCCTTCCGATTCCAATTTATTTTTGGGAACCACCAGGTCGCATGAGAAGGAGCCGTTGGTATTCTGCTTCTCCGGGGTCTTGAGGTCGCTGGCGTCCGAGAGGTCCCCGTAGGAATCCGAACTCTCAATCTGGTCCGAATGTGAGCATTTCGGGCCTTCTAGGAAGAAAGGAAAGGCATCGTTTTTAGACCCCTGACAGCAGCTGGAAGGCAGAGGGGCTCCAGACACCTCCCTCCCTCCCTCCCTCTCCCTCGGTCTCCCCAGGGTGGGTCCTTCTAGATGGCCTCCCCCCTTCCCAGGCAACCCACAGATCTCCCCGTTTGGGGGAGAAAGACCAAAGCAGACCTTGGAAGCATGACTTTTTTGGGGGGGGGGGGACTCGGGGGTGGGGGGGAAGCGGCCACTTCCAAGGTCTGTTCCCAAGGAAAATGGCTAGGGCCCTGGGAATGTTCTCCCCTTGGCATAAGTCAAGAGATGGGGAAGCATCTCTTCCCTGTGAACCTGAAAGGCGAATTATCTCACCGGTCCGAATCTTAGCAAAGCAAAGCATCTCAGCCTCCTCTTGTTGTCCGAAGGTACAGAAAATGCCATGACCCATGCACCATCGGCCACCCCTCTCTGAGATCTAAATTCTGGGCTCAGTGCTACCAAATCATCATCATCATCATCCTAAAAGCCTCATTACTGTTGATGCACGTACGGAAGCTGTTTCCCCACCGCTGTGTGTGAGAAGGCACCCACTGGATCCAAATGCAAGACACGACAAGGGCATCAACCCGTTCGAATCCAGCAAGTGGAAAGCCCCAGCCTGGCAGCCGCACGGAGAGGGTGTGTTTTCTGTCCCTCCCTCTGGCCTAAGCCATACGCTCCCCTTTGAGATGGAGGGAGTGTCATGGGGAACCCTAACCCACCCACCGCGAGTCCTCTCGGCTCAGCTCGCCTCAAACACAGCAAGGGAACGCTATCCCCACCCCCACCCCCCTCTCCGACCGCCAGGAGACCTTGAATACAAAGGCGGGATTCAGGCCCGTTGCCCTCCAAAGCTAAAGACTTTTGCCCCACTGGGAAAGACACAAATGCTCGAGACCCTCAGAAGCCACGCGAAACTTGGTGGTGGGTCTTTTAAGAAAGCTGCCCTTCTGCCCAGCCACCCATGCAACCAGACTCGAGGCTGGCAACCCACACAGAGCCAAGAACATGGAGGGGATGGCGAGAGCCAGCCCAAAATGCCCTGGAGGGACACCCCGGAGGCCCTCGTGGGGAGCAGCCGATCTCTGGCGGTCTCCTGCAGGGCGAGAGAGGAAAAGGGAGGATCCGAAGAAAGCTACGGCGTAGCAGCAAGAGCATCTTTTCAGGGACAGTGGCAATTCCTTTGCCCCAAATCGGAACAAAGAGAGCAAAGGGAAGTGGCGTCGGGGGGGGGGGGGGGGAACGACACCAGAGACACCTCAGCTCTGCAAACAAAAGGAAAATAAATGAAAATGATACAGTCGGACCCCCCGTATCCGCAGGGAATGGGTTCCAAACTCGCCCGTGGATGCTGAAAAATGCGGATGATAGTGAACGCTATTCGAATGGCGAACGCTGTACACAGCACGGTCTCTGGCTCCTTCTAATATATATTTCTAGAATGTTCTTTTTAGTATTTTTAACATTTTGAGACCATGGATAAGTGAATCAGTGGATACTGATCCTGCGGATAGTGGAGGTTCTACTGTATTAAAAATTAAAACTGAACTCCTGTTCCCTACCCAAAGCACTTGTTCTCCCGGACAGAGACCTAGTGAAATGGAAGGGGAAGATGTGTTTGTGGGGGGCCACCCAGGGAAAGTCCCCGTCGGAGGGTGTCTTCCCTTGGAGGCCCAATCCGCTGCTCTGAATGGCATGCAGAACCGACCCACTCAATAAGGTTCCCGACCTGGATATCGGAGCTAGGCTACTTCCAGGAGTGTAGGATGGGAGAGGGTTACTCCCACCTCTCTGGCGTCTTCCTAGCCCTGAGCAAAAGTCACACAGACCGATGGTGAGCCACATAGCCAGAGGCTGCCACCCTATCGGTCACACCACCTTCTTCACAATGCTTCCCTAGTCAAATCAGAAACCAAGAGTCTAGTCCACACCGAGGAGGCAAAAGACACGTTTCGGCTCTACCCTCTTATCTTGCAAGGAAAACAAGAAGGGCTTTAGCCTCGCCTTTTCTATAACAGGCGTACTACTCTCCACTCCACAGCCCGGCCTAGACACAGATAGAGAGGAGGATGCCTGAGCCCTGCCAGAGTCATGAATGAGAGTGTCGACACCTCATGAGTAGACCGCACAGAAGCCAGCAAGTACACACAACGCCTCTGGCAGAGATTAAACAATGTGGATGGAGTGAGAGCAGGCAGCCGGGTCTTCCCCCCCCCCCCCCCCGCCCTTCTCTAACACCCAAGACTGGGCTTAATATCTTGGCCGAGTCTTCTTGTTCAGCACAGCCAAGCTGTCAAGTTTCTCCTGGATTATAGGTTGCAGGCGGGGTGAAGTTGTGTGTATTTGAAGGGCCCCCGACAGGCACTCGTGTGAAGGCCCCCCCCCAGGATGACTGGTGGAAACCTCAACATTCTGGAGTCAAGACTAAGTCTTTTCCAAAACCTAATCCAGTCCTCCTGAGAAATTCCTGCTGAATAGCTATCCCGCGGAACTCACTGCTACAAGATGTGGTGAAAGGCCATTATTGTCTCAGGCCATTATTAACAGGGGAATCGTGCCAAAGCTTCCTCATGGAAAAGAAGAAGGGAGAGATGAAACAAATCAATGACAGCCAAGCCGAGGGACCTACACAGATCCTCTGTATTCAGGAGGAAGACAACCAGACGCTCCCCACTGCTCGGAACAGTTCACCCTCACAGGCGAAGAGCATGGACTTCCCTGGGCCTCTGGCTGATCCCATGGGGTTAGCAGACCCTGGACTCTCTGTCCCCTGGCCTGATCCCCACTGGTCTCGCCGAAGTCCCTTAGATGCTAGCTTTCTCCATGCGGTGAGGGCGGGGTTCTTTGCCCACAAGAGATCCCTCCAATTCGCAGCCTGGCGTGGGAAAATCCCGGAGGAAAACCTCTCCCCAAGCCCTTCCCTCTCCCCTGTCCTCCACAGTCCCGAGGGTCCTACGCCAAGAGACGGAAAGTGCCGAGGGCGGGAGGGGGGGGTGTCGGGTCGCTTGCCTTTGATGCCATAGGTCCCGACGCTGTGGAACGCTGCTCCCCCCATTCGGGATGGGCTCCGGGCGGCTGGAGACCTGGGGAAGGGGAACACCGTGGTGGGTTTTAACATGGACCTTTAAGTAGGAGGCAGAGGAGAAACCTAAACAAGATAAAAGGAGATGAGATCCTGCCACACGAGCACCGTGCGCCTCTGCCTGTCCCCTCACTTCTCTTTCGCGCCTTCAGGTCGTCTCCAAGAACACACACACACACACACACACACAAACGATCCGCTGGGCTTCGGAGGGAGGCGTCGAAAGGCAAAGGGAGCCCCCCCTGCCCGTGGGACCCAGACGTGGAAACCCAGGGCTTATAGGGTGGAGGAGAGGGAAGCCGTGTCACTCCGAAGGAGAGAAAGACCCCAGAACCCACACCAGATGGGAGAGACCCACCTCCAGAGGGGGGAAAAAAACTCTTCTCCCTTGCAGGAGGGGAGGTCCACTTCCTAAAACCAACCCACTGGCAACCTAAATCTGGCTGGCAGGCAAAAACAGACCCGAGGGTCTTTGAAGTATGGAAACATGGGTCGGGCACGCCAGAGGTTTACGTCTTTGGCCTGCCTGCGCTGAGATCACGCTGTCCCTTCCGAGGTTAACTGGGACCAGCCAGGAGCAGGGAAAAGGGTGCGGAAAGAGGTCTCGGGCGTCCCAATGCGTGGGGCTCTCCAGAGCGGCAGATTTGGGGAGATGGAAAAAAGCGGGGGCCAGACTCTGCGCCCCTCCTGTCTTCAAACGAGGCTCCTGAACGACCACCACTCGCCGCACACCAGCCAAAGCTGCTCCTCTTGTTAACAGGCAAAGCCAAACCCCAACCCTCGGCCAGTATTTTCCACAGTGCCTCATACGCAAGTCTGCCTTCCTCCCAATGAGCCGAGGGGGCTCCTCAAAGGCACCCCCTTTTTGGCTGCTGGGAGAGCCTTTCTCCCATCCAGATGGAAAACCTCTTCTCTCCCGCAGGAGGAGATGACAGGCCAGGTTTCTTTTCAAGCTCTTAATCCTGCCCACGACCTAAAATCAACTCGCTCGCAACCAAAATCTGGCTGGCAGGCCGGAGGGTCTTTCCTGCTCCAGAGCGAGGCCTCCTTCGTCGGAGGCATCCTGCATTCAAGGCCCAGGCCCTGGGGTAGGGGCCAGGCGTTCTCTTCCCTCCCTGGTCTACGCAGGGGCCAAACGGCTGCTGTGGGGATCCATGCCTGTGCTTGTTTCTTGACACTCGTCTGGCGCTACTAGCTCCCTCTTTTCCAGCGAAAGAAAGCCCCAAAACATGGGCTGGGAAGTTCTGGAGATGGCAGGCTATGTATAATCAAGCAACTTCTCTAACGGGTGCGCTGGATCCCAGCAGGGCCGAAGCTTTCTGTGACACCGGGGCAGCCGGAAGAACAGCAGTCCAGGCCCGGGTTTTCAAAACAGGCTCAGCCCCTCTCCCGCTGAGGAGCCCCTGAGGCTGTTTGGTCTCATCCGGACCACCACCGCACGGATTTCATCCTTCCGACGGCCTCTCCCAAGCCAGCGGCAAAGGAGAGATAAAGAGAGGGAAACCGGAGGCGACCCAGGCGTCTTCTGCCCCTCCAAGGACCACCCCTTGTATTTTCACGCAGAGAGGAAACGAGCATCTATGGAAAGAGAGCGGCTTTCAAGGAGCCTCTGGCCAGGGAGACAGCCAAAGGAGGCACCAGCGGGCCCCTGGGGGTCCTGCAGCTGCCCTGTCACTTCTTAGGCCGCCGTTAGATTTTCTGCATCAGGTCCACCTTTTCTCTCCACCATGAGCACCTTGCCCTGAAACCTGTTTCCATGAGCTCTGGATCCCTGGCACAAGGATAAAAGCACAGCCAAGGGGATGCTGAGCACCACAAGGGCAGCCAAGCGGGGAGTTTAAAAAAGCAAAAGACCTTCCAGCTCCATATTATCCTTCAGTTTCACTTCTATCATACTGCCTTCTCTAAAGTTATTTGTTTATTTACTTGCACACACGCACACACTGCCGTCATGATATATCAGAATTAGATCAGCTCTCTGCTCTGCTTCGCACGGGCTGTTTTACCGCTGCGTTGGGAGATGTGTTTTATCATGTGAAACTGCTTTTCTTACATTCCGGGCACCACGCACAGAACATCCATTCCTGGGCATAAGCTACAGAAGCAAATAAAGATGTCTTAACTGTAACGTAAACAGATTCCGAGGGCCGGTATCCTATCACGCAAGCATTTCCCCCACTCAAAAAGCAGGCCGTCCTAGGTCTGGTGGCGTGACCGATCTTGCAGTGAGCCTCAGACCAGGCATAGGACAGGGGGAAACACTCGGGCAACTGCCCTTCTATCTACTCCACGTTCACTGAACAGGACACAGGCCTAAACCCAATTTCTCTTACAAAACCTCTGCTTCTCAGCAAAAATCTTTTGGAGCCTATCCCTTAAGGGAACCGTTATCTCCGAGGCAGCACAGCAAAAGGTAACTGGTGAGTATTCCTGTCTCTGCCTGTTCTCTCCACCCAACCTGTCTGTGCACATTCGGACACGCTGCTAACTTCCCCTTGACACAGGATGGGTCCGAGACTGAGCAACAGAGCAGGAAGCCCAAGGTTCAAATCTGCACCAGGCTGGGGCTGGGGCTTCCTTCGTTGTCCATTCTCCTGGCGGGAAACTCCCTGGTGACCTAGATCGAAGCAGGGAGAGGAGGGAGAACAAAGGGGCGCAGCCTTCGCCGACCCTCCTTCTAGCCCCGTTTCCGTTCACCCAGGGGAAGGGAAGCCAAAGACTCCCATCCTTTCCAAATTCGGCTCCCGGCCAACGGAGCAGAGAAGCCCTCCGTGTTCCCCCTGACGTGGCTTGCTCTCTGGCTGCAACCCAGAAAGCCTGTCGAGGGTTCTAGGATTGTGGGGTCGTCTTCCTCTATGGCACGGCCAGGACATCCTAAATCCACTATAACAAATGAAAGAAAGAAAGAAAAAAACCAAACACTGCCAGGCCGTGGAAATGTCCCTTGCCTTTCCTGGCAAAAGCTTGCGCTTCGACAAGGGGGAGAAGAACCACAATATTGATCCACACTGATGGAGAGAGAGCAAAATGGCCACAGAGTGGCATTCCTACGAGCTCGTGGCTGCCCAGCGTCTACACGAAAGATGAAACCGCAGGAACGCAGCCCGTGCCCGGGAGCAGAGGAGTGGCCGAGGGCTGGCCAAGCCTCCCCTGGGGACCCCTCTGGGGTGAGCTGGGGAGCAGCCCCCTCCCCGCCTCCTTGGTGGCCACTGCGGGGAAGAAGAAGCCAGTCTCCAAGGGCCGGCTCCTTTCCCCCCCCCCCCTTCTTGATTACTCCCTCTAGAGCTTCTCAAATCCATACTGGGGTGACCCTTTTACAAGGCCACCCCACCCCGAAACGGCGCCAAAGGCATGCCTGTCCCAACATCCCGAAGGCTAAGTGGGGAAGGGGGGGTGTGAGGGCTTGATTTTAAGTCCTCCCCGTTTGCAGATTGTCTTCAGTGAAAACAGATTCAAATGACAAGAGGCAAGATTCTGACTCGGCACCAGGCACAGCTTTGGGAGATGGCAAGCGGCTTGGGAACGGGACGGATGGCCGGGGGAAGTCCTGGATTCGCATCCATTAGAGGCGGGAGGGCTGTTTTAGCAGTAGGCTTCCTGCTTTGGTAGGAAGATGGCTTTGATCACCCCTTGAGATGCCTTCTGGGTGTACGTTTCTATGATTCCATGGTTTTTTCCCCGCAGAGCAGAAGCTATCCTGGCAAGGAGGCCTCCGAAGAGGTCTCCTAACTGCAAGGCATAATACTCTGCTTCAACATATACAGTAGGACCCCTGATACCTGCAGGGCTGATATCCACAGTTTCACTTATCCGTGGTCTGAAAATATTAAAAGGAAAAAACCCAGAAATGCAATTTCCATGATGTCATTACCAGAACTGGCCAACAGAGGGAGCCAGAGACCGTGCTATGTATCGGGTTCGCTATGATCTGCGGTTTTTGTCATGCACTTGGGGTGGGCTTCGAACCGATCCCCCACAAATATGGGGATCCAACTGTACACACAGTCAGTTGCTCCCTCAAAACACTCCTTTATTCCCAAAGCACCTTTCCCCTGCACCACATTTTGGTCTGGGAGCCCCCAACTTGCTTAGGAAGCCCAGTCTGTCATTAAAATTCAGCAGCCTTCAGAAGATCCTGAAAATACCTCTTTTTACCCAGGAGAATGGAAATCAAAGCTCAACCTAACAATCCTCCTTTCTCAAGCAAAAAGTATGGAAGCCTCCAAGGGAAATCCAGGACAAGGGAATCCAGCATGGCCTTAGGTGGGAGCCAGGGGTGGCCCCTTTTCAGGCAGCACTTCTGAGAGGCAGCAGGTTGGCTGCTTATTGAAAGGGAGAGACAAGAGGTGCCCCAGTGAGGCAGAACCTTGGACATTTCAGGCCTTGTTCATGGGGCTGAATTGTCAACCCACCTTCCACCTTCAACTTAAGAGGCTGCAGAGCAGCCGAATTCCTTTCCTCGATCCTTCAGAACCTGGCACCTTTGCAGTTGAATAACCCAAATTTACAGTTTTCCTTTCCCTTCCGCACAGATCTCCCATTCACTCGGAATGTATTTTGCAGACCAGTTCTTTGGACGAGTTGGGCCACAAGTCATTGGAACACAAAGCAGCATCTTGTGAAAGTCGCCGCTGCCGAGGCAGAAGGACCTCCTGGCCCCTGTTCGACTCGGGCGCCGAGGGCTGTGCAGAGTTCCTGGGGGCTGCCTGTAAATCCACTGAGCAGCCCTCCTTTATCTATCCTGACCCCCCCCATCCCTGCTGTCAGTAAACGCACAGAACAGACTTTTCACACCAGCCAGCACATTGGGGGGTGGGGTGGGGTTTCAGGGGCTCCTGGTATGATTTTACTCACAAGCACCTCTCCCCCCCCCCCCCCCACTGATGCCATATGTATTTCCTTCCTTTTGTCTGGGAAACCCAACACAAGCCATCTTTTTGAATTTTGAAACAGGGCCCCTCCCCTGGTGTCGTCTCAATAATATCGCTTTTGGTCTACGGCTGCAATCTTAAGCACACTTAGTGCTTGGCTTGACGGGGCCTACTCTTAGGTAAAGATGATCGAAGAACCATAGAATTACACAGGTGGGGGGGGGAGGAGGATCATGGCCACCTGACCATTATCTTACAGACTGCTCCCCATTTTCTCAAAGGCAAGTTCCAGAAAAATCAAGTCATGGGTTTACGATCAGGCTGGACGGATTCTCACAACACCTTTGACCCTTGGGTGTTCACATCTGAATAGAAGCTACGTACACATGCACACACATACACGCTGGTGAATCGTGAAAGGCAGACGTGTGCAGAACTGAACATCTCTTCCTGCCAAAAGCCGGGACAGACTGCTTTGTTTTTGAAAGAACTTGTTTGCCCTGCCAGAGTACAGCGGTTTTTAACTCCTGGGTGTGAATCGGCTCTCCCCTTCCTCCTCCTTCTCCCTCCATCACTTTCAATAGTTCTCTTTAAGGATCCAGACCAGTGGCTCCCACCCTGGGGTCCCCAGATGTTCTTGGACTGCAACTCCCAGAAACTCCAGCCAGCACCGTGAGTGGTGAAGGCTTCTGGGAGTTGCAGTCCAAGAAGATCTGGGGACCCAGGCTTGGGCATCACGGATCTAGAGTCTTCTCTGCCTCTTCATTCGGAAACCCATCTGTCTGGGCAAATGGTCCTTGGAAACCTAAGTCGGACTGGCTACCGATTCCAGGAGTCACCCAGTGCTCCCTTTTTGTACAGAAAAGTGAGTCAGAAGGACAAGGGGCTGTTCCTGCCAGTCCCCGCATGTGTGGACACCCTCTGCCTCTCAGGGGCTTGCGCACTCGAATTTGGTCACGGGTGGCTGAGCACGAGCAGGGCCTCTCCCGAGCGGTCCGGCGGCCCAGATGCCTGGGAGGGTTCGGGCCAGGGCGACCGACTCGCGATGCCAGCTGCACGCAGGCCTGTCTCTCCAGGTGCGCATGGGAGGAACCTGCGCCCGGGAGCAGGCCCCTCTCTTTCGCTGAAGCCGGCAGCAAGCGTGAGCTCAGCAGACAGAGAGGCCTTGCTCTCCCTGGGAGGAGGTCCCTGCCGGCTTGGATCCAGCCCCCCCCCCGCCCGCGCTCCCCTCAGCCCCGTGACACGTGGGCGCGACCCTTACCTCTGTTGCAGATGGTGCAAAAGTTGCTTGGTCCCTCACTGTGCTTCTTCAGGTGGTCGGCCATGTACGCTGCCCGCAAGTACTTCCCGCACACCTGGCACGGGACTTTGTCTTCGTGGCAGGCCAGGTGCGAGCGCAGCCGGTCGCGGGTGGCAAAGGAAGCGTTGCAGGTCTGTGGAGGGCAGCAGAGCAGCATTAACACACACACGCCCTCGGCCGTTCCGGTCAAGGCTGACCTTACGAGCCTGTCGGGACAGACCGCCCAGAAGCCCCTGGTGCCATAGCTACACACGAGCCACGCTGAAAGGCGTGCAAAAACCAAAGCTGCCAACGCCGGGGTGAAGTGGAGGTCGCTGTTCTGAAAACAGGAGGCCTTTCGTTGGCGGGGGGGGGCAGCTGCTGCCCCGGAGGCTCATCTTGGGGAAGATCCCCTACGGAAGGGGCAGAAACAGAGCCACGGAGAAGAAGCCTACCTCTGGGCAGCGGCCACAGCCTCAGAAGTGGGTCGGCTTGAAGGGCAGAAGGCCATCTCCTAGCACCGCTCCCTCCCATCACAAGCTGCATCACCAAAAATAGCTTAACGTAAAAATTAAAAAATAGTTTGGAAAGATAAAGCAAAGGAGGGTTTGATTAGAGGCGGAGCCTTGGCAAGCTCCCGGAGGGGTGATGCTCTCAGGGAGGAAAGCTGTCTCTGGGCCTTGCAAACAGAAGCAGGGGTGAGGTGTGCCAACGGCCCGAGCGAAGGAGAAATCTCTGCAGGTGGCGGCTGCGCACACCCTCGGGGCTCTTTCCGTCCATTTCAAGAAGAAACAACAAGTCTTTCTGGTGGCTGCAAAGGATCCGAGCAAGAGACACGAAGAGGAAAGCGAGGGAGAGCAAGAGGGAGCGAGACGGGGAAGAAAAGAAGCTGGCTTTAGAAAGAAGGCAGGAAGGGAAAAGGTGGTACAGAAAGAGAGAGAAACAGAGCGAGGGAGAGGGAGAGGCCAGGACGTCTGGGGCAACTAAGAGGGTGAGTAGATGGCATAGAAGAAAGGAAAAACAGAAAGGGAGATCCTAAGGAGAGGAACAGGGTGAGGAAAGCCAGGGCTGCCCAGAAGGCACCATCCGGACAGAACCAGAGGTTAGACCCAAATGCTTCTTGGCTGGGCGGCAGAGGCATCTTGGATCGGACGGTGAAGAAAACACACTTCACTGCAGGCCAGGCCTGACACCTTGACATGGTTTGATTTCAATGTGAGCTTTCAGGGATGGCACCCCACTTCTGCCAGGCACCTCAAGACCGCTAGTCTTAAAGGTGCCACAAAAGGCTTCCGTTTCGGTTGCTGCATTCACTAGAGGAAAAATCTCGCATCTCGCTTTGCTTGACTCCCTGGCTCTCTGTGGAATTCTACGGCTCTGTGCCACAGCTATGGAAGGTGGTGTTTAAATGAAGCAGAGTGGAGGTAACTCATATGGGATTGTGTACAATCATCTGAAAAAGAAGCGTTCGTAGAAACTTAGAGCAGACTTCAAGGGTAAAAGCAGCCAAAGGAGGCCCGCCCACCCCACCCACCCCCCAGCCATAAAACGCCTCTCTCCTCCTCCTCCTCCTCACCAGGGGATCAGGGGTGGCAACCTTTCTGGTGGAACCAGACAGGAAAAGTCAGATACAGGTGCAAATTTCAGGTACAAGGTCTCGGGACACAGCGCTGAGCAAAATAGGTGCAGCTTTCGTTTTGTAAATAAAAACACTATTTGGAAACGAGAGACTTTAGAAAGACTTCTGACCTCTGACGCCTCATTTGTACTTTTTGAAGCTGAGGGGTCTTCTCTCAGCCTCAGTAATTCAACCACAATTCGAAAAGTGGTGTTGCTGGAAAATGGGCAGCCGTTTCAACGCTCCAGACTGAAATATGTAAATCTTATGGCCACTGGAGAGAACACCCACTGTAATTTCAAAACTGCTTACTGGCTCTATAAAGAGCTATAAAAGCAGAGGCAAAATGAAATGAAATGAGAAAAAACAAAAACAAAGCCCTATTTGGTGGAAGCCAGAACCTTTAGCCTACATCTGTAGGAAAATTCTCCTACACAGCACCCACTGAAAGGAACAGAAGCTGTAGGGGGACGCTCCCAGGCCTTTCAATCGGACTGGCGCAGGAGGTCTTCCTAGTGGGTTGAGGCGCTTGTTTTATAAACCGTATGCCACACAATTCACTGGGGGGGGGGGGGAAACAACCCCAGATATAAAAGCATAACTTTCTTCCTTTGGATAAAACTCCATATTTCTCCGGGTGGCTGGAATTACACAGTTCATTCTGTAGAGAAAAGGACGAAAGGACAGAAGCTAGAGAGCAGAAAATCAGGTATCAGAACCCTTTAAAAAGGCAAAGTAAAACAAAGAAAGAGTTGATCAGCTTCAAACATTTCAAATTTAAAGATTACGGAGAAGCGTTATCAAAGAGTCATACTGTTCCTCGTGAGTAATAATAATAGCAAACAAAAAATTCCAGTGCTTTCTATTTCAGACATTGCAAAGGCAGATAAACACAGCAGAAACAGAAAAGGGTTGGGTTTTGTGTTTTTTTTTAAAAAAAAATAAATGGTGTTTCAGAAATACCTCTTGAAGGTTCAACTGTTCTATGGATGGAGATGTCTCTGAGCTTATTCCATGGATGGTGCCAATTTCCTGCTAATAGGCAGGAAGTAAGAGAGGTTAGAAAAGGAAGCTTTTCATTTTGCATTGGTATCAGTTGGGGGGGGGGGAAATGCACAGCGGCTCTGGGGCTGCTGGAGGGTGGCTTTGGACCTTTATATTTTTAATGCAATACAGGTTCCATTTGTGCAAAACTCTGGTTTTGTCTCCTACCCCTCACGACAGTCTGCATGCTCTCCAGTACAGTGAATGGCCCACAGATCGGTCCCAAAAGTAAAGTCCGGGGCGGGGAGGGGGGAAGCCGAGCCCTTCCTTTCTCCTTCTGTTCCAGAAAATACCGCACCTTCCCAGAACCAGGCCCCCTCTTCCCTGCGTGCATTTTTGCCTCTGCAGAACAGGGACACAGAGTTTTTTAAAGCACCATTTCTGGAAGGAAGCATTTTCCTCTTACCCTCGGGGGTTATTCTTTCACCCCCACGGACTCAGGGGCCTCAAGACTCAAGAAATACACAGAGCCACGGAAGGACTCATGGCTAGGAGAAACACACGCGCCCTGTACAAGCCAGGACTTCAGGGTCTACACCCATCATGGATTCTCAAGATGGAGAGGAGTCAGTTCACACAAACGGCACAGCCGGGTGCGCAGAGCCTGGTTTCCAGCGGATGGCAGCCTTACATGCTGTTGGGGGCAGTTATAGGGGAGCTCCTTCGGTGCACCACCAAGCACCATCCCCAGCTCTCTGAGGTTCCTCCCTGAGACAGAGCAAAAGAAGCTAAACTGGCAGTGCATCTAGAGCTTGTGAAAGGCTGGTTTCTGGACCACATGCTCCAGAATCCTTATAGGGCATCACAGCTGAGTGACCACCCAGTCTGAGGGTATGCAGGGAGATGTATCCGAAAATACCTGGTTTTCACAAGCTCTGGGCAGACCAGAGTTACTCTCTATGACGGGGACCCAGGCCTTCGTACCGCAAGAAAGGGGTTGACATCAATGACCCTTCAGCTCCGTCTGGCGCCCTGATCCTGCAGGAAAACCTCAATGGAGGAGGAATCCCCCTTTTTGACACCCACCCAACTCACCTCCCATGGACACCCAACGGCACACCCCGTCCCACAGGGTTTCAGAAAAGAGCTACAGCCGAGGCCAGACTTCTGGGGGGTGTCCAGAGATCCCTGCAGGCCAGCCTTTCAAGTCCTGAATCTACTCTAAGTGCAGCGAGAACAAGACAGAGAGAGAAAGAAAGCAGGGGAAGAGAGAGAGAGAGAGAAAGACAAGCAAGAACCCTGGATTCTCACTTCTGGGAGGCTGGGAGAAAAAGAAGCCGGAGTGGCAGCTGGGTCTGCGTTCACACAGCACGGGGAACAAACCAGGGAGCCTGGTTGTGCATTGAGCTGCTCCTGTTGTGAGGAGGAGCCCCTTGGAGGCTTCCCATGAATTCCCAGGCTTGTCATGCTGCGTGAACACTCACTTCGCGCCCCCCCCCCCTGCCCCGGCACCACTCTCTCCAGACATGAGCTGAAGAGACCAGACGGGCCTTATTGGGTGGCCAGGCAGCCAGTCTTCAAAGTTTTAACAGGGAGACCCCTCGTCAACGGACAAGAGCTTGGGAGCCCTCGAACAGGCCAGAAGGCCACAGCTGGGCAGGAAAGCGTGCCCAGTCCTCGGGAGGCAGCGGGCGGTGACGTTCACGCAAGGATCTGGGGGGTCAGGACCCTCATCAGAAGCAAAGCGGGGCTTCTCAAGAATATCCAACAAGCCAGTCAGAAAGAGAGGCTGAGCAGGGGGGCATGGGGGGGGGGATCCCTGCCCTCCCAGCAGCTTCATGGCAAGCACGGCTCTCCGGATGGGTGCCACACAGCCAGAGGGGGGCTTTGGCCACAGTTTGGCGGCAAAGCCCCTTAGCTCTGGGTGTGGCTGGACCCCTCCCTCCCTCCAGGGGTCCTGCATTGGGGGGGGGGCTGCCTGAGCATTTGAGAACCACACATTGCCCAAGCCCTAAGGGACACAGCGCAGGGTCTGTGAGGGGAGTCGTCTCCCTCCTTCCTGAACCAACAGGTCTCACTAAAAGTTTTGTTACTGAGAAGCATTGAAATGCTTCAGAAGCCTCAGGAGGCTTCAGACCACAGCCTAACAGACCACCAGGCAGAGGGGTCACTAAGAATTAACAATTAAATAGTCCTCTCTTTGTCCTCTCTCTCTCTCTCTCTTTTTGTTTAAAGAGTGCTTTGCAAACGCAACTGCCTTTGCTAGTTATACTTCTCAGTTCAGGATCAGAAACGGTCCTGCTCTCGGGCGACCTCCCCCATTCTCCCCCACCCAAAAAGGGCCACTGAATCCCAGGGTGAGGGATTCTAGGCCTTGCAGTGCAGGAAAGCCACTTCGCTGGGCTCTCTTCCGGGGTCGGCCCCATTGTTTACGCCAAAGAGAGGCCAGCTGCCCCCAACGAAAGCTAGAGGGAGCTAAATCCAGCTTTCTGCGGGTTCGCCGCTGAGCCGTGCAAAATGGAGGCCGGGGAAAGCAGGGGTGCTCTGCCAGGGCATGTTTTCAAAAGCTCTGCCTGCTTCCCGGCTCGGCAAATACGGGGAATTTAAGAAAAGATAACTGCATTGCACGCAGAAGAAGTCAACTAGGTGGAAACAAGAGCTCACTAGAGGAAGTTCGGAAAGAAATGACAGATAACGTACGATTTAACAGGCACCAAGTGACTGGAAACCTTAAGGAGTTCAAAAGGAGCCTTCCATTGTGAATCATTGCTTTTCTTTCCCTATAATACAGCAGAACCAAAGAGCCCTTTAAAACCCCAGTGAAAACAAATCGGTGCGCTTTCAGCTGGCCAACCAAGAACCCTGTCTTTGGCCCGGACGTTGCAAACCTTCCCCCCACTTTTTTGGACTACAAATCCCATACCCTCCACTTCCAAAGCTCTGCTGTGAACCACTCATTCGCTCAAGGGACCGAGCCCAAGAGGTTCTCCGGGGCAACGTCCCCTTCCGATGATAATGGTCTTGATGAGAGAATGCCCTGGAGGGTCCTAAAAGCTTATCAAACTAAGTTGCTTTCGAGGAACCAGGAAGCAATGGGTTAACCTTAAAAAAATGCCAAGGGCAACTGTTTTGCTTGTATGTTTGTTCAAAGAGGGCTTCCCTTCTATGTTACAATGTAAGCATGTTTTGTATGGTAAATAAAAAGTTTGTTTTTTAAAATTGTCATCATAAGAGTTAACTTTGCTGTAAACAGTCATTAGCTACACTTGCCCATTCCAGGAGTGCTCTTTGCCCCAGAGTTAATGGCCATGATAGTATAGAACCCTTTGGCGCTGGGAAGGAGAGCAACTTTGCTTCAGGACAAGCTTCCATTTTACCCGACGGAAGGGTCGGCCGTCCATGAAACCAAACTGGTTCCTCTTCCAGGGGCTGGAAAACTATGGCTGCAATGGACTAAGGGTGCAAGCCAACGGCAAGAAAGACACATGTCTGTTTGCATCGGAAAGGAACGCATTGCTAGGAGCGATCTCCGGTAAAGCCACCCTTCGGCCTGCCCAGGGATCCCAAAAAGCCCTGGGCCCGGGGGCACCCACCCCTAACAGGGCTGCCCCTCCAGCTGTGGCTTCCTGAAAGAAACTTGCCACATCCGGGCGGGCAGAAGCCATGGGATCTTCCTGGGTCACAGCACCTGTAGCTGTCTTCCTTCTTCAGCTCCTTTTCCATTTAAAAGGTGTTTAAAAGAGCAGAATATTTTTGTCAAGGGGACGAGGACTTGGCGGAAGGAGGGTCTTGGCATTTACCCCAAGCCCAAGGCGCCAGCGCAAATGCCAGGGCCAGGGAAATGGCATGCTTTGGATCCGTGGAGCGATGAGCTGAGCCGATCCAGGGCAAAGGGGGGTTTCGGACGGGGCAGGAGAGCCACCCTGGGTCAGGAAAAGGCGCTGAGATCCGCTCTCGGGCCAACCTACTGGGAGGAAGATCCTGTCGCCACCCGTTCTTGCACCTGCTGCCACAGGGGGCTGGCCTGCAAGAAATCAGCAGGTATGGTTTTCTTAGGGTGGAGGCAAGCGACGTCACGGCTGGGAAGGACCAAGGCCCTGTTAACAGGCCCAGCAACAGACCCTGGCCAGCAAGCTGGCAACCCTAATCCCATTTACACCAAACAGACACTGGGGAGGGGGGGGGATTGTGCCGCTCCCAATCCTCCTAACTGGCTTCAGGACTAAAGTTTATGGATAAATTCAGCAGCCACGGGACGTGCTCATTTTTTTCTGGCACACCCTGCTTTTATATTAAATATAAAATATTATATTTGCTCACCGTTCTCATTCCACTCTTCCTGGGGAACGCTCTTTTTTTTTTTCCTTAAGCCAACAGATGGACGCCACAGTTTCTTCTTAAGCAAATTAATCCCACTGAATTTTGAGTCACATTTATGCAGCCTTATTAGCCTCCAAGTCTTATGATTTGTATCTTGAGGCCCCCTTCACAACTGCACAAGGTTATTTTTTTTTGGGGGGGGGAGGAGGGGAGAGGGTCGAGGTTAGCCAGACCACTCAGCTCCTCTCCCTCAAATTTATAGAGAGCAGTATACAATTCACACTACCCATCTTGAATGAGGATTATCTGTGCCTCAGGCTGGTTTAATGCACAAGACACCTTCCCTTTGTTCCTTCTGTCGGACTACAACTCCCAGAATCCCCCAGCCAGTTGGCCTCCAACAGCAGGGCCCCCCTGGCTCCTCATCCCTTCTTGATCAGGGCCCAAATCAAGGCAAAGTCTCCTCTTTAAAGCCCCAGGGCAGCCAGGCACGGCGGCGGGTGGGGTGAGGCGGGAGGATCCTAGCTGTGGGGTTTCTGACCCTTTCCACCAAGCAAACCCTGCACAGCCGTCCCTCAGAGCAGCAGACGCAGTTCCCACCATTTCCACCCCCCTAAAGAGAGCCCACCAGCCGTCAATATTTTTAGACTGGGAGGGGGAAACATTTCTTTGCCCCGTGAAAGCGCTTCTTTTAGTTGCTAACATTTCCTCCTTTTTAAAGAAGTTAAATTGCAGCATTAAATTCCATTTCTGATTTTGGACGTGTCGACCTGCATGCCTGCATGCCTCGGGCAAAACCGAGTGCGGAAGGGGCTGGCAATACCCCCCCCCCCCGCCCCAAGACGCTACCCTTCCTAGCTCTTACCTCTGCTTTGCACTTCATGGGCCCAAATCCGGATGCCTTCCCTTGTGGGACGACTCCTTCGTGCGTTCTCTGTCACGGCCCCCCAATGTGACTTGGCAAAGAAATACCCGAGGAAGCTCAAAGTCAGCTGGGCATGCTCTGCATTTGTGGATCCTGCCCCTTCTCGGTCTGGGGTACCCGCTGAGGGCAGCCAGATTCTGGGGTGCCCAGATCCCAGTCTGGCGTTTATCACCTCCTCCCCCTCAGCCTCTACCTTGGTTTGATATGATGTAGGTGACCGCTTTTAACCGCCAAATATCTTCAAACTCCCCCTTCCAATCCCTAAATGGAACCCGGGTTCTGCACAGCAGGAATTCCCTTCTTTAATTCATTCATCTTCAAACCCCACCCCCACCCCGGTTAACCATCATCACAGCCGTGGGTGGAACAGTTACTTTTTCAGACACCTTCTGGGTTCCAGAATCTCCCAGGCTGGCTGGGAGATTCTGGGAGGCGGCTGTCGAAAAATGTAACTTTTCCAAGCAGTGGATCATAGGCAAGACTGATCTTGACTAGGGTGTGTTTGTGAAGAAAGGAGGGAATCTGTGCCAAAGCAGGGAAGGAAAAGCAGAGAGAAAGCGAACAGAACTGCTCCACTTGGATAGGATGATTTGGGCTCCGAAGTCCATGCGCTGCCTTGATTTTGACTCAAAAGACAGTGGGGAACAAAAAAATCTCCCAAAATATAAGTGTCCCCCCCCCCCCCTTTACAAGGTACTATAAGTACATAGGAAAAAAGAACACACCTCTCCCTTTTCTGTACTACGATGCAGATCTTAGCCTTATGGTTCTTCAACTCAAGTATGAACCTTGGAATAAGCAGGAAAGAAAAAGGGGGGAACCTACGCAAGGCCGGCTGACACACCGCACGACCTCTCCCCATGAGGAAGAAAGGCAGGGAAAGCTCCCTATTTTGCTCAGTGCAATGTTCCGGCCGCTGTTTGAAGGAGGGTTGGGAAATGGGAAAAGCTTGTGAAGCAACCACCGGTCGTAACCGTCAACTCCCCCAAACTAAAGGGGAACCACGAGCCACCCGTTTCTGTTGGTGGCCACGGCAGGCAGAAAGAAAAAGAGGAGAGGCCCCCGTGGCCGAGCTGAGCAAAAGCGGCAAAGGCGGAGGCCCATCTGGGGCCCGTGGGGAAGGCCACAGGAAGGAGAAACATCTGGGGTGGGGGAGGGGGGGCGTGGGAGAGCCGGAGGAGCAAGAGGCACCATCCGGAGGAGGGCTGGGAGGGCGGAGGAGGGGGGGGAAAAAAGAGAGAGAGAGAAAGAGAAAGAGAGATGCAAAGCAGCTGTTCATTTCTGGAAGAGGTTTGGAAGGAGCAGCTCTCATCTCGGGGGGGGGGGCACGCTTTCCCAGGGTTCTACACCTCCGAATGGGGCGCATCTTTGGTTAGGACACCGCGACCCACCCTCCGTCAGACCCACAGCTCCTACCTGGCATTTGTGGGGTCTCTCCGACGTATGGACTTGCTTGATGTGGCCGTTCAAGTGGTCAGGCCTTGGGGAAAGGGAGGGGAAAAAGGACACAGGCGCACGGGTGAGCCAAGCAGCCAGGCCGTTGCGTTGAAGCCAATCGCGATCATGAAAGGACCCACAACTGGACAGTCGCAGCCCCGTTGGTTGCCTTTTGCCCAGGAATCTCTGTTAAGGGGCAGCGGCGTTTCCCAGCTCCGAAACCCCGCTTCCCTCTCCAGCAGAAACGAGAAAATGAAGGGTTCCGGAATCAACGTGCTGCAGAGCTAGAAGGGATCCCAGAGGGACATCCAGTCCTGCCCGCCCCCCCCCCCAAAGACTGAGCAACCACAGATGGGATGGTTCAGGTGGCACCGGGTGGGCATGCACGTCACCTGACTCCAGGCTCCTGCTGAACCCCAGGGCTTGCCTTACAGCCAGTCACACGGTGGACTACACAGTCCTGCACCGTCAACACCGGCTGCAGGCAGAGCTTGAGGGCTCCCAGCAAGGGTTTCCGGCCGGCCCCTCCTGGAGATGCCAACCGTGGAGCCTGGGAGGACTGGCATGCCAGCTAGAGACGCTGACTGAGCTCCAGACCGTCCCTGCCCATCACGTGACACAGAGATCTTCCCATACGGATCGATGTTCTTAACCTATCTTGTGCGTGTTAAGAATGCCATTTAAAAAACCACACAGATCCCAAGCAGAGCAGAAGCATTGCCTTGATTTCTAAAAGCATGCTGCAGTTCATCGCTCTCACCCTCTGCGTTGCCTCGCTAAGGCCTCCGAGTCTGACCCTGCCCAGTCTCCCTGAATATATTGAAAAAGCAAACACTGGCTGGGCCTGCCCCCTTAGGAAAGCAGTGAGATTCCAGCCGGTCTCAATGACGGCGGTGTGCTCGGCACCCCGGGACGCTTCTGCCCACCTCTGCCGTGTTTACTTCTGCAATCCTCTGCCGGGCCACCCTTTCTGTTCGATGGGGCCTGCTGAGGTTGCCTACCAGTTGCAGCTGGAAAGGTGCCTCGGGCAACAGCCTGAAAATGCTCCCCGCCCCACCCAGGCCGTATCTAGCAACACTCATGGGAATCGGGGCGATGTTCTGGCTCGTTTCCCACCCCCACCAACCCCTTGGGAAGCAAAGATCTTGAAAAGCTGGCCTGTTTTTCTCAGCCGCTCGTCTGCCCCCTCCTCTCCCCCCCCCCACCCCACGGTGGGAAGAAAGCCGAGCATTGTTTGAAACCCAGAAGCTGCTTGGAAACTAGGCTAGCCCCCTCCCCCAGCGTTCCCCCACTTCAGCCAATGGTGGTGTGCTGGGAGGCATTTTGGCGAGGCGAGGAGGCCGCTGGCAGACACGCACACACCCCTGGAGCTGCTCAACCTGGCGCGAGGAGCGCAGGTGGGCTGGCAGGTTGGGCCACAACACCACCCCTAACAAAGGCCAGAGCCTTGGACCCGATTCTCAGGGCTCAAGCCAAGCGCACAGGTAGGCACAGAGCGCCAGAAAGAACAGATTCTAGCTCTCTCTGCGGGGATCCCTGGGAGCAAGCGACTGTTTTGCTCTAGAGTAGCAAGCACTTGCTTGCGTTGCACCATCAGGGGACAAGAAAGAATCTTACTCCATTCACCCCAAGGAGTTCCAGGGCTCAGCTCCACCCAACTCCATGGGACTCCCTTCTGGGCCAATGCCGTTACAGGATGGTGTTGCCGTTGTGCTGGTTTGGGTTTGCTAATTTCTTTTGGACCTTTTCCCCCTCCTGCTTGCCAGCCAAGACCTCTGGGTGGCTTGCAAAAACTATAAACCAACAACTTCCTTGGAGCAAACCACATCTTTGAAATACTATTCGTAATAAGAGATTCAACGAATCCGGCTACTGATAAACCAGCCCCCCCCCCCCCCCCCGGACTCCACCGAGCCTTCCAACAAGCAAATCAGCAGGGCCCACAGACTGCTGTGGATGGTTTTGTTGGGAATGAGGGTGAGGAAATGAACCCACCCCTCTCATGGAGAGGACACCCTGCCCTCTAGGGAATTCAGACAACCCCCCCCCCCCCACTAAAACAGCAGACCGTCCCCTCTGAACAGGAAACCGACAGCAGGAGAAGATCAGCACCCGCTCGAAATTCGTGCCAGATTAAATTGATGCTGGTACCTCATTTTTGTTTAATTGTTAGTGAAGCCTTTGAATCATGTGTCACAAAACATAGGCTGGCACTTTAGAAACAAGTGTTCAGAAATTCTTTAAAGCGATTTGTGTGTCACAAAACTCAAAGGAAAACAAGGGAATAGTAGCACCTTACAGACTAATCGATTAATTTATGTGCCGGCCTTCCTAAATTGCAATCTACTGTACTTCTTCAGAAACATGTAGCAATATATTTAATCACGGCTTTATATATGAGTACACATTGTGGGGAAGTTAAATTTAAACTGATTACCTAATCAACGTTACATGTGAAAGTTAATTTCATTAACTGGCTTGTTCCCACAATTAAGAATTTGTGTAATTAACAACATAGTATCAGTTCCTAAAAAACACCAAAGTCACAACAATAACCCTTTCTCTGCCTTCTTTTACAAAGGACTTTATAATAATAATAATAATTTGTCAACCAACTGATCTACTTTTAGCTCTTTAGCAGCATTGCCAGGTGCCAACCTGGGCAGGTACAGCTTTGTAAACTTCACAGGTAAGCCACATGATCTCTGAAAGACATAGCTACAGAAGCCAGCAGAAACATGGGAAATGCAACTTTAATCCAGCAGAAACCTTGGAAAATCTTTCTCAGTGCAAGCCACAATCTTTCTCTCTAAAAACAGAATTTATGTCTGTTTGGCAAAAATTCTGCTTAAGAGAGCAAAGTTACATTTGCCGTTGCCCTGCCTTACCAAAAGAAAGGCTGGGGGTGGGGTATTTTAGTTTTGTTCTGAGCTTAGAAGACAAACTTTTTCCCCATTAACAAAGTTGGGGCTCCTTCACACAGGTGTGTCACCTACATCAGAGAGACTCAAGTGAACACACCTAAAAATAGGTCACGAAGCCCCCGGGGCGAAGGGGAAACCTCCCAGGATCTGTTCAGGTGGCAGTGATCCACTTTCCTTCTAACAGGGTTTGTGCCACCAAATATTGGGGAGGGGATTGTCCCCAACGAGCCCTCCAAGCTTCTCTCCAGTAAACCAGGAACCCCTTTGGGGAGATTTGAGGACACAAAAGACTAGGAACGGAGAGAGATTTGAGATTTTCCAGGTAACGTGGGAGACAAAAGGCCATGTTTAGCCCAAGACCCTGGACGGCAGTGGCCAACTCTGAGCCGACAACACTGGACCAAACCAGCCAACAACCTCGGGTTCATTCAGAAAGGAGTGCATCTCGGCAAGAAACGATAACCGACTGCCAGATCTTCGAAGAGAACAAGACACGGGGAGTGGAGGGAACCCTGATGTTTCTGTTCTACTAACTTTTTACTTTTCCTGAGTGCTTTCACAACTCAATGCCCCTTAGCCTGGCCTACAAATCCCAGAATCTGCCCACAGGGACCACCGTTTCTCCCTGAAGTCCTGAGATGTCACCCATCAAAACCCTGATCTAAGGAAACTCGGGCTCCTCCACCCACGAGCCAACGCACGAGGGGAACTCATCTGTTGCAAGGGGCATTTCTTCAGACGTGGGTGCACACCTGTGCACGCTTTAATTCAAGGGCAGGTCTTCCCCAGAGTGGCTAGAGGTGGGGTGGGGCGAGAGGGGAGCCCAACTAAGCAAAGAGAGGCCAGGTTTGTAAGGAAAGGCAGCCGCTGAGGGTGGGAGTGAATGCCAGCAAAGATGGCAGGGATGAAGGACCACCTGGAGAAGGCTGAGAGGACGGATCCACTGTAGAACAAGGGGCCTGCAGAAGAGTCTTTTCCCGCCCATGAAAACTTTGGGGGCTTATTTACTGATTTACTCTCCACTAAGCATAAACAGGATCAAGCCCCTTGTAAGCAAGACATCCACTGCATTTTTCTTGGCTTTTTCTAAAGCCACCTCAAGAGAACCCGGATGCAAACCATTCTCCCTGGGACCCTTAAGCTGGGCTTCTGTGGAGTGGGGCAGCCGTTGATGCAACAGGTAAAAGCAGGCCCTGATCCAGGACATGTGGCACCTGTCAGACCCTCCTCATTCCCTTTGGGTTCCTCTCAGTCATGCACACATACCTTTGCTAGCAAGCCACCCTGCTCCACCCCAGGGGGGTCTTCTGGCCTGCAACCCTGAGTGATTTTTTTTTTTTTTTTGGTCTTTTAAATAAAAGTCCTCCCAAGTTACTCTCTAGTAACCCTCAGGCTGTAATCCTGTGCACCGATTCCTACTATAATGAAGAATAAGCCCCTATAGAACATTGCAGGGCCAGTGCCAGAATAAACCAGAGCTTAGAAAAGTTCCTTTTCTGTTGTATTACAATTCCTAGAACCCACCCACACATACGCACAAGCTGAGCCGACCACCGAGTTTGGGAGCAGGAATGGTAAACAAGGAACCTCTCCAAGCTCTGGAGTAAACACGAGCAGGGGTGGCCTGCTTTGCGAGAACTTTGGGAGACCCGGCCGTGAACCGTGGGGCCCCCCTTCTTTGGAGAAATGCGTCCAAACAGCTTGGGCGCACCTCACTCTCATTGAGGCTTTGGTTTTGCATCCCCGGCCATTTGAAGGACGCCCCGGACGTGTATGTCCCAGAGATGCTTTCATGGTGTCTCTCTTTTGTTCACACGCACACAGACTCAGGCACAGAGGATGTGAGGCAGAGCTCAGAAATGTCACCCCCCCCCCTTTTTTTGGATTACAACTCCCAATAACCCCTAGTTGGGTGATTGTGGGAACTGTAATCCTGAGGTGGCTCTTCCCCGCTGCCTGGTACAAGGGCCTGGAAGGGAACTGCAGTGATGCTTTCTGGGAGCCGTAGTTCTTCAGGAGATACCCTCTACAGAGCCTACAGGGCAGTGAGACTCCACCTCCCAGAAAGCATTGCAACAGGGAATAAAGGCCTAGAACGCTATGCAGCCTGGGAGGCCCAGGCCCTGCTCCAGGTGAGCCAAACAGGGAGGCGTGTATCGGTGGGCAAGAACTTCCAGAATTCTGCCAGGGGAATTCCTGGAACATTCAGGGAGTTACGGAGTGTGAAAAATCTGAAGAGAACACCCCTAACCAGAACATTCCCTTCGGCGGCCACAACCTGTGTTGAGTTCTATGGATCTGTGGTGCCATTTCTAGGACCACCGTGCTAGTGGTGAACCCAATCCTCCTCCAGGTCTTTGCAGGAGTGGGTCAGAACGTCAGCCCTTCCCGGTGGCATCTCCCGGTTTCCACTGTTACGGTGTTGGGATTACCTCCTTAGTTCTTACCTCGAGAAGCCTTTCCCGCAACTCTGGCAAATGTAAGGCTTCCCCACAGACCCATCGTGGGAGCGGACGTGATACGACATCCGGTCTTTCCTCTTGAAGCGCAGTCCGCACACGGGGCAAGAGTAGGGCTTCTCGCCGGAATGCGACAGCTTGTGCCGGTTGAGGTGGTAAACGTCCCGGAAAATCTTGCCACAGATCTCACAGGCCACCTGCTTCCTCGTCCGGCTCCTCTTTCGGGGGGCCTCGGTGTCGTCCAAACCGGGCATCCCATTCTCGCCGAGCCTCGGGGGCGGCATGTCTATGTAACCCAACTGCAAGCTGGTGACCCCGTGCTGGGCCTCGTGCTGGCGCAGGCGGTTGGCATCGGTGAAGACTTTCCCGCACAAGCCGCAGGGGAGGATGCCCGCCTCCCGCAACCCTCCCGGAGCACTGAACATCATGGAGTCCAGCAGGTTGGCCTTGCGCGGCCGCCCCCGGCCCCTTTTGCTGCCGAGCGACGGGGCGCTGCCACCGCCGACATTTTGGAAGGGCGAGGCCAGCAGCTGGGGCGAGAGGGGCCCGGCCACCATGGGCAGGCGGTCCACGCCCTGCAGGACGGGCAAGGAGGCCTGGGCGGCGGCCGAGAAGGCCACCCGGGTGGCCTCGTCGTCGGGCATGCCGGCGATGCCGTTCCCGTTGGGCGCCAGGCCGGTCCCGTTGGTCATGTCCAGGGGGAAGCCCAGGTCGGCGGCAGCCCCGGGCCGGAAGAGCATGATGTCCGGCCGGCCGGCCGGCGGGACCAGGATCTGGACGTTGGACTGCTTGATGACCTCCTGACAGATGTCAATCACGGAGCGCATGAGGAGGAACTTGGCGGCCGTCATGAGTTCGGGGAAGCTCTCCAGGCGCACCACGATGCGCGAGGTGTAGGCGAAGTCCAGGATGTCCCCGAAGACCTTGGAGCTGATGGTGTGCATCTCCAGCTCGCGGCCCATCCCGGGGGGGGGGCCCTCCGCCGCCGCCGCCCCCGCCGCCGCCCCCGGGCGCTTCGGCCGCGCCCCCCTCCGGCCCGGCCCCGGGGACGCCCCCCTCGCCCCCGAGGGCCTGGGCGCTGAAGACCGACTCGAAGTACTCGCTGCAGGCGGCCAGCACCGCCCGGTGGGCCGGGAAGCTCTCGTCGCCCACCCGCAGCAGGACGTCGCAGAAGCGCCCGCCGTTCTTGCGCTGCTGGTTGAGGCTGTGCAGCAGGTCGGCGCTGTGCCGGCTCACCTGGTAGGTGTAGCAGCCGCCCCCCGCCCCGCCGCCCGCCCCCGCTCCCGCCGCCCCCGGCCCCGGGCCGCCCGAGCACGACGAGGCGGACGAAGCCGAGGCGGCGGCGGCGGCGGCGGCACTGGCGGCGGCGGCCGCCGCGGCCGCCTCGTTCACCCGCTCCATCGGCGGCCGCGGGGCCCCGCGAGCCTCACCGGCGCGGCGGCGGCGGCGGGGACCGGCAGGGGGCGCGCCTCCTCTGCCGCGGGCGGCGGGGAGCGCGCGGGCGGCGAGCACGGGCGGCGGCGGCGGCGGCGGGAAGGGCCCGGGAGGAGCGGGGAGGGGGGCGCGCGCGAGCCTCGGGCCTCGACGGGAAGGCGGAGGAGGACGAAGAAGCCGGAGCAAGAAGCGCCCCCGCGAACAAAGGGCCCCGGCGAGACGGCGCGCCCCGGCGGTGGCGGAGAGGCCCCTCCGGGTGGCGGCCACGAGGCGCGCCCGAGCCGGAGCCGGAGCCGCGACGGCCGCGGCAGGAAGGGGCCCGGCGGGCGGGCGGGCGGGCGGGCGGGCGGGCGCTTGGCTCCGGTGGCGGCGGCGGCGGCGGCGGCGGCGGGGGGGGGGGAGGCTTGGCGCGGCGCGCGGTGGTCCCGTCCGCGGTCCCCCTCCCTGGGTGGGTGAGTGTGTGTGTTTGGAGCGCAGGAAAGATGGCAGCGGCTGCACTTCCTTTTGCACTTTCACCCCTGGGGGGGAGGGAGGGAGGGGGGAGGGAGGCAGGCAGGGAGGGGGAGGGGGGGCTGCCCGGTCCCGCCGGCCCCCGCTGCAAAAAAAAAAAAAAAAAAAAAAGCGAGAGAGAGAGAGAGAGAGAGAGAGAAGGGGGGGGAAAGAGAGGGGGGCGCGGCTGTTCCGAGGGGGCGCCCGGGGGGGGGCTCGGTCGCGCTGCCCAGCTGGCCGCCCCCCCTCCCCTGCAGCCGCTGGAGCGCTTCCCCCCTCCCTCGCTTCCTGCCCCCCTCCTTCCTTCCTTCCCTCCCTCCTCCGCCAATGCCGAGGCAGCCCGAGGCGCCAGGCCGGCCCCCCCCCCGCCCCGCCGCAGCCCCCCACCCCCTTCAGGCTGGCGGGCTGGCTCTCTCTTCCACCCACCCCCCCATCCCACGACCGCGGCGGTCTGAGCAAGGGGGCGGCGGGAGGGGGCCACCTCGGTCCGCGCCCCGGCGCGCCCTCCCCACCCCCACGCCAGCCCCGTCGCCCCCATTTCGGGGCGCCGAGGCCGCCACGCGCCGTCCCGTCCGGCTGCCCCGGGAGCGCCCCTCGAGCCGCGCGGCCGCTCCGCCGGGCCTTCCCGGGCTCACTTTCGGGGGGTCCCTCGGAGCCCGGATCGGGATGGCCTTGGGGGGGGGGGCGTCCAGACTTGCCAAGGAGAGGTGCCGGGCCTGACAGGTGGCCCCGGGGCGGGGAAGTTCCTGGTCAGGCACTACCAAGCCCAGCATCCCCCAGCCATGCGGCTGACGGGGGTCTGGGAGCTGTAGTCCCACCCGGACGTGGGTGGCTACCTGGCTTCGGAGACTGGGCCGGGAGGAGCCGTTCCTGGGCCGCCCTTCTCACCTCCCGGGTGCGTGGGATGTGCTTCCCCTGCTTAGGCTGGCCCTCCTTGTTCCCATCAGGTCCGGGTGGGCTTCGGCTTGGACTCTGGAAAGGAGGGCGGGGGGGGGGGTGTTCGCAAGCCCAAGGGCCACCTGGCCGGGGCACCATAGCTGCGGAGGTCCCCCATCCTCCGGAGGTGAGACTGGATGACCTTCAGGGCCCCTTTCACCTGTGTGGGCCACACTCTCAGGCTCTCCCTCTGGGAACCTTGCCAAAGAAAGTGCAGGGAGTTTTGGAAATGTTCCTCTGCCAGGAAGCCTTCCTGCAGTGTCCTGCCTTGACTTAAGGGGCCCAGAAGATTCACCTGCAGACCCCCTTCCTGCGGGGGGGGGGGGGGCGGGCTGCTCAGGTCCCTGGCTGTATCCCGAAAGGGAACGGCTCCTCTCCCCACCACTCTCACCCATCAGCACCTGGTTTGCCCCCCACCTGAGCCCCCGGCTCCTCTTCCAGCAATCTGTTCTGCCCGCACCAGCCTGGGTCATCCCAGCACCACCAGCACCCGTGTCTTTTAAGCCTCCTTGCTGTTTGCTGGGAGCAGTGGCTTTCTGGGATATGACTTTTATGTCGCAGCACCACTTTTATTCCTATTTAAATTCTCTTTCAGAAAAAGTGTGCTAAGTTTCTCTCCCCCCCCCCCCCACTGCAAAGGATGCAGAAACATCTGTCTGCTTAAATAATAATAATAATAAAGGCAAGCTTAGCACACTTATTCTGAAAGAGAATTCATTTATTTAAAACATTTTTACCCCACCTTTCTCCTTAAAAAAGGGCCCAAGGTGGCCTACATCATCAAAAGACAGATTTTAAAGCTAAAAACAGGAAATATGCAAACACTCAAAAGGATCAGATGGATACCATGCTAAAAAGCATCAGCCAAAAACCCATTCAAAGCCAAGTAACAGACAAGAATAATGGGTCCCCTTTTTCACTCTACAGGCCTCCTCCTACCGGCTCTCCACATTTCTGCTGCCTGTTGCCCCAAGTTTTGACTTTATTCAAAGATTTTGCCCTTTTGAGGCTGTTTCAGGGCATGTAACAAAAGCAGGAGGAAATAAAAAAAAAATGTATTCTGGACACCTCTGAGACTGAATGGCATTTCTTTCAGTGTGAGTTTCTTTCTCTT
Source organism: Intellagama lesueurii (assembly GCA_037013535.1). Classification (NCBI taxonomy): domain Eukaryota; kingdom Metazoa; phylum Chordata; class Lepidosauria; order Squamata; family Agamidae; genus Intellagama; species Intellagama lesueurii. The sequence continues at coordinate 13,029,868 of JBAJHW010000014.1, read as the reverse complement.
TAGAGGCGCTTATAGGAACCGGGCCAATGTTTATGCCGATTTCCAGCAAACATCAACCAAACGGAGGAAAGAGACCAAAGTTACACAGATGGCAAGAATGAGAAACAGCCGCAAAAGCCTGACATTGACCAGATTGGTCAATGTCTGTGCAGAGAGGCTGTGACTCCCTGGAAGTGGGGTTCAAGGTCCCCAGGGGACAAAGAAGCCCTTTTCCAGGCAAGGGGGGGGGGGGAAAGCAGGACCCCTAAGAAGGGGAGCTACAAGCCCCCCAAGGGGTCACTGCCCAAGAAAGGGGTCAAAAGGAGGTGGGGGCTCTGCCCACCTGCCAGGGAGAACGGGAGGCCTCTGGCTGTACTTGCTGGTGAGCGAGAGTGAGGCCAGAGGCAAAAGTGAGGGGGCTAGCCGAGGGGGCCACGGAAGGCAGGCGCTGGAAAAACCAGATGCACTCTCTCCATCTTGAAAGTCTTCGTCCCGCTGGGGATGTTGGAAACTTGTGAAGGCAGGAGTCTTATCCTTCCCTCTGGAAAACAAAGATCTCCGAGTGGTTTTCATCTATGTGTGTGTTCTCTGGAGAGGTTCGGGGACCTTTCTCCTGGTTCAGGGGACCTGCTGTCACCCCCATTTCAACGGACCACCTTTCGGCCTGGCAACCATGCGGGGGGTTGTAGCCTCTCCCAAGCCCTGCACAAAATGGTTGCTTGGGTGATCTGGGGGGGGGGGGGTTTCAGGAAGATGTGGTCCTGACTGGGCCATGCTGGGTTGCTGTGGAAGGGGCCTGGGTTTCCAGGCTGGCCCCCAGCACTCTCCCGCGGGACCCAAAGTGTTGTGGAAGGCTGGAAGGCTTCTCCAGACCAGCCAGGGGAGGCTTTCCTCTTCAAATCATAAAAATAACACGTTCCTGTTCATGCTAGGAGTACTAACGGCAGTATCCGTGGTGCTGGCCGTACGGCTCCTTCCTTGTACGTGGTATTCTACCAAGAAGGAAGGATCATGGACCCCGACCCATCAAACTTGCAGCCTAAGGAGGCAGGATCCACAGTCTGTGTGCGTGTGTAGAAGCGGAGCAATTTATTTATTTATTTAGTCCATTTTTATACCTCCCATCTTTTATTTGTTTTTATGATTCTCTACCAAAATCATAAAAACACATTCCAAAATATAAAGATCGAAGGGGTGGGGGAAGGCAGCGAGAAACTGTTAGATGGCAAAGAAGAATCCTTTTTCCTTTTCCACACATTCAGTTGAGGAGGAGAACCTCACTCAAAGGCTTCCTTGGAAAGCCTTTTTTTATTTTGCTTTTTTTTTAGTCACAGAAGAAGGGCACCGTCTAACCCCCCCACCTTGGAAGTAAATTCACAGCATTAACATTCCAATTTAATTTTCCACATCTCGTTTTATGCTGTTCTCACACTCAGAATTATGCATGGGTGGCTTGAATTCTGTACTCCATGTATCTGAGTGCGTGAAACCTCACATGGAAATAAATCCATTAGTCAAAATACCTGTTAAAATTTGTTATATATGAAACTAAATTACATGGCTACCTCTTTGGAATCTGCCACACAACAAAATATCTTTATACATATATTTTAAACATTAAACCACCTGAAGAATTCTAAGCATGTCAGAAAAACATGTATCAAAACACTACAAAACTAGACTAAGCAAATTAATAATGCATAATATAGATGTATGATGGGGGGGACTTTTGACAGGGGCAGGCTGCCCACTCCAAAATTTTGGATGGAGGGACCCTGCTTGGCACACAAACCCATCCACACCCACAGCAATGTGCAATTTATTTATGTTTTATTTGTAGGCCGCCTTTCTCTGGATGAGGGGAGCCAGGGTAGCTCACAATGTTGAAACCAGTAAAATTAAAAACACAACACATTGCATATTAAAAAGCGATAATAATCATACATCGAACAATAGGGAGTCAGCATCTCTCTAATGGTGTAGAAAGTGCCAAGCGTGGGGTTAGTCCTGTGGCATCAGTTTTAGGATGGGCTTTGGGGAAGCGATGCCCACTGAGAAGGGAGACCTGAATCTAGGATTTGGGACTGAAGTTTTGCATTCCCACGGACAGGTCCGGGCGGGGGGGGGGGGGTCAGTGGGTGGTCATGGGGTCGCTCTCGCCACCAGTCCTTTTTGCATGTAGTTTTCTGACCCTGCACAATCCGTGCAGTCTCATCGATAGAGGGATGGATAGATGGATTCTCTAACTTTCCAGATGCCCGAGGAAGTGGCAGGCGGTGGTGTAGGAAAGCTTGCAAAGTTTTTAATTTAATACAGGGAGAAGAGGAAAAAGCGGTGGGGTGGGGGATCCACGGGAAGAAACATAATTCTGGGCTGAGCCAGAGCTTTCTTGCGACAGGAAAACCAAGGGAGGCTCTTCTGACTCAAACCCAGAATTTTAGGAGGGATTTTCATAATGAAGCAAAACAAAAATAATAAAAAAAAAACCCACAAAATTGTTGCGGCGCCAGACTGAAAGACTTGCTTCCAGACCCGGGAAACGTTTCCTTTTTTTTTTTTGAACTACAGTTCCCAGAAGGCACCCTGGAAGTCGTAATTCTCCCCCGCCCCTAAAAAATAAAGGAACGTGTCCGATGTCTGTTGCGTGGAGGGCCTAATTCACGTGTTTGTTTTCAAAACCCGCCACTGAGTCGCGGGACTCTTTGTTGTTTCCAGTAGTTCCCCCTTCTGGACTCTAGGGGGAGCCGTCAAGCGCAGCACGGGAAAGCGGGCGCTTGGAAGCGGCGCTCCTCTATGGCCCCTGCAAGTCTATGGTGCCCTCCCTCGCGCTCCACGGGTCACATGGGGGCGGACGTCGAACTGAACGGCAGGGGACGCGCTCCGCCTCGCGCGCAGACGAGACGAGAGGCGCCTCAAGTCGCGCGCGAGTTCCGTTCGGCGCATGCGCGGTCAGAGGAAAGCCGGCCCGTGACGTGCCGCCGCCGCCGCCGGTTCTGTCGCCGGTTCCTCCGCCACCATGACCACCACTTTGGCCAAGATCGCCGAGATAGAGGCCGAAGTAAGTCTGGGGCGCCGGGGGCTCTGACCCCAGCCCGGTCCGCGGAAATGGGTTTTGTTTGGGGACGGGGGGGGGGGGAACCGTGACGTCACCGTCGGTGGAGCCTCCCTCAGCAGCGGCAGTCTACCGGCGAGGGCTTGCGGGCGCCCCGGATACAGTTGTACTCCCTCTCCCACCCGCCTTCCTGATTGTAAGGGGCTGATGGGAGTTGTAGTCAAGCATTCGTCAGGAGAGGGACCCAAGCTCCCTTCCCCTGGAGGACCAAGGGGCGAGGATGATGATGATGATAATGAGGGGCTGTCAGAAGGAAGCGGGAGGGTCTCTCCCCGTCACTGCGCTGAGCCTCCCTGGGTGGAAGCAGTCTACCCTGAGATGTTCGAGCGACTCCCCCGCCTCCAGCTCTCTTTTGGTGGGGGATTCTGGGAGCTGGAGTGCGGAAGAGCCGCTCGCCGAGGCTCTTTAAAGTCTTCTTGCGCGGGACTAGAAGCGGGCCGACCCCCTCCTTCCCGTGGGACGCACGCACGGCCCTTCTCTGGCTTGCACGCAAGCCTCTGCACCCACCGGCCTCTCCTTCACCGTGCCGGAGCCGCCTCTCTCTCGAGACATGTATAAGAGGCCCAAAAGGAGATCGGTGCCACTTATGGCAGTCCCATAAGAGTCACACCTTGAATTCTGGTTTGTGCAGATCCGCTTCCCCTTCCCTTCCCCTGAGCTTTCCTCTCTCGGCTGCAGATGGCCCGCACGCAGAAGAATAAGGCCACGGCGCATCACTTGGGGCTCTTGAAGGCTCGGCTGGCCAAACTGCGTCGAGAGCTCATCACGCCGAAAGGAGGCGGAGGGAGTGGCCCCGGAGAAGGTGGGTATTCCTGGCCAAAGGAAGAGAGAGCGTCTCTTTCTGGCGCATAGGCTAGGAGAGCTGGCGTCTCCAGACGGATCTCCTTTGGTGATGCCCCATGGGCAGATAAAGCTGCCTGGAAACGTTGGAGCTTTGTATAGGGTGACGTCAGGATCACCGTGCAAGACTCTGGCCTGGCTCAAACGCAGCCCTGAGCCATGGTCTGGGTGGAGTGCATGAACCACCCTCTCCTCCTCCTCCTCTTCCTCGGGTGGCTGCGTCAAGGAGATGGGAAGCTTTCCTTTATATTATGGATTTCTGAGCTATGGTTAGTCTCAGCTATGACATGTTGAAATAAATCAGGTCCATGCACTGAGGTTTGAAGTTGGTTTGTGTCGGGAAACTGCAGCCCCGTCTCCTGATGCAGCTGGTCAAGGTTCAGACCTCGCGTTAAACAGCAGGTCTTTAGAGATGGGAACGAAACCCTCTGAGCTTCTCACTGCCAGACTAGAGGAAGGGGCAGGCACCCACAAGAGGTCATTTCTGGAGCAGAAAAGCAAAGTTTGGTCTTCCGTGCTAAGGAGGCCAGCAGAACTGGTTTGACCCGAGAGCTTGGTCATATATTCTGTTTAGAGAAGTATTCCAGGATGTTTGAAACGTAGCTGTGGAATCATAATAGAAAACGGTCACTAAAACCTACCGGTTGTTTAGCCAAATCCTTCTGGGGTATGGTAGCTAAAATGTCTTGGAACTCAGAAGATCCAAGGGGTCCGGAACCAGCTTGCAGAGGCTGAGATGAGCCTCCCCTTTGGCTTTCCCCAGAGCACAGTTTTCCCCAGTCCCACTTTGTTGCCCAGGAGAGTCCTGGCCCGACTGAGGCTGTGCTTAGCTCTTCTGTGGCCCATTGGTGACTTGGAACTGATGATCACGTTGTAGGTTTCGATGTGGCCAAGACTGGTGACGCCCGGATCGGCTTTGTGGGTTTCCCATCTGTGGGGAAGTCCACACTGCTGAGCAACCTCGCTGGCGTGTACTCTGAAGTGGCAGCCTACGAGTTCACTACGCTGACCACCGTGCCCGGGGTGATTCGCTACAAAGGGGCCAAAATACAGGTGAGTGAGCCAGAGCCAAGCAGGCTGTGAGCATTTGTTTCCAGTTACGGAGTGGGCTCGGAAGCCGTGACCAGCCTGAGAAGGGCCAAGTATTCTTAATTCCCTTTTTGGTCTCCAGAGGTCTTCCACTTCTTTGACAAAGAGTAAATTCACATGTATTTTAAAAATCTGGAAGAATTTCACATCTAAGACATTCCTGTATAGTGTACAATAATAAAAAAAGTAACATGAAAATTATATTTTTGTAATACCAAATACCAGTATTTAAAACGCCAAACTAGGTACCCAGAGCTCTGTTTTGTGGATTACTTGATGAAAAAAAGAGCATCAACTGGTGAGGTGGAGCAGAGAATACCGTCTTACACCAAGTCCTCGTTGCTCCATATTGTCTGAACAGAGTGGTCATCAGCTCTCCAAGGTTATATCGGGCCAGGGGGGTCTTTTCCAGCCTTACTTAGGGTTGCCAGGGTCTGAACTTGGGCTGCTTTGTGTGCAGTGCCTCACCTTTGGCCAGTGAGCTCCAGGTTGTTCCCCAGACTTGAAAAGGCCAGTACAGGAATCTCTAAGACCTGCTGGTTTGATCTCGGAGTTCCATTACCCCGAGAGTTCAGCGGGTGGTCCTTGAGTAGCATTTATGAGTGTACTGGACAGGGCTTAGATGGTGGAGTGAGAGGTCCCGTCTATTTGATAGCTGTGAGTTATGTTTTGGTGGCTTTGAAATCTTCCTTTGCTTCGGGTTTATGCCCCTGAGGCTTTAGAGAGGCTGGGCTTTGCTTTGTGCCACGTGCCCAAACTGCAGTGAGAAAAAACTGAATGTTCTTATGGTATTTTCTCTGTTAGAAGTCTAAGCAGTAAACTTTCCTGGAGAGCGGGGTTGCCTCTGTTCCAGGCATGTTGACCTAAGAGTCAATCTGTGAGGAGGATTCAGTTGGGGAGTCACTTGCGATTTAGGAACGCAGGCGTGGCTTTTGTGCTGCTGTTTTGGACACACAGATTTTACAGCCGCACGTATTGATGGAATCTTTATCCCCAGTTTGTACTCAGAGTGTGAGAGAGGGTGTCTGCTTCCCACTTCCATTTTATCTTCCCAGTTCTGGGACGGGGCCAGAGCCATCGAGTGAAGGTTTCAGAGCTCCATGGCGAACAGAAGCCAAGTCTCCCTGATCTGCCCAGGGCGCATGTGCCGTTCGCAAGGAAGGTGGCCCAGGCTGTAGGAGAGGAAGCTGCTGAGCTTCCGACAATTGTGGGTCCGGTTAAAAGGAACTCTCCAGTTGCAGGGCCAGAGAGCCTTCTCTGCGTGGGACCCTCTGCCAACCAGAGGCCGTGTCCCTGAGCTCCACCAAGAAATGGGTTCCTCCCACGTACAGCCGCTTTGCCGGGAGAAAGCCAAGTCTGTCTATTTCCAGTTAGGAGCTGCCTTCTGCCTTCTGTAGAGTTTGCCTTGCTAATCCTGTATGATGATGTTTTTTCTTCTTTTTCTGAAATCCTGCAGCTCCTCGACCTCCCAGGAATTATTGAGGGCGCAAAGGATGGCAAAGGGAGAGGTCGCCAGGTCATTGCAGGTGAGCTTGTGCGTCAAAGCTGGAGGTGTGAGTGTGTGAGCGACCCGCAGGGAAGGTGGGATTCTGAGCCACTGATGCAAAAACATTAATATTTGGATAACCTTTCTCTGCCTTTTAAAAACAACTTTGTTTACTCGCCTCTGATTGAAGAACATGTTTTAGGTTGCATTCTGGATCGGGGTAACCGATCACTGTCCCGGGGACCAAAATATTGGTTTATTTCCAGCTAGTAATACCCAGCCTCTTTGGAGAGGTGGAAAGAACACCTTTTCAGGTCCTCGTCTTTCTTCCCAGTTGCCCGCACCTGCAACCTGATTCTGATTGTCCTGGACGTTCTGAAGCCTCTCGGACATAAGAAGATCATTGAAAACGAGCTGGAAGGCTTCGGGATACGCTTGAACAGCAAGCCTCCCAACATCGGCTTTAAGAAAAAGGAGAAAGGAGGGATCAACCTTACAGCCACTGTAAGTGCTTTGGGTGGTGGTGGTTGGTGGTGTCTTTTCTGCTTTGTCGGAGTCACGAGGAGAGAGTTCTTTGCGTCTTTGTGGCCCCTTTGGGGTGACGGATCTTGGGAGTCTGTGCCTGGTGCCTCTTCTGCTAAGAGGTTATGGAAACCATCTCCAGCCGTGATCCTCGCTGACGTGCACGAGGATCCCGCTGCTTTGGGCGAGATCTGTCTTTCACCTGTCGCCGTTTGCTCATCTCTGACCCAGTAGGAGACCCAGGCTTACACGGAGCTGGAGAGGAGCTCAGCTTTTCCAGTAGCACACACACTCTTGGGGTTTTTACAGAGCGAGGGGGGGATTCAGTCACTTGGCGGCCCCAAAGAGCTTTCAAGAACAGCTCTGGCAAAAGGACCCCACCGCTGGGGTGCTTAGGCAAGGTTTTCCTGCCCAGTGCTCCAAGCACAGCTTTCCCTCTCAGGCACCCCCTGCGTGGACAGGTGGAGCACCTCCGTGCATCCCCACTGTATTTTTCAGCTCTGGGGCTGAGGCTCGAGGCTGTGTTGTGTTCTCCATGGTTCTCTCACGCTGCTAAACCCCAGAATTTGCTCCTTTTCCTCAACTCAGTGCCCGCAGAGCGAGCTGGACACTGAAACTGTGAAGAGCATCTTGGCCGAGTATAAAATCCACAACGCCGACGTCACCTTGCGGAGCGACGTGACTGCCGATGACCTCATCGATGTGGTGGAAGGAAACAGGTGAGGGCCGGTGGGCCGGAAGGTCTGGGCCGGCGGTGGGGGCCGTTCGGGTGAGTGGGCAGGCCGGGCGGGCCTGCGTCGTCGAACCCCTGCCACGAGCTTCCCTTCCATGAAACCACCATCCACTGCCAAATATTAGTCTAATTTAGCTGAAATTTAATTGCATTTTGATTACGTTGGGGTTTTTATGTTATTGTCATCATTATGAACTGCCCAGAGTGACCATCGGTCAGATGGGCGATATAATATAATATAATAATAGTATAATTATAATTATAATATAATATAATGTATACTATGCAGATCAGATACCTGCAGGATTCTGGAGATGAGATGGGTGGCGGTTAGGATTGCTGTGGATTTTCTCTTGTGTAGATGCATTCAGAAGGGAGCAGAGTTTTTCCTAGATAGAGAGCCATGCCTATCCCCCCCCCCCCCCCCCCCGTGTCACATCCAGCAGCAGGGTGGCCTCTGTTTGGATCTTGTAACTGCTAAAAAGCATGGAACGGGTGGCTCTCGAGCTTGACGGAGAGCGAAGGCTTGTTCCTTTAGTTCCCTTCCGGCTGCCGAGCAAACGCTCACCTTTGCTATATCTTGTGAACACTGTGGTCCAGGGTGCATCGTGTGAAGGGCTCATTCTAAAATACGCTGGCGCCTTGTCGCCGTGGCCCTCTGGAAGGGGAGCTTTTCTCCCCCACTTCCTCCCTGGGCGGTGGGGGCTGTAAGGAGCAAACGCTGCGTCTTCCATTCTTTTTTTGCTGCTTCTTCCAAACGGTCCCTTCCCTCCTTCGTGTTTTGCAGAGTCTACATCCCATGCATTTACGTCTTGAACAAAATTGACCAGATCTCCATCGAGGAGCTGGACATCATTTACAAGGTGCCCCACTGTGTCCCCATCTCTGCTCACCACCGGTGGAACTTTGATGACCTGCTGGAGAAAATATGGGACTATCTGAAACTCGTGCGAATGTGAGTCCCCATTGGCACGGTCAGAATCAAAAAGCGCCAGCGGTTCCTGTCCTTTTAACAAAAGCCGCCCCTGCCTGATTTCAGGAGACAGTGAGCCTTGTCCTCCGTCCTCACGTGTCGTGGTAGCCATCCTGTGCCTGCGGGCCCAGCGTGTGAAACCTCAGAGGGCTTGAGCGGCCGTCAGTCAAGCCCTTGGTACATCATGGGGTTGTTCAGTTCTATGCTGAGTTGAGAGCAGGGGGTCAAAGAAGGGCAGCTTCCATGCTCAGTTGATCGATGTCTGATTCAAAACCTGGTGATCAGAATCCATGCAGGTGGAAGCCCACGAGGTCCTGGAAAGTGCTCGGCAAAGAGCCTCTCTCACGGGTGGTTTGTGGTTCAAGGGCTGGCTGGAGATTCCTTTTGTGTGGAGGACCATTTTTCAGTGGCTCCTCTCCTGGGGCAGCAGACCGGTGTCTTCTTGTCGGTGGGATCTAGTTTTTACCTCAGGAGTGGGCTGTGTTTTGTCTGGGGGGGGTGTGTGTCCCCTGCCAGGAGGGGGCCAGGAAGGAAGAGAGTCCTTCTGCAGAGGCCTGTGCTGACCCGCGGCACTGTTGAACTTCAGCTGCCGCCTGCGTGTGGCTTGCAGGGGACATCCCCCTGTTCTGGGTCAGATGAAGCTGAAGCTAAGGTAGAGGGGAAGCCTGGCCGGAAAGGTGGGGCGTGAGGGAGGAGAGGGGGCCGTGTGTTTAATGGCTGTGCCTTGACATTGCAGTTACACCAAACCCAAAGGGCAGCTGCCAGATTACACCTCTCCAGTCGTATTGCCTTATTCCCGGACCACCGTGGAGGATTTCTGCATGAAGATCCACAAGAACCTCATTAAAGAGTTTAAATAGTAAGTATCGCCTTGCCTCAGCCTTTTCCCCTCTGAGCTGGAGTGGCCGGTCGTCTTCACGTCATTTAGTTTTCTTATCCCCTGTAGAAGGAGTAGACGGTCCAGAGGGGAGGGAGCTCAGGAGTTCCCTGAGTGGAGGTGCCGTAGCCTCGCCCTCTGTCCTCGGTCGTGTCTTTTCGTACTCTGAGCAGCCTGAAGCTGTTCAGAAAGAGACGGTAGAGCCCTCCCATGTCGTTTTAACACAGAATAAGAAATGCACTCTCGCGCAGTCATCGTTGTGCTTTGTGATGGAAAAGGGGGGCAGTGGCAGAAGAGGAGGGTGGGAAGTGCGGAAAAGAAGACTCTCGGTCATTGGGGGGGACGTGGGGGGGGTAAGCCATCGGATGGGGGCATGGCTCAGTTTCTGTTCAAACATCAGCCTCGGTGCGGAAGAGATGCTGCAAATGACGGACCCTCCTGGAGGGAGATTTCCTGCTGCCAATCGACAGGAAGAAACCAGCCTCAAACCCATCTTCTTTTTCTTTCCAGCGCTCTCGTGTGGGGCTCCTCGGTCAAGCACAACCCACAGAAAGTTGGGAAAGACCACACGCTGGAGGATGAGGACGTCATTCAGATTGTGAAGAAGTGAAAAGGGCTTCTGGCCAGCTTGTCGTGAGCACCTCGCCCCCCCCCCCCTCCACAGGGTCCTTGGAAGAGGCAGGCTTGATGTTAATGCTGCATGGCTGCCTGTGGAGGCTGCTGTCTGAACGTGAGGCGGGGGGGGGGGGGAAGGAAGGTGGCTGTCTGGGGCGGGGGGGCTGATTAAAATCTGATTATTCTCTGCAAACGGGAGCACTGTGATGAGGTCCATGGGGAGATGGCTGTGCTCTTGCACCCGAAGAGAAGGCCCCACGGGCCAGGGGCCGTTTCTAGGGGCCACTTTTACCCCCCCCCCCCCAAGAGGTCCTGCTGGCGGCATCTCACCAACTCCTGTCACGGCTTTGCATTTGTTTCCAATCTCAATATTTGCTTCCAGTCTTGAAAAGGAAAAACCAACCCACCCCAAAGGCCTGCTCAAATTAAAGCAAAGCCCCCCTGGTGCTCCACAGTTGGGTGGGGCAGGAAGTGCGTTTTTGGATCTGGAAGTACTGGCCACATATCAAAGCGGTCTTTCAGAAGGAAAGCGCTAAGAATTCAAACAGCTTCTGCAAAATGGGGTTTTGTTAAAGAGACAAATGTTGAATGGGAAGGTCAAAGAGGGTTACGTGTCTCCCCCCACTCAAATGGGGGCGGGGAGGAGGTTGGCTAAAAATTGCATTACTGGAACCTCACCTACAAGCGTGTGCCAGAGGGTGAGGAAAGGGGTGGCCCAGCGGGGTTCCAAAGACAGGACCCGCCTGAGGCATCCCGTTCTGGTTCATCTCCTGCCCATCCTAGCATTTTATTACAGTGAATGCTGTTAGCCACAGATGTACGGAAGAGGAGCCCTGCATGGGTCTGGCAGCAGGCAGGGTGTTTGGTGCCTCCCTGTTTCTCCCAGAGAGAGGGGAGAGACGACCGATATGCCCCAGATCCAGGCCCAACGGCCTCAGTATCTTTGGAATCAGCCTTGCTGGTATGGGGGAATATGTTCAAGTCTGCCTCAAAACAGAGGACCACCAGGTGCAGCCCTCCAGATGTTCACCTGCAGCTCCCAGCCTTCCTCAACATCTGGAGCACCCTACTTTGTCCAGCCCTCCCCAGGGGGACCGACACAGCATGACTGTACAGCTGGACCTTCCTTGAACTCTCCTCTGCCTGAATGCCTTCTGTCCCCCTTTCTGTTGTTAAACGGATCCTGCACGTGCCCAGTGGAGCAGACACCGCCGCAGGGGGCCAAGGAGAGGGATCCAGGCTCGGCTGTTTGCGGTCCCCTCCCTCTACCCCACCCACAGTCCATAAGCTGAAAATCTAACTGGATAATTGAAGAGCTGTTTCAGCCGTGGCGATATAGGCTTCTCCCTCAAGGGCTGCCGTCCGCCAGGAAACAAATCTACTCATGCTTTGTTTTTTTATTCCCTGCCCCAGGTGTCAGAACATACCTTGGCCTGTTTAAAAAGCTGAAACTCAACCGGAGGATGAGCTAGATGCTGAAGGCGGCCATTAAAAAAAAAAACACCCTTAACAACTTCTATTGTCCTGTAAACCCCCATCTTACAGCGAGCTGACAGACTCTATGGCTGCTCCTCCTCACCGGAGGCCACCTTTTAGAGGCTGCACTTTCTGCCACCCTCCTCAGGGCAGCTGGCATGGACAGCAGCTCTTAAATGACTTTAATGTCTTTATACAGCCAGACAGAAATCTCATAGAACTGACTTTATTTACAAAATGAATCTGGGGAAATTTTCACTTTAAAAAAAAAGTATGAAACAATATTACAGGGAAAAAGATTCTGTGACCACAACATATTGTCTCTGCTTTTTTCTTTCTTTTTTTTTAAAACAAAACATTCCAGTGTTCTGCCATGGATTTCAGGCATTGTGGACCAACCGGGAGGGTCATGCCTCCCAAATGCTCTGGATAACCCAGATCACCCATGGCATGGGGAGGGGAAACCGGTTATTAGTGCTACTAGCGACGAAGAGCCAGGAAAAAGGGGGGGGGGGGCTGCTAGAAAAGCTCAGCTTCGGACCTTGGCTAGTGGAAAAACCGAGCCAAAGACTCACCCCATTGCAGGCAGGCAGAATAGCTGTGTGCAGTGGTGGTTTTACTGAAACAGTCTAAAGCAAGTCGCTAGGAGCGTCACGAAGCTCACGTTCCGGACAGGACCTGTGATACTGCAGGTCCCAACATGAGGGGCAGACTTGACTTCTCAAGCTTTCCTTTGATGGAAGAAACGGGTGATGTACGCAGGCCCCTGCAGGCCCCCCCCCCCCCCCCCGTTAGCCGACATCACCTTAAAAGGGGCCGAGGAGGAAGAGGTGGAGAAAGAGTTGGAAACAGCAAGAGAGGCAAAACAACTTCACCCTTGTTTACTCACACTTGACATAATGCGGCACCTTTAATCTTAAACTTAAGTCCCACATGTACAGTGAAAAGATTCAAACCAGAGACACATAAACTAAAGCTTAACTTTACTAGCTACTCTTATGTACAGCTGTATAGGTTTCAAAAAGGCTATCCTGTGGGTATATACAAAAAAGAGGTTTGTACACTGGACTGTATGTACACAAGGTTCTATACATTTCATTTCCGGTGAGGAACCCCTCGGCCGCAACCCTCCACTCCCAGAGGACATCAGCGCTTCATTCACATATTTTACAAAAAAATTCAAACAAAAAGGCAGATGCTTCCAGAATTAAACTGGCACTCTCTCGCATCCAAGTTTCTTCAGGGTTCCCTGTTTGGTCTGTCGGAGATTCTCCTCCACCTGGACATAGACCAGGAAGCTGGGACAGGTACCAGGGGCTTTCAGTCACTCAAAAAAAAAGAACTCGCACAAAGTGCTAAAACCAAAGGCGCCCCAAAACAAATAAGGAAGCACGCAGCGGGGTGGGGGTGGGGGCCCTCCAGGGCAGAGCCCTGCTCGGGCCCCGCAGCCACTCACTGCCGGTACTCAAGTTCATCCACGCTGATGACTTTAGAGGGCATGGAAGGGAGAGGCTGCTGCAGGACGTCGGAACCGAACCACTTGGCCAGGCCGACGGGGGAGCCGCTTCGCTGGCCGGCGCGAGGGTCCAGCTGAGAGTGCATGTGAGGCAGTCCCGTCCGAGAGGGCACGTTCGGTGGCGGGGTCTGCACGCCGACAGCAGACCCCGGGGCGCTGGACCCTGGAGGGGAGACAGAGAGAGAGAACATGGGGGGCCCTGATCAAGGGTCTGTTCTTGCCCACGGTCTCTAAAGGAACAGCTGCATTGGTTGGGTCCAGCAGACACAAAGAGGTCCAGGGCACCTCAAATACTGATTTATTACAGCACGACGTGCGTGTGTGAGTCTCCACTCCTCCTCCTGGAGGTTTGGCCTCTGCTCAGAAGGTCTTCAGCCTTTATAGAACAGCAGATCGGAAGCAGTGGAGACCCCTGAAGTAATGGCAATCTTCTGCGCTCCTTAGAGCACAGGGCAGCTGGAGGCCACGGCTCCCCAGGACAGCTTGCAAAGTGGCCTGGCTGAGGGAGGCTGGCATGAGTCCGGGCTCTTCAAAGCCAATGGAGCTCTGCCAGCCGCCCAAACACCCCCGTGCGCCAGGGGGCTACCAGGACACCTGCTCCCAAATCCCCATCAAGCAGGAAGGCCTGGCCCCGCCTTGGGGAACATGTTGCCTTCAAGAAACTGCAAATTCTCACCAACACCAGCCAAAAGTGAGGGAGACGAGCGCTGCACTGCTCCGGGCCAGGGGCCGAAGGAAGAGGGGCCTTTCCAAGCGGCTGCCTAGAGGGCTTCTACCATGCTCCAGCACTACTTGCCGCAGACACCAGAGAGAGCGTGACCCCTGCTTGAATCTTTTGCTCAGCACACTGGTTAATAAAACCATACAGCCTGTTAATGTGCTTTGAAACCTGCAAAGCACAGGCGCAGGTAACACACTGTCTGCAGCATCTCTTCACCCAAAGACCAGCCACCCGTTACTTCTCCTAAGCAATCCAGAACATGAATGGTTTTCTTTAAAAAAAACAATTCTCTTGCTTGCTCTGCCCGGGCCTCTTCTTTGCTGGCAGGCCGGGAAGCCGATGATTCCTCATGCCGACGGCGACAGGGGAGGTGGAGGATGGCTAGAGCTCTCAGGCAAGGGAGGGGCACCTTATTATAAAGTTTCTGAAAGGTGAGCCAATTCATGCCAGGGATCCATGGACTCCCTGCCGCCTTACCTGATCTCTGCAGCTGCTGTTGCATCATGGCCAGATGCAAAGGTGTCCCAGAGCGAGGGTTCAAAAGAGGATGGCCAGCGGTTGGAAGTGGGTAGCAAGGCTGACCAAGGATGGAAGCAGTCGACACCCCCTGCAGGTGGGCCAGGTCTACCCCGGGAGCCATCATACCTGTCCAAGAGAAGACAGGTGGATGAGTAGAAGATGTGCAAACCCAACACTGCAGCAGGTAAGCTGCTGAAAATTCACCCTCCTTTCCAATTCTCAGCTACATCCCAGATATAAGGGGCCTGAACCGGCAGGGCAATAGCCACCCTTGTGAGATAGCTGGCTGTACCCGAGTGCCTGGTTGTTGCAGCGACAATGCTGAAGTGCTGCTCTGACACAGCTCGTTCTTCCTGTGAGCTCCCCCCTTGACGGAGGTCTTCAAGGCGAGAGTCTGCTGGGGGCATCCCAGCTGTGGGCAGCGGGCAGGCGCCCACGGCTCACACCTCTTCCCACCCCTGGGAACCCACCCCAAGCTCACCTGCTTGCAGCAGAGGCGGGAGATGCTGCGGGTGGATTCCCTGGGCCAACATCCTTTGGACTAGACCTGGTGGGAGCTGATGAGCCGGCCGTACCATTGGGACGTGAGGAACGAGGGGGACCTGGTGAACAGGGCGGAGAAAGGTCGTCCCCGGTCCTGGGGAGGCCACGTTTGGACTCTTCCTTCCGGTGCACTTTGGGCGGAAATCTTGCTCTTTCGTGCCACGATGGGTTTGCGAAAGGGGCGTCGAACAGGCTGAGCGTTGCAAGGTGGCCAGTCTGGTGCCGAGGGAGGGTGCATTCTCTTGATCGGCATGCTCTACGGACCGAGAAGACAGCAGGCTCTCTGGAAAGAGACCCAGGAGAGTCACCCAGAGCCACCCCCGGCAGGAGGCAACGCACGTGGAACTGGGCGCGATCCTTATGCTGGGCTGCTCTTCGACCATCCTCCCCCTGCCCAGTCACAACATACCTTCGTTCGTCCTGAGATTCTCGTCTCTCTCACTGCCTTTCCCCTTGACGTGATTGGGTTCATCTTTAGTTTTGTCTTTGCTTTCGTACATCTTGCGTATCACCGAGGTTGGGGTAAAGGAAGGAGACAGCTGCCAAGAAACAAACGTGCCAGAAATCAGCTACCCCAAGTATCAAGCAAAAACCCAGCTATGGCGAGTCCCACGGGGCCTCAAAAACACAAGGCAGAGCCGAGGATCCGCCACGGGGTTGCCTCCTGCTGACCTTTAGAAGGGCACAACCAGGCACGCTTGGGCAGAGAAAGGCTTCCAATGACAAAGAGCCATGCTTCCGAATCAGAAGGGGTTCCCTCTCAAGTTCACCTGGGCTCCGAACCCTTCTGTTTGGCAGAACATGGGAACAGCACGCGTGACGCCCCATTTCCTCCCCCCCCCCCCCCCCACCCCAGTTCCTCTTTGTGTTTGCCAGGCAACCAGAAGGCCCTCAAGCTCTCACGAAGGCCGCTGTTGTTGACTAACCATGCTCGTGACAGAAGCAGCAGAGGCTGGAGGAGAAGCGGCATTCCCTCTTGGGCCCAGGGAGGCCGGAGATCGAGCCATGCGTTGCTGCCTGTGAATAAGAGTCAGATTAATGGTTGCCTTATTTTCTGCCTGCCCATGGAGCCCTTCCCTGAACGGAGCTGCAGGCCCCTGGGGGGCAACTCCCTTCAGAGGCTGGCAGGGAGCTCGGAGCTGGCCTGGCATTCCCTCCCTCTTCCCAGCCACCAACCTGAACTTCCGGCTCACCTGTTCCTGAATCCATCTCTGGTTTTGTCCATTTGTAGTTTGCCGAAGCCCGGCTGGTAGAAGTGCGACACCTGCATGGTTAGGTCGTGTGGGAGAGAGAGTCCTTCTAAGGCAGCCTGCTGTAGTTCCAGTGGACTCAGCTGAAATCAAAAAGGCTTCCATTCATTCCGATGTCACAGCGCGTACCGCTTTTTAAAAAAGCACAACTGACTAAAAGGCAGCATTAAAATGCTTCGTGCTAACATGACTGCCACCCTCACGGTTCCACCAGATGGTAAGATTCACCTATGACACAGTATATACGCCGTTTCATCCTTGATCTATGGAGCAATATAAGCTATTCAGCCAAGCGATTCATTTGAGCAGTGATTAAGGAATGAGCAAGGCTGTTTTACTGCTCTGCCTCTTCTATTTCTAATTCTCCTGTGAATCACAAGCGGAACATGAGCCAACAGTGTGATGTGGCTACAAAAAAAGGCAAATGCTATTTTAGGCTGCATAACAGAAGTATAGTCTCCAAATCCTGTGAGGTACTAGTTCCCCACTATTCAGCACTATTTAGACCTCCTCTTGAGTAATGTGTCCAGTTCTGGACATCACACTTCAAGAAGGATGCCGGTATTGAACAGGGGGTTGGACTAGATAGCCTTATAGCCCCCTTCCAACTTCACTATTCTATGGTTCTATGAATCCTGTCCTATGCCTGGTTATTTTATATTTTATAATATTTGTAAGCCGCCCTGAGTAGACTTTGTCTAGGGGAGCGGGGTAAAAATCCAATAAATAAATAAATAAATTATTTGCCAGATGTAAAACATAAGATACAGCTGTAAATCTTTTTCCTGTTGGAGGAGAATGGAGTCAGAACCAAGGGTCTTGAAGCACCCCAGAGAGTATCCATGTTGTGTCCGGCATAAATGTTTTATGGACTGCCGCTTACTTCCCTGGATTCATCAAAAAAGGGTCCCCGGAACCAACCCAAGGCTAATTAACATGGCTGCCCCACTGTTGTAGTTTTCAAGGGCCTCAAGTGCATTGAGCAACAGGGGTGTTCTCAGAGCTGTTTATTTAGCGCGGCACGTCAACTCTAACGAGATTAGCAGTGGGTCACACGTCTCACAGGCTTTTTCAATAGAGGGGCTTTACACACCAGGCAGTAAGGTTTAAACTCATCTGCTAAGTCCCTCCTCTTAGAGGAAAATCGATAGCTGAAAGAGGCCTCAGAACAATGATGAATTGTCTTAATTCAAGGGGACCACCGCCTGGATTTGGGCCCAAAGTGGAGGAGGTTCTTCAGGCAGGGTCTTTGCTCATTACACAGCCCCACTTCCACTTCCTTGGGTACAATTTTTTTTTCCTCTTTCCAACACCTCTCAACTCTTGTCGAGGCCCCGGCATCCTGGCAGACTTACAGGCACATTCCATTTGCAGTTCCTGTGCATGCCAGCACGGAGGAAAACTCTGGCTTCACCAGCCGCCTCCATCACACGAGGCAGAAGTGCCCCTCTTTCCCCCTGGGCCAGCCCAGAAGGCCCCCCTGCCATGCAGTTCTCCTCGGAGAAATGTTACACGGCAGGAACCTCACTGGACCAAATGCACCCTCCACTCCATCTTACTAAGATGAGACAGTTAGAACGAGGAAGGTGCCCTCTGGCTCTCTTTCAAGTTCTTTGCTCCAGACCCTGCTTCCAGCTTAGACCCTGAAATGTAAGAGCAGGTCCCGCACTCACCTGCGCCGTGGCTGGGCTCACAGGCTTCCGCATCCCCTGAAATGGATCACCAAGCAGCTGCTGAGAACCCGGCCCAAATCCTACAAAGACAGCGATTAGTTTCAGCATCACAGGATCCAACAGCCTTCTGGTTTACTGAACCCTACAGGGGAGGTGATGCTTCACTCTACCCACCTCTCTTTTTGTCCACTTGTAAGTTGTGACAATATCTGCCTGGCAGACATTTGACTCTTGCACAGTCTTGTTGCAGGAAAAGTGTGACCTCTCGTAGCTGGCAGGGCAGAAACAGGTGCCGCTGCCCCCGAAAAGCCCATCCAAGGCCCTAGAAGACCTTTTAGAGTAGCTCCCCAGCGACACACCTTCCCTGGGGCTCCTTAAGACTGCTATGACCCAAGGAGAGGTGGCGCTAGCAGGAAACCAATAGTGTCAGCAGGCCTGAAGGAACGACATTCTTTTGTCATGTGGGAATCTTATCTATCTATCTATCTATCTATCTATCTATCTATCTATCTATCTATCTATCTATCTATCCACCCGCCCACCCAGTAGCAGAGCTGGTCCTCTGGGCGGCTTTGAAACCCTTGTAGGAAGACAGTACGGAAACACGTGAAGAGGAGCCAAGTCAGCCACTATTTGGGTCCAAAGGATTATTAAGAATTCAGGCTGACTGATATGGGGAGGAAACGTTCAGTTGGAGGAGGAATCCAGCAGGCACACAAAACATGGAACTTCACATAGCCCGAGGCAGGTCTTACCTACTGGGGAGGGAATGCGATGCCTCAAGTAGTCAGCCGAAGCAGCTCGAGTCGGGAACATTTGTGAGATGGGAGGCTGTGGCGGGGAGGGTGCCCTCTGGCCGAGAAGAGAAGACACGGGTTCCAAGCCACTCATCAACGTGCTGAGGACGTTTGAGGGCGCCGTTCTGTTGGCGGGTGGCCCGAGGATCTCCTTGGAGGAAACACAGTTATTGCACATCCTTCTTACGGTCAGGAAGACATGAAGGCAATGGCAGGCTCAAGGTCTTCCCAGCAGCACACGTGACAAAAGTCAGAGAAGATGTGCAGAATAAAAATCTGGTCCAACCACGCCGAAATGTCCACAGAGGATCAGAAAAAAAAAAAAAAAAGCTTTTCCTTCAGATTATTAAAACAAGGTCTGCAAGCCCAAAATTTATTTATTTCATTAAAAATATTTCTATCCCACCTTTCTCCCCAAAAGGACCCCAAACCTCTGCGGAAAGCAGGAGATCAGCCCCCCCCCCCGCCCCATGCAGAGCCAGGCTGACTAAGATGGTCCACCACGAGCTCTACCCTTTGAGCCACAAACAGTAGCTGAAGATTTCTGCATGGCCAGCCAAAGGCAGGACATAAGGAAGGGGCAGAGCTCTCCTCTTCCGGGGGCACCACCGATGCCACTCTCTTTGAAATTCAGAAATGCCTTTGGCCAGAAGAATCCACCGCCACCACCCTGCCCCTGGCAAGGCAGCTCTTGGCCCATGAAGGACTCCCTATTACCTGCAAGATATTCTTTGTGGCCGGCTGCCCTGGCATCTCGGGAGGGGACATCAAGTGGCTCTCAAGGGTTTGCTGAAAAGAAAATTGCACCCCCTTTGCAACAGCTTCTCACAAGCAGCCCCCACCTTCCCCAACCCTCTAGTGGTGTCCACCACCGCATGCAGTGAGGCAAGTAGAAGAAGAACCGATTTATCCATTCTGCAGGCAGGCTGGTGACCCTGACCCGGCTTAAAGGCACCTGAGTCAGCTTGCCATTTTAAGACAGAAACCGAAGAATATCCCCGACGAGACTCACACCTCGTTCCTTGTGGAAATCACACAGTCCTCTTCAAACAAATCATGACAAGCGCCAGAAAAGCGCAGATGAAAGTATGCAACACCTAGCCGAGACTATGACCATCCTCTCTTCAGCAGAGAACTACGATCAGCTTTCAAGTAGCTGTTCAGGCTAGGAAAGGCTGCCGAGAGAGCTTCTCTCCCGGTCACCTTGGATTTTAAAAACAAACCACCACCACAAGGGCAGGGAGTAATTTTCTGCTCCGCACAGCATTCAGGATGCCAACACTGTGTAGCAACTGCTTTTATAGCTGGTTTCCAAGTGTCAGCTCACTGAACCAATGCTGATGGTTACGAGAGGCTGGGAATTATTTGGCTGACTTTGCTCTCAGACGAATGCAGTCGTGAGACATTTTCAGCCGGCAAACATCCTCTGCACCTCGGCTAGGTATAACTAAGGACATTTGAGCTCTGCCATGTTAAAATTTCAGGTCCTTCCTCTCCACCACTTACTTAATCTCCCTTTTGAACAAGCCAGCCTCTGGAGGGATGGAGCGTTCCTTGAAGGATGGCAAGAAAGGAGACTGAGCAGCAACAAGCAGCAGCATCTGCCCCTCAGAGTCCTCCTTCGCACCACCATTGCTTTGCCCACCATATGTGGCGATAATGCCTTTTTTCTTCTTTTTATTATTAATGCCACATGACAAAGCAGCGACAATAAAGAGATTTTTTTTTTAAAAAGCCAAGAGTAGCCAGAAGAGCAATGAGCAAGGGAACCCAGTGTTAGCTCCCCATGTTACCGGGTAAGATTAGAAGACCCAGCTGTGTAATGGTATTGAAACGCTGGCAGTTATCACAGCCATCCTCATACCTGTGACCCCAAGGAGAAGCCTCATGAAGCGGATCAGGATCAACAAACAAGAACAGGTCTCTGCTAAAGCTAATGCATCTTAGGGGTTCAATCCTTCTGCCATGACCTCTCTAACAACATAAATTGTGGAAGGCACCACTGAAACCTGAAACTATGCACATGCCACACAGTATTTTCTTAGATTCAAGCAGTCCAGAAGGAAGTAAGAAAGTCAGGTCAATTGTTTCAGGTGAGCAGTTCTGTCTGTGTGTGCTTTTGAAAGGGAACTTGAGGCTGCTTTAGATGCAACACCTGCAGGATAAGTGGCAGGGTAATTCCCACAGGGACCACATGCATTTCTTCGTGTGGTCTCTCCTGCAAGGCTGCAGAGAACCTGTGAGAAGCCCTCCAGACACCCATGGCTCTGAATTTCCCTGTTACTTCTAAGGAAAAACAATATGCACTCCTTTATCTATTTATGCCATGGCAAGGATCTGTATCTTTCCAAAACAAGGGAGTCTTTTCACACGAATGGTATGCTGTTTAAATAATGCACGCCCCGGAGGTCCAACTGCCACCCAAAGGCTTAAATTCTGGAGGCTAGGTGGAAAGCTGTATTCTGTTTTTCCTGTGCTCCAGCTGTTCTGGCACCCTACTTCACACACCGTACCACTGATTTCAAAGCTACCTAGGCTGAAAAACTGGTGAATAAATCCCAGACACACCCCATTTCCTCCACATCCCAGCCAAGCTGCAGGCGTCTCTGCATGGCAGTGATTTGGTTCCCACCACAAGGCCTGGCGTGGCCGAGCGCTTAACTTTTCAGCACTACCCAACAGCGGGGACTTACGTTGACTTTGGGTTGTGAAGGGAGTGTCCCGCTCGCCTTCATGGTACTGACTAGCTTGTTGAAAGCAGACATGTCGCCGTCCTTAACGTGCCGGGAGTCATTTATACCACGGGCGTCTTCCACCTGTTCTGCCATTAAGGGGGCAGTGGGCTTCCCCTCCTGATCCACTTTCAGGCTTTTCAGCCCGGCTTCTACTTCTTCCACTGAAAGCACAACTCCTGAGTGCGCTGAAGGAAGGAAGGGAGGAAGGAAGAACAACATAGAACCAGGGGCTCAGTTCTACAGAGTAAACGCAGGGGCTACACTCAGGGCTGAGCAACATGTGGATGTCCTGAGGCTGCTGGGCGGCAATCCCCGCGAGTCGCCGGCTACTACTGGCCAAGTGTGCCAGAGCTGCAGTCCAAGAACACATGCACACACGCACACAGCCACATGCTTCACAACCAAGGGCTACAGAAAGGAATAGCACAAGAATCTGAACCAAGTTCCATCTTTGCTTCAGCACCTTATTAAAACAGGAGTGACTCCAAGGCGATGCAAGGACAGAAGCCCGGCAGCACTGAATCGGAAGTTAAGACTCCAGACTTGCAAGTTAGAGTTGCAGTCACTCCTTCCAGCAGCTTTTGAACAGAAATTAAGCGGCTGCTCTCACAAAAGGCACAGAGATCTTTTGGGCTCATAATTTAAGGCTCTCTCCCAATTTCAAGATTGCCTTTGGAGGGACTTAACGGTAACGACCCACATGCTTTCGCTGCTCTGTGGAAGCTGGCGGTTCCATTAGGCCTTTTATGGGTTTGTCTGCTTTCCTTGGACACTTCCACTGCTCCTCCGTGACCCGCCTTCTCCAAACCAGGATCCTGTCTCCCTGTCAGCCTTCCACCCACCACTGGCCAAATCAGCCGGTGGGAGAAGGCTGGTTTAGAAAAGCTGGTGGCCGCTACTGCCATCCAATCGAAGGAGCCGTCCAAACTACCACCAGCTTATGAACTGGCATAATACTGCTGCTTTTTACCTTTGTATCAATCGCTGGCCTTTGCCAGGGAAAATAGTTGGGAGGCCCAGAATGCTTGGTTACATTGGAATTGGTATCAGAGTTCCGGTCACAGATCATATGAGACTACTAAATATGCTTCACTAAGAAGATGTACACTAGTGACATCCACTCGGGCAAGATACTCGCAACCAGTGGAGAGAGGATGATGGAACACAGAAGAATTATGAAGTGGAAAGCAACCTTATGACAGAGTCCCTTAACAGAAATCTAAGAGAATCTGTGAATGCATCTCCGTAGCAGCAACTCAATTGCGTTACGGGCTGCAGAACAAACTGAGCATCTGAGGCTGCAGTTCAGATGTCCAGCATTTATGCAGAACAGAAGCAAGGCATGGATCCTCTTGCAACAAGCAGATGCTGCCAGCTGAAGCAAGGGGGGAAAAAGAAGACAGGAGAGAGGAAGTTTTGAGCGTTAGCTTGGAAACGAGGTCCCACGGCAGGGATCCCCAGCTTCCTAGCAAGCATGCACCTTTAGTTATTCCTGGAGAGAAAACAGAAAGCCAACGTCTGCTCTTCATAATCATTAGGACGCACAAAGCAAAGAGGCAGACCCTGACGGTGCTCCGTGTATCCTCATTCCGGCATCTGCTAGCCGCATCTCTCTCAGCAGATTTTGAAATGACTGGAGGTTAGGCCCTACATGCAAAAGAGGCTCTGGAACATGCACAAGCCACATGCGCACAGCTTCAGATACATGCAAGTCCTCAAGCTCTACATGCAGTTTTAAAAAGCTCCCCCCACCAAAAAAAAAAACCAACAGGAACGACACGATCGGATGCCAGCAGAATTCATCCTGAAAGCAATTCAATTCCTCCCTCCTGACAGGAGCTGCCACGTCAGGTACTGCCGAGTCATCTCTCTTTTGCTTTACCCAGTTTCACAGGCTTTGGCCTAGAAAGCCCGGCACTCCCTCGCCAAGATATTAGTTGCTTAAAGTTTTGCTTAGGTTATTGAGGCTGCAGGGCCAACCTGGGAAGCCCACACAGAGCGAGGAGGGCTGGTCAAGGGGCAAGCCTGGCAGTCCTCATGAGCTCTCGCCGCATCCCTCCAACCTGAAAACGGATTCAGGGGCTAAGGGAGGTCAGAAAGAGAAACCTCTCTGTTCCAGGAATTAACCCTGCGGCCACCATGCCGAGAAGAGCACGGCAGCACCACAGCAACGCAGAGATTCACAGGAACTGCGGAAGGAAATCTTGGTCCTTCACAGGGTTGAGAACCAGAGCCTGGCACTCGAACCGACATTTGCCCAAGGTGCACCCGGCGGCATCACAACAGCGGAAGGGGAAGACTTACTGCTCTCTCTCAGCTTCTCCTTGTTGGCTGAGAGACTCGAGAGGAGGGGTTTTAAGTCGACTTTGGCTTTCTGTAGCATCTCTAAGATGTCCACTTTGTTTTCAGATTGGTCTTCCAAAGGAATGGGAGCAAAGTAGTTTCCAGAGTTCTGACCGGGGGACAGAGCGCCTTGCTCTAGACCTGAAACAGTAAAAACCAGGACGGCTGCCTTATAAATTCCTCTGTTCAGCAACTCAAGAGGAACATGGCAAGACCTTTCATACTCTCTCTCGAGGACACCCCGAACCGTGGAGTCAGGAGTTACTTCGGATGCTCAAGCCTCAGAATAAATAAGCAGGCCACTGCCCAACGTAGGAGGCCTCAAAGTCCTGCAGCTTTCTAGAAGAAACAAGAATGGTGGCTGAAAGGACAAGAGGAGATTACCTGCTAATCTCTCCAGCTCTTCGTGGGGCGTAGATCTAAGGCTACTCGAACGGCTTCCAGACCGGCTAGGATTAGAAAACCAGCGGCTGAACCGACTGGCTGAGACAGAGCCTTCCCCCAGCACATCTTCTATCATCTATAACCATGGGGGGAAAGGAATATTTCAGAAAATCATAATGCAGAACAGAAGTCTGACAGTTCAGTCACTTACAATGTAAACTGTGAAACCCCTTTGGTTGTAGCAGGCCTGCTGCTTCCAGAATTTGTCATGTGGAAATGCTTTAAGCCACCATTTCCTTTCCTTCCAGAAACTGCCTCCAAGCATCCACACAAAGGCTGCAACCTGCACCGAACCCCTTCTCAGAAGCTTGTTTTGGCTTATCTTGTGAGCTTCTTGGAGCACCTCATATGGGGTTGAGGTAGGATATAAATATTTTACATCAAACAAATGTAAAATGCCCCATGTTCTCTCAACAGCCTTAAGCTCAGCCCACATAAAGGGCTACATTTCCTGTAGACAAGACAGATCCACAATGGTTCCGCTGGGAGCACAAGAGGAAAAAAGACTGCACAGGACTCTTCAGGCAGGCATTTCTGCCAGGCCACAGAGCGTTCAAGCTTGTGAGGTGCCCAGGGCCAACCATCAAATGTAAAAATGTCAGTGCCTGGAAAACTCTGCTTTTGGATCACAACTCCCGGAATCACTGAGAAAATAGTGATCCGGGGATTTGGAGAACAACGTGCAGCCCAGCTCGAACCAGAATGCAACGACGACTCAGCTCCAGTCCTTTAGCAACTTGGGCTCACCTTCCTCTTAAACACAGCATTCTCCAACAGCTAGCAGACCTCAGTGGGTGGAGTAACAGGTTGCCAAGTCAGGAGTTTGAACCCCCCTCTCTGCCTCTCCTAAGAGAGTGGCCTGCCAAGATCCCCTTGTGTCACACCTTGACCTTGGGCAAACTGGGCAGTGATCCCAGAGGGCCACCAGAAGGAGGAACTGACTGCAAAACCTCCTTTGGAGGACCTTAGCCCTGGAAAACCCTCAGGAGGGTTGCTGTAAGTCAGAATCCACTTGACAGCACATCATTAATTGCATCACACAGCATCGCTAATTCCACCAGGCAACCCACAAAACATTTTTTTTTTTTTTTGCTTGAACAAGCTGCATCTGAAGAGCTAAATAAGGCAAACCAGAAATCAGTGCTCTAGGCATGGGGTTTTCAGATTTTTTTTTGGTACTAAAAAAAAAAAAATCCCACAATTTTCTGTCCTGGAACTCCCACCTGATAGACAACCCCAGACCCTTGAATGTGGAAAAAAACCCTCAGGTGGAAGGCTTTGTGGCTCACCCTTGTGGCCCAGTTCTACCTAGCTTCCTGTTCAGACAGGAAGCTCCCACATTCAGGTATCTTCTGTAGGTGTGTCTGTCAGATGAAACATCCAGAATAAAGAATTATTTGATTCATAGACAGACAGACATGCCGGCACTACTGTGTTGTACAGACCAGGTTTGAGAAGACTGAGAACCACACAAGACGGTTGCATTCCAGAGGCAGATTTGAGTGGTCCAGATCTACCTTACCCATTTTGGGAAGAACAGTTTTCAATGTTTCAGATTTGTAACAATTAAGATGTCCAAATACAACACTTGTGAACTGTAGGTCTCACTGTTATATATTAAAAAAACCCTCTAACAACTTTGAGCCCCAAAAGGAAATTACAGTAATCAAGGCATCCTATCAATGCATGTGCATATGTGTCTGACACGCATCTGACAAATTCTTACTTGGACAGAGATACAACTTATGGCAAGCCTTCACATTCAATTAATGGAAAGGGGACAGATTATTCATCTTTTTATCTCATTTTGGAAAAATTCAGGGTGAATAAAAGTAAATCAAGTTTCTATTTTAAAATTCAAACATTTGCTGAACAAACAAGGGCACATATTAACAGGTCCTTTGGCTTCCAACTAGACAGACTCTTAATACGAGCTAGAAACATAAACCCAAACTTCTGGCTGTCCAGACCGCATGTTTTTTTGGTTTTTTTTTAATGTTGCAGAACTATATCCATGTTGACAGAAAACATAAAGCATCTGTGTAGGTCTCTCTCTCTTCACAGTTGAGGATATTAAGCCAAACCACTTTCTGAAAGACGAAGGGTTACAAAATCCTCTGCATACTTGCTTGGGAGCAGACGCCACTGAACTGGGGATTTATTTGCATCCTGACACAGGAAACCCAGTCTGGGCAAAGAGCGCAGCTGCCTAGAGGCTGGTCATCTCCAGGTAAAGCACCCTCTCTTCCTGGGATGGACAATGCTGATGTTTGACCAGAGTCACAACCATTCACAGATGGAAAGCTGAGCATATCTGAACATGTGTCACTAGGAGGGCATGGAGTTCAAGACACCCAGGAGCTGGCTGGATGCTTGGGACCCCCAGGAAGCTGCCTTATCAGCCCACATCCTTGGTAAAGACAGACATGGGCAGTGTAGAAGGAACAAAATGAACCCAAGTGTGATTTTGCTCGTGTAGTTCTTGGAGCCCAGATCTCTGAATACTCTCATCAGAACCAAATGGACAGCACTCACCATGGGTAGTTCAGCCCCACCTCTTCAGGAATGTCGCTCTGGGCCCCTGGCAGCCATGCTTACCGTCACTTGCACATTTGAGACAAGCTCATGGGGGAGCTTGTGAGTAAGAGGGCCTGCCGAACTGTTATCATGCTTACCTAGTCAGGCTGGTAGGAAGCGTGCCATGTCTGAAGCCCTAGACTTATCCTCTGGTAGTTTCAGCGCTCTCTCGTGACAATCTTGGGGCCTGTCCTGATTTACAACCACCTAGCATTTCGACATATACAGATCGGATCTATTGACAACACAATGCGGACGATTCACCCACTTTAAATTGTGTAACACTTTCATGCTACACTGACTGCTTTCCAAAGCCACAAGAGTGGTAAAAAATGAACGTTTCATTCTCTCTTCAGCTGTGTGCCTTCAACAAATGCAGTGCAATGCTTCAATGAGAAGCTTTTCACAAAGCAGACTCACGTTTTGTGCCCTTACCACATAGTGGGTGGATGGCTCATTTTTTGCAACATAACATTTACATCTGTGTTACAGTTTAGTCTTCCAAAGTGTTCTGAGACTCATTTAATCAACAGAGATTCTCATTCTCTGAAGGAATGACCTGTTTGTCTGTTTATGCTAAGCTTATAGGACAAGATACAACTGGTTCTCCCTTAGTGAAGGCAAAGAACTAGTGGGATTGGTTGCATTAAATGCATTTCAATCGTTTGGCCTGAATACACCGGATGGTATAAAGTTAATGTAAAAAAGCCAAGTAAAGCAGATGCAAAAGCTATAAAGTAAAAAAGACTGCAGCTTTCAGGATATGGTGGGAATTAGATCTTAACATTTGGACTGCCGTGGATGAAAGTGTTATGAACTAGCAAAATAGTTAACTCTCTTTGCACTGAACAAGATTGCACAACAGAAGCCCTCCTTTCGATTTCATCACAGCTGCTAGTTCAAGACAGACTAGGTAGTGCTTAGGCAAGGGCTGAGCCCATCTCAGGGAAGGTGAGTTACATCACCGTCAGCAGGAGGAGGCAAGAGGCAGGAATTGCAAAGGAAGACACTGGCAGAAATCCCAGCCACAGATTCTACCCAGTGTGGTGCACCACTTGACATACTTACTCCTTGCCAAATGAAAAGACATTGATAGGGTTGTGCTGACGTAACTGTTATGGATGAATACCTCTCGTTCTCAGACGAGGCCAGCCACACTACATACTGGGTGCTGCGAAACAGAGTAGCTACAGAAGACTGGCCTGAGAGGGAGAAACGTGCCTTCACCCATCGCGTGGCTAAGCCTTACTGTTAGATTCGTCACACTTTAGAGCAGCTTTCCAGGGGGCTCTTCACTGACGCCCTGAGAGAGAGCCTGTAACAGCTGCCCTGATCTTCTATAAACAGGACCCACCACACACTTGGCGTGCGTTCTACTTCGAAGCCAGGTTTGTTCAGTCATCCAGAAGAGCATGAATAAATCTGGCACTGAGCTGGACCTTCGTGGCATCAGTTAAAACAGCTACAACGTTAGCTCAGTAGCACTAAATGCAAGCGTAGTGGGGGGGGGGGAGGGGAGGGAATATCTTCCAGCAATTTTCACCCACAAGAAATTCAGCCTGCAAGTGAACACCTTGCAAGAAGCTGACAGTGGTCAGATATCTTTAGTTCCCTGCCTGTACATTTCTTGTAAGCCAGATAAGCGTTCAAGTCTGAAGAAGCTGAAGTGTAGAACAAGCTTTAATTAGAGAGTGCTTCCACCCTTCTTCCTAAAAGGGGTGTTCTTGCGTGGGGCTCCCATCAGCTGTTCTGCCGAAGATGGCATCCCTTTCCTCCCTCTTAGGACGCTAATGAATCTTCCCAGTGCTCACCTAGCCTGTTTTGTCTTTTTAAATGGTTTGACCTCTTTGCGTGTGGTATTTTTTTAAAAAAAAAAAATTGGAAAAAAATTGATTCTTTTGCAGACTTCGGCTTGTGGGTGGTGACTCATCTCTGGTCCTCTTTCATCTACAAACTGTGGAGCAGTCATTATTGCAGCTCAGTATTAGAAGAATAGAAATGTCTTTCAGAATAAATCAGATCCTGTATTTCTGCTCTACATATTCAAAGGAAAGGTTCATTGTTTACACTAGCTTCTGTTTGGGGAATTTCAGAAGGCATGGGCAAGGTCAAAAGGGAAGCGAGACCAGATGATTTTAAATCACACACACAACATGCACAGAGTCCAGCTGTATTTCTTTACTGGCTGGGAAGACAGGCCTGGGAGTTCTGTCAAGGGAGTTCTGTCCCACCTTTCCACAGGAAGGGGACGGGCAAGACGGTCCCAAACAGCACAGATCTGTGGAGGTGCAACCTTCACCGGAAATGCGAAGTAGCACAAATTAAGTGAGCTGCCACTACATCCAAAGAGGCCATGCAAGAGAAACACATCACTCAGAGCCAGAGTTCCAGGTGTCCTGTCCCTTGTCAACAAGCTGTGCAACTCTTTCTAGAGAGCGAGACATGAGCCGAGCCCCATTCCTGTTGCCAGGAGCGGAGGACACCCACTTTGACGGAGAGGAACACTCACCGAAGCCAAACCGGGAACGCTCTTGTCCAGATTGAAGAACTCATTGAAATCAAACTCTCCTGGAGCCGGTTCTGGCAGGACCATTTCCCTCGGGACCTCCTGGTCGGCTGCTGTCTCCTGGCCAAGGACAGTCTGCAGCTCCTCTTCTTCAGCTACGCCACCATTGCATTCTATTCCTTGGGGAAGAAAGCCAAAATTAGCCCAGGGGCGATTTTGGCCAGAGACAGCACAAGCCAACCCTTTGACACCCAGGGCACAGCTCCTGGTGTGCTCCTTGTTGTTGCTACGCTTCACAGGGAGCTTCCGTAAAGGTATATAGATTCAATATGGATTGCTCTCCAGTTTCACCTTAAAACTTTTCCAGACAACAGTAAGATGATCAGGAACAGCACGGTGGTTTCATACCTTTTAAGAACCATGTTGCTAAGATTTGCTAAAATTATGTTTTCAACGGTGTAAGAAGTCTCACCACTAGGAAGATGGGGTTGCCCGTTCTCTTTGAATCGGTTCTGGAAGGGGCCAAGGTGGGCCGTTTAATGCAGTGTGTGGGGGGGGGGGGGGGAGGAGGGGAATGTACTGGATCAGCAGCGAAGGCCTCCAGATTGGACACTTCTTATATAAATACTCTTCCCCCAACTCCAAATTAGAGGAATAGGAGGAGTTCTCTCTGCGGAAGGAGGCAAAAGGACCTCTGCCCAGGTTCTTCGTGGAGATGAAGGGCTGAAACCATCTCCTGCAAATGCTCTCTGCTTCCTCTCACCACCTTCCTACTTGCCCCCCCCCCCCCCCACGACTTCATCTCCCTGTATTTTGGTCCAGATGGTCACCAAGTGGATTACACGAACTTAACCACAGAAATCCAAGAAGCACAATTATCTAAAAAAAAATTAAAAATAAAACAAACTGTCTTCTGGTCAGTTCCAGAGGACAGTAGAGTTCCTTTTACTCACACTCTCTATAACCTGATGCCACAGAAAAATGCAAGATGCATTTTTTCCCAGCTCAAAACAATGGCTTTAAAGCAGTGACGTTTAAGTCTCATTTTACTTCCAGCAGCTTTGCATTAATGCTTCACCTTTAATGATGGGTGTCAGAGAAACAAAATAGCAGCCATGAAATGTCTCCCCCTTTGGGACCCCAAAGGGCTTCCTTCCAGCCACTGAAGACCTCAAGCTTTTAGTTCAGAGTACCTTCCTTCAGCGAAGTGGTACGCCGCCTTGTTCGCTTCCGACCTTTGTGCTCCTCTTCTAGTATTTTATCATCAAACCCAGTCAGTTCAATCGTTTCAGACTGACTTGTGGGGCCAGCAGAAAACCATTCGGGCTCCTCCTCTGTATAGGAGTCATTCCTCCTCCGTTCCCCAAACATGCGCTTGCTATCGCCATACTCCCGCTGCAGTTTCAGGAATGAGACAGAAAAACCCATCAGGTTAGGACAAATGTTGAGTTCACACAATATCTTCTGTTTAGTATGAAGCACGTGAAGATTCTGAGAAAGCTAGGGAGAAGACCTGTAAAGAAGGCAGAAGACAATCGAACCCTTTTCCCTTCTGACACTTGCTGAATTCTTTTTTTTTTATCAGTCACTAGAGCGGATCCAACAGCAAACAACAGAACGGAGGAAGACTGCACAAAAGCCATCTCTGCAGGTCCCTCCTCAGCCACGTGCCTCCAGCAAGCCACTGGTCTAATGCTGCTGAGGAGTTCACAAGCCGAAAGTGGAAGTCTTACCAGATCTGGGGGCAGGGGTGGAGTAAAAGCGGGGGGGCGGGGGCCTTCCAAGGAAAATATAAACCAGTCCCTAAACTGGACCTGCTGGACCACAACTACCCCGTAAACGTACGCTTTCCAGTGTCACCAATCCTAACAAGATTCCAAAGAGGCCATCCGAAGTCCCTGTCGACAGACCCCAAGGTGGGATCTCGCTTCTAGGAACCTTTGCTCCATAAACCAACTTCCCAGTTTCCTTGAACCCCATGGTGCTGCCAAACTCTTTTCACACCCACCTACACAATCCACCTCACCTGAAGGTACAGACAGCAAATGTCAGCCACCACACAGTGTCATTTGTGCATCAAAAATAACCCCACCTAAGAGAGGAAACATCCCCCACCCCCACCCCGCAAATAAAAGGCCCAGCTCCGTTCCTCTTTCTGCTCCGAACACTAACCCGGAATCGCTTGTCTTTGTACTCCCTCTCGCGGTCTCTGTCCCTCGTCTCTCTGGCATCCCGCAAGTCCTTCTCACCACCTCGGTGATCTTTATCAAAGTTCCGCGCAGAGATGATTCTCCCGCTGCCGATCCGGCGCCCACCAATGACACGGACGCCGTCGCTTTCTTTCTCCAGTGGGCTCCCTGCCCGACGTGAGCCCACCGCTGCCGTCACGTGACAGCCCCCCCCAAAGCTTCGCCTCTGCGGACTCAGCACCACATCCAAGTCGTCTTCTTTTACCCGTTCCCTGGGATCTACACAGTGGAAGAGACTGTCATTGTACACTGAGAAAGGGTTACTGGGTACGAGAGCAAGACGAGTGCCACTCAGTATTCTAGAAGCTCAACTGGTAAGATGAAAGAGCGCCATTTTAAATAGCTAGGTCTGTGTCACTCGGCCTCACCATAGCATCAGAAATAAGCGCTGAAGTTCAGGGTAGTTAGTTATAGACTTGCTTGGACTTCAGTCAGTATTCGCTATGGATTTCAGTCTATGCAAGTCTAGAAGATGTGTTCTCTCCTTGTTATATCATAGTTTCCAGATCCAATATAATGCTCAGGATCTGAAACAATCTTTGAAAAAGCAGCCTAAAGCTGGAAGTCAAACTCTGGGGCATAAGCACCCCCATGGAACACTCACCCACTACCCTGCGCACCAGGGAAGTCCGATCTGAGTCCAAGTCCTTTTTAAGTCCTTCAACCGGTGAGGTCCTTCCAGAATTTGGGTACAGGGAGGCATGCCACTTTTCAGGGTCCCAAACACCATCACTGCAACGTTGCAAAATTCACATTATGTTGTCCAGACCCAAGCACTTGACATGAACCAATTACAGAATCTCAACAGATGTTTAACATGTTTCGTTTAGTATACTACCAAGGGCTAGGACAGGAAAGCTGTAGCGATAAAAATCCAGAGGTGCCGTCTTTCGAGAAGTCATTTTTATGACTTAACAGAATAAGGCAAGAATATCTACTATATGCCACTCCACTCCTGTGCCAGCTTGGTGATTTATGTGCAATTGGTTTTAATACTATGTCAGGGCAAATGTGGTGGTTTCAAACTGGTTCAGAAATATAGATTAATGTCAGAAAGGGGACATTAAATCATGGCTCCCAGTTTTGGGCACAGCTGGCAACTGTAGTACAAAAAGACAGATGTTACCACAAAAAAGCCAGTTTCTAAAGAAAAACAGGGGAGGGGGAGAGCATGCCCTATACAGTCCCCACAAACTGTCCCCAGCTTAATGAACTATGGGCTTAATAAGTCAAAAATGTTATATCCAAAGGTAGCCATGATAGATTTAGACGTACCTGTCATACTTTTCAGAAAGACACGATGGTCTCCGTTTGGAGTGGGGACGCTCTTTGATGTCCAGGAGTTCTTCCTAGAGAAGGAACAGCATTTTAAAACCCACTAGATCAGCAAAACTTACTGCAGACGAGATCTCATACAAGCAACTAGCAAGATGGCTTTCCCTACTACTGTTTTAAATTAAGTTTAAAAGCACGTTTAGGATTTGGAAATCACGCCTTTAGGTGCCTGCTTGGGGGTGGGGAGAGAAGATCTCCTCCCCTGCTGGAGGTAAATGAATTTAGAATCATGGCAAATACTTTCAATGTAAGAGAGTAGAAAGAATTAAAAACATTCCAGAAGCAAACATCCGAAATGCTTTTTGAAAAGCATTCTTGGAAATGGAAGATCATCTCATGCTGGAGACACCACCATGGCTACATATGTCGTAACACACATTCTACCAGGAAACCCAGCCGGCCTACGGAGATGAGTTAGGAAACCATTGTTGTACTTCACAAGAGAGACTGATAAAGGCCTCCACCTTCCTTTATACTTTATTTATACTTACTTGTTTGATCAGTCCAAGTGGACTTTGTGGTCCCAAGTGTTCCACATGTCTCTGTGGCCCAAAACTAAAGAGGAGTGTAACTGGGAGCCTTATGAATGGGCAAAACATCACTGCAACCATGGCCGATTTAAATGGAAGTCCCTTATGTCCATTTACAAGAAAGGTACCAAGAAATAATTGTCCTGTGACACAACTGAGAATGCTAATGTTCACATTCCTAGCACACACAGTCAGTATAATCACTACTACGAAAATCTGCCTCATGGTATTGACAGCATTATCTCCCACACAGTCCATCCATACCTATTATTAACAGACTTGAAAAATCCTGGGCGTATGTGGCTCTCAAAGATCAACAAATATGGGTCAGCTGCACAAGCGACTATTTACAGGCAAGTCCTAGCACTATACCTTTGTGTAGCGATGAGGGAATTTCATTGCATGAATTCTGTTTGCGTCGAGCGATGTATCGCCATTCACCGCTTCGGTTAACACCCCCTTTTTATCCATAGCGGCTTGAACTCTATAGAACAGAGAAGAGGAAAAGGCAAGGGAGGCTTAACATCTTGCAGAACTGTGTGACAGCTGATGCAACAAAGTTTCACATCCCAGACACAGTTACGTTAACCACCAGAGGGGAGGGTGAAAGGACCTGAGGAGAGGGTCAGGGATTTGAGTCCTAAAGCTTGGTGTTATGCTGTCCCAGCACAGAGAAACAAGCAAGGTTTCCTATTGAGACCTCATGACCTGTCAGCTTTCTAAGAAGAAACTGAACTTTCCCATCACTAGATGGATGGCAACAAGTGGAGGGGGGGGGAGCATACCAACCACACCATTCAGCAAGGTCTTTTGCTTTCCTTTCAATGGGGGGGGGGGGTGTGTCAACCCCCATATCTCTGGGGAAGAGATGTAACTCGGAGGGCATGTGCTGGACCTGCAGAACCCTGCAAGCTTCAGAGCCAGGGGCCCTCTCCAGGAAAGGGAGAGACAACCCGGAGGGGCAAAGAGAGGGTCTTCCCTGATCTAGAACCTGGGCAGCCCCCGCCAGTCAGCAACCGCCCTTTCCCAAGAGGCCTCCCTGTTCCTCCTGCTTGCACATTTGCGGGGCCCCCCCACCAAAAAAAGAATACGGTGGCTCTTTAAGCGAGACAAGCGCTTCTTTCGGTGCAGGGTGGGTTCCATTTCCATCCAAACAACTAGAGGCTTTTTTCCGACAGTTTAAAGCGGGGGGGGGGGGAGCCATTTCCTTGAAACCGTTCCTGACTTCTCAGCCCTAACCCTAACCTCCCACCCCCGGCTTCCGCGGGAGCGTCTCTCTGACTGAGCGGAGGGGCCAGGAGGATCCAGGCGGGTCCCCCGGGAAGCCCACACGGGTGGCTCCTCTTCCAGGCGGGTCCCGAGAGCCCGACGCGCCCTTTCCGACCCGCCTCGGCGGCCCCTTTCCCGAAGAGCCGGTTCCAGGGTCGGAGAGGGAGCCGCCCAAGGCAGGCACGGGCTCCTCTTTCCTCCGACCTCCTCCTCCTCCTCTTCCCCACCAAGGGGAAAGGGGGCGCGACCGGCCGGAGGCAGGGCCACTCGCCGGCTCTCCCCGGGCCCTCCTGGGAGAAGGTAGCGACGACCCCCCCCCCAGGGCTTCCCAAGGAGGAGGAGGAGAGGGCGAGGGCGAGGGCGAGGGCGGCGGCGGCGGCGGCGGCGGGAACCCCCTCCCCCTCCCCCTCCCCCTCCCCCTCCCCGCCGGCCCTGGCTCCGGGGAACTCCCTGCTCTCCCGCCCGCCGACCGGTGGCTGGCCCACGCGGGGGGGGGGGCGGGGGGGGAGGCGGCGGCGGCGTGACAGGAGGCGGCCCTTCTGGCCGACCCGGACCCGGACCCGGACCCGCACCGGCAGCCTGGCGAGGGGACTCCAAGGAGGAGAGGGAGAAGCGAGGCGCCCCCGAGGCCGCCCTTCCGCGCCGGTGACTCAGCGAAGACCTCCGTCCGTCTGTCCGTCCTTCCCGCCGCCGCCGCCGCCCCCTGAACTCCCTCCCTCCCTCCCTCCCTCGGCGGCCTCCTCCTCCTCCTCCTCACCGCCACGGGCGACGGCGACAGCGGTAGCGGCGGAGGGGGGTGGCGGCCGAGGTGGCCGCCGCCGCCGCCACCGCCTCTTCCTCCTCCTCCGCGGGTGCTGCTCTTCCTCGCCGGGGCCGCGCTCTCGCCACCGGCCCTGGTCGGCCCGGCGCCTCCTCCTCCTCCGCCTCGGGGCCTGTCGGTGGCTCCCTCCCTCCCTCCCTCCCTCCCTCGCCCGCCTTCCTTCCCCTCAGCCGCCGCAACCGGGGCCTTCGTTGCCCACCCCCTCCCACTTTAATAGCCACGGCGCATGCGCCGGGCATGCGCCGCCGCCGCCGCCGCCGCTTCTTCTTCCTCCCCGCGCGCCCGCCCACGCACGCACGCGCAAGCGCCCTTCCTCCGGCCGGGAAGCTCCGTCTCGCGCCGCGCCCGTCTTCGCGGCTGCCTGACAGAAAAAAGGTCGCGCCCCCCCCCCCGCCTGACGAGCGGCTTGCCTGTAGGCCGCCACCCTTCCGACGGAGAGATGTCACTGGGATGAAGCGACGCTTGTGAATGGAAATCCCTCCGTCCGCACCCCTAGGCGGGCATTTTATCGGCGCCTGAAAGGGTCCTTCAGGCGTTTGCGCTTAACAGCCCTCTTGGGGAGAGCCCCGCCCCCCCGACGCTCCGGCAGGGAGACTCTATGGTGAGTCAAAGCTGGGAGGACTCCCAGGTAAGGGCGCCGCGATCCCAAGCAGCGCGGATTAGGATCGGTCCTGGAGGAGGCGCTGTGCTTCCTGGGAGAGCCAGGAAACCACCATGAGCCCCGAACGGGTGCGCTTATTCCACGCAAGGGACTGGTAACCCCCACCCCCAAAAAGCCTGGGTGAGACCCGTAAACTCTCAGAAACCGGCGGGCTTTAGGACCCTGGAGGGCGCCTGCCTGCCTTCCTGCCAAAGAGACCTGTGGGACCCGAAAGCCTGCCTCCGTGTGAGATTTCGGTGGTGTCTCCAAGGCGTCGCTCTGGTTGCTTCCACATGGGTGCACGACCTCCTCCTGCAAGGGGGGCAAGTTTTAATTGACAGAAGGCTCTGCGGTCTACAACAGACAGAGACAGAGGGACACCAGGGCTGCAGGCCCGAGGAAGTTGGTGCCAAACAAAAGCTGCTAGACCTCAAGGTGCCAAGAGACTGTAGGTCTTGTTTGCTGTAGCAGCTCACGACTCCGCTAGGCAGAGACGAGGCAACCGTTCCCCATTGTTTCAGTAAGAGAAACGAAACATAAAGCAAGAAGCAAATGTAGCAGGGCACCTTTAAGGCTAACGGGTTCATTTCAGTGCAAGATTCCCCAGGGATCCAGGATCTTAGTAGGACATTTTGTAGATCCCGGGGTGGGGTGGGGTGGTGAATTATGCATGAATACAGGTTGCACTTTTAAAAAAACGTCTTGGCCTAATAACAATAACCTCGTCTAATAAAGAGGCTGCATTTTGCACATGCTCTGAGACACTCCCTCCCCTCCTTATGCCACCCGCACTGGAAGAGAGCCCAAAGCAGGCTGTGCTTTCACTGCCTTTTCAGCTGGGTCTTCTCTCCCCTTATCCCATCTGCTGCCAAGAAGCTGGAAAAGTGGCTCTCCCCCCCCCCCCAACATTGACCCCTCTCCAGATCCCCCAGCTAATTTGATCCGTGCCTAGGAGGGCTGAGTAGGTCATACCCCCGAAGTAACTTTTCTCCTATCCTCCGCCTGCCCCGGGTGCCCCCAGACTCCAACATGCATTCCTGGGACGTGAGCTGGGCACCCGGCCTGCCGGCAAAACAAAACGGAGCTTGGCTTCCACAGGAAGCAGTGGCGACAAAGCTGCTCATCAGCCGTTGTTCCCTTCTCTGCAGAACAAGCATGGTTTCCTTCCCCACCCCACAACTTCTGCAAGGATTCCACCGCCTCCTCCAACCCGTCAGGCATTTCCACTTTGCATAACGTGGCCTCTTTAGCTGGGTGTGACACCGAAATATGTCCTCCTGATCTGCTGATGCGAAGACGGAGGCCTGGCTTTGCTTTTTTTTGGGATCCAAACCTAAAAAGTGGGTGACGGAATGGCCAGTGCCCCGAGGCTCCTGTAGTCTGGCTTCACGAGCCAAGAAGAGAGCCACGTCTGGCCCAGGTTTTGAGCCATTTACTTTCACTCCATATCATCTTTGCCTGATAAATAAAAGAAAAAGAAGAAGACAAAAATGTTGTGGCACCTTAAGGACTAACTGCTGTCTTTTAATGTGAGCTTTCGTGGATCAAGTCTTGCTCTTATGTCTGGGGAAGTGGACTTGTCCACGAAAGCTCACATTAAAAGAGAGCCGTTAGTCCTTAAGGTGCCACAACGTTTTTGTCTTCATTTTTATTTTTTCCTTTTGGTTTTTGACCTGACAGGCTAGCACAGACTACCACGGCTATCTCTTCTAAAACTTTGCCTGATACAAAATTCTGGATCCGGGCTCACCTTCTTTGTCACCTTGAGTGTTTTTGAGGAGAAAGGTGGGTAAAAATATTCTAAATAAATAAATAAAATAAAATAACTTCTGTGTGATCCCGTAAAGGTATCGCCCGACTTCAGACTTCGGATTCCTTTAGCGTAGCTCCACGGGTGGAGCGAGAGAGAGAGAGATGTCACTGCCAGGAGCAGATTGTCTAAAGGTCAAGAGTTCCTGTTTTGATTTGGGGTTCCGAGTGACTGTTGTTGCATCATGGTGCGTGAGTGCCACGTGGCCCAGAACCGAAGCAGAACTCTTCAATTGGGGGTGACCCTGCTCTTGCCCGTGACCTCCTTTCCCCAGTGCCAGCTGACCCGCATGTCAGGAGACAGGCCATCGTTTCAAAACTCCAGCAGAATCACAGATTTGAAGGGTGTGTGGTAGATGACAGCTGCCCTGGGAAGTGGTTTGTTTGTCTGTGGAAATGGTCCTTGACAAGCAGAGTTTTCACTCAGGGAGGGGGGGTCCTTACAGCCTTAAAAAGAGGGAGGAGGAACCAGCAGAGGATGGGAATGAGAAAAGAAGCATGGATAGACTGGGATATACAAGGATGCTTAAGATTTCCAGACCCCCCTCCAGGGTTTGGGAACAGGGTGGGTTGGTGGCACGACACTTCTAAAGGAGCGCGTGTTCGTAAATTTCAGTAAAGGAACGACAATCCTTCTGTGTTGACAAAAGGTTTTCCATCTGCTGCCCTGCACGATCCTGCCAGAAAGTGCGGAGTTTTGCTTTGGAGGACGAGGGTGCTAGACCTCTGTGTCTCTGTGATGGAGAAGAAGCACGCCAGCAGGTGAGAAATGCTGAGTGTGTAACCACTGGGCTGCAGTGCAGTGGGGAAGGGGGTAGAAATAGCTCCTGATGATAACAGGCTTCTTCTTTTTTTAAAGAAAGATGCAGAAATGAGGTTGTGGCTCCCCCCCTTTTTTCTTCCACTTCAGCCATTTCTCGACAGATTGATAATTCAGGTTCTTTTTTTCACTGGGTTGCCAGTCGCTGGACAAGTCTTAGCTTGTCAGTTACCGTTGAAAAGCGATTGAGAGGCTAGGGAAACCTGGGGTGGAGACCAGCAATAGTCTTTTAAGGAAGTTGAAGGTGGTTTGAAAGAGTGCACCTTCTTTCTCCGAGTGCACCTTGTGCTCCACTTCTGAACAAACAGGTTTTACAACAGCTAAATCCTGAAAGGTGAGGATAACAGAAGGGAATCGTACGACAAACAGCGAACTCTCACCCTTCTTCTTTTGGAGTGGGACTCCAGTCCATTGACCAATCCGTGATGGTCAGTTGGCATCCGTTTGTTTCATCACAGTCAAATAATAGCTCAGGGGTTTAGGTCTCTGGCTGTGCAACCAGAGGTTGGAAGTTCGATTCCCCACCGGGCCTTCTTGACAGGGCCTGGACTCGATGATCCATAGGGTCCCTTCCAGCTCTGCCATTCTAAGATGGTGATGACAATCTTAATGTATTGTACATAACGTACAGAGGAGAACCCTGGCAAGAGGGGAGTAAATGCCTCTCCAGACTACAAATCCCAGGATCCCACAGGACAGTAAGTAAAGTGGCAAGTAAAGTGGAATCAAACCTCTCTAACTGTGCCACGTAGACACTCCCTGGGGAAAAAAAGCAGGGCTGGCTGACCAGAACGCCAGCCCGGTGCCACAACAATCTGATGTCCCAGGTCACACTTTGTGTCTTTTGTTTTTAAAGTTAATTTCATAAGCTTGGATTACTTCCTTTCCTTGAAGGCAACGGA
Source organism: Intellagama lesueurii (assembly GCA_037013535.1). NCBI lineage: Eukaryota > Metazoa > Chordata > Lepidosauria > Squamata > Agamidae > Intellagama > Intellagama lesueurii. Next base: position 12,990,168 of record JBAJHW010000014.1, on the reverse strand, counting down.
ATTCACCTCTACGGGATGGGGACTTCCCTCGACCACCTTCCCTCATTCTTATCGTTTGAGATGTGCACGTATATAAACAGACTGGCAATAAAGCTCTGGTTGTGCCCCTCTAGCGATGCCCTGGATGACTGAGACCTGGTGGGAGAATCTGCCAGCTCAGTTCCACCTGTGCGGATTTGTATAGGTCAACTCTACCTCTGTGTTTTGTAAAAGGACGAATGCACCAGTGATTGTACTGGCTTAAGTGCAAACCCAACAGCAAAAGCAACGAACAGCTCCATTCTTCTTTACAGCTTGATGTTCACAAAGGCACAGAGACGCCACGCTTCAAAGGAAGGCCCCGTCGGGCAGCTGGTTCCTTCCCGCTTGCCTGGAAGTTGGGGTCAGGATGGGAGCCGCAGGATCTCATATCGTGTTCATTACACTTGGAACCGGGGTGGGAGGTTGAAAGAGCTCCGTATCAGGTAACGGCCAGCTCCGGGGTTTTTATGTTTGCTGCATTACTTATTAGTCTTTTCCAAGAGGGAAATCTAATTGGTGGTTTGATGATTAAATATTTGTTCAGTCTGCATCCTGTTTTATCTGCCCAGTCAAATTCAATAAGTGATTTATCTTTCAAGCAACCCAGGCTGCAACAAAATGCCGGAGAAAAACGTTGCATGTAGAGTCAAGAGTAATTAATGCTAACGAAGCTGTACACAGCTAATGTGATGCATGCGCTTAAAACCCTCCAAGGCAAAAGCCGCCACCACGCAACGGGCAGCTGGTTTGTGAGGATTTTGTGGCCTGTGGAATGTTAGAGGCAAGGAACGGCGTGGTATCCTTTAGGGGAGTAAAGCCACAGGCCAGTTGCGTGGGTCGAGGGGGGATCATCTCTGTTGTGGGCTGCCCTGCGCTTGCTGGAGGACGGGTGGGTTTGGAACGTTAGTGAGATAAAACACGTGGGAAGGGTGGGCCGGAAAGAATCACTCGCGTGGCATTTCTGCAGGTTCACCACGAAGACTTGGGCTGAAGGTTTCTAGAGAGCCGAGAGGCGGGCAAAGGCCTGAGATCTCTTTTCCTTGGTTTTTCAGACACCTGGCCAGGAAGTTCCTTTCCCTGTGGATGAAGAAGGTATTTGGAAGAGTCCTTCCATCCAGGGCCAGGTGGGTGAAAGGCAGTGTTGTGCTTTTGTGTTGCGTTTTTCTTATTTACTAGAGAAAATAAGTCCGTCCCTAAAACGGACGAGCTGCAGCTGGTTCCACTTGAGATTAACACTTGCAAGCTGCTATGGAGGAAGGCTAGGAGGAAAGTGCAACGGATGTGTGAAGACAGGAAGGAAGCCAAGCCTGAGAAGTCTCCACTTCCTTTGTGACTTCTCTGCCAGGCCACCCACCCACCCACCGCCCAGATTTTTCCAGACATTGGCAGTTTCAAAGGATTTCCAGCTGCTGTATCATAATATACGTATTCATGATTTAGATTTTTATTTTCACACATTTAGAGCTCGGAAACTCATGCACCCTTAAGGGAAACCCCCCATTGGGGCTACATCCACATAGACATGTATCAGGTTCCGGTTTTCTTTCCTATTAATTACAAAAGTACTTAAAAACAGGGAGACCACGCCGTGGCGAAAGTAACCAGGGCAAACAAGCAAACACAAAAGACCAGCAAGAAACAGCAGAGCACGGAAGTGTATCTATTTTATTGAATGGTCTTTCAATGTTATTGTAAATCTGGTTACATATTTTAACTTTTGCAGGAACAGGTGATACCTTTATTGGCCTTTTTACTAACTTTTGAAAGTATGCATCCATCGTTCCCCCTCCCTTGCCATTTTGTGAGCCACCCTAGTTCCCTGAAATGGAACAGACAGAAAGACAGGGCGGCAGTGGAATGGAATGAATGGAATAAGCCACTAATTCAACCACATTCCTATGTGCTTGTCTTCCTGTGGGTGCTTCAGATGTTACTGCGATCGGAAGGCGCTGGAGAAAGCCTTTGGCGTGTGGAAGGAAGAATGGTGGGCTGATTGCAGAGAATGGAAGCTTACAGTCCGAGCTGACTGCCACCACAGGTCTGTGAAAGGGGACTCTCTACGTTTGGTTTTCCAGGGAACACAGGGAAGAACTCCCTGCTTCTTTCAGGCATCCCCGGAAGGAGGGTAGCCATCATAAACAGCACATGGCCTGTCCCAGCACCCTTTTGATGGTTCTCTTTTGTTTGCTACAACCTATCCCTTAAGCACCCCATTTGCTTCCTGTGTGCTTGTTGAAAAGGAAATTTACTTACTTACTGCCCCATTAGTGCACAGCACTATTCTGGGCGGTGCACATCTAGCTGAATGGGAATGGCTCCATTTACCAAACCACGGTTTGCGCTGAGCACAGGTTTGAATCCAGACTGCGATTTGAATTTGTGCACATCCAGACCTGCCTTGATTTGGAGCGGCTTGTTGAGCTTTTGCCTTCCCGCAGGCTCACCACCATTGATTCTGTCCTAAAGCAGCCTCTGCAAGCGGAGCTACCCCCCGCCCTGCTTTGTGAAGGAAGGCTGACGGTGAAGAAAAAGCCACACTGAGTCTTTGGAAGGATTTAAAAAGTGCTACAATGCTGTGTGGGTGGTTTTTTTGGTTCCCTTTTTTCCCCTCTACTTTTACCACCAAACTATAGTTCTCACAAACTGTATGTTAGGTCTAGACGGGAGAGTGGAAAAAAGAATGATGCTGAGAAGAGACTTCCTCCCCACTCTGTGGGTCTACTCGGGGCATGACTCAGTTGGCATCCAACCCACGGTTTCCCCACCCACCCACCCACACACACACACACATTTTTTCAAATAATAGTTTCTGATCCTAGTTTATCACAACACAGGCTTGCCCCAAAAAGTGTCTGTGAGCCCATATCGCTTCACGCACCTCCGTTTATCATGTCTGAGGTGAAAACTACCTCCTTCCCCCCCGGAGGAGATTCTTAAGTCTTTCTTGACAATCATGTAAGGGGAGATTTGGGGGCTTATTGTGTTATCCGCACAGGTGAAAAGATGCTTCCTATATGCCAAGAAACTTGTGGTAGAAATCTCTCTCTCTCTCTCTCTCTCCTTGCCCTGTTGAGAATATATATATTCTGTATATGTACACCATCTATGTACAGGAAACAGGCAGGCATTTTGTTTAATAGTTATGGGGCACCCGTGGGCTGCCGCTCCCATCAGAAGGCTTGCCTCCCACCTTCTCTGCTAGTTATAGGTCATGGGCTAAACCGGCCTGTGGTCTGTGATGGATTTTTTCCCTCCTCTCTCAGGTATTTCTTATACAACCTGATCTTTCAGGCCTGGAGGCGCTACGTAGCCCAGGAGCGAGAGAAGAAGCTGTGCTCCCGTCTTGCAGAAGTACAGGGTGAGAAAGAGATTCACGGGGGCTTCAGGGAGGAAGAGGGTCCTTGGCAGAGTCTGGGAGAGGCCTGGCCCTCTGCACATGCCCAATGGACTGGAGGTTTCCCACTGCCGGCAGGGCACGGACGATCCTAAACATGGACATTTAAAAAGATGTGAAGGATCGAGAACTTGACTGCATAAGTGTGCAACTTCTGTACCTCATCCTTCAGGAGCAGGGAAGTGTGTGTGTGTGTGTGTGTGTGTGTGTGTGTGTGTGTGTGTGTGTGTGTGTGTGTGTGTGTGTGTGTGTGTGTGTGTGTGTGTGTGTGTGTGTGTGTGTGTGTGTGTGTGTGTGTGTGTGTTTAAATGGTTCACAGCTCTCTCCCACCAGCTCTCACGTTCTTCAGAACAGTCTTACATGAAATGGCATGTTGGTCACCTCGTGAGCCATTCTCCTAATGGGATCTTGCTTTTTTCTCTGAAATCCCCCTGCCATCCTTTGGCTACTCGTCTCTTCTGGAGCCACGCTTCTAGTTCCCCCTCCCCCTTGTTGGGCTAAATGGTTTAGAAAAATGGAAGAATAGGCAAGAAGGAATAATCTGCTTGGTTTTAGTTTTGGGGGTTCTTTTACTCTTACACGCCCAGTGAAAGCCACACCTCTGTGTTCATTTTTTGCAGCAGCCCGAGCGAGAACCCTTTGGGGCTGGCGCCGCTGGCTCAGCTACGTGGAAATACGCCGGGTGAAGCACAGGATGCACCTGGAGGCGCTGTGCTTCAGGGAGCAGAGCACCCTCCGGTGAGGACGGTTTGGAGCCAAAGAAGGGTTCGGTCCTGCAGAAAGCACCCCCCCCCCCCGTTCTTTCCTCCCAGACACCCCGATCTGAAAAATGCTTCTGAGGAAGGAGGTTCTTTCATTTCTAGGGCTTGCGGTAGAGAACTTGATTTTTCCCCTTTCCTCCTCGGCACACATGGGAGAAATAAACACAGATCCACACGATGGGGCGGTTGGCTGGCAAACCCTGCGGAAGGCTTTCTGTTTTGATCCATTTTCTGAGGTGCCCCTGAAAGGAAGGCAGGCCAAGGATTCCTGCCGCCCTTGTGAAGGACTCGGGTTGTTGCAGGGGGTGGGGGTGCAGGATGTGGCTCGAGGGATGGTCTGCTGTCAATTGGGGCGAGTGGGTTCCCTGACGTCCAGCAAAAGGCAGCCCTTCGAAAAGGCCTCCTCTTTCCCTGAGTCAGGCCACCGGCCTCTGTGTTGGCAGCAGCTGAAGCCTTAGGCGTGCCGGCGGCCTCACAAGGCGGCTTCCTGGCCGAGGGGGTCTCTGGCCCTACTTCCTGGTCCAGGGTTTGGGTTTTGATTTTGCCCCTGCTGTCGCCACCTTGGGTCTCCACTTTGCCGTTTGCTTCGCTGGGTGGACTCTGTGAACTTCTGCCGGCTGGCGTAGTTCGGTGCTTCGTGTTACGGACTGGAGCTTTGGAGATGCCGGTTGGAGTCCCCTTTGAGTCAAGACACTCCTTGTGTGGCCTCAGGCCAATCCTTCCCTCTTTCTCTCTCTCTCTCTCTTTCTCTCTCTCTCAGCCTGACCCTACCTTGCAAGGTTGCTTTGGGAATATCATGCAGGAGGGGAGGAGGAGGAGGAGGAGGAGGAAAAGGAGAGTCCTCGTATCATCAGGGGCAGATCCAAATTTAACAAACAAACAAACATGTTAATTCACCTTAACCTTACTGAATATGAAATACCCCCAGAGTTCCTTCAGACACAGACAGAGAGCCCCTGGGTTTGAAAGCCGGAGGATTACCTGTAGAATTCAGCTGCTGCGTTGCCAGAATTGATTTATATCTTCCCAGGAGAGCAGAAAGGGCCCGAAGACCGAGGGTTCACGGCAAGGCGTGGTTAAAACGTAGAGCCGTATCCCTGCCCCCCCCCCTGTGGGGGCTCTGCATCTGTATGGCTGGAAAGAGGTGGAAGGAAGGGGGGCAGCTTCTCTTCTCCAGCATATGTGGGTGCAGAACCCCTGTTTTCCAAAACGTATTCCTCTTCTAGGTAGTGGAGTTAAAGTCTGGAGTGTCAAAGCAAACAAAGAGACAAACAGAAAGTGGAAGTCTTGAGCCACCTGTGACACAAACAGATTGGTCGTCCCGTTGTGTTTTCGTGGATTTAACGTCCATGAAAGAGCGGATTGTAGACCGTCCCCTACCACGCCATGCTACCATGAAGGTGCCTCAAGACTTTGTTTTGGGGGGGAAACGGTGTTTTATAGGTTGCAACGGACCAACGGCACTGCCTCTCGGAAAACTCTGGAGCACGTCTTAAACCTTTTCTCTTTGACAGGGAGTCCTGGAGACGGTGGAGGAAACGGTGGCACCGGAGCCGCCTGGTCTGTGAAATGGACTCGCAGGCGCTCCGGCACTGGGCACAAAGCCTGCAGTTTCGGGTGAGCGCTGGCCATGCCGGGCTTTTGAACTGCGCACGTGTTGGCCAGCCTAGATGAAAACGGGGCAAAAATTAAAATTAAAAAAGAAGAGCTGCTGCTGCTGTTCCTCCCAAGAAGACCGAGGCAGCCCAGGTCCCTCCTGTCCCGCAGTAGCCAAGCCGACATCCCTAGGAAGCTCACAAGCTGGGCAGGAAAGGGAGGGCCCTTCTTTACCCGCTTGTCTCTGGGAGGCAGAGTTGGGCTCAGAGGTTCCCTCTTGCTGGGCTTGCCCTCTGGAGCCTTTAACCAGAAACTGACCTCTTAGCAGCCAGCAGGAAACATGAAACTTTTTTCCTTGGAAGAGGCCAAGAGGGAAGCGCCTTTGCCATCCCCACCTCCAGGAGGTGATGCTGTTTTGTGGGGTTGGGCTGGGTTATGTGATGCTTGTGAAGAAAAGGGAAGGAGACCGGCTGCCAGCTAGAAACAGCCACTGTGAGGTTGTGAAGGCAGGGGGAAGTCAGCGAGGAAGGGCTTGGGTGGCCTCTCTCTCCTCCCCTCTCTCTCCTGCCACCCCCTTTCTCTTCTGCGCTCCTTCCACCGCTGGCTTTCTTTGGCCCTTCACTCCTTCCCGGATCTTCCTTGTTGCCAGGTCTGGCTCCAGTGGAGAGACCTCCTGGGCTGCATCCAGAAGGAGAAGGAAGAAGAAGGCAGGGCAGCAAGACACAGCCGGCGCCGGGCCATGAGGAAGGCCGTGGAATCCTGGCGCGTCTACGTGCAGGTCCGGAGAGAGAAGACCCGTCAGGCTGGTGAGCGGATTTGGGGCAAACCATCTCTCTGGGGACGGGGTTGCTTGCCCAGGGTGAGACGGATCCAGCGGGATCCCACCCAGTCGGTCAGTCAGCCAGGAGTCCCTGTGCTGCGGGGCGTGTGGGGTTATATCCAGAGATCCACCCAGGATGTCGTTTCAGCGTGAGTGGGCAGAGCTGAACCTCATGCAATCTACCGTATATACTCGAGTATAAGCCGACCCGAATATAAGCCGAGGCACCCAATTTTATCACAAAAAACCTGGGAAAACTTATTGAATCGAGTATAAGCCGAGGTACTGATACGGATGATGTTGATAGTATGCTTGCCTTCGGTATGATGTTTTTTGGTATCGGTATGGTTGTTGGGGTTTTCTGCACTTGCGCAGTACGTATTGAGGGTAAAATAGAAGATAATACTTGCTGTTAGCTCCGTGTGTTCCTATACATCTTTCCAACGCGGTGGAAAAAAGGAACTGAGGGGAAGATTGGAGGGCGGAGCTTGCGCTCCAAAGGGGGGATGTCTCATTGTCATTTGGACATAGACTGCTATTATCCTCCCAGCACGGTGTCTGCCTGCGGAGTCTGAAAAATGCAGTGTACTTAACCCGGGTCATCGGACCACCCACAGAGGCTGCAGGCGCCCGTAGATGAGCGGGGGAGTCCGGAGAACACCCGTACTGTAGGGGAGAACATGTAATTTTGACACTGACTCGAGTATAAGCCGAGGGGGGTGCTTTTTCAGCAAAAAAATTGTGCTGAAAAACTCAGCTTATACTCGAGTATATAGGGTACTTATGCCTTCCTAAAACCTTGAGATCCAGCAGCCGGAGCCGGGCGCAAAACATGGTTCAGGCAGACGGGCATATGCCAAACAGGACGGATGCTCTGGCACAGGGTCTGACGAACGTAGGTTTCACGTGAGAGCCACAGACGTCCTTTGCAATGTGGAGCAACCACTGCTGCATAAGTGCTTTTTCTTGGTAACGTCATGGGCAGCTTAATGGGTATTTCTTGCTCGTAATAACGTGCCCGCGGTGTGAGTCGCCCGGTGCTTTCCTCCGGCCTCTTGGCCCTGACACTGGCGCTCAGGGGGTCGGTTCCTTGTGCCTCTCCTTCCAGGCCTGGCTCTGGCGCACCGACATAACTGCGTGGCCCTTCGGTGCTTCTCCGCCTGGCGGCTGACTTGGGAATGGAGGCAGCAACTGCAGGGACACCAGGAGCGCCTGGCGCGGTTGGCAGGAAGGCTGGCCGCACGGAGGGGGCTCGCCCGCTGGAAGCAGTGTATTCCTTTCTCACGCCGCAGTCCTATCATGGGGCGCCAGGAGCCTCAGGGCCTATGCCATTGGGGGACAGGTGAGGACAGACCCCTGCGGAGCCCAGGGAGCAACCGCCCTGTTCCAGCTGGCCCCCTTGGGGGTTCCCTGGGCTCAGCGGAGACGGGTTCAGTTCCATGGAGCTTGGTATCCACCAGGTGGATCATAACGTCCCTCGTGGCGTTTCAGTGTACAGGTGTCTGGAAAACGATCTCTAGTAACATGAGCCAGACATGCTTTTGAGGTGTTTTTCTTCTGTTGGAACAGCAGCACTAAAAGAAATGGACAGATGCCCCGGTAAAGTCAAGGAGCTTATCTGTGGCACAGTGGTTCAACTGCAGTACTGCAGTCAAGACCCTGCTCACAACCTGAGTTCAATCCCATTCGGCTCAGGTAGCTGGTTTGCAGAGGGGCAGCGGCAGCAATGTGTAGCCTGTGTAACTGAGCTGTAAACTACTCAGAAAGTGCTTAAAGTGCTATTTGGGGTGGTGATATATGTCTAAATAACAACAAGAACAATCCTTGTGAAACTTGCTGGTGCTCAACGTTGGCTAGCTTTATCCATGCCGATGTCAAACTGCTGTCGGTCAGAGCAAGCAAAGCTGTGCTTTTCCTTAACCTACACAACAGATGTGGCGTTGCGCGCAGACTCAAGGATGCAGGATGAGCTTGCTGAGCGCCACTACTGGCGCCAGCTCTTGGTAAGAGCTCTGCCGTACCTCTGGGGTAAAGCCAGGCTCCTCCGGAAGGATGTCTGAGCTGGAAGAGCCCCTCCCTGCATCGCGCAGACCTCCTGCGCCCCACCATAGCTGTGCGCCTGCTTCTCCACACCCCGCCTGCCGAGGGGATGACATGGGGCGCGGGATGTGCATGCGCTGCCATTTGAGGGCCCAGGTGCTTGCATAGCTCCTGTTCGCGGAGTGAGGCCAGCAGAAGAGTCTCCCTCCCTCGTCATGGCCGCTCTCTGTTATCGGAGGCGTCCATTCCACTCTTGGGTGTTGCTGCTGCAAAGCGGATTGCCCTCCGTGGGCCAACAAGGTGGGCTCGGGCTGGCCCAGCTTTGGGGAGAGGGGCCAGCCGGAGCCCACACCTGCTTTCCAAAAGTCCTCGGAAAAGTGGCTTTTCCCAATTTGTTCTGGGACTCAGGCTCCTGCTTTTTCGCAGCGCCGTGGGCTGAAAGCCTTGCGGAGGAATGTCGTGGACGCGTCCGTCAAACAGATAAGGAGGAATCTGGCCCATCAGCAGCACCAGATTGTGGTGAGTCTGACCTCTGCGTCACACCTACAGGAGTGGGACCCTGGGATCCGCCTTCCTTCCTCACACAGACCCGCGCAGTGTCGTCTCGTGCTCACAGAGTGTTCCTGGCACGCAAGGGTAAACTGAGGGAACAGAGAGGCCCCGTTCTTTGCCAAAATTCTCTGGGTCCATCCCTTGGAAGCTGTACACGTGGGGGTACATGGGGGTCCAGATGGTCCAGATGGTGCAGGATTCTGATGATAATGGTGCATTTTTGACATGAAAGAGGGGGCAGGTACCTGCCGTGAGATGTGTCTACCTTGCCTCGGCTCAGCCTTTTGACTTTTGTCTCCGAGAGCCTTCTTCTTCCGTAGCGCTGCTGCAGCGGTTGTTTCATAGGGGGAAAGACCTCTGCCGGCTTGGCCTCCCTGGCTCGATCGTGGCTCTTACGCGGCTTCCCTCGTTTTCGTTCCAGCTCTTGAAAAGGTTCTGGAGCGGCTGGAAGTCTCGCGTGGAGCAGAAGGAGGAAGATCAGCTCCGCTCCCTGACCCTGGCAGCTCACGCCCACTACAGGTGCTGCAGGGGCTGTTTGCTGGGGGGGGGGGCAGCCCTAGAGCCCCCCCCCCCCCCGGGGTGTCCCTTTGGCGCAGCTGGTGCTTAGGCGTTTGAAACAGTTCAGTGGTGACTCTGGGCAATGTAAAACCGTGAACAATAGAAACATATAACAAAAAAACCTGATAATTCAACACAGTGAAAGTTAAGATTGGATTTAAAATTAAAATGGATGAAAATCAGGCAGTGGCTATAGGTGTTAAATATAGAATCTCAGCGGACTACTGAGATGGCCGAGTTTGAAAAGCCTGCTGGAATAGAGAAGTTTTCAGAGGTTTCTTAAAAGTTTCCAGAGAAGGGACCCAGCAGACTTCAGGCAGCAGGTGCGTTCCCCGAGCAGGGGAGCCACCACCGAGAAGGCCCGGTTTCTCCTTTCCTCCTTCCCGGTCTCTCTCGGGGTCGGCATCCTCAGCTGCCCAGCCAAGGACGTACAGGTAGGAGAGCCAGTCCCTCTTGGAAGAAGACATTCTACCAAGTACGGTGGTCCCAATCCATTTAGGGCTTCAGCATGCCTGGCGCCTTCCTTTGTGCCTTGAAAGCGGTGGGTCCGTCCCTTCTCCCCTCCCCCTCGACGGACTTGGCCTCGGTGCTGACGAGAACTGTCTGTGGGTCCAGAGCTCCAGGGAGTTGACCCAGCCGGTGAGAGGCCCCCGATGGCCTGACCTTGCCCCTTTACCTTTCAGCTCGGTGGTGCTGCGCCGATGCCTCTGGACCTGGTTCCACCACGCCAGCAGGAGACAACGCCAGACGGTAAGAGGGTAGCCGAGCCCAGCAATCCTCTGTCTTTCTACGCTCGGCCTCTTGCTCCCAAATATTTCCCTTTTTGCACCTGCTGGTCTACCTTCCACCTTCCTGGGTTCTAACCCTTCTCTTTCTTTGCTTTCTCTCTGTTTTGTTTTGTTTTAAAAAAAAAACAGAAGCCAGGAGGTGTGTGACGTAGCTTGCCCCATCCAGGTGGACGTCATGGGCCACCAGCTAAAGACCAAGGCCTTCGTGCCTTCACATTGAGCTTTCCAAAGCTTCCTTGCCTGTTTCTTGAGGCAAGGCTTAAAAACAGTGTGGCTTTCTCTCTTTTTTTAAGGGCAGGCTGTGTACCTGTAACTTGCCGTTCTTCAGGTGGTCAGCTGTGAATTCCCACATAGTTGGTTTCGGTACCTCTTCTCTGTGCTGGTTTTAGAGGCTCTTGAGCATTTAATCCAGGCAGCCTTTCTGAAGATTAGCCCGTGAGACTGATGGAAATTTAACAGGGTTCTCTGCGTTTGGATAATTAATAAAGAGATATCATGTAGCAAAAAATTCATTCTGATAAGAAGTGGTTCTGTCCAAGCTCGAATGTGTGAACTTAAAGGCTCAGGATCAGACCTGGGCCCTCCGGCATGTGGTCCCCCTTCCAGCTTAATGCAAGCACCAGACAAACCACAAGATGAAGAAGGATAATTAAACGTTTTATGTCCGAGATTTGGGTCTGCTTAGTCACTTCTGAGGCCACCATTTTCAGCAGCAGGAAGGGATTTCTGAAAGTTTGCTGGGGTTTTGCTTTGTGTCTCGAGTGGAGCAGAAATTGAGAAGGAAAAGCCACTCTCTGGAGGCATGCCTCCCTCTCTGTCCTTTTACGTCTCGTGTGGGTGTGTCACACACGCACCTTTCAGGGCTCCCTAAAACCCCTTTGCGGTGAGGGCCGACACTCTAGCCATCAAAACACTACTGGGGTTCTTTTTAAGGAGAAAAGTGGGATAAAAACATTTTAAATAATACATAAATAAATACTAAGAGTCTCCTTTACCTCCAGCTGCTGTACACCAGGGCAGAAAGACACCACGAGAGCGTAATCTTGGCAGCCACCTTCCAGGCCTGGAAGCAGTTCAAGGAACATCAGTGCTGGTGGAGAGAGAAGGAAAGGATGGCCGTCTGCTTTCACAGGTGTCCCGGGTGGTTCTCAGAAACTTGGTTTTGAATTTAAAAGAGCGCGGGGTGGGGGAATCCCCTCGGGAGAATCGGCGCCTTGCTTGCATGAGGTGCCCTTGTGCAAAGATGGATGTTTCTAGTGGTTAAGAGAATTCCCGAGGGTGGTTCAACACGCCAGATGGCAGGGGACAGGCTCCTCTCCCCCGGACACTGTACGGTTTGAGAAGGTTTGGTCAGCCCGCCTTTTGCCGTCAGCCGCCCACCGTGTTCTTGTGGCACATTCAGGGTTTCTTACGGCAGGGACCAGAAAGAGGATTCTCGGCAGGCCAACGTCCTCTTGCAAGGGGCAGCCCTGTGATGGGAGAAGAGGGCACGCTAGTCAAACGTCTCCTTTCTGCTAAGCAGCCGTCCCAGGAAGTCTGGGCTGCTTCTCATCTGGCCCTCTCAAGTGGCCGAGTGTGTTCTTTGGCCACGTGGTTGGCCCTTTAAGGAGTTCTCTTGCCCTGATAGCAAGAGCTTGTTGCTGAAAAGCACTCCTCTCTGTGTCGGTGTGGAGGGGGCCGTGGGGAGCGTTCCCACATGCAAATATTTGCGTGGAGAGCTCATGGGTGTGACCCATTTTTCGGCAGGGAAACCTGGACCTGCCGCTTCTTTGAAAGATGGCGGCTGAGAGAACACCAACACCGGAAGAATCGGGCGGAAGAGGAAAAGGTAACGCTTGCCTTTTGGTTCGCCTCCTCAGAACACAGCGAGACGATCTGGTTTCTGGATGGCTCCTCACGAAGCAATACGTGCATTCTGGGCAAGAGGGGCTGTTTGCAAGATCGGGCTCCTGATGGCTCCCAGGCTGTTCACCTTCCAGGTGACCGTCTTGCAGTACAAGCTTTTGGGTGGTTCCCAAGCTGTTCTGCGTGGCTGTCCTCTTTTTGCAAGTGTCTTGTCAGAACCTGCTGAGGATAAGGATAACTGGCTCCCCCAGGAGTCCGACAGCAATTAATAGACCTCAGAGCTGACGAAGCATAGAATCTGTTCCCTTTGCCTGGGAGGTCTAGCAATCGTTGTCGGACTCCTGGGCGAGCCAGTTATCCTTATCACAGGATTTATTTTCCAGTCCGGATGATTGCAGGCAAGTTGCCAAAGCTGTGCATGGTCTCACATGTCATGCAGCACGATGGGTGCCTGGCGTGGTACGGCCCAGTGGCTGGCGCCCCTCTGGGTTACAAACCCTACCCCGTGCGTCTTCGTGTCTCCCCTCTTCTCAGGCCCTCTGGCATTCCGAGCAGCGCCTGCTGTCCCATTTTTGGTGCTTGTGGCGGAGGAGAACTCTGGCCTGCCTGGAGGAAAACAAGGCCGTTTCCATGGCCAAAGAGCATCACCGCTACCGGGCGCTGAGGACGGCGTTCTGTCTCTGGAAGGAGAACGTTCAGGAAATGAGGAAAGGGTAATAAGAACGGCCGCTGCTTTCCCCATCCGTACCGGCTTCGGCCACGGGTGGGGACCAAGCTCTTGCAAAAGAAGGACCCGCCTCCCTTCTGACCCAGGAGATGGCCTAAGCGTCTCCAGCCGTTCCCCTTTCCTCTTCGATGGTGGTCGTCTCTCCCCTCTTTCCTGGCCATTGCGTGGTCGGCCAGCCGCCCACCTCTGACTGCCGTGGCTCTGTTGAGACGTGGCTTGTGGTTGTTGAGCAGGCCTGGCCCGAGAAGCAAAGTGCAGCTGGAGGCAGGAACGCAGAACCAAGGCAGCTGATGCCTTGTCTGGCTCAGATCAGGCCGCAAGCATCATCTGGATGCTGTTAGGGGTCCGAATCCAGAGGCAACCTGTTTGAGCCTCTTAATTTCTCTCTGCCCCCCTCCAAGCTGGGTGGAGGGGTCCGGGCAGATTCTCTGAGTGGTGCGATGGAGACATCCGTGGCCTCTTCCTTCTGCTGGCCCCTCCCTCAAGGTGGCATTTCTTGTGGCTAACCCTCACCTCAGCCGAAAGGGTTGCCCGAATAACGGTGGGAGTAGCTAGGCTGATTTGTGCCCCCGCTGAGGCCTGAGAGGGTCACCCCCTTGCTTTTCTGCCGGTTAGGAGACTGAAGGAGGCCAGCGCTTCGAGGTTCAACTCGGCCCAGCTCCTGCGGCACTCATGGGACCAATGGCGACAGGTGGGAGAGGACCACACACACCCCTCCGTTCACCAGCGTTGCCCTGCAAGTGTGCTCATGCTCTCACAACCCTTGAAAACTGCTCCTGGGAAGTCCATTTCATGCCACTGAAAAATCCTCTTCGTACAGAGAATTTGGGTGTCTCTACAGGGACCTGCTGGTGCTGCGTGACTCTCTTCCCAAAATTCCAGTTTTCAAACAACTTTGAAAACAACCGAAAGGCCCTGAAACCAGCCCATCCTCTGAGCCCGAGGAAGCTCTGTCCCGCTGCTGCCGTGATGTTGTTCAGCAGGCGCTGCCTGTGGATTTTCGGGCTCTCCTGCACCATCGTGAGGGCCAGAGTCTTGTTTGTTTGGGCATGTTTAAATTAAGAAAGCCAAGACTCTTGCCAGGGCCAACCCTGCACCATGCAGTGGGTGGGGGCCTGAGAGAGAATGGCCTCCGTCAAGGTCTTGTAGAGCGCGAGAGCAGAAGCGGAGGTAATAAGAGAGTAGCCTTAGAGTCAGGCAGATGTGGGGTGGCTGAAGGGGCAGGAGGAAGCCTGAGGTGCCAGGGTCAGCCTGCCCTGGCCAAAGCTTTCTTCTCTCTTCCTGGGAGGGGGAGAGCAGGACACTGCCATGGTGGTGTCTCTGGATGACCGCTGAGAGGGAGGGGTTTCCTTGGCCGTTGGTTTGGTTTGGTTTCCCAGTAAATTTTCGGCGCTTCCTTGAGACTCGTGGCACAGTGGTTAAACTGCAGTAGTGCAGCTAAGACTCTGCTCAGAACCCCAGTTCAATCTCTGGTAGCCGGCTCGAGGTTGACTCAGCCTTCCATCCTTCTGTGGTCAGTAAACAAGAGTACCCAGGTTGCTGGGGACGGGGGGGGGGGGGGGAGAATGCCTAGCCTGCATCATTAAATTGTGAACTGCCCTTTAAGTGCTGTGGGGTGGTATATTGGCAGCGAGCTTTGTATATCAGCAGCAGAAACAAGCGGGCTCCTTTTTTTCATTCAGGTTCCCTAACTTTTGGGCTGGGAAAAAGGTTCAAGCCCACCTGGCTGGGGAAGCTGCCCTCGCTTCGGCCTTTGTGGGGTGCCTTGGCCGTCCTCACTCCAGCAGGGTCCTCTCCCACCGATCTTTTTCTTTGCAGTATTTGAGGTACCGGTCAGAGAAATGGAGGAAGCGAGGGAGAGCCGAGGCCCACCACCAGCGGGTTTGGTTGGGCCGCCTCTTTGACGCCTGGAAGGTGGGTGAGCCCGTCTGTGTATGTTTTCTTGCGTGCCGTAGACCGGGAGCCTGACCGGACCCCGTCACAGCCGGACCCAAAGCGCCAAAGCCCTCTGGCATTTCCCTACGAACACGGTGGTGTTGCTCGTCTCTGTGCTGCTGGTCACAGACTGAGGGTCTGGGCAGTCCTTCTCTTGGGATACCTTCTGCCCTGAGAGAGCCTATTTCCAGGAATACAAAGTGGGGCAACAGGTTTCCTCCCCTCTACCATCATCACAGCAATTAACTAGGGTGGGCGGGCAACCTGCCTCCTTAGGATACATCTGGCCTTTGTCCTAATTTCAAAAACCTTTGGGGTGTGATCAGTTCCGGCATCTGTAAAGCGTGATCCTTCCTTTCCCCTTCAGTCTAGTTGCAAAAGAGAAGGTGGGGAGAAAGAAGGGATTTCCAAGAGAGGGAGAGAGAGAGAGAAATGCAAGAGGGTGGCAGGAAGTGGGAAAGGAAAAGGGGGTCAGCTGGCCCATGGCCGGCCCCCTCCTGCTCCCCAGTCTCAGAGGACGGGTTTCCCACCCCTGAATTAGCGGTCCAGTCCCCAGAATCTTGTCATAGGTATGGTCAGAAAATGCAAAGGGGAGACGCACCTTGAGCTGCATCTATAGACATCGTTCAGTTTTCAGCGCTCAGGTTGTTAGGCTGAGGTCTGTACGAGTCCGTTCTAGAAAACGTCTTCCTAATACCTTCAAACTCGGGGGGAATCTGTGGCTTTCCTCCCGCAGGCCTACCAGAGCCATGTGCGGCTCATTCTGGACCAAGTGGCTGAAAAGGAGAGAGGCCACCACCGGGCGCTTCTACGGTAATGCTTGGGAACCTCCTCTTTCTGCTCAGCGTGGCCCGGCGACGGGAGGCTGCTCCCTGTTCTCCCGGCACCGGGTCCAAGCCTCACCCTTGTCCTGTCCTGGGCCTCCTCAGAAGGAAAGGAGGCCTTTGTCGATCAGGCACCCTCCGTCCCCCGTACCCCCCCCCCAAAAAAAAAGCTTTGGTGGACAGGCTGGCCTTTTCCTTCCCGTCCTCAGGCAGGCCCTTCGCATCTGGAGGGAGAACGCTGCCGATCGCAAGCGTGAGGTTTGGAAGGCCGCCGGGGCAGAGCAGCATTACGCGAGGACCCTCCTCAGCAAGGTGAGCGTCCGTAAGAAAGGAAGGCCGTGCCCCTGGAGCTCAGCCTGAGACGGTGAGGCCAGGGCCGCCCCATCAAAAGAAGCAATGGGGGAAGCTCCTGGGCCTCGCATGACAAACGGCATCCTTCAAAGGGGTCTCCTCCACACAGTCCAGCCTCCACCCGGTACGGGGCGCCCCCCTTGACCTCCTGTCCAGGGCGCCAGAGATCCGTATAGCCCCTTGGGGCCTCCACCCCCGCCTGCCCTTTTTTGCCATAGATCCGTGCAGTGCCTTCCGTCGCGCACAGTCTTGCAATGAAACAGGACAAGCCGGACGCCGGCAGCCGTTTTGGGGTACCACGACCGGAGGAGTGGGGAAGGGGAGGGATGCCATGGTGGCAGGAGGAAGGCCAGGGCGGCTTCCCTGCACCAGCGGAGGAGGGGGGAGTCTGGAGCGGAAGCGGACAGCCCTCCGTTCCCAGTCTGGCCCTCTGGGTTTTCCCAGGGGGCCAGAGCCCCTCTCCTCGGCGGTCTTCTAACTCTCGTCCCTCTACCCTACGCCCTGCTTCCACGCTTGAGAAAGCTGGAAATGCTCCTCTTTAGCCTTCGCTCTCGGCAGGAAGAGCTTTGAGCTGAAACAGGCCAGGCTTTGGGACTCTTCCTGCCTTGCGCTTTGCGACCACTCAGCCCAGCGACCGGCGGTTTTGGACCAGTCCAAGCGGCGGTCCCCTCCGGCACCCAGCAGCAGGGACGACGTCCTCCTCCTCAGTGCCTCCGTTTCCTCTGCCTAGGTGATGTTTCGGTGGAGGGACGCGGCCTCCCTGCGCGCCTACGCCCGTCAGCAGAAGGGGGCCGCGGTGGAGGAGGCCAGGAGGCATCTGGAGAGAGGTGATGGCCCAGACATGGGGGGGAGCGGCGGCTCCAGTGACACTTTCAGTCCGGAAGCAAACGCTTCCACGTTCGGTGTGGGGCTCCTCCTTCAAAGCGGTCTCTGCCAGCACGAGAAGGGGTGCTGGGGAGGCCTGGGCTTCCGGCGGCTGTTCAGTGTCCCTTCTCCTCCTTGGGCAGGGAGGCTGGAGGGAGCGTTCCTCCGCTGGAGGGAGAGCTACCTGCGATCCTCGAGGCAGAGAGGGCTGCTGGCCCTGGCCGCCCACCACCACGAGAGGAGGCTGCTGAACCAGTGTGTGGCCGGGTGGAAGCAGGATCACCTCCGGCGTGTAAGGAAGAGGGTGAGCTTGCAAAGACAGGGAGGAGCATCAGGTCCTGCTACCTTTGGCGGGCTAAACAGGCACTTCCTCTGTGTGTGTGTGTATGGATGCGCATATAACACACCGTTTGTCGTGCTCCTCCTCTCCTTTCCCTCCCCCCCCACAGCTCCTGGAGAGGCAAGGGGAGCAGCTTCTGGCCCGGCGGCTTTCCTCCGCCTGCTTTGCATCATGGAAGGCGCAGGTGAGCTCCCACGGGCAAACTCCCCCTTTCGGCCTTGGGGCGCCAAGGGGGACCCAGAACCTCCTTGGCCGTGGGGCTGACGGGGGTGATGGGGTGGAGGGACGAGCCTGCCAGGGACGGAGAGTAGGAAATAAGGAAAAGCTGTGGAAGCCTCCCTCCCTTCCCCTCACGCACCTAAGAGGAGGTCAGAGGGGTCAACATGGGGAAATGGTCTTCCCGCGAAGGCCACTCACTCTTGGGCCAAAATCCAGCAGAAAATAGTGAAAGGAACCTCATGGGCTCTGTGGGTTTCCCAGTAAGGTGGTGTTCCTTTCCTCTGCAATGGGGGCTGGGATTCTTCCTTGCAAACGTCTCAGCTCTGCCCCTCCTGTCCTCCTCCGTGGGGCTTGCTTTCTTTCCACCCCAACAGCTCGCCCACGGGCACTGGGAGCAGCAGGAAACCGTCCGGGCGCTGTGGCACTGGTCCCGGGCGCTGCAGGGAAAGGTGAGGAGAAGAGCGTGTAAGTGGGTCTCTCTTTCATTCTGCACCTCTGGGAGGGCAACGATTCACAACGCGCTCGGCCAGGGCGCGTTGAAAGGGGGCACCCTCTTCTCGTCTTTCCCCCACGTCCCCCTTTTGCTGCCCCAAATGGATAATTGCACAGCTCTTTCCTTGTTCCTTGGGAGGTGCCGGCTTGATTTTGTGCTTCACCAAGTGCTGCCTTTTTAAAAATTTGTTTCTTTAATAAAAGCATTCCCAAATCATTTTTTTCTGCCCACCAGGGCCCCTGAAGTCAATCACAAGATCAATAGAGGAAGGAACAAAGCGTCTCTTTCTTTGAAAGAGACAGAAAAGCGTTTTGTCAGTAGCTCAGTAAGAACACAACCAGGTCCACTTGAGACGGAGTTCCCACGTTGGTCTGTTGGTACAGACAACGCCCGGCCTCGTGCGCCGGCCAGCTCTTCAGCCTGGCTTCTCAGGGTGGTGGGACCCCCAGCAGGGTGGCTGTGGAAGAAAGACCCCTGATCCCAGACAGGCCCCCCTCGCCCAGGGAACAGAAGGCAGGGCTTAATTCAGCTCGGAGGCGAGAGACACTCCCAAGCCGCTCTGCCCCTTTTCAGCAGGAGGGTCCCGTCCCCTCGGACCAAGCGGAAACGGCGCCTGCCGCCCACAGAGCTGTGCCTTCAACCGAGGGGCGGCAGCAGCAGCAGCTCCGTGGCAGGTTTCCGTGGCACACGAGAGACATCTCGTGCCGTTTTTGAGAATAAGGGAAGTGCCAGCCTCCTGTCAGGGACCGCTTGTGGTAGGCGGCCTGTGCATTTCTCAAATGATGCCCCCTGCTTTAGGATCCGGGATTTTTAAACGAGTGGGAGCCCTGGGTTCTTTGATCGTGCCCCTTTCTGGGCCCCCAAGAGCACAAAGAGTAAGGCAGCCGCTGTTCCTTTCCTGCCTTGACTACAGGTGTTTGATGCCTGGGCAGGATTTGTCCTTGAACAGCGGTGGAAGAAGGGCCGCCTGGAGAGGGCCGTGGCTGTCTACCAGGCTGAGCTGCTCCGGGAAGGCGTGACCCGCATCCTCCGGTACACGGCCAGCATGAAGCGGTTTCGAGGGCAGCTGCAAGCCCAGCGCCAGCTGGAGGTAAAAGGAGGCCCGCCTGGCTTTTCTGCCTCGTCTTGAGAGCCTTTGAAAACCGCACGCATGTCCTGCTCAGCGGCCCTTCTCTCTCTCTCTCTCGCATCAGGCAGAAGGGGTGCTCCCCGTGTTTTCTTTGATTGGTGGTTTCGTGCATCAGAGATACCCTTCGCTGTTGCTGGCACACATTTCCCCTCTCTTTTCCCATGGAGGGAGGAAGAGGAGGTAGTTGGGAGAGAGAGAGAAATCCCTTCCCAGGGACGCATCCTGGCACATGTCCTCTCACAGCTGCTCCTGAAGGGACAAGGAGCTGCTCCTGGAGGCAAGGAAGCCTGGGGCAAATGGGGATCCCGTCCCCCACATGCGCCCTCCCCACATGCCCGCCCCCCTGGACCTGAAATAAGCGGCTCCTCCATGGGTGCCAGCTGGCCTCCCTCCCTCCCTGGCTGTCCGTCTGCCTCTTGTGTCCGTCCCTCTTTCCCTCCTTTGCACCCGCAGGGCACCCCAGTAGCCTCCTCCTCCAGCTGGTGTCCAGGGTATTAAAAAACGTAAAAGGCCAAAACACAGAAGGGCTAGAAACCACACAGCGGGAAAGACGGCCGCCTCTGGCTGCTCCAGGAAAAACCAGCCCAAGAGCGTCAGGTGGAAACCATTCCTACCAGGATAAACGGGTCTGACTTGCGGGTCCTGACCCCTCCTGGGCAGGCGGTCCTCTGGTCCCCAGCGGCCTTCCTGTGCCCAGTGACGCAGGGAGAGAGGCTTCGCTGTGGCGTCCAGTTGGACACAGGAGGAAACAGGCCTTCCGTTCACCTGGCCTCCAGGCCTTCACGGCTTTCAAGGTTAAAACTGGTGCTTTGTTCTAGGCCTGGAAGTGGGCTCTGAGGTGGTTTCCTGAGGCCTTTGCTTAAGCACGATGAGTGAGGGCCCCCCGGTGTCCTGGAGAAGGTCCCAGATCTCCATTCCCCATCGCCTGCCATGACCCTCTGCCTGTGTTCTGGGCTTCTGCTTTATAAATATCCTCAGTTCCTCATTCTTGACTTTTCGCTTTGGACATGTTGTCTTGTGTTGACGGGTTTGGAAGCCATGCAGGGGATGCGGGGCGCGGCCCCTTCTCTTCCAGGTTGAGGACTGGAAGCTTTCTTTCCAGCCTTGCAGTGCAGTGGTTAAACGGCAGTACTGCAGTCAAGTCTCTGCTCATGACCTGAACTTGATCCTGATGGGCTCAGGTAGCTGGCTTGAGGTTGACTCAGCCTTCCATCCTTTTGAGGACTCCTTCCAGCAGAGGCTCTCCCTTAGAGGGGGCTGAAGACCCCGAGCCCCCTCCCCTCGCTCCCCCTCCGCCATCAGCAGCTTCTTTGTGTTTGCAGGTCGCCTCTCATCGCCACCGGTCGGTCTCTCGCTGTGCCACGCTGTGGAAAGAGAAGGCTCTCTGCCGGAAAGCCAGCACCTCCCTCTCAGGGGCCCCACTCAAGAAGCGAGTGACGTTCCAGGCGTCTGCCCCGGCTGCGCCCTCCGGCCCCGACGCTGACGTGAAAGAGAAAGCGAATGGAGGTCGCCGTCTGTGGCCTGTCCAGAGCGACCGCCGGCCCCTCCTTCAGGCTGCTGGAGACTCCATCCTCTCCGAGCTGTGAGGGCAACCTTCCCTGGCCTCCCCTCCCCTCCCCTGGGCCCCTCCCCGGCGGCTCGGCAGGTGCCGTCTCCTCCCCGATCCTCCTCTGCCCGGTTTCTTCTCTCTGCAGAACTCCTTGTAATCTCCTGAGGAAGGGTCCTGGGTTGGCGTAAAACTTGTCAGATGATGCCCGTCACCCCCGGGGGACGGGTGCTGTTAGCAGAGAGGAAGAGCGGGCAGGGTGGGCAAGGGGCAGAGGGCGTGGGCCTGCCAGTCTACCCCTAACCCTGAGGCTTCGATGCACTGGGTCTCCCCTCACCCCTGACTTTCCCTCAGGAACGCAGCCCGGCAGTCAAGGTCGCAGCCGCGTCGACCCCACTTCCTGCATTCGTCGCTGGAGAGACGGGAATTGCCTTGGTCTGCCTGGAACGGGTAGGTCAAAACGTCCAGCTTTCTAAAGGGCTGTTTGGGGATGGAATGCCACAGTTTTCCCTTCCCTGCCACAAGCCATTTCTGTGGGCCTTGTTCCTGCATCGTTCACCCCCAAGAGCCTTGGCTCAAGAGACCGGGGGAGAGAAGGGATCTCTCTCAATCCAACGCAGACAGATCTTCAGTCCCCCGATTCTAGGCAGTCTTTACAGCTGTGTTCACTGCTCAGCCGTTCTTAGAGAAGAGGCGGCCGCTTTCATGCCTGGATTCCTTTTCTCCCTCGTCCTCATCTTTCAGCCGCTTCCTCCAAGGATTAACCAAGACTGGCCTTCCTCTTTCCCTTCCAGGCCAGAAAGCCACGCGGGAAATGTGCCACGAGGATTTCCAGGGGAACCGCCAGCAACACTGGGGGCCCTCCTCAGCTCATCGGCCCTGAGGAAGGGCGGTTCTCCTCCCCAGCCAAACGGCGGCAGTGACCTGCTCCTTCCCCCTCCCGAATTGGCTCTGGTGGCCCGTGCGGCACCTCGGCATCCCGGCGCTTTCTGTCCAAACCCAGAGCTGCTGCCCCCCTCCGCCTTCATGACACAGCTGGGAGAGAAACCAGAAGCGGTGAGTGTTCCTGTGCACAAGACGGGTTTTTTCTTGTTTTGTTTTGGCCGCTGGTCCCCGGGTGCTCAGGACCCCTCCACAGACATGCCATCTGCCTCAGAAGGATTGGTTGCATTGCCAAGCCTGTTCTGCCCTGGGGGTCCCTTGAGGTCCAGGTGGGGGGCGGACGGGGTGTGTGACCTCTTTCAGCCCCTGGGCAGACAGTGGGTAGACGAGGCCAAGGCAAAAAGAGAGAGGCCAAAAAGGAGCGAGCGGGGGGTATGTCCTTCTGAGTGAATGGCTTTTCCCAGCTGAGGCCCCGTCCACCTTCCACAAGGGGTAGGAACCTGGAGACAAGGCGTTGTGGGGAAGGGGGACCCCAGGAGGGGCTAGGCTGAGCTCCCTCCACCCCACCATGGGCTTGCTGTGGGGGCCTCCTGTCCCCAGGGCACGGGGGGATTCCCTCCCAACTCTGAGTGGGGGTGAGCGGAACGGTGACCATGGGTTCTTCCTGATTTTCAGGGGGAGCCTTCCCGTCTTCAGGGCGGCTGGCATGCGGCGAGCCCTCCCTGTGCCGCACCCGGCAAGATGCAGGCAGCTGCCGGCCTCGGCACGGATTTGCTCTCACCTGGAGGTTCTGCCAGGAGAGTGCGCCCTCTTCCCCTTGCCGAGAGATCAGGTAACAGGGCGGTCTTCGAGGCCTGCTCCTTCCCACATCCAGGAGGCGACTGTCTGCTTTTCCTGAAGGCAGCTCTCAGCTTCTTCAGGACAAGAGCCTGGGGCGTGTTTTGAATACCCAGGGAGGGTGGACGGGGGACTTCCTTCCCCTCTCCACCCCTTTGCATCTCTGCCTGGTGCAAGGAAACCTGTTCCAAAGCATCTCCCAGCCTTCCTTTGCAGGCGGTGAGGGCTCTCTACAGGAAGGGGGGTGCTCTCAGTCTGGGTGGGAGCCGTGGGGTCTACTGCGATTTGGCCGTAGAGCGAGCACCCTGTGCTTCGGCAAGGGACGCAGGCGCTGCTGGTGCGGGAAGGCTTGTTATGTGGGAAGCAGCCTCCAGTTGGGGCTCCTGTCAAAGCGGCATCAACTGCAGGCGAGCACCGCAGGTGAGCATGCAACCCCCTCCTGCGTGCTCTGGGATGCGCTCTCCCTCCAGAGGGAGGGAAGCTGCGGGGGCTGTATTGAATCTGATGGCTCTGGAGAAGGAAAAACAACCGCCAGACAAAATTGAGCCGCTTTTATCTTCCTTCTGATTTTAGGAACCAAAGTGCAAGAGAAAGAAAAGGGTTTTAAACAGGAGCCGGAAGGTCACCAACACCTTGAAGCAGAACTGCGACTCATTGGGCAGAAAATGCAGGGTCATTACGACCAGCAGCAAGAGCTCAGGTGGGTAGGCCGTTCCTCCTTTCCTATGGATGTTTCAGCCCTTGAGCTGAAATCCTCCCCAGTTTTACGGTGCACGTAACAGCCTGTTATGTGTGGGGTTCTCCCTTTTCTGCCTCTTGAACAAGCAGCGGGGCAGATTCACTGCCCCCTCCCCCGGCCCCCCATGCAGAGGAGACTTGTTGCTTTCCGTGGAGCCATCCTCTGGGCTCCATCCTTGCAAGTCAGACATGAGGCAGAACACTCAACCAAGACGGCCGCTCATGTCCTGCCTGTCCCAGGAGGGTTCCTGCCTTGGGTTTCTCTATTTCCAGGAGCAAGGAAATCAGGGTAGCTTGGGGTGCCCCTGGGCATGCAGTGAGGGGACACTCCTGCTTTCCAGCGTAGATCAGGAGCTGAATTGGGTGCAACTTTATGCCCTCTTTGGCCACCACTCCTTCGATCCATCCTGCGTAGCTTACTCTTAGGAAGACTTCAGTGCAAACTGCGGGTGGGGGGGGGGAGGACCCAAGAGACAGGAATGAGCAAGAAGGAGAGCAGAAAATGACCTGACCATGGTGCTGTGATTGAACAGAAAGGTGAGCAGGCAGGTGGGGGTGGGGGTGGGGGGTAGGGGGCAGGATCCACAGTGAGAAGGCAAGTGAGGAGGACAAGGGGCCATCTTTCCAAGGCCTCTCTGGGGATCCCAGAAGGAGCAGAACTTCAAAGCCTCCCTAACCTGCACAGCCTGGCTATACAAAAAGCAGGGAGAGCTCCAGCCCCCTTTCTCCCTCACGGTTAGAATGAAGGCTTCAGTGGCTGCCACAAGCCACGGCAGTCCCGTTTCCCCGGTTAAGTCACCGTCTTATCCACGGTTTGTTCTTTAGTTGCCTGACTAAGCAGTGCCACAGAGAGACGCCGACCTCAGAGGGCCTTTGGAAGAGGAAGTGGCTCTCCTGACCTGCCAGGCAGGTTTAGGGAAGAGGATAAAAACGGCCCAGGCCCCGCGGAGGCGGTGGGTGGCCTCTGGGGAAGCCAGGTAGGCCAGGAGGCCCCAGCCTCTCTGGCCCGGTGCTCCCCACCGCAGAGGAAACCTTTCCCCTCGTCCTTTCAGGTCCTGCCAGCGGCAAGAGCGCATCCTGTGTAAGTGGCTAGAGATGAGCCCGGGGCCCGAGGAGCAAGCAGAGGGACAGCAAGTGCGAGAAGCGCTGCAACAGGTACCGGAACCAAAAAACAAAACAAAACCACCCTGGAAGGGGCTGGCTCGGGGCAGGGGAGGCACAGCTAATTTGGATGGCGCTCGAACTGCTGCTCGGTGTTGGGATTCTGAAATGTGGATGGGTTTAGGGTTAAACACTACGGTCTGACTGTGCCGCAGGCTGCCACCCCCCCCCCCCCTTTCCTCTAGCTGAAGCCTGAGCCAGGTTGCAACCTCCATCCCCTGCATGAGGCTTTCCCTTCCCTCTTTCTCTGCAGCTCAAAGTCCAGATCGACTCCCTCAGGAAGGACCTGGACGGAGAGCGTCAACTGATGCAGCAGTACCTCACCCGGGTCCAGGATATTCGACGTATTCTCAGTACCTGAATACCTGGAATGCGGTGGCGTGATACAAAGCTCGTGGACTGACCGGAGGAGCCGCCCATCCAGCTAGGCGGTCCTTCCACGCACCCGTACGAGAAAGTCCCACTGAACTCTGTGGGACTTACTTTTCCGCGGACGTATCTACGATTGCCACATGTCTCTTTCCAGCAGCCAAATGCTTTTAAGAGTGCCTTTAAAAAGTCAAGCAGAATAAAACATTGGTTTTTTTTATTTTAAAACATTTTCAGTTAATGAGTTAATGTCTTAAGTTGTACATTTTGACATACAAAAATACTGTGCTACTGATACAGTTGAAAAAATTAAATAAGATTCTCCGTGCAGGAGAAAATCACCACATCACCAAGGCGCCCCTTCCCACGGGGGGTTCAGGGTCAATGTGACCTCCTGTGCCTCTCTGTGGTCTTCAGCCTGCAGAGCCCAGCCCAGCCCTCTTGTAAGTTTGTCCAGCAGGTTTTTCTGCTTTCTGAGCAAGCAGGAGGAGTTCCTTGACAGCTAGATTAGCAGATGAATGTGGAATTAAAGCTGCTCGGAGTGGTCTTGGCAATGCAGCCTCAACAGAAGTGGTTAACTCCTCTGAGCTGCTGGGCCCTGCCCTCTATCTCCATCCGTCGGCCAGTTGTGCCTTTCTAGATGCACTAAGGTAGCCACTGGCCCTTCGGCTTACATTCTCAGGGCAAAAGAGGGCAGCTTTTGGGTGAAAAAAACCCACCGTTAACCACCCTTGATCTGTGTAAACAAAGGATGCCCAGGCGAGAGGGAAGGCAAGTGACCCCTGCATCCATGCCTCAAAATCACACAGAAATTCATAGAGACCTGCTCTTTTCTGGGTGTCCTACTCATGGTCTTAAATCTGTATCCGCTTCTTCTATGACAGGGGTGTTCGTTAGAAGGCGTATTTCAAAACCAGGTGGATTCTACACTCCCACCTACCAACCAGTCCTCATCCCTGTGCGTAACCTGGTTTTTTGAGGTTCGCATCCAGAGGCATTCGGAGCACGCCTGTGACATAGAGGGTGCATCGTTTCTTACTCTCTCCCCCAAAAATGGCACTGCGAAGATAAGGCTCCCACTGTTGCTCCTCTGAGCATAAATTGGACATTTGTGGAATGAAATTTTTAGAACAGAACTCTTGAGCTGGCACAGGCAAATTTGGCTTTCTGAAGCAAGCTGCCCAAAGGTTTTGCAAATCCAGGGAAGAATTTTCTGAAAATCATAGCAGCATGTGAGGAGAAAAGGAAAATTGCTCAAATGTTTCCAAACGATTCTTTAATAGCCTGTCCTCCAGCTATTTCAATCCTGCAAACTTGCAGATGGGTTTCATCCCGGGCAGCTGTGACTTCCTTCCCCTTCCCCTTCTCCTGGCGACTCAGCACCAGTGGCCCCAAAAAGGGAAGCAGGCTCCAGCCAGCTTGGGCCACCCCCAGAGACTTCCCTCCACCTCTGCACAGAGAAATTAAATGCATGCGTACTTCTCACGTCTTAAGCTTAACGAAGGACATTAGCTACCTCCTGTACGAAACAGCATGGTAAGGCCCAGAGTAGCAGCAAGAAAACGTTATAGGTCTAGAGAGTTAAGAATTACAGTTGAAAGAGGCTTCCCCCAATGAAAATATGAACAAGGTCAAGTAAAGTGTGGAATGCGAACACAGTGCTTGAGGTTCAAAGTTCAGTGCAAGCTTCTGCTTTAAAGGGACAGAACCAGACCTGTAACTGATGTCTGAATAAAACAAGGGGGATTCCAGCAGAACTGAAAAATCTGTCACAATGACTCTACGGAATCTCACTGCTTGGGTCCTGGACTGCTCAGCCAGGTGTGAAACTGGAATCTTGATGTCGGTCTGCTACTATCCCTTTAAAGGAGGAAGCACGCCGCTTTCCTCCCTCCCTCTGGCTGCCAGGCTCTGGCTCCAGGCAGAGGGAAGGAGAAAAGCCACCCTGGTCAACATTCTTAAAGGCCACGATCCCTGATATGTCTGCAGCTCTCTGGGTGGCAATGCCCTGGCACCGTTTCAGCCCTCTTTCAGAAGAAGGGCACCTTGTTTTCTCACTCAGGTCCCGCTGAGCAGCACTCCACCGCAGAGAAGCTTTTCCTTTTACAAACTGAGTCTCTGTTGTGTCTAAAAAGCTGCTCCCATTTCCCAGCATGGGAGTCTCTAGAGAGATCCTAAGGCCTCCCCGAAGCGGATCTTCTGGCCGGGCTTCACGTAGAAACTGAAGTCCTTGGGGGCTTCAAAGATGAGGACGATGGTGGAGCCGAGATTAAACTCTCCTAAATGTTCCCCCTTCCGCATGGGGATGCCCTCGTGGTTGTTGCTGGTGATGAAGCTGAAGTCGTTGTAGGAACCTTTGCTGTATCGGGGGCTGTTGGTGCGCAAGTCCTGCACGGGGAAGGGAAGGGAGCTGTTATAGAGGCTCTCCTGAAGGTAGGCCGCGAGTGCAAGAGGCAAGCCATTCGGACAGCCTGGTACTTGTCCGCTGCTGATTTAGTTGTTCAGGGGGACAAGGAAACACGTGACAGCTTCCTCCAGGGAGAGAGAAAAGCACCCTTTCCACCAGAGGTGGAAAGAGCACCAAGAGACCAACAGAGCTGAGCTAAGAGACTCCAGCAGGGGCCCCTGCCTCTGGTGAGTTCTTCTATCGAAGCACCAAAGGCCCTCTGTACATAGATTTCCAAGGTCCATCTGCCCCCCACAACCATGGCTATTTGTCAAGAATGATGGGTTACCTGGGGGCAGCCACAGGGCTCAACCCCTGTCCTAAAAACATCACACACACACCCAGCCTGAATTGTGTGACAAGACGGTACAGTTGCAGCTCGCTCTGCCTGAACGCTGCTGCTTCCCGCCCGGAAAGCAAGGTTCCCAGGCGGTCTGTCTCACCTGGTCAAAATAGATGCGGATGGATCCCACGTTCTGAGCACCGACGGCCGTCAGGGAGAAGAAGCCGTGTTTCCAGCAACCACTGAGGACGACGCGTTCGTTGTGGCAAAAGAGTTCCTTGATCCAGCGAGTCACTCCCGGATTCACAGACATCAAGGAGCCTGCGGGCAGCAGGGAGGGAAATGAGCATCAAGCGGAAGCAGCTGGAGGGCCGCCGTCGCCCACCTCTGGGCTTAGTTGCTGCAAAGGTCAGTTAAAGACTCCCCAGAACAAGAACCACACGCGCTGCAGGAACGTGGTGCACAAGGGCAGCCGAATCGAGGGGATTCAATTACGAGAAAGGTTACATTTGAGATGTGAGAAGCGCTGAGACTGGCTATGGTTTTTATATTTTAATTATTATTTCTTTTGAAATGGCAAATTTGTTCTGGTGCCCGTTAGATACAGGACTTCCATTGCACTGTTCACGCAATCCCCAGGGAAGACCCAGGAGCAAAGCATCCCGCAAGACTGGGGGAGGGAGGGAGGCAATTCGAATAAGTGGGACTCCCCCAAGTCAGCGGAGAGCTGCCATTTAAGAAGGTTAAAGTGGGCAGGGCCTCTCCCCCCCACCCCCACCCCCTATGGATTCCAGAGACAGGCCAGCAGGCTTACCAGGGAAGTGGCGACGATGAGACACTTTCCAGTCGGTGGGTGAGTGGAAACAGTGGTAGTCCCCTGGGGCCAGGTAAATCACACAGTGATAAAGTTCATTGCTATCCTTGGTGACCAGCTGCTTCTGGAAGGAGTCGTGGCAGGGGACTGGAAGAAACCAACAGAGGAAACGGCCTTTCAAGACCCAGCACAGGAGCAGAGAAAGCTACCGGGGATCCAATGAGGGATCTGGTCCAAGTATTTCAGGATCGTCCAGAGACTGAGATCAGCAGGCACGGCTGGGCTTCCAGGGACAAGTTGTCTCCAGAGGGTGGGGAGGGAACCGGAAACCCACAGCCAACAAAGCAAAAGAGATGCACTGTCCTTCCACCCTTAGAGGAGTCCTACCAAAAGCTAATGGCTGCTTCGTGGTGTTGTGCTTAAAACAGCCATAAACCACATTTTAACATTGGCAAAGAGAGCACCACGCCACCACCAGCAAATGCCCTTTCCGCCAAAAAGGGGGTATGTTCTGGCCACCATCATAGGAGGCGGCGCCTTCTCAGGCAAGTTCTACTTTGGGGAAGGTATTTATATTTGTTTATAAAAACTGCATGTACCTACACTAGGAACGGACCTACGGAGTGCCCCGTTTCCCACGGAACGACTAAGAAGAGAGAAACGCCCTTGCTGGGCCTCTACTGCGCCTTGCCACACTGGGAGCAGCCAGCCACCGTCTGCGGCGGGCCCCTTCCCACCTTCCAGAGGGCCTGCTTCCTCCAGTGGTCACTAGACAGAGATGCCCAGGGGATACCAGGATGGTTGGAGTCTGCAAGCAGAATATGTGCGGGGCAAGGCTGGGCTAGGGAGGAGAGGGAAGAGAAATACAAGAGGCTTCTGGTGGGGCAGCTAATGAATAGCGTCATGTGTCAAAGAGCCCAAAAAGAAAGGTCCTCAGTAAACAACAGCCCAAATTAAGGATGCTGGAGTATCCTGTCCCGGACTAGCTTGCTCCCCTGATTCAAAATCCGCCCCACCCAGCCCCCAGCCGTGCTAAAGGATGTGACCCTTGAGAAGCCCAGAAGACACGCGGAGAGAGCGCCCCACCCAGAGGGGAAGGCACCGGGGGCGCGCGCGGGGGGTGCCGGGGTCACTTACGGGGCTTGCCTTTACAGCTTTCCTTGTTGGTGTGCGGACCGAGGAAGGACTCCAAGGAGTAAGTGATGCCTTTCACTTGCTCCACTTCACAGTTCTTCACTTGTCCCAAACTGAGGATCTTGCCATCGGACGGGCTGATCTGGAGGGAAGACGCCGGAAAAAAGAATTCTCACCTTCCCGTTTCCCGCCACCCCTCCTTTAATCGGCAACAACGCTGACTAAAAATATTGTGCTCATGTTATCCTACGGGCTATACATGGCTCTAAGCCAGTAGGCAAACATGACAAACACAACAAATATATTATCGCAATAACCTTAAAATACAAAGGTAAAAGTAAGCAGCCCTAAAATGGCATACAGTGACTTTTTTTTTCCAAATGGCTATCAAAGGGTTTGGGGTTTTTTTAAACCCTCTGAAAGGGGAAACCTAGGAAGCTGCCTATGGGATTCTCATGCTCTGGGTCCATCTAAGCCCACGGTGTCCACCCTGACCGCCAGCCATGGCTTTCCAGGGATTTGTGGCAGAATCCCTCACTAGGCCTACCTGGAGATGGTGGGTCCTGAGGTCTCTCCTCCAACAACTGGAAGAGACTGGGCCCCACTTAGCTTCCAAAACTGGGCACAATGTGTTGCACTGATGGGGATGGGGAGTTGGCCCTTGGGCGGCATATTCAGGAGGAGGGAAGCTTCTGCACACAACAGGGTGGACAAAACACAGCCTGCAGGCTGCATGGAGCCCCCCACTCCCCC
The DNA here is from genome assembly GCA_037013535.1 of Intellagama lesueurii. NCBI lineage: Eukaryota > Metazoa > Chordata > Lepidosauria > Squamata > Agamidae > Intellagama > Intellagama lesueurii. The sequence goes on along the minus strand of JBAJHW010000014.1, from coordinate 12,959,948 downwards.
CAAGTGCAGCTCTCCATCGTCTCCGAGCCCTCCCCTGCACTTCTGCCATCAAAAAGACCCCCTGCGTCCTTTAGGGGGGCTCGGAAACAATGTCACTGTGCTTGGGGAGCCCCTGAGTGGCTCCAGACGGGGGAGGGCTTTTTTTTTTAAATGTCTGGATAGTTCTGGTTTTTTGAGGGGAGGGGGGCATCCTCTCCTCAGCCTAAAACAGCAGGCATCCTTCAGTCTCGAGAGACTAGGGTCACGTGCTCTGAATAGAGGTCTTGGAACAGTGTCTAGTGTGGCTGAGAAGGCCAATTCGAGAGTGACCATCCCTTCCACACTGAAGACAAATACAATCTGTCCCCTGTCCAGCTCCCTGATTTTACTGCTTTCAGGACTGCCTCTTTGCCTCGGCCTGCTGGACAAGGGTCTCTTCAAAATGGGAGAGGCCATGATGCACCACCTGCCTCCAAGCTGAGCGCTCAGATGTCACGGTTTCACATCTGTTGAGGTCCATTCCTAAGGCCTTCAGATCTCGCTTGCAAATATCCTTGTATCGCAGCTGTGGTCTCCCTCTGGGACGATTTCCCTGCACTAATTCTCCATACAGGAGATCTTTTGGAATCCGACCATCAGCCATTCTCACGACATGCCCAAGCCAATGTAGACGTCGCTGTTTCAGTAATGTATACATGCTAAAAATTCCAGCTCGTTCTAGGACTACTCTATTTGGAACTTTGTCCTGCCAGGTGATACCAAAAATGCGTCAGAGACAACGCATATGGAACGTGTTCAACTTCCTCTCCTGCCGTGCACAAAGGGTCCAGGACTCCCTGCAGTACAGGAGTCTGCTCAGGACACAGGCTCTATAGACCTGGATCTTGGTATATGCCGTCAGCTTCTTATTAAGCCATACTCACTTTGTGAGTCTCAGCAGAGGACCAAAATATAGCGGACTCACCTCCTTGCCCCTGTAGAAGGCATGAGGGGCCTTTCTGAGTGATTTCTTCTTTAAAATTCAATTTTGAGGAGTGAGGGAAGGGGCAGTCCCACAGCACAGATGGCCAAAGAGCTACAGCTACCGTTACACCCATGTGCCAGATTTCATGCAGCCACCCACCCCTGGTTCAAACCAAGGGCCACCTTCTCCCCCAGCCCAGCCAGCTTCCCACACTTCTCTGCAACTTACCACACTGTGGAAGCCACAGACCGGCCGGGCCTGGGGTTTCAGTTTCCGCCTGAAGAACTCGCTGAGGTTTCGGTAGTGATGGAGGTCTTCCACGGCAGCCTCCTTCATGTTGACACCAAATGTCCAAATGTACAAGCTAAGCACGGGCTTCCGGAGCCAGGTGGGCAGCTCAACGCTGTTCAGGCGTCCCCAGGCTCGGGAGAGGAGTCGGGTGGGCACTGATTTGTACAAAGAGACCTGCAAGAGGAGAAGCCGGGTGAAAGGTGGGCAGCGTTCCGTATCTGTCTTCTGCTTGCTCATCCGAAACATCCTTAGAGCCTCCTTATTATTGATTTATTTAAAATATTTATGCCCTGCCTTCTTCTCAAGTGGATGCTTGCATGGGGTCCTTAAAAATCTAAGGAAAGTTGTCAAAGGTGGCAAGGAGCAGGTTGTAGGAAAGGGTTACCAGCCCACCCGCCTTTCACTGATAGACAGAGAAAGGGAGACTGGCTAGAAACAGAGGCAATTTAAGGCTAAATTAAACTGACTATTTGGGCAACTTTTTTTGGGTGTGTGTGTGCTGTTTTGCTTTAGTACTGAAAGCCCTTAATCTTAATTTCTCTGCTCACAGTATGAAAAACGTAAAACAGGAAAGCAGGCACGAACACCCTGCACACAAACACAGAAACAAACACACAGAAAGGCCCACCCAACACATATTCCTTCCTTCCTTCCTTCCGTCTGAAACTCCTGGGACTGGCCTCCCAAAGCTCTAGCCCCCTTTCCCGTCTTTGGCCAAGAGGGAAAGGAACCCCCGCTGTCTCCTTGGTACAGAGATACTCGATCCTATGCCGGCCTTAAGGAGGACGGGCTGGGGGAGCTTCTACCGCACAACAGGCCAGCCTCGTTCAGGGAGGGGCCCATATCCTGAGCATATCCCGCAGGCACAGGACAGTCTGCATCCACCCTAAGGGGCCGTGGGATTTCTCGGTTGGGGAGGGCAGGCCTTTGAATGCTCTGCTAGAGAAGCTCTTGTGTACTTTCCAGCTTTTATTTCAGCACAGAATTCAAAGTTCCTCAGCCACACACTACAAATCCCATGACTCCCCAGGACAAAGACAGGACAACCAAGGTGGCCTCCAAGTCATCTCATGTGTAGTTCTATGATCTTCAATAAGCCATCCTTTTTCTTTCTCCCTACTGCCTCTACCATCCTTTGTCTAATACAGACAATCCATCAAGAACAGCGAGACAGACTTGCTAAGCAGTGGACGGTTGCTCTTCCTACCTGGAGCCAGACCCACAGAATCAACTGCCGAATTATAAAAGATTAAGGGGAACCCCACTGGTCTAATGACCGGATTGTGTCTGCAGGAGCTCTCGCGGGACTTCCTGTCTTTTAACAAGCCTTCAGAAGCGTCCAGCTGGAAGCCCCACATCCCACCCACGCCTCTCTTCCTGGGTGAACATCCCCTGTGTTCTCGTTTCAGCGACAAGCAAGAACACTCGGGGGAGCAGGCTTTCCTCCCAAATGGAGGGAAGTCACCCAAGAAAGCCATCTGCGAGCTGTGGGCAATAATTACAGAACAGAATGTGCGCCATGTCCCTGTTCCTCTTCCCTCTAATGCTGAGCACGAAATGGATGCCACTCAGCCTTAGCCTTTCATGAGCAGGAATACGGGCGCCTCTCCCTCTCAAGTCCAGAACTGGAAGCTCCTCAAATGCACGCACTCGTAGACCTGAATCTGTACAAGCCAGTTCGGTGTCCTTCCTCTTGAGGAAACTGGACGGCAACTCGACTCTCCTCCTCCACAGGTTTCACGGTCCAAGAGGAAGGAAGGGCCCAGGCATGAAAAGGAGTCCTGGGCACATTTGGTCCGACCAGCCCAGGCCAACGGAGGCCTCCTTGAAGTCCTGCCCCTTTGCTCCCGTTATGGGCAGGAAAGGGGCTGAGGAGAAGCTAGGCTACAGACTGGCTCTCCGGGCCTCAGGAAAAGTTCAGCTGTCCTCAAGGCCAGAAGGGGATGACGAGCCTTCCTCTACCTCCTCCTTTCTTTCTTTCTTTCTTTCTTTCTTTCTTTCTTTCTTTCTTTCTTTCTTTCTTTCTTTCTTTCTTTCTTTTTCTTTCTTTCTTTCTTTACCAGCTGCTCTGCTAATGTTGTCACAACAGAAAGACTGAGGAGAAATGTGGGATGCAAGTTACTGCTGTCTTCTGCAAGGTTAGGGAGCAGAAACACTGAATATCAAATAGGATGGGATGTAGGTCAGGACAGGGAGAGAACCGGTTAAACAATTTTGGGATAATCTGGAGTTAGCAAAGCCTGACGAAATTGCTGTAGCTAATTCCTTTAAATCCCCTCTCATTAATCCTGGAACTTTGGCATTCCTCTCCAGGGACACTAAAAGTAAAGAAAATCTCTGTGGAGAGCAGGAGGAAATGGCTGAGACTTGAAAGAGTCAGTAAGCTTGTAGGTTGTTTTAAAAAAAAAAGGGGGGGGGAGGTTTAAGGAAAAACTGGGCATTGCCAATGACAGAGAATTGATCGGCCAAGAGCCAACAGCAGGAAGGTAATCCCCTCCAAGGTAAGGCTCTCGTGTTTGTCAGATTCGTCCCAAGTTCATGCACAATTTAAGAGAGGGACTGTTTGCTGAAAGGGTGGGAAGGCTAGGCAGGAGCTTTGAAAACCCAGACAGACACTCGTCTCTCCCTGAGCCCTGCCCCCTGGAGGAGCCACTGCCTCTCAGGGGTGTTGTGAGGCTACAGAAGGAAGAAGAGAGCCAGGGACAGTGCCCTGAGTGGAGAGGAGGAAAGGCTGCTCTTCAGTGAAAGAAATCAAGGACACCCGCCTCGAGGCCCGAAGTCAACAAGCTTCAATGCACACCCAGGTGCCAAAGAGCCTTCCTGAAACTAAGTGGCCTTTCTTCTGAGTCAGAAGGCACAGCATTGTGCCGTGAAGTGGTGTGGGACAAAGAGGGCTCCTTCCCTGCAAACACACATAGGAGCCCCATTCAGGGTCTGGAGCCCCACTCACGGTGTCCTCTCCTCACACTGTAGGTGGAGACACGTCTTGTAGAATCTCAGCCACGGAGAAGCTCACCTGGTCAAGTTCCCAGAAGCAGCCATATTCTCCGTTTTAAAAAAGGGTCCACGGTGGCATTACTCATTTATGGCTAAACGGTCAGCTGGGTTCCGTTCTTGGGTCAGCTCTGTTTTGTGATAGTCTAACCTAATTTATTTACAAAGGCGTGTCGACTGCTTGGAGACAATCCAGAAAAAAGAAGAAGAAAAAAAAAAGGCAGGATAGGAACGTTTCAACAGAATAAAACGCACATCATGGAAATACTAGCCAGAATTGCCCAGAACATCCCATATACAACTCAGAAAAGCACCCAACTGGTTGTAAAGTCTCATTCAGAAAAGTTCTTAAGGCCGTCCTCTTGATGGGAGGGAGGGAAGGAAGGAAGGAAGGCCCGCTCTGTGGTGGCACTGCACCTGGGGCCAACTCACACTTTCAGCAGGGGGATTACCAAGCAAGAAGTGAAGCCCACACTGGCTTTCACCATCTGCCAGGAGACCTGGGGCACTGGGGACAAACCTGGCCCCATCTGTTGGCCAGGAAAAGAGGCAGACACAGGGGCCCACTACCGCCACTCTTCCCGCCTGCCTGCCTGCCAGAAAGAATGCTCTGTTCTAACTCAGGTTGCTCTAGGACTCTAGAAACCAGTGGTGGTGGTGGTGGTGGTGAGAATGCTTGAGTTCCACCCCACACCCTGCTGCAAATGAAAACAGAAGCACTGTCAAGAGAAGAACCGCTTGGTCCCTTCTAGACAGAAATGCTCCCTTTGCTGCTGGCACTCCACCCCCCCCTTGCAGAATTAGGATAAGGGGGCTGTTGCCCCAGGCAGCCAATCAGCCACCAACAACACAGACAACCCGAGCGAGAAAGCAAGCTCCTGGGGACACCTTAAAAGCTAACCCATTGGTTGTGGGTCAGCTCTCATGGGCCAGAGTCCATTCCATCACCTTGGCTGTCTATGGCACCGTTTCTGCGCTTAGCGCTTAGTGCCACCGGTTGCCGCAGCTACTCCCACAGACCTGCTCCTCCTGCTGAGGTATCCGTGGCTCGCTACTGGCACAGTAATGCTAGGCAAGTAACAAGGGCACTATTCCTAAAGGAGGAAGCGGGAGCCCAGGGAGAAATGCACGGCCCTGCCCTGCAATCAGGGCCCCGAAACAACAGCCTCCCACCATCACGGCAGCTTCTGCTGCCTGAAGAGCAGGCCAGTGGGCGGCTGTGTCATTGCACAGCAAGCCACATGACTTAAGGAAATCCAGTGCCCCGAATTAGGAGGTTTTTAAATAAATGTCCTTTGTTGTCTTGAAGGAGGACATTTCTGTCACTCATCAGAAAATCCTGAAAAGAATAGATGCAGGATGAACCTCAAGGGCAGCGGTCGAGGAAACAGACCACTTGCAACGAGTCTTCCTTTCTCAGGGCTGCCTGAGGATCACAAAGAGATCCGCCCATTGCAAGCACTTCCTTCTCCTTCTGTTCAGCTCAACTCCTGCTCTGCCCGTGGGAAGCCAGGAGAAGCCGCTCTCTCTCTCTTTGGACAAAACCAATACCCAACATATCGAAGAGATGAAAAGCACTTAGTCAATGAATCGCCCCGGCTGCCCCTCTAAACCTACCGTTCTCTCTCACAGTTGGGTTAACACCTGAAAGGGGTATTTGGAACAAAATAACAAAGCTCATGTGGCATCTTTAAGAGTGGTGGGCCAACGATAGCGTGAGGCTTGGAAACTGAAGGGCAGATGTTGAAAGCAAGCAGGGAAAACAGGCCCTTCCATGGCCGTCCGGAAGTCAAACCTGCCACTCTGCTCAGCACAGATCGCATCTCCAAGACAACCAAGCTCAGTCATGATGGCACTTCTGAGAAATGGGGGCTAGGGCAGAAGCAACAGGGAGGGGGGAACTTAGGTCTGCAATCTGAGCAGGAAAGGGGCCCAAGCTGCTCTGTCTCTCATACAGGCTGAAATTGACCCATTGAGATGGGCGGGTCAAGAGCTTCTATCAGCTGTCCAAACCTACATCATAGGATAGATGTAAGGATAAAATCGGAGCATGATTTAAGTGCCACCCTGAGCTCCTTGGGAAGGCAAGGGTTACAGCCAGAGGCTCAATCTAATTCAAGCAGACGCAACGAAATCCAACAGGACTTTGGCTAGTGGTAGGACTTGCAGGAATACCATTCATTTCGGTGGGTCTACTCTAGTTGGGGCTAAAACTGAACATGTCCCCACAACTCCCTCCTTTCTGTTTTACTGAGTCTCGGTAGAGATTCAAAACAATGATCGAACGAAGGAAGAAGGGAAGCTTGAAAGGAACCGTTGGTTCCTACTCCTACCCTTTACAAAGATCAAGCCGATCATTTTCTGCAGATAAAGGTTCTTCTTCACCTTGTTATCTCTGGCTGAAGTAAAAGGAAAGTGCCACAAGAAAGGCCTCCTGCTTCAGAATTCTTTCCACCCCATAAAAAACAGACTAAAATACAGGTGCAACATCCCCACAACCCCAGGATGGCTCAGGCACAGTACAGTTTGGTTTTTCAGCAGAAGAAAAATATTTCCCCCAGCCCTTGATCTTTTCACGACAGGTTCAGCAGGAGGGTCTGGCCCAACAGCGTTTGCATGAGGCAACACAAAGGAGGCCTGAAACATGGATGGGGTGAAGCCAGCGAGGCTGCTTTCCCCCTCGGCAGCCCCAAACCACAAGGGAACAAACCATCTCTTTCCTCCTTGCATCGCAAGGAAGGGGGCTTGGCTTCCATGAGTTTCAGCTCACCCTCACTCCCTCTGTGGAGTCTGCGCACCATTTCTGCTCGCAACCAGTCACCTGCCTAATGTGTGACATTGTCTGCTAAACGGAAAACCTCCCCAGCCACAGAAGCTTTGCTACAGACAAGACGAGGACAACACAAACAAGACATGAAAGACAACGAGAAGCCTCCCCTGACTTCTCTATCCTTCTCTGCAGGCTAGGCCAGCTCCAGCCTCTTCTCCTCTCCCTGCCCACAGGCACCCTCCTCCTCCTCCTCCTCCAGTCAAGGGTCCCAGAGCAGCCCAGTACAAACCTGCAAGCACTTACCCTGCTCATAGGCCTCCATCTCACTCTGGTCAAGGGTTTAAGAGCACCAAAAGGCAGAAGGTAATAGAGAATAGTCAGAGGCCAAGAACGGAGTTTCAGAGCAGGCCTAGACATACAGCTCAGCTGGCCCAACCTCCGCCTCAGGGCCAGCTGGGGAAATTGCAACCTGTAGGATCACACACACACACACAAACACACAAAATGGTCAGCGCCAACCCGAGTTCCCATGTGCTGGCTCTTGAGAATCACCCTCTGGTCAGCTTGCAGCCTCCCGGCGGAAACACCGTCCCCAAAGCAAGCGTCCAGTCCGCCTCAAAACCAAGCCTGAACTAAACACGTCACTGCACCATGCACCCTCAGGTTCTGTTTTTAAAAGGGGAAAAAATTGTCTTGTAAGGGGAAGCTGGTAGCTACCTGGTCCACACTCGAGGTTGGAGACCGTGTTGGTAAAGCCTTCTCCCACAACGCACAGGACAGCCAGCAAGGGCTGCTGTGAGACGAGAAGAGAAAGCACCCTGGAACACACCCATGAGGACTCGGAAATTGCTGGCCATAAAAAGGGAGCTGGGATGGGGAACTACAGAGGGCATGGTTCAGTCCAGATAACCCACGGTTGGCTGCAGTCCCTCCTACGCTGCTGCAGGATGAAGTCAGCATGGCCGCAGCCTTTTCCCTTGGGGCTCGCTTGGCAGGGAGCATTCCTGAGGGCCTCTCCAGGAAATAACCCCTTCTCTGCTATGATACAAAAGAGGCACACAGCCACACGGTTGCCCCCTCAGAACATGAAACCTCAGCAGCAAAGCTGCAGTGGAAGGGCCTCTATGGGTGCTGTTAACTGTTAGAGGTAGCCAGATGGTAGCCCAGGGACAGATCCTTCAGCCATCTCAGTGGCACACCATTTTCTCTTGGCTGGCAACTTCCACGATGGTCTAACTCACGGCAGGAATGGAGGGGCAGCAGAATACGTCATAGGGAACTGGTGGGAGCAGGAACATGTGACGCCCTGGCCCATCCTCCCCATTAAGAGAGACGAGACACGCTCTCTCACGGGAAAGTCCCATTCCCCTAAGACTCCACAGGCCCCTGAGATGTAAAGGGACCGACCTCACCACTGATTCTGAAAGGGGTGAGTAGGGAAAACAACAGATCTCCCTCCATCTCTCATTGAACGTATCCCCAGGGCTGGAGCCAGAATTCAACCCACATTCACTCTTCTCGAGGGTAGGCACTTCAACCCCGTGAGCTTTACCAAAGGGACCACCTGGTAAGCCTCTCCCTTGCCAGTACATTCCTTTGCAAAGACTACCTGGAGCCTGGTGCTGATGGGGGGGGGGAACGGGGGACCCTGCTTGTTTGCTAATGCCAGGGTCTGGGCTGAGACTGAAACCCCAGGAAGAGGTGAGTCCTGAGCAGATCTCCCTGAGGACTCCCAAAATTTACAACATGCTAAAGGCCCAGAGAGGCCATTGGGTTAAGACTGCCAGCCGGTGGGGAGAGGGCGTCCCTCCAAGGCCACAAGGCTCCTCTCTCGCCTCCTGTCTCCGTCTCCCCCCTTTCACTGCAGACAACGACAGGCCAATCCCTGCAGAGCTGCAGCCTGGCAGCTAGTCGTAAAAAGCCTCTTGCCTGCCACCCCTTCGCAGCCTTGTTTTCTAAAGATTTCCACTCCAGCCCACCCACCTTGGCCCGCTGGCCCCATTCCTCTACAGGGCATGAAAGATGGGGGGGGGGAACCACCCCTGACTCCACTGCCTGCCTCTCCCCCACCCCACCCCACCCCACCATCTCCTCCTCTGCCAACCAACTCTATAAAGAGCTTTAAAGCAATTAGGCCAAACAAAGGCTTTGCAGGCAGCTGCCACTCTTTCTTTCCTCCCTCCCTCCCTCCCTCCATCCACCCCCCTCCCTCTCCCTCCCTCCTTCCAGCACCTTCTTCTTGCAAAGCAAAAGACCCGCCGCCAGACGATACCTGAATCGGGCTCTCCTACTGGGGCTGCCCCCAGCTGGGCTGGGGTTTTCCAGCTGTGGGTGCTGCTCCCCCGCACAGCTGCCGCTGGCGCCACCGCTGCCTGAGTGCAGCCTCCGGACATGAATTTTAACTTTGTGGAGGTTGCAGCAAGAGGAAGGAGGGTTAGATAAAGCTTTGCAGCATCTCACCATTTCCCTGAGTGCAGCTCTGGTCCCTGCAGGGCGCTGGACTGACACATCCTTGGCTTGTGAAGCTCAGTCTCTTTTTTTCTCTCTCTCTCTCTTTCTCTTTCTCTCTCTCTCTCTCTTATTTCAGCAAAAGAGGACAGATGCACCGTCACCGCCAGGTCCCAACTTCCCCCGCTGGGTTTTCCTCCGATTTGCCCCTCTCTCTTGCCCTCTTAGGACGGGCTCAGCTATCACAAACAAACAGGCATTGTGTCACCACTGTGCAGCATCCTTCTGCGGAGACAAAGGAAGCAGCCCCCCCTCCCCTGCACACACAGGCTGTGCTCTGAGAGTCCCGGCTTCAGCCGGGGGCTGCCATGGAAGCTGGGCTCCACTCAAGAATGCCAGAGCTGTCGGGGACTGGGGCTGTATTGTCTGAGGTGCAGCTTGTCGGTTGCGCACATCTCTGCCGAGAGGCAGCCGGGCTGAATGCAAGCCAGCCAGCGAGGCTGGGAGGAGGGGGAGGTAATTCCCAGCTTCCACTCTGCATTGCAGTAACTCCAGCTGCACCAGTCCTGGGCTGCTGCACGCTCAAGGCTACGGGCAACGTGCGCGCTGCCATCCAGAGAAGCAAAGGTTCCTTCCTGCACAGCCCAGCCAAGAGACAGGAGGCTGTGGGGGGGGGGGGTGGCTGGGGGAGGAAGGAGGGAGGGCGCCCATGTCCCTTCCCAGACAGCAGGGAAGGGCCCTCACCTAGCCTCAGGAGGCTATCTAGCCCAGGCTGCACAGATAGAGGAGGCTGTGGAAAGATACTTCTCTGCAATGCAAAGTTCTGGGATAATTTTATAGCATATCAGGAAAAAGCAAAACACAGGCAAACCCCCACCACCACTTCATGGTACCTTAAAGACTAACTGCCATTTCTAATGCGAGCTTTCATGGGTCCAATCCACTTCCTCAGACCTAAGAGAGAGACTATATGACTTGTCACATTTATACTTGGCTCCAAGATCAGGTGGAGATACAGGTAATGGACACAGGGTCATGACAGTCACATAGTCTCACTCCAACGTCTGAGGAAGTGGACTGGACCCACAAAAGCTCACATTAAAATATAGCTGTTGTCTTTAAGGGGCCACAATATTTTTGTCTCTTGTGTTTTCTTTTGCATTGCATTGCTTTGTTTCGTTTGGTTCGGCACGCTTGGGCAGACTAACACAGCTACTTCTGGAAAAACTACTATGAGATCTATAGAACATTTTAGCAGCAAAGACAATTCTGCAGAGTTTTTATAGCACACCTTATTTGTAACTTTTTAGTGACCCAACAGAAGCATTGCTTTTGCTTTTACAAATTTTGTTTTTACAAATGGATCAGCAAAGCGAGGAAGAGGGGAGTCCTTCTCCTTTTAGACATACTTCCATTTTGGCTCTGGTTAGTTTCTGTGTCAGTACTATTATTTTATGTATTTATTTAAAATATTTTAACGTATTTCTCTCCTTTAAAAGGACTCTAGTCAGCTTACATCATTAAAAGACAATATTTAAAGGCTAAAAACAGTAAGTATGCAAATATTAAAAAAGCATCAAACAAATACCACACAGTAAAACAAAATCAACACCAAAAGCAAATTCAAATTTAGAAAAACCCTCTCAGACAGCTGGTCACTGAGGGAAAGCCTTTCTGAAGAAAAAGGTATTTTCCTCCTTGCGGAAGGATATCAAAGATGGGGCCAGCCTGGCCTCCAGTGGGAGGGAGTTCCAGAGTCTAAGAACAGCAACAGAGAAGGCTCTCCTCCCCCCTATGTCCCCACCAATCACAACTGTGAAGGTAATGGCACCGAGACACATCCGCATCCTACCATCTAAAAAGGCCGTCTTGGAGAACCAAACCAGTCTCTCCTGCACAAGGAAGCATCCCTGACGTCAGTGAAACTTACAGAAGGGCCTGGGTTTCATCAGCACCAGGGCAGAATGCTTCCTGATGGATTACCACCGGCACCAGGAATGACAAGATTTTGCAACATCATATTTGAAAAGAGACCGAAACAAATGGTGGCTGCATTCTAGAAAATATAACCGCTGTATATCTGAACACACACACACACACGGTTCCCCTGCCCCCACGCCAGCCTTAAGACCCTGATCGCTTTCTTTCTTTCTTTCTTTCTTTCTTTCTTTCTTTCTTTCTTTCTTTAAATGAAAACATATTGTAAGGAACAACAAACAGAAGAACAGACAAATAAACAAATAAAATACAACAATCATACAAAAACAAAATTGAAACAGAGTTCTCCCCCCCACCAAACCGGGACCAATGGAGAACTAGACCTTTTCCTTTTTTTCAAGGATTCCCCTTCCAAAATTGTAACGTTTTTTGCGATGGTGCTCTTCCCTTTCCCTTTATTAATGCATAATCAATAAAATCTCCCCAAATTTCTGCAAAAGTATGCCTTTTAAGCACTCCTTTTTTAACTTTAATATTGCACGTTAATTTGTCATTAATAGCTATATTCCATACCTCTGTATACCATTCACTTAACTGAAAATTATGTTTTATTTTCCAATACTTGGCTATAATTAATCTAGCAGCTGTGACTAAATTAGAAATTAATTCTATAGTTGCCCAATTATATTCGACCTTATCAAATATTGATAGAAGTGCTCTTTTACGACATACTTCTACATTCTGTTTGGTTATTTCTCTTATTTCTCCAAATACCATTTGCCAAAATTTCAACACACTGTCACATTCCGACCACATAAGAAAATATGTGCCGGTTTTCTGGCATCCCCTCCAACACAACATAGAGTAATTTTTATTTATTTGATTTAGTTTCACTGGAGTTAGGTACCATCGCCAAACAATCCTATAAAAATTCTCTTTAATTCTTATAGACATGGATTTCACTGTTCTTACATCCTATATTTTCTTCCATCTCTCAGTGTTTATCGCTTCCCTCATATCATGTTCCCATAAAACTCTCAGAGGATCGTGATAGCTTTCTGCCAATGCACTGTTACCTTCTCTTGTCTTCCCCAAAGTCCCTCTCTTTCTTCTACCGCTGACCGTAAGGCCCAGAGACAGGGGAGAATCAGAGCCTACAGAGAGATCAGCAGCATGGCCACCTCGCCAGTGGAAGTCAGGTGGCACCCCGAAAGTCCAATATTTGTTAGCAGAAGCTGTCAACCAGGTTGCCAAATCCAGGGCAGGTGCACAGTTCCACAGGGCCTCTCCACAAGCCCTCTCAGCTTCACTGACTCCTTCCTTCCAGGAATCTCAGCACACTGGAGGTTTCTCCAGGCTCCCTGGCTACAGTGGGATAGAAATAGTGCTTCCCAGGGCACCAGGGATTGTTTGGGTAGAAGTCTGCATGGTTCTGTGGGCTTCTTTCATAAAGAAGCTCATGCAAAAGTCTAAGAAGCAGATGGTGGACAGAGCAATATCCCAGAGGAAGGACTGCAAACCTCCTTTCTTGTCCTCAAATTCCAGACATTCAGAGGCTCCTACATGCAAAGAATTTGCTCAGCATTTTCTCCCCTGACATCTTCTCCCTCCGCAAGCACACCTCCTCGTTTGCCTCGCATACAGAAAGCGCCATTTAAATTGCCCTTTCAGTCTGTGCTTCTAAAAACAGATGCCCACACGCTGTTCCTTAACAAAGCAGCCTCCAGAGCATGACCAGAGACCACCTCCCCCACCACACTGAAAAGCACGGGAGAAAAAAGCCCAAGGAGGATGATTGGTCTGGAGCACCTCGGATGCCTAGAGACCTGCCAAAGGGAAATGTCTGCTTCTGGCACAAATGGGAATCCTGTCTTCGGGCTCACTGTTCAGAAGAGGGGTCTAGCCGGGGAACTCCACCATCCATTAACACAGGGCTCAACACAGGAGGAGAGGTGCTCAGCAAGGCCTGGAGTTCAGTCCTGATTCCTTGGGATGAGCGCTCCCACGAGCTAGGAGTAAGCACGACAGAGGGTGCCCAGCACCAACTCACGGGAGACAGATCTGCCTCTGAACTCCCCAGACCCACCCTCCATGCTTCATGCAGCCGGGCATCATCCCAGTCTCCCTCCAAGTCTGCTGCTCTTGGCCCATGGGGCAAGTAGTTTGATCTCCTGCCTTTAATTTTTTTAAGGGTTGATCTTCCAGTCCTCCAGAAGAGCACCACGGATAATTTGAGCAAGCTCGTAACTGGATCAACTGGCAGCATTATGAGCTGGTGGCCCTATTCTGGGACTTGCATTCTTCTCCTTCTTCTTCTTCTTTTAAAGAATGCTTCCAAAATCTCCTTTCAAAAGGTTGTCTTTCCAGAGATGAAATTGGCTGAACAGTAAATAAATCAAGACTACTCCCTGCCCTTTCGTCAAGCATCCTTGAATGGGTAAATCTGCATGAGCACATGCTGGCAAGTCTCATAGAGGGGCCTCAGTGCGATAGTGTTCGAATCCATCTCTCTTATTCACGCTGCAGCAGAATATCCTGAAGCGCACGAAGCATCCTCTCCTGCCTTTCCTCAAAGAAAACAGAGAATTCATACTTGCCATGAATTCCAGTTCTGGAGAAAGGACGGGATGAGAGAGAACATCCTTGCTATAGTCTGGGCCGCTTGGCCTTCTGTACGGGAAAACAGGCAGATGTCTACGGTATGTAACCCTTCTGCTCTTCATGGTTGTGAACCCAGAGTAGTTCTCTTAGCGCAGCGATGGCGAACCTATGGCACACAGAGCCCTCTCTGTGGGCACGCGAGCCGTAAGTCGCCATCGAGAAATACTTACCCATCCTCTGATCCTAGATTTTGGCATTCCTCTCTGCTGGTGCAGTGGTCCAGCAGAGGGGTGCAATGGCGACCATTACCAGTCTAGCTCAATGGGGGATTGGAGGACCGGTAAGTATTTCTTTGTTAATACCGCCCATAGGGGGAAAAAAACAAGCATTTAACCCTTGCAGTGCAGGAGCAGTTGTTTTTTTCTAAACTAAAACCTCAGTATTCGGGTTTTAATTGCAGTGTTGGCACTTTGAAATAAATAAGTTGATTTTGAGTTGCAGTTTGGGCACTCGGGCTCAAAAAGGTTCACCATCACTGTCTTAGTGTGTTACTGGTGCTTTCTCCAGATTTCTTTTCAGAGTTTAGGGTACCGCCAGCTTTTCCTGAGACGTGCTGAGCCCTCTGCTGTGCTCCTTCTGATCTCACGGGAAAAGTCCCCACAAAGAGTAACAGCCATCCACCGACCCTTCCTCGAGAACCAGACTTCCCAGTAAATGCACGGTCCTGCTCTCTCCTGGTCACAACACCTCGCAAGCTGCATCTCCTGCTTTTCCCTTTGGGGCTGACGCTGGAGGACTTCCCAACAGGCTGCTCCTCGTGGATCAAATCTGGCAGTCAAAATCCTCTGCCTCAAGCTCCTCCACCTTTGGTAGGACTGCCTGCAATGGAAAACTACTGCCCCGTTCTTTTGAAGGGGGGCGTCCAAGACAGCATTTGAACCCCTCCGTTTCTCTCCTGTGGATGCAGAGCTGCCCCAGTGGCTCCATCAACAACATTAGCTTCCCCTGAATCCACCAAGAATCCAAGTTGGAAATAAAGCAAACAAGAATTGTCTGAAGCATAAACTTCCAGAGCATCAATTACCGCCTAACAATGGGCAGTTCCTTTGCCAGGAATACAACTCCACTGCCTGCCATCAAATCATATCAGCATCAAACCCATTCACCTCTTCTAATTGTCCCTCAGCTCGTGATGGTCCCAAATCCTTAGTCTGAAAACACCACGGGTGGAGATTTACCAGCATCGAAGATTTGGATTAACACTTAAGGGTACTTCAAGCTGAAATAATAGAAATAAAGTCAAGACTCTATACCAGGTGTCACGTAAACAACCATTCTGCATACAAATTCGGGAGACAGGACCAGAGCGTTGCACTTCAGGGCAATCCCTTAAATCAAGCACTCTTCCTTGCACATAGTATCTCAGGGTGTTCTGAGGCCTATACCCTTGCACTCAGAGAAAGACGGTATCTGTGCGGGATTCAAGAACTACATCAGACACATTGTGCAGGTGTTATGTCCATATTAGCTGAAGGGTGCATGTGCCTAAAACCGAATCTTCTGCCTTCACTCTTTCACCATCAAATAGTCCTGGGGGAGAAGGCAGATGCTCTCCCTAGACTCCTCTCCCCTCTTCGCAGCTGTTAGTGACCTCAGACTGCAAACTCAAACATCAATCAAGCACAAGGCTTCTTGTCTCTGCCAGCCAAGGAAAGAGACATGTAATTTAGTTTCCTCTTTTCCAGATCCTATTACAGATGCAACTTCTGCAGGAAATTAAATTGTACCGTTCTTTAAAAAAATAAAAATAAATTAGAATTCCACAGGAGACGGAGTCAGAAACCTGTCCTTAAAAGAAATATCTTCCTGAAGTATCCACTAAGCTGAAAGGCTGACTCCCTCTTGTCTGTGGGTTTATAACCTCATACAACATGAAAAAGTAGAAAGCTTACCTCCATGTGATGTTCTCTGAGTGGTTATTTATTTTATTTTATTTTAATATTTTTTCCTTGCCTCTCTCCTTAAAAGGACCCAAGGCAGCTGACCTCATTAAACGACAATACTTAAAGCTAAAAACAGTAAGTATACAAATACTAAAAAAGATCAAACAAGTAGCACACTAAAAAAAGGTAAACTAAATCAACACCAAAAACACATTCAAAGCAAACAAAGCACAACCATCTGATTAAAAAACCCTACTTAGGCAGCCAGTCATTTAAAGGAAACCTTGCCTGAAGAGAAAGGTCTTTGTCTGCTTGCAGGACAGCCAAGATGGCAAAGCCTTGCCTCCCGTGGGAGGGAGTTCCACAGTCTAGCAGAAAAGGCCCCTCTCCCATGTCCCCACCGAACACATCTGTCAGCTGTACAGGATTCCAGGTGGGACCTTTTCTAGAGTTAAAGTCCAGGAGCAGAGACACAGGTCCTTCCCTTCCGAAGGACAGCTTTCTCCTCTGAGCATCTTTTGAGGAGGGGGGCAAGTGCCCCCAGGGACAGAGCAGGAAACCACAAAGGTTGCCCCTCCTCAAAGCATGCCTCTCTCCCCTCACGGAGAGAAGGGCCTTACCACCATCTTGACAACCTATCCATGCACCTCACTCAGAGACACCCCAAAGAAGCACAGTGAGCGGATCACTCTGGGGTCAAAACGCCCCATAAAGTCTGAGACTACCGTTACTTTTGTCTGGCTCCATTTGTTTTGTTTTTGACAATTAAGAATTCACATTTCTGTTTCCTTATAGAAATGAAAGAGTCTACTGGCGTTTTTACTCCTTGTCACAGAAGCTCTAATAGATTGCCAGTCTTGCAAATACCAAATGGTTGCTCTGCCTAGGAGCCACATGGCCTCAGAACGGCTATAGGAGCCACCAACACTGAATCCCACTCCCTGATTTTAAGTCTTTTCCAACATCAGACTGAACTTGTGAACTTTTCTGCCACCTGCAGGAAAGGACAGACTTATTCTATATCCCCCCCCCCCCCCCCACAAGAGCAGCCATCGCCCCAGGAATGGAGCACAAGAAAGTAGAGAGGGAAAGAGAAATCTCCACATCATATCACTGCTGACTCATCGGTGAGGATCATGATGGCTCGACCATGCCCACCCTGTGATTCTGTGAAACCCGTCCCACTTTTCCAAACCTGAGAGAGCGCCTGCAGTTCAACTTTCTGCTAAAGGAAACTCTGGCAAAGACCCCTGGAACATTCTTTCACTTCCAACTCACAAACCTTTGATGAACATGGATGACTCAAAATGGTACAAAATCGGAATAGCTGGTCAGCTAAACTGACTATCCAAATGGGAAGATGTTACGACTTACAAGAACTTGCCTTATCATTCCCAGTAAATAAACAAAATCCTTGCACATGGAAATCTAGCCTGTCTGGGTGACTTAGCGTCCTTCCCCCTGACTTGCTACATTTCCACGGGAAGGGGATTTCTTTGACCAAAGGAGCATAAAAAGATGCAAGATGATACAGAGAATAAACTACCACTTCAGAGTTTATGTTTATGAGAGCTAGGCCAGAGTCTCTTCACAGGCACAAGTTTACGTCCTTCCTCCAAAAATAAATCTTCACTCACAGTTTCCTTGCAGACTCTTTGCGGCAGTTGATTAGAAACCTTGTCTGACAAAATCAGGGCTGTGGTGGGCTGCTGAAGAAGGCACCTTGGGTTCAAGATAACGCTCCTTACTATCTCTCCAAGGATACCTTCTTGGTGCAATCTGGGTTTTTGTTTCATTTCAAGCCGATAAAGTCAACACCCCTCCCCAACCATCTCTTTTTAAAAGGTTGAGACAGTAAAAGTTATTTTGACACAAGAGAAAATAAATGGAAAACATTTTCAATCAATGCCAGGACCCTTTCTACTGCTCCTGAAAATGCTGCCTTCCTTTATGACAACCACATTAAGCAGCTACACAGCAGAGTTACTACAGGGGCAGAATGTAAATGATTAACTTCAGCTACCTGTCTCTCTACGCTGCATCAGGAAAACCATTTATAGGAGGTCTACTAGCCATGTCTTAAGCAACCAGATTGGTTGGGAGAAAAGAGCTTTCCATAGCTTCCATCTCTGCATACCTCTCTGTTCGGGGGTTGACTTGCCTCCCCACCCCACCCCACCCCATTTAAAGCTGACCTATAAAATTAATTTATCATTAGGCAGCACAGGCTTCTCCTCTCAGGCTTAGCTAGAAACTGTCATTCCTGTGGAATAATGACAGACTAATATTTTTGAACCATAGCCCTTTCCTACTCAATTATAGGTACTTTATTGAAGAGGTCTTCAGACCATTTCAAATAAACACAAGCTGCTCCAAAGACTCCCAAGGTAAACATCCATGGCATACGGTACAAAGGCTTGCCCATGACTAAAGAGAGAAACATCAAACGGGCATTATAAGCAGGGACGCAAGTTCACCATCATCAACTAAAGACTCCGTTATTTGTTCCGAAGACCGTTATTTCACCTGATGCAGACTGCCACAGGTCCAAAAAAGCCCAAAAGGAGATGGTGGGTGAGCACTTCTCAGGAGCCAGAGCAGCTCTGGCCCGTGTGCGCAGCCTCGGTACCCTTGCTGGTGCTACTAAACAAAAAACAGGAACATCCAACTGCCCTTTCAACAGCTCAGGTTTCAGCGAGAACTCTAAAGGGCGTCCCTTCCCCACGAAAGACAGAGCTTACTTCCCAAACTGGCCAGAACGCACCGTGGGCTTCTTTAAGAGGAGGAGACAAAGAGGCCGGGAAGGCCGGCCGGCCGGGGAGAGTAAGGCGGGAGGGACTCAAGTCCCGTGACAGTCCTCGCTGACTTCCACCAGGCGGCTGGCGGGAAGCAGATATCACAGGCTGAAGAAAGCAAGAGAGGGGCTAGTCAGCAGGAAGCAACAGATGAATCAGCCTCCGGGGAGATGGTTTCCCAAAATGTTTGTAGGCGTAGCTCTTGAGCAGAAAGGCAGCCCCTCTTCCGCTGCAGCAAAAACACTGAGCTGACTGACCATTACATTTCCTATGGAACAGTGAAGGAAACAGCCCCGCATCTTGTGGTCGGTCTTTCTGGTAATCAAGTATGTTGAACAAAGACAAGAGAGTTATAGCATCTGGAAAAATAATACTAGAGAAGGTTCCCGGAGGCCACAAACTCATTCATAAAGGAAATCTCAGATTACCTCCCCACTGTGGTCTTGAACGGGGTCTAAAGTGAACCAAGTAAACAAAACAAAGTGTCATCTAAGCACAAGCCAAAGCTAGGCTCAAATGAGCCCCACTGTAACTGTGTGTGCTATGGAGAGAAAGAGTAGGAATTCTGGTAAGTTTAGCTACCCGATCTGATTTCCAGAGCCCGCGACGCACCTCCACCAGGACCAAAGAGCAGGCTTTGCTCAGCGTCTCTCACCAGTCCCAACGCCAGTTACCCCTCCGGTCCTCGAGAGACACTCAAGCACAGAAAACTCTTTCAGCAAACGTTGTCTCCGACCTTTTTATACGGCCTGCAGGGGAGTGTGTGTGTTTGTGTGTTGGTAAGGGGGACAGAACAAGCCCCTCCTTCCATCCAATTAAGCTCCCTTTACTCCTATTGCCAGCCCAAGCCAAGCCAAGCCAAGCCAAACTTCCCCAACTTCAGGGGGTGGGGGGGCCACACTCTGACTTTAAACTAGCGGTTTGTCCGTTTATCAGTCAAAATATCAACAATCATTTCTATTTGCTATTGTATGAACTGATACCAGGTATCGGCTACACACTTCCTGTCCGGACAGGCACATCAAGTTCTCCCAGGAGAGGGAGATTGCACAAGCTGCGACCCCCCCTGACCAGAAGCAGCCAGATGGCAGGAGAGAGGCTGAAACCACACACACACATACATGCACTGGAGCAAAATTTTGGCACTATCTCTGTGGCAACTCGGTAGGGCTGCACCTGTGTTGCATTTTAACACACAACAAACTGAGCAGGTGGCAGATAATATGTTTAATAGTGGCATGGCTTTAGTTTGGCTGGTCGCCTTCTGGCACTTTCCATTAACCCTTTTCTGGGCCAGGATCTCTCGCGGCAGGTGTGTTATTACTACTACACCCGGTGCCCTCTTGTCAGAGATGGCCACGTCATTTGTAGGAACACAGAGCGCTGGCCAGCTTGTGCCCTTCCCCTCGGCTGAGTACAAGCTGCCCCAGAAAGCCTCCTGGCAATTCCCAGAGAGGCCAGGGTCTAAATACAGCCTGGGACACCAGAGTGCCAACCCAGAGACGTGGCGGTCAAGGCTCAACTGCCCCCTCGGGCTGCCCACGGCGTACCCAGGCTTGGATGTCAATTTGAAATGGTGCCAAAGGCCACTGGGTTCTCTTAGCTCTGCACCACGTGCTTGTCTGGCTTCAGACTGCATTTCTATCAGACCTTCTGAATCTGACTGTCTTAAAAGAAAATAATATGGTAGGGGTGGAGGAGGAAAGCAGCAGCAAACTACCCCCTCTTCTTGGTCCTAGCAGGGCTTACGGTGTGTCCCATACATGAGAAATCTAGCGCTATACACGCAGCACAGCCAGCAATAGGCACTCGCCGTGAAGACGCTTGCCTTGTGTTGCCTCTGAAGTCTGACTGGTGCCAGGCAGAAACCTTTTTATCTGTCCAAACAGGTTACAGCTTCCCCTTTATGCACCATTTTATTCAGACATCAGTGTTGAACTAGGACTCAAAGTGACTTAGGGTCAAATGTGAAAGCTCTCCAAATGGCCTTGGGCCTGCCATGCTCTCTCAGTCTGGCCTACCTCATGGGGTTGTTGAAAACAAGGAGGAGAACGTGAAAGGCAGAATAGAAACATCTCACATAAACACACCACACACAAGTAAGTATGTAACAAAAGAAAAGTCTGCATCCTGTACTGGTGTACTCAAAACAAATAACAAGGTCTTTAGATGGGGGGGGGGGGGGAGTCTGGGGAATCCTCACATTTATCCCATGCATCTCTAGAGTCATACATACACTCTTCGCCAAAAGGGAAGGGGGGGGGGGGGAGTCAGAATGAAATGTTTTCTAAAAAATATTTGGGATGGGGGGGAAGAAACAGCACCCAATATTTTTAAGAGGGGGCATAAAAAAACCCAGCAGCAGTTCCCCCCCTCCACCTTCCAAAGTGGCATGGCTCAAAGCAGAAAGCTGCTCTGTCATCCATGTGATGTGTACACAAGCACATTCTCTGCTCAAGGCTTCCTTGTGTAAATCCATGGAACAAGAAGGAACAACCCGGGCAGCTTCCTCCTTATCTTGAACCCTTTGGACTCCACCCGTGGACCTGCTCAGGAAGCGCTCCTTGGCTGTGCCTGCTTCCACCCAGTCAACGCCGGTCCGAAAGGCAGCCGCTGGGGCCATTCTGCTTTGTGTGCACAATGAGATCCAGCGACTGGCAACGAACCGTCTTCAGGAGAATTACAAACACAGCCATGGAAGTGGATGAACCGAGCACAATAGCTTCCTTGTAATGAACAGACCGGCAGGGGAAAAGGTCCGCCTCTCTAACGGCACATTCCTAAAATTTGTTCTCCCAAAACAAAAGGGCTTCAGACGGTGTGGCTAAAACACAGCACCTGCCCAAACGCTGCCAGAAAAGCGGAAACATCAGCATGGAGGCTTGAGAGCCAGTGGGCTGTTTTCTCCTGCTTACCGTCAGAGCAAGAACGGTTAAAAGCTTTTGTGATAAAACTTCCAGACCTACATTAGGGTCCTATTAAGCCAACCCAAAGGCCACAAACACGCGAGATCTCGAAAGCTTACACCTAGTATCTTCAACAGGCAAAATGCTGTAGGAGGTTGATTGGGGGAAGGAAGGGGAAATAGACTGGAGGCTAAAGACCCAGTTCTGCCTAAATTCAACCGAGTGCTGAAATGGGGGACAAGAGGTCTACAGGCTTTCCAATCAGGCTACAGGATGAGAACGGATGGTTCGAGGTTTCATCTGCAGTAACCACTCTGGGGTCTCAGGAGCAAAAGAGGCAGAAAAGTCTCAGCCTTTTTTTCATATATAAAATATAAAAACCTCTTGCAAACTCAGAACCACCTCCATACAGCACAAAGCGTGTCAGTTCCTTTGCAAGGGCAAAACAAATAGAAACCAGGAGTTCTAATACTGATAGAGTTAGAGATCATTTAGGTGTCGCTCTTGGTTACAACAACAACAACAACAACAGAAGCCAAATTGAGGAGTTTTCTCTGCTGGCTTGAGTGGAGGAACTCCTCAGGGGACATAAAATCCTCCTCCTCCCGTGTAACGTCCCATTGTCACATGCCCAAAGTCAGTGTTCTTTCAGTCTCCAGAAAACAAAGGCCATCATGGTGCTCGTAAGAAAAAGCCTAATGTTTATATAAACGTAAAGTTCATTTTGCTGTTGTTACGTGTATAGTCACCACCGACTTATGGAAGCCCCACAACACCTTTGAGTCCTCAACAGTCCTGCTTAGCTCTTGCAAACTCATAGCTGTGGTTTCCTTTAGAGGGTTAATCCATCTCATACTCAGTCTTCCTCTTTTCCTGTTGCCTTCAACTTTTCCCAGCATTATTGTCTTTTCCAGAGAATCTTGCCTTCGTGCCCAAAGTGGGACAGCCTCAGCTTCAACGTTTTTGGTTCCAGAGAATTCAGGCTTGATTTGCTCTACGCCCCACATGTTCCTCTTTCTGAACATCCAGGGTATCCTCAAAGCTCTCCTCCAGCACATTTCACATGAATGATTTTTTTTCTTGTCAGATTTCTTTACTGTGCAACTTTCACACCCAAATATAATAAATGGAAATACAATCATGTGGATGATCTTGGTCTTGGGTCTCCACCCTTACACTTGATGATCTTTTCTGATTCCTTCATGGCTGCCCTTTGGCATCTCAGACTCCTTCTGGTTTCTTGGCTGCACTCTCCATTTGGATTGATGACTGAACCAAGGTATTGAAAATTTCTATTTCAATTTCTTCATTGTCAATGCTAAAGTTGTGTAGTTCTTCCATAGTCATGATTTTCGTCTTCTTAACTTTCAACTCCAGTTCTGCTTTGGCACTTTCATCAGAAATTGTTTCAAGTCATTGCTGCTTTCTACAACGAGATGGTGTCATTTGCATATCTTAAAATACTGATTTTTTTTTGCTTCAATTGTCACTCCTCCTTCATCTGAATTTCATATGATATGCTTTCCATATGATATGCTCTGTGCACATACTGAACAGAGAGGGAGATAAAATACACCCTTGTCTGCCCATTTTGCCTATACAAAACCATTCTCGTCTCTACGTATTGCGTCCTAACAGTAGCTTCTTGTCCACAATAAAGGACAATGTGCATCGTCTTTGGAACAGCCTCCCTCCTGAGATTCGCATGGCCCCGTCGCTGGGCATCTTTAAATGCCAACTGAAAACCTGGCTGTTTAAGCAAGCCTTCCCTCCACCCACCGTCTGAATTTTTGTTATTTTGTGTTTTCTCCCATCTTGGATCATTGTTTATTTAGTAATATATTGTTATGATTTTAAATTGTTAAATTGTTACGTCATATGTTGTTACCCACCCAGAGTAGTCTATATGACTAGATGGGAGGGCTATAAATGTAATAAATAAATAAATAAATAAATCTCGGGAAGCAAGTGCTGAGGCACATCTATTTCTTTCTGAACAATCCATAGCTTCGCATGATCCACCGAATCAAAGGCCTTCCCATAGCCTGTGAAGCATAGATTCATTTTCTTCTGAAATTATTTGGTGTATTCCTTCAAGCCAGGAGTGAAAAACAAGCTACAGTTCTTTGGTTTACAGTACATTTGTTAGTTCTTATCTATAGTCTGGGTACTCATTTTGAAGCAAAACAAGCTGATTTATACTTTCTAAAACATGTGGATTGTTATTCTTCTGTTTTCATGCATCTTGGAATGTTGTGGTATATTTTTCAGCTTAAAAGCTGTATTGCAATGCCTACCTTATGTCCAAATGCATGCAAAATTATGCAGTTGAGGATAAAAGGCATTCAAAACTTAGTTTTGAGAGATCATGTATGTAAAATTCTAGTTTTAAAGTTTTAAAATAGCACCCATTTTCATTTACTTAAATTTCAGACTGTTATGGAAGAAGAAAGCAGGGACTTAGGAATAAACCTATGCAAAAAAACTGACAGAGACTGGAAACAGCCTGAGCCATCCCGTCCTACTGACGTATCAGTATGAAGAGCAAAGCTCAAGGTGACTAGAGGGAAGGAAAAATCTTCACTAAGAAACGCTGACATCTTCCCCCACAACTGGGGTCAAATGTGACCGGACTTATTTATTTATTTATTTATTTATTAGATTTCTATCCCGCCCTTTTAGACAGAGTCTACTCCGGGCTTAGTTCCTTCTCCTGTGTTGTGGCGGCAGTACGGCTCTAAAGTTAAAGTTGTCTTCCAGGCTGCAACTACGACAGGAAAAGAAAGCTATTCTCCCTTCTTGCCAGCTGTCTCCTCAAAATCACATTCGGAGGAAGACAGAAAGCAACAGAGAAGTGGTTTTTGTGTTCAGTTTGATGCTTCCGAGCTGAAAAACAGCTGGAAGGGAAAGGGTCAAGCGGCTTCTATCCACCTCTGCTCAGACTGCTGCTTTGGATTTTTTAAAAAGATGGAGGGGGTAATTATTACATCCCTTACAACACCTAGGGTGGCTTTAAAGGAAGGCTGGTGCCTAATCATTTAATGCTGGCACGCGGTAGATCACTGATACTTTTTCATAAATGGAGAAATGGGAAATTTAGGGTTCTTAGACCTTGTTAAGAGAATTCTTACCGAGGAAGATACTGAGCTTGCTATTAGTTAACTAAACAGTTAGCCCTTTCTACCAGCTCTCCCATCCATGCAGTTCAGTGGCTCACAAAGCACTTTTTGACCCAGATCGGCCACTCCAGCTGGATGTCCTCTGAAAGTTTACCACAGAGGGCCTACACAATGGTTATTTCCATCTGACAAAACTGGTTCCAAGAAGCCCAGGCCATAGCACGTTTTCCTCTTCCTCCTATGATGGGGCATGTTGCTACCCCTTGGAACACGCCTCATCTGTGCATTTCTGCTCTGTGTTCTCCCGTTCCCTTACAAAAGGAAATGGTAAATCACCCAATTCCAGTGCAATTAAAAGTTTTCGAAACTGAGGACAAACTTCAAGGCAAGGCTCACAAAGGGCGCCTCCCACAGACTCACACTGGCATCTTGAGGCCACTCCTATCACCGCAGGGAACTCATTCCCATCCCTCTAGATCCCGCGGAGCCAACTCTGCAGCCAGCTCTCACCTCGCCATTTCAATGCAGTGCCTTGACCCATAAGGGAAGGGGACATTTTTGGCAATTGGTGACCAAGGATGGGGCAACAACAGCCCAGGCCGAATACTATAAACTCACCAGTCAGCAGGAATAGACCCTGTCTCCCCCCCAAAAAAGACACAATCAAGCTATTATATTAGTCAGACCTCCCATGGTTGTAACAGACTGTCTGCAGAAGGAAAGAACAAAACACTTTTCTCCTGCAGTCTGCTTTCGTTTGGCAGTCGGTCTCTTAAATTGGGAACATTCACTGGGGCTTCAGGCTTGAGTTGCAATTAGGTTTTAGCACATGGGAAACCAAGCAGGACTAACGAGACCTATCTTACCTGTTTGGAGACCCTGACATGACTTTCAAACCAGTTTGCCACTCTTAGTTAGGCCAAAGTAGAAGCTTTCCATGGGAGTGGATAGAAGCAGTTGGCATCCCCACAGCAGGTTAGTGATAACTACATTTCTCACTGTTGAGGCGCACATTTTCTCTGAATTAATACAACTGGCACCAAATCCCTCTTTCATTCTACATGGATGACTTTTAGTACACAATATCAAGCAGTTCCCACCCACGAGTTCTGTTTACAAGCCCTTGACTGAGGTTTGCCTCTTGGCCTGGAGGAGGAGGAAGGCTAGAGGAAAGGAGACAAGCAGCCTTCTCCTAAGGCGGTCATTCTTCTGAGCCTGGACAGAATTCTTGGGTTACACCAAAGGAGAAAGGTAGAAGAATGGGAAAGCACACAGAGAAGCAGCGAGCAACCTCCTCTGTGTGGGGGTGCTTGGAGCTCAGGGAAGCCTTGAACTATTTAATAATTCTATTTCTCGTGACATAGTTTCAGACTGCTCATGGATACATTTCCATATCAAGATTTCAGCATGGCTTTCTCATAGCTCAAACCCAGCACTCTGGCTGCTGGACCATATCTTTGTTCTCTCTTCTCTTTAGCTGGAAATTGTATACTAAAAGGAGCATGGCTTTCAAGAATATTGTACAAAAAAACTCAACAACTTACCTCCCAGTCACTTGCAACTCTGGGGAGTACTTCTACACCCAGGTTTTGAAGCTGCTTCTCCTTATGCTTTTCATACTGCCTGTATCCTGCATATCCACCACCTGTCGCTACCAAAAAGTGCACAGGACGTAAGCGCAACACACTCCTTATCGGTGCGGTGTGGAATTTCCGCTGGCCTATAACAAAAAGAACCAAACCATTATAAGTAGTCAGGCAGCCAGAGAAAGCCAAGGCAGTGGGTTCAGACTGTGGAAAAGCTGCATTTCAAAGTGTGCACACAGATATGCAAAACCTATATCAGTAATGCTACAACAGTCGTCCTGCTACAGATCCATGCAAGACAAGTTGATTCCAAACTCAAAACGTCTCAGCACTTCAGTTCTCAAACACAGGCACTTCAGAAAGTGGAAGACAAAGAATTAGGGTATGAAGGTAACATGTTCAATAAAATCATGTTCAATAAAATCAGTCATATATTTTGTATACTGACTAGTTAGAGATGAGATACAGAAGGCCCTGGCTGGCATTCCTGTCTTTTACTGCCCTTATCACTCCCTAAGAAACCCACATGAGGAATTTATCACAGATCTTCAGGCACACACATAGACTTTCCTTTTGAGTAACATTTGGGTTGTTCTGCTCTATGAAAATTAAGCTGCTTTCAGGTACTGCACAAGGTAGCAAACAGCTAACAAACCGCTGGGAGAGGCATCTGCAGGGCCCATCTAGCCCCCCTAGCATGAGGTGGGCAGAGTGAGGCACTTAGGCAGCCCACAGGCCAACTAAACAAACAAACAAACAAACAATGAAAGCCTAACACACATGACCTCATCCCAGAAGATTAACACCCCAGCTGCTCTGGAACCATCTATCCTCTGTAGAAGACAATTGCCACACCAGATGTTACTAACTTAGATTCAGAGCAGGTAAAGAAGCAGAAGCCTCCTTGCTCTAAACACAGGCAGAGACAGAATATCATGTCAATATTTCAGTCTTTTTCTGTGCCAAAGGGAAGGCATTGCCAGATCACAATCCCTCTTCTTATGACATCAGAACACAGGCTTCTGCTGTCCTGCTGCCATCTGCTGGGTGGAGGAAGCCCCTTTCAAGAACAAGTCAATCTCTCTCAAACCAGAAGAAAGAAAGCAGAACTTGGAGGTGTGCAAGACCCGCATGGTTTCAACACTGTACCTGCTCTGAAGAAAGTGCCCTTACTGCATGTTAAATGCAAGTGACACCTTTCCATCCACACTGGGCTGGGAGGGGGGGAGGGGGGGAACTAGCCAGTTTTTTCAACTTGCAAATAGAGGTGGTTTTGCTCCACCAGCCAGCCTGCCTTTCTGTTAGAAACCTTTCCTCCTTTTTTTTGTCACAGTGGGCAAAATAACACCGACTCCTCCCGGCCTTGTTTTGAGCTTTCTGCCTTCTTTCAGTGGGATGGGGGCCCAGCCTAACAGATGCAGTGTGACGTGTGCCATAACAGTAGCTGCAAAGGGGAGAGATGGCGGCTCTCAAGGCCTCCAGACGGTTTCTATAAGAGGTTCTGAGGGTTTGGGGGGGGGCAACCACTAAATTCCTAGAGGAAGGGCTGCCCTGATCTTTCCATTCACCAAAGAATTTGCTAAATAAACCTTTCACAGACCAAGTGAGGGCTTGCTCTGGTTGCTTCCATTTTCAGAAGCCAAGTGAGTAGGGCCAGATCCCGCTCCATCGGCAGGCACGCTGTGATGATCCCTCTCCACTTCCCTTTGAACGGAGCCAAGCAAACATAGGACTGAGGACCTCTGGACCTGCAGCAGCAGAACCGCCCTCTGTTTGCATTTAGAGCAACAACAAACAGAACAACGGAAACTCTGGGCCTTGCGATCTTGGCTAATGGTGGCTGAGTGTGTTTGTGCGTGTGCCCCTTTTTCAGCTGATCAACCAACCATAGAAGTGATGCACCACACACAAAGCAAAAAAAAATCTGGCTCTATATTGACATGTGGCCACAAAAATCTAACCTTGTGAAAAGATGAAAGTTTTGTCTCTCAAAATATGTGCGTGTTAATTTGTGAAGAAAAAAACGGAAATCTCTGTGTTAAGCATAATATGTAGCAGAACTTGATCTGCTACTTCCAAGTAAATAATTCACTTCACAGCTCAAATTATGAGTAACAGTTTTAGTGGGATTTGCAACAAAACTTTCAGATGTTAGATTAATTACCGACGCACCATGAGCCCCAGCAGTCTCAGGCTGTGTGCACAACGATAAGCACCTACACACTGTGGAGGTTCCCCACCCCCTTCCTTTTCTTAGAAGAAGCATCTCTGCTTTTCTTTAGCTGTAATTTACGGTGACATGATGTGTATCAACAAAACATGGTTTGTGCTCTGCCTCCAAACCACAATTTGTATTCATGGACTGAAGTGATTAGAAAAGTAACACAATTAAAATATATGGAAATGATTCTTACCAGTAAGCAGGAATGGAGAAACCGGGTGCTTCCAAAGCATCAACATCTTCTTCGCAGGATGATTCCCATGTCTCAGGACATTGCTGCTTAGCAGGAAACTGTTGTGTTTAAAAATATGGGGTGAAATGGTCAGCGTGGACACATCTACCTCAAACCACGCATATACAGAATATCATCCCAAGGATGACTATGTGGTATCTAATAGACTTATATTCTTTTGAATTGTTTCAGCTTTTTCACATGCTAGATGTATCATTTAGATATAACCCAAATTCTAAAGTTTGAGATATCTAGAACTGCAACTACATTATTACTGTTTCACCACCACCACCACAAAAAAAAAAAAACCCACGTTGACATATCTTTGCAGGTCAAACAAATATGCACTTGTCATAAGTTTCTACCCTTCAGTGTAACCTGTGGTTGTTTTTAATGTTGGTGAGATTCAATATGTTTTTTCTTTTCCATTATGTGTCAATGAAAGGGGGGGCAATACCTGTCTCTCAGTTGGCTACAGTGAAAAAAGCTGGCAAGAACAACAATCACAGACAACCACACTAAAATGTAGTAGTTAGTCTTTAAGGTGTCACAACGTTGTTGCCTTCTTTATTTTTTATTTTCCTTTGTTTCTGCCTCATATACAGTCACAGAGCAGACTGATTCAGGTGGAGAAGGGCCTCGAGAGGCACACAAGACAGCTTTTCATCACCTCTGCTAGTACCTCACAGAACTTTGAAAAGTTATCTACAGTATTTGGACTATAATTCCTAGCCTAGGGAATTCTGACAGTTGTATTCTAACTTTTCCCTTTTCCTAACTGATCCCTTGTACCTCCGGTTTACTCTGGATACAAGAGAATCAACCTAAAACATTTAGTGCCCTGCTGATTTCAAAAGGCAGATTAAACTATTCCCCTGAAATAAACTGGGTTTAAAGTACCGTGTTTCCCCGAAAATAAGACAGGGTTTTATATTAATTTTTGCTCCAAAAAACACATTAGGGCTTATTTTCAGGGGATGTTTTATTTTACAGTCATGTCATCTTCTTCTCGTTGCTGCACAAGGGTGGAGGGCGGAGTTTCACTTAACTGGGGCTTATTTTGGGGGTAGGGCTTATATGACGAGCATCCTGAAAAATCATCCTAGGGCTTATTTTCAGGTTAGGTCTTATTTTCGGGGAAACAGGTATTTCTCCCTGAGCTGGATCATCCCAGCTAACTTCACCCATTCCAGATTGCAGGTTTATTGGTGTGTTTTCTCATCTTTAGCCAATTTTTCCTACTATTGCTGACAGGTCCTTCTTTCGCCTGTTTCCTTTTTTACTGAGCATGGTGGAAAGAAGCCCCGGCCCTTTTAGTCGCTTCAGCAGGTTGCATTTCCAGAGTAAACTCATCAATCCTGAGCTGTACAAATAAAGAAAGCATATAGAGATGGGGGAGGGAGTAGCTTAGATTGCTTCCAGATTAGATTTCTTCTGCCCTTTCCTCCTTCATAAAATTGAACAACAGGTCTAGAAAGAAGAAGCAGCCAGCTGTAGTTCAACTGAGGGAGGAAATAAGTAGGGAATGAGGTTTGGTAATGGTTAAGAGCCTTCCACCCGGAAGCACCCTGAATCACAGTCAAGGGGAAATCACTCTTATTAAATCTGGCAATAGGTTCTGCATTGGGACCAGGTGCAGTGCTTGTAATTGTCATTTGCCGGATTATCACTATAAAGGGGGAGGATCAAAGGCTCAAGAATATTCTGCATCCTCTTGGTCTCCTCATATTCCCACACCATCCACCCAAAAATGTACAGTATTTCCCCAAGCCCCATCCTCTCTCTCAAAATAACTGCCAGTTTGGCACATTCCTCATGACACATGTTTTAAGGATGGCATTAATCTAATCATATACATTAGGTCCTAAATACACAACAAAAAAATTTAAACAGGTGGCATAGCTTTCCTCTCAACTAATAGATGTTCCACCTGCTGTAAAGAAGATAAAAAACCATTTATTGTGATCTCACATATCCTCACCCACCCACTATCATCCTAATGGGCTACTTACTGCACCTGAAGAGTGGCTGAAATCCTGTTGCTTCGCATAATAAGTCACAGTAAAATAAACCCATTGAACCCGGGGGGTGGGGGCATGGTGAGACAAATCCCACTGATTTAAATGGGCTTCCTCTAGTTGCAACTTCCATTAACACAGTAAGTCACAACTTGGGTAGGCGCATTGAATCAATGGAATTTATGGAGGACATGAGTCGCCACATCACCATGGATTCAATGGGCCTACTCCAGTGCTATGCTAAGCAACAAACTTTCAGCCACTGGGCAGCTTTGACAGGTCTGCAGGACAATTTTCTGCCTTCACAGCCTCCCAAAGTCCACACAGACCACCAAAAATACCAAAACCAAAATGGAAATGGGGAGATGGCCACTTCCAATTTTGAAAAGTGGATATTTTGGAGTGTTAAATGGTGCAGGGAACCTCCAGCCTATTTAAAAGGTGAATTGCCACTCCTAGAGGCTTCCAGGAACTGCCATGCATCTTAATTTGTTGGGAAAGGGGGGGGGGGGGCAAAGCAGAGTTGGGGACAACCCAAAAAGCAGCCTGTGTGGTAGGCCATGTGGTCCCAGGGCTGCTGTGGCTCACAAGGCCTCATGGAGGCCACTGGGTGACTGTCTTGGGTTTCACTGCATGGTCACATTTTACAGTCTTTCTCTTGACTATCTGTGCTGCAAACAAAGCCAGAACTGCTCCCACTTACAAAGAGGGAATGGAATTCAACTCCCTTGTCTCTGGCAACCCACTCTGAAGCTGAACAAGAATCTGAGACTGGGTATTCTAACCACCAAGTACTTCTGCCTCATCCAAATTTCCTTTTTCTCAAGACAGGTCCCTATTTTTCATTCAGCTTTCAGGCAATGGGTTAGAACTCTTTTCTGTGGTTGAGCCATGCAGGGAAAACTTCAGTATATTCTCTTTCACATTCTCCAAAGTTACCCCCAAAAGCCAGTGTGAACCATTACGACACACTAGTTAAGTGCTGGACTAGGTAGGATTCAGACAGTCCGGGTTAATCTTCTTGCTCAGCCATGAAACTCATTGGGTGACTGTGGGTCTATCACCCTTTGTCAGCCTGATCACCTCACAGGATTTTAGCTATGCTATAACAGAAATGGGTGAAATAAAAGACAACAAAAAACAAAGTCTTGTGGCCTCCTTGTGAACGTTTGTGGAGTGCTTCCTCAGGCACCTCACATGATCATTGTTGTCTGGATAAACTGGTTCTCCTACTGGAGAACCAAGTAGGCCCTTGGAGCAAAGGTGGAGAACATAACGAAATAAATAAGCACCAGTTCAGAACTCCCACAGCCCTCCTGCAGATGGAAATGAGAGGTGGAGGTGGTTGCTGCCTTCCTACCAGTGGTACCCAACCGCACCTCTCAGTGAGTAGACAAGGCAGAATTTTTGTGGCACATCCACCCACCCAAAGGGCCAGGCCCCACCTTGAAAAAGGACCCAAGCCAAAGCAAAGCAATGCCTCCCAATCCAGGCCCACTCAGGGTGTCCAGAGGAACAGAATGACTGGTAGCATCCATAGCCCGGGAGAATCCAAAGGGTTTCAGTCCACCTGCCCATCTCCCAGCAGCGGTCATCTAAGGGGAAAACCAAGGCAGCTTCAGCCCCACAACTGAGGCAGAAGTCAGACTGGAAAGGATCAAAAGGCTGGAGACTGTCTGTTATAAAGCATTTAAAGTACCTTGCCCCAACGAAGTAAGTTTGAGAGAAGGTGAGGATTGTTCCCTTCAGCCATCAGAGTCTCCAGTAATAATGTTCCAAACATGTAGTCCATGTACCTGGCAGGATTGCACTGTAGCATTTGTGGTCAGGTCTAAGTCTACCCTTAGTCTGCATTCCTCAATAAATCAAAAGCTTAAACTAGAATCTACTCTGATCATCATATAATAATCATGTGCTATCAATTCAATTCTGACTTATGGCAACGTTTTTCAGGGTTCTTCAGGTAGAGATCATAAAGAAGACAGGACAAATGGAACAGCATGCAGATCCCAATTCTGGTGCAAGAAAGGATTCTTTTTCTTTTTTTTTCTTTTTTTGGAGAAAAGGGCCAATAGACTATGAAGAGAAAAGTGGGGTGGGGGTGGTCATGGTGATGTTCCAATGCCCCTCTTTTCACCTTAAAAATAAGATATCCAGCCCACCCTCTGGTTTCATCATATTTGGGACAGAGCTAAGTTTTAAAACACCACATACTTGACACTAATATAGGTACAGTTTGGCAGTAATCTGGCCTGACTCGTTTTAGTATGACTCAGGGGTTGTTTACCTGATTATGTAGGTGTTTTTAGATAATTAACTACCTTGCTCGCTATCAATTAAATCTTACAAAATTCAGATCAGAGGATGATTATAGCTTTTCCTCACCAAGTGGCGGACAAATAATTGTTGTGAAGAAAAATCTTAAAAATGGATCACACCTCAGGCAGAGAAATGCAATGAAATTAGCTGAGTAGCTCAGCCTGGGGCTGGAAGGGTAATGGTCAGGCTGCAGCACCAGGTTCTCAACGGTGTACTGGAAATATGTTTCCTGCTCTTTTTTTTTCCTTCTTTCTTTTTTCTTGGTTCTACTAGAAACACCTTGATAGGTCACCCAAGAATGAACATCTCTACCAAGAAAAAGGGCTTTGACTCCCATTCGCTCTAGCCTGTGTAATCAACAAGGAACCGCAAGGGGAACCAGTGCACAACAGGGAGGGTGGACATGTAGAGTAAGTTTGGCTTTAGGCAAAGGCAGAGCACAGCAGAACAGTCTTTATCAATGCCTGACTAGCCATGATCTTTTCCATCTCGCCACCTGAGAGATGAAAGGATGAAGGAATACATGAAATCTTCTGAATGAGTTTCTGGAGGTGGAGGAAAGACTCCAAGAATCCAGTTCTCCCAGTCTCACCAGGTGAGAACCTGCCTGTTGGGGATGAGAGGGCAATTCCAAGCTCATCTTTCTCTGCCCCTGCTGACCTGAACAGGAAGAAACCATCACAACCCAAATGTACTACCTACACCCGGTGACCTCATCGGGCGTCCACATGATAGCCCCAGTCATGACATTTGGAGTCCAGCCCAGTGGGGTCATCCAGATCAGAACTCCAACTGGCCTGCTTCTGCCCTCTGTGACTTCAGCATGGCGGGGGCAGGCACGCGAGGGTCTCAGAAATACCACTCCATTCACCCTTCTACTTCCCTCCCATGTTTGAGCAGAAAATAGACCCACCGGCTTAAAATAGATAATACGAGCAAGGACTTTATGACCCATGTAAAAAGAACACCTTAAGGAGCAAATCAAAGATCCAGCCAGCCCTGCCTGGGCTCAGCTTACTTCCCACTGCAGCCAGTGGTACCTCTGGGAAACCCCAGCAGATGGCCATGGAGGCAACAGCTCTCCTCCCCAAGTCCTGCCCCCAGGCAACTGGGATTCCAACATAGAGGGAATCTATAGAGGGAATCCACAGACCACCAAGACTAGCAGCCCCTACTACTTTTCCATTATGGCAAACAAGACCTGTGAACAAACTCACTTGTGTGCAATTCTGAGATGCGTGCATGCATACCTGTTGATTTATCTTATTTACTGCATTGGGACATAACAACTACATCCAGTTTTTCCTACTACCAATGCAGCATGATCGTGTTTCATCAAAATAAACTTGGCTATTTTTAGAGAATTGGCAACAAAATCTCACACTTAAAATAATTGTTATGTTTTTTGTCAATTGCTTGAATCGAAGGTCTCAGTAAACACCTTTATGATCAGGCGGGGGTTGCAATCCGCAAAAACCCACACTGAAATAAATTTGTTAGTGCTCAAGATGCCACAATATATCTGTTCTTGTTGATGAAACAAACCCACTGCTGCTACCGTAGTTCATCAGGCACTGGAGAACAGCCTTTAAAAGCCCATGGTGTTTGTTTGTGTGAGTACTCTAAGTGCTTCAGGGCTTCCCAAATCCAGTTTGCCCTGGCAAAACATGCAGGAAGGGGGGCACCAATGACAACCCCAACCCAAGCATTCCTCCTTGGCTGGGAACTCTAAGGAGAAAATACAGCGCAAGGCTGAGCTATAGGAAACCTTCCTGGGGAATAATAAACTATCATCTTGGAACTGCAGAGCCGGAAGGGACCCCAAGGACCATCGACTCCAGCCGCTATCAGCAAGCACAGTGGGAAGTGAACCCCCAGCCTCTGGCTCTACAAGGGGGCTTTTTCTGTCTTTGGGCAAAAGACCTTGCCCCAAATTTTCTGGAGGACACAAAATCCGGGGAGGGGGTTTCTGTCACAGGGGACAATGAAAACCCCCTTCCCTCCCTCTCCCTTTGGTTCCCCTTGGAAGGAATGGGAAAGGACCCCTTCCTTTGGGGAGGGCTTCTATTGCTCCCCCACCTCTGGGAGCGACACTGCTGGGGGGGGGGATGCAGGGAAGGGGGAGTCTGTGGCCAGGGGTTCCCTTGGTGGCTGGGCTGAAGCCCTCCCCCCCCCCTAGGGTGGGCTGGCCAAGGCGAAGGCACAGCCCTGTGAGAGGGGTCTTCAGTATCTCTCTCTCTCCCCCCCCCCCCGCAGCCCCAGAGGGAATCCCATTGCCCCCCAGGCCTCTCTCTCTGTCTCTCCTTCCTTCCCTGCAGATTGTAAGCTCCTCGGGGCAAGGACCCTCGGAAAGGCTGCCCCTCCGGCCTCCCGTTGCCTCCCCAAGTGGCCCCCACCCGGAGAAGAAGACCACCAGCGCCCACCCTTTCGGCTGCCCCTCGCCAGGCCAGGCCTGCCTGCCTGCCTGCCTCCCGCCCCCCCCCCCCGGGAGCCCCCGTGCCAGCCGCCAGTCGACGAAGCTCTCGGTGGCCCCGGGAAGCCGGCACTCCCCTTGGGCGCCACAGGCAGCGGCCCTCCTGCCCTCCCTCCGCCCGCTCCTCCCTGGGGGGCGAGGGGGCGGGCGGCGACTCGAAACGCCCCTCGGGCTTGGACTACACCTCCCAGCATCCCCCAGCCAGGAATCCCTCCTCCTCCTCCGCCTCAGAAAGGGCCCGCTTCCTCCACCCCAACCCCGGCCAGGTCCAGCCCCCCACCCTCGGGGCACCCCCCAGCCCCGGGGTCTCGGCCTACCTGGCGCCGCCACAGCCCCGAAGCCCCGCCAAAACCGCCGCCGCCGCCGCCATTTTGTGGCCAATTTCCCCTCAGCCCCTCCGCCCGTCGGTCCGCCTGGCGGGTCGGTCGGTCGGCCGGCAGCTCCCCGCGCGCTCCTCGTCGGCTCCCTTCTCCCAAGCACAAGGGCCCAGGGCGCCGGCTGAGGGGAAAAAGGGACGGGCGAGGCGGGAACAACCCTCAAAGGAGGAGGAGGAGGAGGAGGCAGGCCAGGCACCTGAGGAGAAGTCCCGGTCGGCTGGTGGCCCTCGGCGCCCGCCGGCAAGGCTCGGGAAGGTGCCCCTGTGGGATGGACTACCACTCCCAGAAGCCCCCTCGCCAGCCCTCCCGCCCCGCGCGGGGGCCTCTGGGAATCGGAGGCCTGAGAAAGGAACGGGCCCGCGCGAAGCCTGGCTCGCCTTCCCCCTCAGGGCGCCGGGGAGGAGGCGGCGGCGGCGGCGGCTTTTCCTCAGCCCAGGGCTTGTGTGTGCAGGTCCTTCATGCTGAAGCCCTGGCCTCCTTATTTATTCATTTATTTATGTGTATTTCCAATAACTTCTCTGGCCAGCAGAAGCCCCCACCACTTGGGGACCTGAAGGGCATGGAGGGTGCCTAAGCGGGAGAAAGCCAAGTACTGTATGCTGCTTCTTGCCCTCCCTGCCCACTGGGGACTCATTTTACCAGCCTGAGAAGGATGGAAGGCTGAGGGAACCTCCAGCCCCGTGGGGGGCGGGGGGGCTCCCTGAGCCTGTCAGGATGGAACTCAGGTCCTGAGCAGAGTCTTGGTTGCAGTACTGCAGTTTAACCATTGCGCCAGGACGCTCCTTGAAAGTGGCTTGGCCCGTGGCCTGGATGTTTCCTCCAGGTGATAACTGGGGTTTGGACAGCAAGGCCATTGATCCATTTCTGCCAAGACCCAAGGCGGCTTACATCATTAAAAACACAATATTAAGAGCTAAACACAATAAATTATTCAAATAATAAAGAAGAATTAATAACATATTTGAAATGTGAGGTAAAAGCATGAGGAAAAATAGATTTACAAGCAAGAAAATATAAGCCACCTCAATTATTATTATCCTAGACTGTCAGTCACGAAGGAAAAGCCTGCCTGAAGAGAGAGGACTTCGCTTGCTTGTGGAAGGATGGCAAAGATGGTCCAGCCTGGCCTCCAAGTGGGAAGGAGTTCCAGAGTCTAAAGGAGCAGCCACGGAGAAGGCTCTCCTCTCCCTTGTGTCCCTACCCATCACAACTGTGAGAGAGAAAGGCCTCCACTGAGGATCTTAACACCCTGGGCAGGTTCATAAAGGGTGACACAGTGCTTGAGATAACTTGGACCCAAGCCATTTTGGGTTTTATAGGTTAAAACCAGCACTTTGAATTGTGCCGCATTAATAATCTAAGACTGGATATGGAGATTATCAGATTACCTGCATTAATTGTCTTATCCTACCGCCACAAGTCTTAGTGTGCCCAGCAACACTTGTGTGAATGACCCCTATTAAGATCGCTCCCTGTAATAAATTGGTACACCGTGGAGGTGCAGCAGGAATTGACAATTCCTTTGCTAAATGAAAATGAAACATATGGATGACTAGGATATGCAAATTGTAAAAATGTCAAGATGGAAGATCGGGAGGTAACGTAATTTGGGAAAAACATGGAATAAGAATTGAATATTCAGTTATTTAAAAAAAAAATCCTCTGGTTTATAAATGTAGGATATTGTGCTTCTGGATCCACGGTTCGGAATGCCAGGAAGTAGCCCAATATTGCTGCACTGGCAGGCTCTAAGAGACAGTAAGCAGGAAGGTTTATATTTTCTTGCTTCTAAATCTGTTTTAATATAATATTTGTTTAATTCTTTATTAATATTTGTATGCTTGCTGTTTTTAGCTTTTAAATCCTGTTTTAATGATGTAAGCCGACTTGGGTCCTTATGGGAAGGAAGATGGGATAGAAGTATTTTAAATAAATAAATAATATAAATAAATGCCCACATTGCCACAGGAAAAAGGATGCCAAGTTCTGCGTAGCAAAAGGCAGCCTGAATGTTGACGATACCAATGGTAGCAATCAAGGTGGTCTACAATAGCACAGGTTCCCAACCTGTGGGTCGTGACCCGAAAGGGGTTCTCAAAGTGTCTTCTGAGTCACCAGGCTTAAACAAACCAAGGGTTTCTATCCATGGGCTTATGATGAAGCTAATGGGTTATCAGTTGCTTCGCTCTAACACAATGTGGGCTGATCAGCTCATCCATGCAAGAAGTAGTGTCCATAATACAGAGATGGCAGTGTTTAATGAACAGCCACCATCACTGTCTGTCCCTTCCACATGTCAGTTCCCTTTGAGAGAAATCTGCCCGCATGAGATGCCATTTCATGATGCGTCAGAGGGACAGTGAAATCCGCAAACCCATCATAAGAAATCTTTACGATGCCCTAGAGCTCTGTTGTTTTTCCTGCAATGGACTGACACAGCTTCTGCTCTGGAAATTGTAACAGAAGAATAAAGTGTGAACAGAAGCACACACAAAAAAAAACCCACCTCCCAGGTCTGCAGAAGATAAAATAAATCTTCAGAGTGGAGAAACCTTGGCTTGTGGGAAGACCCTAGAAGCATCACAGTGAGTACTTTGCCCAGGCCTGGTGTCTGTTTTTTGTCTCCTTAGGAATTTTTACAACAGAGCCCTAAACCAACATAAGCCAATAATTACTGCATGTAAATGTTCCATATACCCAAGAGCCAATTAATATTTAGTATGAAACAGATATTTCATTCAGCATTTCATTCTGTTTCCATATGTCTGACGAAGTGGACGTGCCCACGAAAGCGTACATTACAATATAATAGTTAGTCTTTAAAGTGCCGCATGTTTTTGTCTTGTCCCTTTGGATTTTGCCTGATAACGCTTGCACAGACTAACTCGGCTACCTCTTCCAAAACTACAACAGTGAGCACTCAGTCTATTGAGTGGCTGTAGAATACTGACTGATGGGAGAAAACTTGCAGGGTAGGGTTTGATTTAAACAGAGTGCTTGTCCTTCACATGAGCCAGTTATGGGTAGAAGCACTTCGTACTGCCATGTTTTGTTGCTGGTGGCTTCCTTTGGCTTCAATGTTCAGAGGTGGAAGCTGCTCCTAACATAACCAAAGCAGTGGCAGAACTTGGAAACTTGAAATTTTAGGGTAGAGTGTGGATTTTAGGAAGTGATTTTTCCAAGTTTCAAGCAGCGCCGTCCCTGTACAAGAAGCGGGGGCACCAGCAGGTTTGGAGAAACAGTGCAGCTTGCAAAAGTAGAAACATATATTGGTGGAAAGCACCTCAAAGTAAGATACCCCAAAGCTAGCTGGTGAGAGCTGAGTGCAGACTCTCCAAGGAAGGACCCAGGAACCAGCTCTGAAGGGAATGTCATGGAAAAGGGCCTTGAGTAGAGACACTGCATTCCACAAAAGTGCTTTGCATGCAAAGTTCATTAAAGGACAGAGTGCTGCCAGGGTGCAATTAAGTTGGAAGTGAGGTGCCAGGTGGCTTTGTGTGTGTGTGTGTGGCCAGTCCTAGAGGCCTTAGTCCTTTCCTCATATCGGTTGTTATTGTTTTCAAAATCACACATGTGGAAAAGAAGAGAATCTGTGGAATACCTCTTCTGCTCGAGTCCGTATTTCAGGGCTGGGGAATCTGTGGCTCTCCAGATGTTGCTCTCCTGTGACTCCTACCACTCCGTCCACAGACAGGGGGGCGTCCGGAAGGCCCCAGGTCCCCTGCTGCCACTTGTGTGGGATGTTTTTTCTCTCTCACTCAGATGCAAAAGGCCTGTCCGACTGCCTTCAAGGCCAGAGGATGCCCTGATGTGAACACCCAGCTTGTGTTTCGTCCTCACCAAATATCCTAAAATGGAACAAATTTCCCAGTAGCTCAGAAATGTTTCCTTTTAGTACTATAATTCCCAGAATTCTCCCAGCCAGCATAGCTGTAAGCTGTTGTCTGAGGATTCTGGAAGCTTTAGTCTGAAAAAGGAACCTCTCTGAGCTCTGGATTTGCAGACACTGGTCTTGTAAAAGTCAGTGGCGGTCTTGGGCTAGGTCAATAAACCTAATTACTCCTCGTCTAGTTGTGTTCTGGCGTTCGGGAATTTTGAACGCCCCCGGCCGAGGCTTGGCACACCTGACACTGCTGATTTGAAAATAAGATTTAAAAATCACTTGAGTAACTTTTTCGGCTGAGTAGGACCCGAGACGTTTGCGCTCCAAAAAGATCTGGCTATAACAGATCGTTTCTGTGGGAAGGGAAGAGCCCAAAGTGTGGTGGGAAGCCTTGTATCGCTCCTGCACAGGATCAGGCCAGACTACTTGTGTTTCCTAGACCAGGAAGAGGCCCCTTCTTCCTCCGCCCCAGCCCTCTTGGCTTCCTGCCGAGGTACTCCTTTTGCACTATCTCTTTTTGGCTTCCCCCTCCTCCATGCCCATAATTTAAAGCAGAGCCTCATCCACTCTTTCCCCCCCAGTCATTGCTTTGGAATCCCTGGTACGAGCCAGGCGTGGGGGGCCTTCCATGGGGAGAGAGGACTCGCCCTGGGCACCTTTGCCATCATGAAGGTGGCCACCCTCCTTGTCCTGATGATGTTTGCTCTTCTGTCCTCAGGTAAGAGCAAGCGACACCGAGGGAGGCGAAAGTCAGCCTGGGACTCTGAAACCAATTGCGCAGCCGGGAAGCCTAGTTTTTTTCCCCTCGGAGACAAAAGGCCAGCCAGGGTGTAGCTCTTCCCCAGTGGCCCCCACCGACTCCTAGGTTTCCTGTGGTTCGTCACATGGGTAGCTCTCATGCCAGGTAGAGATCTGAATGGCATGCCTACCAGCACGGCAGCATTTTGGCGCTTTTTCAGGGTGGAAGGAAGTCTAGCTCTCTGGCTTGATGAACTTACCGAGGGAGCTTACAGAGAGCCCCACGGCGGGTAGCCAAGAGAAAGAGGGGGAAGCGACCAAGGGAGAAGCAATGGGGAGAGTGACGAAACTGGCAGGATGGGGGGATGAGTTAGGGTGTTGGCTTTTGAGGCTTAGGAGGGCTCGGTTTAAGTCCCTGTTGAATCCCCTTAGGTTGACCACTCTCCCTTAGCCTGACTGAGCTCCCCAAGTGATCGTCAGAGTACCGTGGGGAGGAGGGGAGGCAAGCACCCCTGAACCGTTTACTTGGGAGCCAGCTGTGCGACGGGCCTTTATCCTCAGGCCAGCGTGTTTAGGTTTATCAGCTTTAGGCTCTATTCTAGTTGGCAACAGATACTGGGCAGTCCTTCCTGCTGCCAGTTCCACCGAAACAGCAACTTGTCCGAAGGGACATGGCAGAGGTGGCCCAGGGAGGCCACGTCTTTCTAAAGGGACAATTTCTGGGTTTTGAGATTAAAAACACCCTGCCTTGCTTTTTCATTCTCCCCACGGATGATACGTGCATGGGGCGTTGTGCTGTGGCTCTTCCAAAGGGCCTCTGCAGCGTGTGAGGCTTTGATCTTCCCTGCTCCTCTGGAGAAATCCTGTGCTTTCTCCAGGACTCCTTCAGAAGCGACTGGGTTTGAAATGTGCCCCTTTTCAACAACCTCCTGCCCTCTGATCTTACAGGGAAGAAGTTCCGGTGGTGCACTCTTTCTGATGCAGAGCAGAGGAAGTGCTCCGAGCTGTCCAGAGCCCTCCTGGCGGTGTTGCCTCCTGCCACACTCAATGCCTTTGCCAGGGTTTCCTGCATCAGGGCTCATCACACATACGACTGCATGGACAAGATCAGAGTAAGTCTTGAGAAGCCTCACAGCTTATCCCCAGCCACAGATCCTACCCTTTGTGTTCAGCAGGGGTGGGAGGTGGGGTATGATTTCTTTGCCACTTAAGCACTTCTAGAGCTGAGAAGATTTACTTCTTTGGACGATAACTCCCAAGTATTCTAGAGTTCTAGGACCTGAAATTTTAATAAAGTCACTTTTCCAAAGTCCAGTTGGCACAAGTCCTCCGTGTGCCAGTCTGTGGTATAAGATGAGTGGTGATAGACTGGCTCCTCTGACCCTGGGTCAGCTGGGGAAGAGGAAAGGGGCAGAAGAGGGAATGAGGCTTCACACGGGGTAAAGGGAGCCATTTTACCCCAGTCCCAGGGTGGACTGAACCCTTCCCCTCCCTCCTTAATTTGGTCTTCAGTTATGTCGGCAGTCGTGGGACATGGTGGCGCTGCGGGTTAAACCGCAGAAGCCTCTGTGCTGCAAGGTCAGAAGACCAGCCGTCGTAAGATCGAATCCATGCGATGGAGTGAGCTCCCCTCGCTTGTCCCAGCTCCTGCCAACCTAGCGGTTCGAAAGCATGTAAAATGCGAGTAGATAAATAGGTACCACCTTGGTGGGAAGGAAATGGCGTTCCGTGTCTAGTCGTGCTGGCCACGTGACCACGGAAACGGTCTTCGGACAAATGATGGCTCTACGGCTTGGAGACGGGGATGAGCACTGCACCCTAGAGTCGGACACGACTGGACTAAATGTCAAGGGGAACCTTTACCTTTACCTATGTCGGCAGTGGGGAACCTGGGGCTGCTCGCCAGATATTGACAAGATCTCTCTCTCTCTCTCTCTCTCTCTCTCTCCTGGGGGTGATGAGGATGGTAGTCCAGGGACTGCTGAAGGATCATGGGTTCCCTACTCCAGTCTTCCAGCTTCTATCACAGTGGCTTTTCCCACCCCTAAGGAGGGTTTCTCAGAACAATTCTGACCAGTAGGATGAATGTACAAAGGGGAATTTACCACCTAGCAGCATGAGGGGTGTCTTTTTCAAACCCCTCTTATGACATCTCCTCTTTCAATGATGGAATTCAGCGGATCAGAAAAGGCTGCAGAGAAACAGCCGGGGACGTCAGAGGTGGCCCTTAGGAAAAAAGAAGCTTTCTGGGTCTTCTCGGAGCCCTGAGGAAAGCGGAGAAGGTGCCCCTGCCCTGCCCTGCCAGCTTGGGAGCACTTCTCTTTTCCCGGGAGTGTCCTGGCCCAGGATTTCTTCTGTGGTGTCCCTTGGCAAAGTCCAGCGTTTGGAAGCTCGGAATCATTCCTCTTTTGGGAACCAACTCCCAGAACCCACCACTGGCTGTGAAGAGTCTGGGAGCCACCGCTGAAGGGAGGAAGGAAGGGAGGGAGGAAGGAAAGGAAGGAAGGAAGGGTTTTCAAGCACTGTGCAAAACATGTGATGGGACAGCCCTCTCTCCCACAAAGGGTGCCCAGGATTGTGCCAGGAAGTTATGATCGTTCTGTGGCTATAAGCCATTCATTACCTTGGCATCTGACGTTTCCTGGTGCTGAGGGAGCGGAGGAGGGCTGGAGTGTCCCTCATGGCTAGCGTCAAAAGAAGGACTCTGCCACCTCCTTTTGGGCAAGTGGCCCAGCCTGTCCTGGGC
Organism: Intellagama lesueurii; assembly: GCA_037013535.1. Taxonomy (NCBI): domain Eukaryota; kingdom Metazoa; phylum Chordata; class Lepidosauria; order Squamata; family Agamidae; genus Intellagama; species Intellagama lesueurii. The sequence goes on along the minus strand of JBAJHW010000014.1, from coordinate 12,916,607 downwards.
AGCAGAGAGGGGCTGTTACAAAACATGGGCCATTTTAGCTCCCATAAACAACCTGAACATGTGGTTGTCCCAAGAGGAAGTCCAGTACTTACTGCAACGGATGTTTGTGCTTCATACAAGAAGGCTCACCACCCAGATGTTGCTACATGCTTATTAAATCACTCCATTGCCATCACTAGAGGAAAGCCGGCCGTAATTAGAAGCCGGGTGCTGGTCAGAGTGGTGACAGCATCAGGAGATCTTGCATTGAAACTCTCCCTGTGCGCCGCCCACTCCCACGGCTTTGAACCTTTGTTTCTTTTCTTTTCTTTTAGGCAAATAAAGCAGACGCTGCCTCCCTGGATGCTGGCGATGTTTATTCAGCTGTAAAGCTTTATGGCTTGAGTGTGGTGGCAAAGGAAATCTATGCAGAAGGTGGGTTATTTCGTTCTCAGGTCAGGTGGCAAAAAGCATATAAACTATGCCATTTCATAACATCATTCCGTTTTTGAGGGACATCAACATGCATTAGGAAGTGATCAAGTAGATTAAGCACCCTCATCCTGAAGCACCACTCCTCCACACACCCACACACACCCCCCCCCCCCCGACAACAATTAGATCTGAAAGAAGGATCTTCTTACAGAGACTGGCAACTGTTAAACATTTCAAAAGATAGAAGGAGCTCTGTTTCAAAATTTTATTTTCAGGCCAGGAATAAGTAGTGCTACTTGACAGTTTGGGGCCAGACAAAACCTCATGAGCCTTAGTTCTTAGAGTGCTGACGAGACCAGGAAGCCTCTCGTGCTTTGGCATGTTTTTTGTATAGATGGTTGACAGGGGGGCTGCATAAGGCAATGTAGCAGAAGGAAACACCAGGGGGCGGGAGGCTGAGCTGGGAGTGGTGTTTTTTTTTTTTGTGGGTGCTGCCTGGGTGGTGTGCCCTGTTTCCTTTCCGCTGGCAGAGGTTCTGCCCTCTGCCCTCCTCCCTGGCCACCCAAAGGGTCTTTATATCCTCACCTTCCTATGTCAGCACTAACAGGGAGGAAGGGAAGGGAGACGCTGCTTCAGGTCCAGTGGCACAAGCCCTACTTTGAGCAGGTCAGCCTGTTATTCCCTTGGCAAGATAAACTACTCTTAGAACTGCAGGTTTGGAAGCACAGGACCTGACATGCGCTCATGGCTCCTACTACGCGGGTGACGTGACATGCCTTAAAGAGTGGACTCATTGTGCCCTTCCGCAGCAAAAATGTCCCATCCACCCGGGTGATAGCGAAGCGTGAAGCTTCCCGTTGGGCTTCCAGAGCGACTCCGTTGACACAATGTGGTTCCATCCATTGGCTTTCCATCCGCAGGTAACTGTGTGTTTGCTGTGGCTGTTGCCAGGCGAGGGAGCCTGGACATCCACAGGCTGAAGGGAACCCGCAGTTGCCACAGTGCGGCCAAGTGGACGTCCGGCTGGAACATCCCCTTGGGCTTCCTCCTGGTCACCCACAACCTCCTGTGGGGCGAAGACCAGCCCCTCAGCCACGGTGAGTGAAAGAGCGATACTTTGCGGGGGGGGGGCCTCCCCCTTTCGCACTGCTTTTAATTGTTAACAGGTGGGCCTTACCTTCATTAGGATCAAATATATATTCTCCAAATACACAAGCTGCCGGCCTCCCCAGAACTGTTCGCCAGGTCAGATTGTTAAGAAAAGCTGGGGCGTGTGTGTCTCGATTATTTCATTATTTTTTAATTGGATCGTATGCATTTGTTTGATTAATTCATCAGTGTACATTAAATATTTATGTATTTGATTATTGTAAGATTCTCAAAACATACAGATAGAAAAACACACTGCCTGTAACTACTACCCGAAAAATGTTGAATGAGTAAACATGAAAAACCAGCAGCAATGGCAAAAAGCCATTTGTTGCTTCTCATCAGAGTAGACTCATGGCATTAACCACATGCATAAATCTTATTTATTCCATGGGTCTGCCCTAGTCAGGACTACCAGCTTGGCTTCAAGCCCATTATAATGTTGCTTTGCAAAAAGGACCGTGTTGTTTCCTGGTTACCCAAAAGCATTCTGCATTACAGGTAATATTGTTACTTTTTGAACATGGGAGTTGTGCTAAAGGGCTCTGGTGCATTTCACAGCCATACAGCCGTCCACTGCAATTGCACAGTTGGATTTACTTCTGAGCAGAGGTTGGAAAAGTTCATTTTTCAGGACAAGGATCCCCCAGCCATCACGTTCAAGAGTGGGCATCGTGTAGGAAGTGGGCTGCGTCTTAAAAGGTGCCACCTACCCATCTCTTTGCCATTTGATTGAAAGGTCACAGACCTTGTGCCCGCTTGCCTGGAAGTCCGCTGTACGGAAGGCAGTGTGGCTTGATTCTAAGGAGACCCATGCCCCCGTTGCTCTGACGTCTTGGCTGGAGAGGTTTTCTCCTGTCCAGGCGGTTTCATTAGATCGGTCCTTTCCTCCACTTCTTCTTTGTCCAGCCGTTGGTGGCTACTTCAATGCCAGCTGCGTCCCCGGCGTCGGCATTACCTCGCCTCCTCAGCTCTGCATGCTTTGCCGAGGACAGAAGTCCTACATCCGGGACAAGAACCACTTCTGTGAGACCGGTGGCGGTGAACCATTCTACAACTCGGAAGGATCCTTCAGGTGGCCTTGCGTGAACTCTCAGGACTAGATGGGTCAGACTATAGGCAAGGGAGGGCTGGCTGGAGAAGAAAAAGAATGAGGCAAAGCAGTTCCATCATAAAAAGTAAAACAAAAACACATTCAGACTTGGCCACCTAGGAGTCAGACCCACAGAAAATAATAAAGCTAGCTGTCTCTAGATCTATACTCCTAAAGCAGCATGGTTCCACTGCATGCACAGAGCTCATCAGAAAAACAGGCATAGATCACACATTAAGAAAGGAAGCTAAGCCATAAATGAACCATCCTTCTGCTTCTCCTTATATTCCACCATCCCCTCTCTGGATGGGTAAACCCTTTGCACCAATCTGATTGTGTTTTTTCCCCCAAACCTCCTAATTAGTAAATTCTGCAAGATTAACTAATCCGATATGGCAGGTGGTCCTGGTTTCAGGACCAGGAGACACCAAGAAGAGGTGGTTCTCAGCATCTTCTTTGGGCCTTCCCAGTTGCAGAGAAGACCCTTCAGAGGCACAGCTAGTTTCTCGTAATTAGGAGCTCCTTCCTCTCTGGCCCATCTCCGCTACCCAGCCCTGCGTTTCACAGACTCCAGGGAATGAATAAATCCTCTCCTTGCTAGTTTCATGACGGGACAAAAGCAGAGATCCATACCCCACTTGCCACTGACCTTTTCTTCCTCTCCATGGGCCACCCTGCCCTGCCCCTTCCCGCAGGCGCCGGATTCCCCTCTCCTCAGGGGTGGTAGGGCAGCTCTCCGTGCTCATGCCATCTTACTCTCTGTGCAGGTGCTTGAAGAGTGGGGTGGCCGACGTCGCTTTCCTGGATCATCTCGCAGTCCTGAATGCCACAGGTAGGCCTCCTGGCCAGGGACCTTCTCTTCTCCTTGCAGCAGACGAGTGAGAGATGCCAAAGTGTACAACACTGACTCAAGTGCTGGTTTCCTGTGGAAAGAGAGAGCATGGCTGGAGACCTAATGCATAATACTCGATTTACAAGTCATGTCCCAGATTCTGTGTCCATCAGGCCTTTTGGATCCCTTTCTATTGACTGTAACGAACCCCATGAGACCCACTACAGGGGTCTGGAGCTCTGAAGGTTGCCACTGGGCCTGATTCAGGGAAGAAGGCAACTGGTCCTCTCTTCTTTTCACCCGAGTTGGCTACTATCCTGGAAGGTCTGGCTTCCGGCACAATCTGTCTCATCTGAGAGGAGAATTCAGTGACCAGGTGTACCTACAGCTGATCCAGGTGTCACTCAGGTCCCTTTGAGGCCCTCCTTAAGAGCCTGTGGCCAAAATCTGGCTGTGAAGTGTTGCACACATACAGGCAATTGTGCAAGTGATTGTCGCACTTTGCCGGTCCTGGGCCACCTTTTGGGTAGCCGAAGCATGTCTGGTCACTGCAGACAGACAGCCAAGGACAGCTGCTGTAGGTAATTTCCAGTTCACTCTGTGTGCAGGATTTGGGCCTCTTGTCTCCCAATCCAGCTTGAACTGGGCAGCCTTTTCAATATAGGAGAAATGGTGCTCTGCTGAGCTGCAATGCCCAGGATTTCCCAGCCAGCCTTTTCTTTCCAGGCTCTGACAGGGAGGTCAGAGTTTCCAAGCTCTGCAGCACAGGATGGTTCTTCAAAAGGGGGAAAAAATAGAAACCTAGTCTCTTCTCCTGCAGCACCTCCGAGAGAGGGCCATCTTTTGTGAAAGAGGGCGTGCAGCTGCCTTTGCCTTGTGTGGGCAGGGAGGGGACCCGGCCTGGCATTCAGGAAAGGCAGGGGCCTCTCTTGATCTCTCTGTGCCACTCCCAGCTCCTCTGAACGCTCACCTTGTTCTCTTTCCTTGTTAAGAATCAGAAGAAGAAGAATTTGAGCTGCTGTGTCCAGAAGGGTCCACGGCTCCCTTGACAGCCTACGCCACGTGCAACTTGGGCCGTGGGCCAGGGCGTGCTGTGGTCACGCGTCCCAACTTCCAGGCGATGACGAGGAAATTTCTCACTCTCATCCAGGTACTCCATGGACCAAGAGGATGGAAAGAATCCTCCCTGTGGATTCTTCCGACCCACAGGGAAGGGCAGAACCTTAGGGCTTGCGGTTGCCAGTGAGTTTGTTGTCGTTTCCCTGTGTTAGAAGGTAGAGGCGCCTGGGGTCTCCTCGAGAGCAGCTGCCACATCTTCTCATGCCTGGAAGACAACCATTGTAGGGGCTCCTGTGGTCACAGTCAGGTTTCTTCTGCTCTCCTTCATTCTCTCTGAATCCGTCCCGAAGCAATCAATGGAACGTTTCTGTGGTGACCTACATGTAGGTTTCCCCGAGTGGTTTGTCCCATTTAATTCCCATAAACTCTATGCTAGCCCACTCTCTCGGCTCACATACCTTAAACCTTCTCTTAGAGAAGGCTGGGAGAAGGGTCTGAACTGAGCTTTCTCGCCGGCAAAGAGATTGCGTCCTCAGAGGGGACTCGTTCGTCCAAGGCAAGGGAGGGTTTGGCTCTGCACGTCCACACAGGGGGCAGGGTGGGGCAGCAGGGAAGAGCTTAGCTGTTTTACTGGGTCCTGGATAAAATCTGGAGATTTGGTGCCAACGATTTAGAGTCTACCTCTTGCTGGCTGCTTTCAGAGCTTAGTTCTTTTGGGGGAGGGGGGAGAGGGGGGAGGGGAAGCAGCTCCCAGAAGCTGTGCTGGGATCCTGGGGATTGTAGTAGTCCTCTACCGGTTCCATGGACCATCTCTGGCAGTTTCCTCTGTGATACGGTTGTTGCACAAGGGCACACCCCTCTGTCATGCCTCTCAGGGACGGAAGCCTCTCCTGACCCTGTCCTTGCAGCCTCTGGTCATCCCTGCCCTGCAGGTTGTGCGACACAACAGGTTGTGTAGGATGCTTGTCTGGCTGCGGTCCCACCCATATCCAGGCAGCCTCCCTGCCGCAGGGGGGAAAGGCAGCTTCCTGAGTCTCCTCTCAGCTGATACATGTCAGCTGAGACATGCCAGTGAGATGGTGAAATAGGATCAGGATTTGGAAGGATAGGAATGGTCATGGATGGTGCAAGAAAGAGAGAGTGAGTCATGGAAGGTAGATGAGTAAAGGCACCTTGGAGAGGACTCTGGAGCCAATAACATCTGAACAGGACGAGCTAGCGATGGAAGACCCACAAGGAATGGCAAGGGTCAAGAAGAGAGGGGCACAGAATTTGCACCTCTCCTTCTGCACACCCTGCCGTTCCTCCTCCCCCTCCTTAGAATTCACCCCTCCTCTCTCTCTCCCCCACTCCATTTGGGGCTGGAGGCCAATCGCTGGGAAGCCTCGCTAGTCCAGCCTTCCATCCAGAGAGTGGCTAGCCAAAGGATGTTGGAAAGAAGCGCAACAGCCTGCTTATGCCCTCAGCAGCTCCTACGCAGAGCCACCTTTCCTCCTGCTGACTCCTGCTTTCATCCTCTGTGCATTTACCCCATTTTCTTTCAAAGCCATCCATGTGGGCAGCCGCCACTGTCTACTGCAGGAGCAAACGCCTCAATCTGTCAACGTACTGCATCAATGCGTCCTTCCAGTTATGGGTCTTGAATCACCTGCCATTCATCTTCAGAGAATGACCCAGTGGAGGGATATGGTGGTTTTTGGAACCTCTTGCCCAATTAGGAGAGATGAAGCTCTTTAAGGCCCAAACATTTTGATGACCTTTGGCTGGGCCTAATAAGTGGTCCTTGCACTGACATGGAGATCGTTGGCGACCTTTGCTTTCTGCTAATTTTTGTTATTGTCCTTAGCGCCTCTTTGGAGAGAAGGGGAAGGAAAAAGGCCGATTTGAGCTCTTTGCCTCTGACCCGTTCAGAGGGAAGAATCTGCTTTTCCAGGATGCCACTCGCCACTTGCAACTGCTGGAAGAGGAAGAGGACCTCAGCCATGTGCTCGGCCTTGACTACATCGCTCTCCTGCAGGGTTTGGGACATGAAGGTGGGAAAGGGGGGAAAGGGAGGGCAGCCCAGGAACTGGACCGCGCACAGTGGCCGCCTTCTGCACCTCTGATGTCTCTTTCTCTCTCTCCTCTGGTCCAGGGAGCTCCCTCTCCAACAGTCTGGTGCGCTGGTGTTGTATCAGCGACACCGAACTTCGCAAGTGTGAGGAGTGGGCCCTCAGTGTCAGGTCGGACCCCTTGGTCTGTGTCCAGGCAGACTCTATGGTCAGCTGCATTACAATGATCAAGGTGAGCGTCTACCCCGCTGGGAAACTGGATTCTTTTTTCTTTTTCTTTTTTGGCAGAAGGAGAGTGAAAGTTCTGGGCTTGTTTAGGCCTTGAGAAAAGAAAACTGAGGAGAGACAGGATAGCACTCTTCAAATACTGGAAAGGCTGCCCTATAGAGGAGGGGCAGGATCTGTTCTCAGTGGGCTCTAAGAAAGCCAGATCTAGCCTGAATATCAGGAGAGACTTCTTAACGGTTTGAGCAGGATGACCATGGAACCCATGACCTCGGGGGGGGGGGAGGAGGAGGTGAGCGCTCCTACGCTGGAGCCATTCAAGAGAGAATTGGGTCACCCTCTTTCTCAGATCTGCTTTGACTGGGATGCCTGCCTTGAGCAGGGGGTTGGGCTGGATGGCCTTAGAGGCCCCTCCCAATTTACTTACTCTGTGATTCTATATTGTATCCTTTAGAATTATGTTATGCAAAATCTGTAGTATATACAATGATTCATAGGTTATTTATAAATCTTCTTTAAGAACTTAATACATTAAAAGTTTTCCTCTCACACTTTAAAATCAGCTGCACACATACAACGTTCAAAACAAATAAAAAGCGAAATGCCTTCACAGCATTTTGAAATGGATTTATTCCGAAACATGACCTCTCCAGAAAAGAAAAGGGTTTACAAAAACCGTCATGATTCCCTCATAGATGGACGCGTAATATTAACGGCGACATTCCTGAGAATGAGAGTGAGCTATCCATTCAGGCATCCTGTGTCAAGGGCCGAAAGGCTGGTCTGGCCACAGAATTTGGCCTGTGGGCTCCGAAAGAGTATAACTCAAAAACTAGAAATGGGTCATTTAAAACTACAATTTCCAGAATCCACCTGCCTGCCCGGCCACATTGGCTGGAGGGATCCAGAAAAGAGGAAAACAGGTCCAAGCTCCAGTAGAGCTAAAATGGGTGGGTGGGTGGGTGGAGGGGCCTTCTTTCTAAAATGGGCAGCCAGTCGCTGACCAGGCATTGTTTTCATGTGGCAGAAAAACGAGGCAGATGCTGTTACGCTGGATGCCACCCATGCCTATTTCGCAGAGAGATGTGCACTGGTTCCTGTGGCTGCAGAATGTTACGGTGAGCTTCCCCACCCACCCCTGAGTTAGTTTCTATGAGATATAATGAGAGTATGGTTAATAATAAAATAGAAAATAAACACGCCCGGCAGTGGGGGAAAGAATAATAGTCTTAGGAGTAAATGGGGGCAAAATTAAAGCAAGAAGTCTAGGGAAAGGATTATACTGGGGAAAACTGGAGTGCCGTGAACCTGCACAAGGATGCTAGAATATCTGACTGAAGTTATCCATGAGTTTTAGCCACCTCCTGTCAGATAAGTGTGTGCTTGCGAAAGTTGTGACCAGACGCCAATTTGCAATAAAATCATCCATAAGCATGTACTCAGTTGAGGCTAGAATCAACTTTTGGGACTTGTCCATTGTAGTTAATCTCCAGGAGGGGCACTCCACTTTCTCTTTAATTCCACGCCATTCTTGGAAAACAAGTGCTATGTCTAAACCCCCCACCCCCCACCCTTCTATGCCATCCGTGTCTGTTTCACAGCAGATCTCCTACAGGAGGAAATCTCTTTTATTAGACCTCAGCACTGATTCACAAGACCGTTGCCTCCTGGAGTAGTCCCTTGGAAGGGTGGTGGGCGAGGGTCTGCCATGTGATTCAATCTTCTCCCCAAATGTTGATCTTTAGGGCAAAACCCTCTTCCCTGGGGAGACGATCCTGGGTGTCCACAAAAGGGTCTCAGATGCCAGTCCTCTCCTTTTGGTGCCAATGTTCAAGGATCCCTTCCTCCCATTTTCTTTCCACAGGGGAAGAATGCGGCCCCACTCAAAAGGAAGAGGGTACAGAGAAGCCGGCCAATGCTGCAGGTAAGTGGGATTCCTGGAGAAGTATAGAAATATTTGATATTTAGGACAGTAGAGTGCCGTAGGATAGTGGGGGCATCGCTTAAATGGGAATAATTAACCCAGTTATTATAATCTTAGAACGGCAGAGCTGTAAGGGACCCTGTGGATCATAGAGTCCAGCCACCCTCAAGGAGGCATGTTGGGGAATCGAACTCCTGACCTCTGGCTCTGCAGCCAGAGACATCAATCCCTTCGTAGCCTCAAAAGTCTGTCCCCTGCAATGGCAGGATCTTTGCACCCCACGGCCAAGCTGGCCGTGCCCTCTGTGAAGGGAAAGAACCCAGCACCTTTGGCTGCCCTGTCCTGACGGTGTGCTCTCGCCACACAGCCCTTCCTCCGCTCTACGCAGTCGCCCTGGCGAAGAAGAACACCAAGCACCTCAGCCTCTTCAGCCTGGGAGGGAAGCGATCCTGCCACAGCCACGAGTACAGTCCTGCGGGGTGGCTGCTTCCTTCTCAGTACACCGTGGGAGCCCTGGAGAACGACTCCATCACCTGCAATCTCACCGCTGGTAAAGGTTCCACCCAACGAAAGAGGGTGGAAAGATTCAGAAAGAGGGGTGGTGGAATGGGGCTGGGAGTATTCACAGGATCAGACCAAATTGCACCACCAGCCCTGGAGAAGCTGGGATGCTGTGAGCTACAGTCCAAACTCTGCTCGGGTCGTGGAACAGGAGGACCCTCGATCCTTTTGGTCTGTAGGTTCGCTTCAGGGCCGGGCTAGAGATGACGGCTGACTCGGTATCAAAGGACTGAACTTCACGGCAGGACGTGTACAGCTTCCCTCATCACCACGTCTTGCAAATTAGCTTGCTGTTGACAAAGCAGGATAGAATAATTTATTTCAGCAGGTATACCAAAAACAAAGCCCCTTAAAACCTACGAGATCTATTTCTGGGTGAGCTTGCAAGGGCTGTAGTCTGTTAGACACAGCGAGTGCAATATTTAGCTGAGCCTCTGGTTTGTATATCACAGCAGGCCCTTTTCCCCTTCTTCCAAGCTTACCAGGGCTTCTTCTGGAAGGGCTGCATGCCGGGCAGTGGCAGAAACCTTTGCAAAGTCTGCCTTGGGCAGAAGGAGGCCGAGGGAGGCAAGGCAGCATCCAGGTGTGCGGCCAATCACAACGAACGCTACTATGGCAACCTGGGCGCCCTCAGGTGAGGAGGAAGAAAGAATGGTGCTCAGGAGCGGCCGCGGGCCAAAGGTTGAATCACCTGCTGCCCGTCGTTGAGCAGCAACCCGTCCTTGAAGGGAGAGACGGTCCATAAAACTGGTGCAGGATGTCCCCTTGATGCGAAGTGGGGCATGTTTTAAAAATTAGATAGACCCTTGGACCGGGGAAGCAAGTGCCCTTTCACCTTTTCCCATTGGGTTATATTCAGTCAAGTGCCACAAAGTTGTCTTCCTGCCATTCAAAATGACAGCACGCTGCCAAAGCTGGCCTTGCATCGCTTTTGGAAATTATTCATTATGTCACCCTGCGGTTGTGGAGTTAAAACTTCAGTTTCATTTGATGGTGGGAAAAGTCTTGCTAACCAAGTGAGGTAAAGACAAGCCGTATTCTTTTATTTGCACTGTAGGCAGAACGTATGTTTGTGCTAAAGGGAGAGAGAAGTCTGGCAAGCGAGTGTGAACTCGGAGGAGAGTTTGGAAAGGTTACTTTTTTTGACTTAACATTGCCCAAATCTCCCAGTTGGCCGGGGGATTTTGGGAATTGTAGTTCTGCAAGTAAAATTTCCAAGATCTCCTTCTGACTTTCAGACACCTGTGGGGGCATAGCAGCAGACCTTGGAAAACCGCTGTAAAAAGGAACTTGTTCTGCTCCTCCTTCTGGGCAGGCTCATCCCAAGGCAGGGATTGGGCGAGCCGGGGCATGAGCGAAGCAGGCGGGGCCCAGTCAGGGCAGCCCAGAGTCAAGGTCATGAGGCAAAGCAGAGGTCTAGCAAGGGGAGTCCTAGCAGAGAGCCAGGTAAACTCAGGGTGGGAGATCCAAAGCCATGGTCCAAGAACAATCCGAAGTCAAGGCCATCCAGTAAGAGCCGCCAATAGACAGGGAAGTTCTTGGTCCACAGGGCCCTGATCCGGGTAACACGAGGGGCGGCTTGGTCTGCTAAAGGCAGCGTGGCTTACGTTGAGGATGGCTAAGAAGAAGTTGGTGAGCCTGAGCCAAAACTACCTTTTACCAAACTGGGCCATATTTCCCCCCTCTCCCTTTTTTTTTTTTTTTTTTAGATGCCTCTTTGGTGACCCCACTGGAAGAAGTTTTGGTGATGTCGCTTTCTTGGAACATCATAATCTGCTCGAAAATATTCAATGCAAGTTTTTTTTATATATATACTTTGAGATTCTGAGCAAGATAACAATAATAATCATGCACTGCCAGGTCAATTCTGACTTCTGGTGACCCTTTTCAGGGTTTTCCAGGTAGAGAAGACTCAGAAGTGGTTTCCCCTTCCCTTCTTCTTGGGGCATCGCTGGGACTGTGCAGCTGGCCCAAGGCCACCCCGGCTGGCTCTTCTCCCTGGAGGCACACAGTGGGGAACTGAACTCCCAGCCTTTGGCTCCACAGCCAGATACCTAATCCACTGAACTATCTAGCTAGCTCTAAGTAAGATGCCAATGTAATTTTTCAATGTCTTGTAGACATGAAAGTCCATTAAGCAACTTACCTGATACCTCTCAGAAAATCAAACCTGTAAATTTGGGGGCAAGGTCAAACTTCAGAGGGAACTTCATTCTTCTAGAGCAAGCACAAAACAGTCAGTTTTCCGAGGCCTGCAAAGTGCTAATAGATTTCTAGACAGATCTCTCTCCCCTCGTCTCCGTTTGCTGGGCAGAGACCTTGTCCGTGCAGGGTGAGCCCTTCCGGCTCCGCAGTTCTCAGCTGATGATGACGGTGGTCCTGATCCTACTCTTTTGCAGATCTGGAGAGCTCGGGCTGGGCGAGGGAGTGGGCTTCTGGGGACTTGGAACTCCTGTGCCCGGATGGGAGCCGTGCCCCAGTAGCAGACTGGAGGACCTGCAACCTGGGCCATGTTCCCCCCAGCATAGTTGTGACACGACCGGTGACCGTAGCTAAAGTCCACAACTTCCTGGCAAAGTCCCAGGTGAGTGTGACAAGGGTGGGCTGAAGGAAAAGATGATTTGTGGGATCAGGAAGCTCTCGCTGGTGGTGGGTTTCTTTCTCTGTGCAAATTCAGAGTTGAGCCACCCAGTCCTGAACCGTGGTGGCTGCTGAGGGAGCATGGTGGGTTGAAAGGCCACGCTGAATATTTTGGGAAGCAACTGACTGTTCAGATCTATTCCGGTGTGAAGTTGCGCCTGGTTTTGGAACACCCTGTGTGATTGCCAAGAGAAAGGCAATTTATTTATTCTGTTATTTGTTTTAAATATTGATAGGACATTTATTTCAGCAACGCTGTTAATTCTCTGGGACCTCTCAGGACGGTGGGCTTCCCTATCGTTCTGGACCCTGCTCTTCCTTTTGCAAAGGGCGTCTGAACTGGGTGTTGGAGGCACTCGGTGGCCCCACCCAGCCATCAACTTATTGCCCTGAGCAATAACGGATGGCAGACCCTTCCCAAAAAGGGTTTGTCAGGCACCGGCTTTGTCTTCTTCTCATTCATGGGCAGGCAAGCGCTTAAAAGAAAAAAAAAAGTCCTTCCCCTTAAACGATGGCAAGGTTTTTTTATTGATGTCTGGATTGTTGTTTAAAACCTTGCCTCCGTTTTATTTTACTGGCTGATCTTTGCTCTGGTTTACTTTATGTTTCAATTGTTTTGTCCCACGTTTCAAAGATTTTAATGCAGGGGTACACACACAGAACTGGCTGCCTCCTGCCATCGGCTCCCATGAGGTCCTGAAGGTCAAAGGTCAGAGGATAAAGGGGTTGTCCTTGGAGGCCCGTGGAGGGCACCACATGGGCTCCGTTTCAGTGTGTGCTGCCCAAAGAATGTCAGGTGTAGAGTGACACAGACGTACTTCAGGGCAGGCAAGAGAGTCAGGAAGCAAACAGAAACAGCTCAGTACAGTTTCTCTGTGGGGGCCTCATTTGTAGGCGCTGCTCCATGGTTCTGCTTGTCTCTTTCCAGGAGGCAGGCACCAGCCCCGCGTTCCAGCTCTTTCAGTCGCAGAGGTATGGGGAAAGTGACCTGCTCTTTAGAGATGCCACTCGGCACCTGATCCTCACAAGCCACCTGGATATTGAGGCAATTCTGGGGGAGTCTTTCTTCCGCCTTGCAGAATCTGTCTTCGACTGCACACCTGCCGGTAAGCTGGGCTCTCAGAAAAGGGGTGGCTGACAAGCCGAGTATCCCTGCTGTCAGTTGGAGTGCCCTTATCCTCAGCCAAAGAAAAGCAAGCTTGTTTGCAGCTTAATCAACCTCAAAGCCCTCTGCAGAAGATAGTTGAATGTCCTTGACACTTTAAATCAGTTCCACATCTAATTGCAAAGCTTCCCGTTTCCTTCTCCTCTAAGAGCTAGTGTAACGGGGAAGAAGCAGGAAGGACAGTTATACAAAGCTTAGCCCAGCTGTTAGCTCCCAAGGGGAGTCTCAGACCCCACAGCCTATATTATGATCCTTTCTCATAGTCAAGTTGGGTTGTCCAACACGTCTCACCTTGAAAGCAGAATGTAGTGATTATAGGCATGTGCCATTTGGGTTGTTGGGATCCTGGTTCCTCTCATTCTGTATTCTGGGAGGTCTACCTGCCAGATCCACACCTAAATTGCGCTCACCTAGAGAAAAACTGGGCTGGAAGGCTTCATGGCCTGGGCCAGGCGGAGCTCCAGCCAAGCTGCCTGTTAGACAGGGAAGTTGCCCCGAGGGCTGGCTGGGAGTTCCCTTTCAAACGGGCAGCTTCCCCTGAAATGAAGATTGTGGTTTCTATACAATTAGGGATGTGAGGCTGAAGAATAAAAAGTCATCCCCAAACCATTGGGCAACAACCACCACCCCCGCCCCCCCCCCCCCCCCCGTTGAGCTTCTAGGAGGTGTGAAAGGTGGACAAGAAGGAGGGGAAGGGCTTTTCCCATCCAGAGGTGAAAACCACCTCCCAAGCCTCTGGGTCCAGGCTCTCCGGAGCCCCGACCCGGCTTTTGTTGCAAGCACCGCCGCTTGAGGACAGGAGAACGATGACCTCCTTTCCTGGGCTGCTGGAAGGATCGGTGATATCGAATCTGCAACGTTTCTTGCAGACGGAAGGCGTGTGTTAGGCAAAGGCACGTGTCCTCAGAGGGAGGCCCACGGCACGCAAAGGACCAAAGGCTCTTTCCTGGCTGGCTGGGATCTTTCACCTCCTTCGTCCTGGAGCGAGGTGCTGGGGAAGGCGGGTGCTACTCAGCCGCTCGGCCTTTTTGGCCCCCTCTGGAAAAGACCGTCAGGGGCACATCCACACTCAGGGAGGTGGGCTGCAGAAGGCGGGACTGAAGGCATGAATTCAAATCACACCCCCTGTTGGTTTGCAGGCATCCTGGACTTCTGCGAACAGGATCCTTGCACGGAACCCGCCTCGCCCTGATGGCCAGGCCAGAGCTCAAATGGGAAGGAGACTGTCGTGCAGACCTAGTTATCATGGCCACCAAGAGGACGCCAAGGTGCCGAGAGGGTTTTTCTGGGCCTCGGCCGCTGAACTGTTTTCCATAGCAAATACAGAGCCGGGGGGGCTCAGCCGCTGGTGCCTCTTGGAACTTCTGGTTAGAAGAGCAGCTTATCCAACTGTTAGTCCACCTCGGAGCACATTTCCTTTCCTGTTGAGCCACAGGAGTGGAGAACCACTCTACAGACCACCAAGATTGCTCCAGCTTCAGTGATTTTCACACGGAGGCTTGTCTGGATCCGTCAGCACAGCTACTCCTCCGTGAGCAGCATGCAGCAGATTCGTCGGTGCAGCTCATGGCATCTCCACAAGGAACTCACCAAGTCAAGCCAGGGTAAATGGCCACCCTTTCCCCCCACTCCCAACCCCCTTTTGGAGATAAATATTGTGTTTGCTTGCCCGTTTTGCACGTCCTTAACAAGAAAACCATGGCACTTTCATTCTGTTGCTCCTTGAACCGGGAGGATGCTTTGAGTTTGTTGCTCATCGCCCTAAATCCCATGGCATTTTGGCTGCTCCTGGGGGTGTCCACCTGTGTGGCGCCTGGTCTGTGGCACAGCCAGGTGCCTGCAGGACAGCCAGGTAAGGAGTGGGCACTGCTCCTGCAACTACCCTTTTGCAATCACATCATGCGGTAGGGTTCCCATCAGGGGAAATAGGTTCTTTTAATCCAGTGTTCAAATGAATGAAAACTCGGTGACAACCTATGATTTCTTGGATTATCACTGCGTGCATTCAAAGTTGTTTGAGAGGAACTCTTCCCGCAAGTGGCTGTACTTCTGGGAAGCAACTGTTTGGTAGGGCGTTGGGCCATCCTGGAAGCAGGGGCCGCCTCTCTAAACGATTAACCAAAATCAGGCAGGATCCACAGATTCTGGCCACTAAGGTGCTATCCGGCCCGGAGTGTCGGGGAGCATTGCTGCAGCTCTTTACTTCCAAAAGCTGCACGGTGTGAAAACTCCTGGCACATCTGCTTCTCCTTTGTGGCCTGTGCGGACCACACAGTTGGCTTACTCTGTGCTGGTGGCTTCGGAGCACTCCTGAGCTGAGCTGTGGCGATAGTCCTGCCCACTTCTCCGCTGTGCCTAAATGAGACCCTCGGTTCCCTTTCATTCACCACCAGAGCACCAATCAATTTGGGAGCTCCTCTCCACAGCATTTGAGTTTCCTTCCTGCACATCTGCTCAGACAAGTCTGGATAGAAGTCTCTACCCAGCTAGGGGTGTGGAAGACTTCAGCCTAATAGTTTCGCAGGTATTTAGAGCACAGTGACCTGGGGTAATGTGTTCAAACGGCCCCTTCCTCTGCTGAATTCTCTCCCA
The DNA here is from genome assembly GCA_037013535.1 of Intellagama lesueurii. NCBI lineage: Eukaryota > Metazoa > Chordata > Lepidosauria > Squamata > Agamidae > Intellagama > Intellagama lesueurii. The sequence goes on along the minus strand of JBAJHW010000014.1, from coordinate 12,900,902 downwards.
CCTCTCTGGTCAGCCAGCTGCCCTTCTCTCACTGGCTCCTACTTCTCAGCTGGAAACCCCCTCCCAAAAGAGCTCCATGTTTTGTTTTGATTTAAAGAAAGGAATTCCCTTCAGTAAACACTTAAAATATTATAGTTTTTTTGTTATTTCCATAACTTAAAGGAAAAAAGGTGAAATTTAAAATTCAGGCTTAACTGGAATTTAAAAAAAACAACAACCAAAAACAACACACGAGGATGGTATGACAAGCGGGCACTGGTATAAAAGTGTGCAAATTTCCATTTGATTTTTATTGAGATGAAAGGCTTAAAAACAAGCTTTTCTTACCAGCTGTTTCAGGCGACAAACCACCGAAGTAGTTGAAGCTCCATCCAAAAGGTTTTGACTCAACGATAAGCCAGAAAAGCTTGACAAGGACTCAGATCTGACCAGTGGACCGTCTGGGGGAGCTCCATTCCTCATGACGACCAATCAGGAAGGCCCTCGCCACTGGAATGAGTTTTTTTTTTTTTTTAATTACTCGGACTTCATTCAGAGAGGCACAACTTTCCCAAGGCAGATCTGACTGCTCTTTGGAGCGCTGCCGCCCCTGGAAGGACACCCGAGACGGCTTGGCTTTTTCCTGAGAGGGGGGACTGGCTAGAATCTTTTTCCATGATTGTACTGCAAGCCCCAAAGAGTGCTGTCGGAAGGCAGACCTTCCCAAGGGACCTCCTCAGCATCTCTCTCTGAGGGGAAGATTTACGATGCCGCCAGCAGCAGCTCCACCGTCACGGTTGCTGCCGCTCCCCCTTGGTCTGTGGGTCCTAGAAAACAGGCAGCAGAAACACACATATGGAGAATAGGGGGTCTGAGGGCCAGGACAGCCCAGGAAAAGAGGCTGCCCCCCCTTTCAACACCATTGTGGTGCGGGACCTCCTCTCTCGATGGGGGTTCCCATGGATCCTGCCCTGTGTGTCTCTCTCTGGTGAATGGCAACGCGGTTTTCTGACCCGTTGGTCCTTGCAGCCACTCTCTGAAGGAACCCCTTGACAGAAATGTCACTGCAAAAGGAAGTTAACAGCAGCAAGAACAGCAACAAAAAGCACACGCATGAAACATACCAGCAGACATTTCAAAACTTCACAGTGGCAGACGAGCCAAAGTTGGAAGCATTCATCCTGCCTAGCACCACCCGAACATCAACTCAACAATCGAATCGGAGAATTCTACATCGGAATCGGTCCTAGTGTGCTGTGTCTGAAAACACCACTATGGGATGAAAGGATTTTGAACGTATTTCTAATGACGAGTCAACTTCGGTCACTCAAAACATTACTTTCGGACCTCCTGCTGTGATCAAGGTATCGGTTGACAGTCTCGGGTATCCACTGATCTGCATGCAGTCACAAATGCGTCATATCAAACAATCACAGACGAAACGGCCCGCGGGGTCTCAACAATCAAAAACAATTCACAATTTTCATCTTGATCACACTGGGAGAAGATGCACCTGCTCATCCAAGCAACGAAGGAAATGAAATCCGCCTGTCCTTTTAGGCACATGCGTGGCCCTGCCCTTCGGCCTCCCCAGATGGCTGGGCGGAAGGTCGCTTCCTGCCTGAACCACTCCCAGGAACGGCGGAGAAGAAAGTGGGACAGGGCACCCTTCTGCTCCTGGGGTTGGCCTCGGTTCCCGTCACCTGCTATTTCCTGGATTCTAGAGCTATGCTCATTCTGGAGGTATCCATAGTGGGTGGGGTGGGCAGGGGTAGAAAAAGTGCACATTTTACAGGCCGGGGGGGGGGGAGGGAGAGGGAACAGACTTTGAGCCATTCAGCCATTAATGCCGGGCCAAATCCTAGGCACTGCAGACAGCTAAGCAGCTGCTGTTTGCCACGGGAAAATCTTCACGGAAGTCAAAGACTTCACAGAGTACCCCAGAGCACAGCAGCATTCCTAGGGCGGGGCGGTGTGTGTGTGTGTGTGTGAGAATCACATTTCCTGAGAAGCACGGCCACCAACAGCTACTGGCTGCTTCCCAACTTCCACTTGTCGAGACCCCGTAGTGTACGGCCATCCACGCTTTACAGATTTGCTTATTCTTAACTGGTTCAACTCGACCAGCTAGGTAATGCTTGGCCCCGAGTGTGCAATGCTGTCAGAACCTGAAGGGAGAGAAGATGATCAGGGGTTGAGTTGGGGAGGGGGGGGTGTCCCTGGGGGGGTGGAACAATCCAACCTGGTGGGCCACTGATTCTGGGAGAACTGCTATCTTCTCTTACGCGTAGCCCCCCCCCCCCCCCCGGGCGCCTACACGATCCTTTCATATCACCCAAAGGAACACAGTGGAGAACGAGGCAGGAGAAGGCTCAACAGTGACTCTTTCCCTCCTCCCTCCTTGCCCCCCAGAGCCAGGGGAAACTTAAAATGGTTAAAGTGTCGTTTCCTAGGGAACCTGGACCCCATCTTCCTGCACACCATCCAATGCATGGGGATCTGTGGGCCCTCCATGCAGCAGGTCGACGACACCAAGTGCAACTTCTCCTATTCGGGTCCCACAGGAGGCTCTTGCTGCTCAGAGAGGACAGAATCACTGCACCTGTTTCGATTTTGCCCCAATAAGAGATGCCTGTGAATTAAATATGCTCGGGTCGTCAATCCCCAGTCGTCAATCCCCACTTCTGACCCCCAGCACCCGGAGGGGGTCCTAAAAAAGAAGCACAGCCGAGGCCGATTCCAAACCTGCCACATCGGGGAGTCCTTAAACTCCTGTTATCTTTCCCGGTGCCTCCCTTCTAGCCTGTGACCTGCCTTGTTCGTCTTCCCTGGGGATTTGTTAAGAACCACACACGTTTCCAGTGACACTGGAGGAGGAAGACACAGCCGTTGCACTGTGCTCGAGGGAACAAGGGGTTCTCCTCCAGTGTTTTAAGAGAAAAGCTTAATGACCGCCCACCACCACCCCTAATTGGACGGGTCTGTAGACAGGACCGGGTCACTGAGAGGCCAGAGCTGAGTGGTGAGTAAGGGAAGACTCGGGGCCCTGCAAGAGGAAGGCTGAAGCAGAAGGCTCGGCGCCACCTCCAGCTCGTGGCCCAACCTCAACTGCCAGGGGCATCCCTCTGCTCCTCCTGCTTGGCAAAAAATGTTTCAAGGTCTGTCAGTTTCTGAATCAGGAGGACATCCAGTTCCCTTCCCTCCACGGCGGCTTTTTGGGCCCGGGTGAAACTCCCGGTCACTTTGACTCTGCCGCGAGCTTTCCTCTTCCGGGGAATGGTGAAGTCCTGAAATTCCAAAATCCGCTTCCTCTTCTGGTGGCTGATGGAGACCAAAGAGCCGTTCCTCTCCTTCGGCTCCTCAAAGATGGTTTCCAGGCACCTGGCAGGCAAAGCCAAAAGGAGGCAGCTTAGAATAGCACAACAGCAGAGAGATAGTCTATGGCCCAAAGACCAGGCCACGAAGAGCCCAGCGGGGCCAAGAGAAGGCAGTGAGTGAACAAAACACTGAACGCTCGGACTCTAGGCACCGGCTAAGATCTCCGCCACACGGACCTGCCTGTCCCTGGGAGTTTCTGAACACAAACTGCTCCTTTTTCAAGAAAGGTACATGCCATCACCCAGTTGCTAGGACACATCCTGGATGATTTCTTGCTCTGGTGGACAGCTTCCAGCGGATTATCTTTACTGCCACTTGTTTTGACCCAAAACATGCAGACGCAGGAGCTGCACTCCCAAGGATCAGGTCTCTAAGAGCAACTTTTTTGTTTTGTTTCTGAAAAAGGGGAAAATAACAAACATGAAAAGTAGAGCAGCTGCCCTGGGGCCAAAACGGAAGGGGTGGAGAAGGGAGGACATGGACCTGTACATTTAGATACAGACATTCAGCTTCACTGTGAAGACAAGCGCCCAGGAGGACTCTCCTGTAGGCTTAGTGGACGTGTACAAGTAACAAAAGTCGGTTAGAACAAAAATGAACTAAAGTGGGACAGAACCTCGGGATGTAAGCCGTTTGCCACCACCCACTGCAACCACTCCCGACCACATAACCCATGGACAACTGAGGCCAGAAATAGAGGCTGGAGACAGCCTAGGAGTGGAAGAGGGAAATCCTTGACCTAAGAAAGCATCTGAGTGTCGCAACAGCAGCTTAACTCATCTTTGGGATCGTGCAAATCGGCCTGCTTTGTTTGATGGCTGATCTTCCAGACTCAAGGACAGGATTCATCTCACAAACCCAAACGGATGGCCTTAGCCACCTCTCTGTCGCATTCATTTGCTCTTGGCTCTCTCTCTCTCTCTCTCACGTCTGTTTCCGGCCTGAGAGCTTCTCTGTGCAACTGGTCCCTGCGTCTTCTCCTTGCCCAACAAGCAGACACCTTGATGCTAGAGTCTGTGTGGGTCTACAGCACGGGCTGAAGGACGTCCCCTGCCTGACAACCTCCCCGGGGAACAGAACCAACCTGGTTGCAGGGGGAGACTTGTAGTTCTGGTTGGTATAGATTTCTTCTAAACTGAATTCTGTTTTCTTTAACCTGGAAGAACAGGAAAGGGGCAGTTAGGGATTCTCAGCGATCTGCTTCTTCTCAAACATTAGGTCCCATAAGCAGCTGGAACGCCTCTAGGTCGCCCCAAGGTGCCTGCTCCGCCTGACCCCAAGCATGGGGTCGTGGACACAGCGACAGACTGAGACTCGGGGAGACCTGGGCTCAGGTCCCCAACTGACCAAGGAAGCTCGCTGGGGACGGGGGGGGGGGGGACACCCCTTGCACAGATCCCACTGCAAGACTTGTCAGGGCCACGTGACGGCACACCCCCATCAAGGGCCCCGGCTGCTTCTCTGTGGTGTTTGGCTCCGGCCGTCCTCCCTGCGAAGCTGATGGGACAGCCCAGGGAGGCAGGCTGGGTCTGTGCACTCAAGCCACCCACGAGCTGCGCTGGCGGCTGCATCGCTCCCTGCCTTCCTGCTCTCTTCCCGCGCAGCTTGCCTGTGGCTCAAGCTGGCCAGGTGCTTCTCAGGGCGCCTCTGCCATGTCACGGCCTGGAAGGCCCTCCCTCCCCTCCCCTCCCTCTTCTGCACAGCTCCCGGCAGAGCAGGTGCCAGGCTGGTGCTCCCCGGGTGTCATAGCAGAAACACCAGTGCAGCTGCTTACGTCCCTACTTACCTTTTGGGTCTGGGAAGCCCCATGGGGGTGAGGTTGGGGTCTGGCTTAGGAATCGTCTTCCGAATGCGGATCTGGGACACCCTCTTGGGCCTCTTCTCTGATTCAGCCTTCATGAAAGAGGAAGAGAAGATGCAGTTGGGACGTGCTTTCAGGCACGGCGGGCACTCCCGATTTCCCCCCCTCTCTCTAGAATGACAGGTTCTGGGCCACGGAGCACCCCTGTGGCAACCCCATGGGAGGCTCAGGGTGAGCAGGGCCAGGGCGCGGAAGGAGCCAAGAGCTCTGGGACTTTGGTAGGACAGAGCCGTGGTTCTCAAAGTGGGGTCCCCAGATGTTCTTGGACTGCCACTCCCAGAAATCCTGGCCAGCACCGTAAGTGGTGAAGGCTTCTGGGAACTGCAGTCCAAGAAGATCTGGGCACACCTGCCCACTTTGAGAACCACTGGGCTAGGAGAGGAGGAGAAGGGGTTTCAGTCATTACTGCAATCCATTCTAGACGTGGGGGCAGCATTCTCCCTGCCGGCGAGTGGAGATGTGGGCAGCCAGAAACAGTGGTTGAGATCTCAGGCGGGTGCCTTCACTTTAGGCAACAAAGCAGGTGGGGTTTTTGTTCCGGGTTGGCTTGGTATTTTCCCCTCTTCTCCCTCCTGCCCACCAAATCCCTTGAGGGGAATCAGGCGCCGTCCTCTAACACCCCACCGAAACGCACATTTTGAACACGTGCCAGCCACGTGCCAGGGCGTGCTATTCGACCCACTTTTTCGAGGGGAGAATCGCTCCGAGGCAACGCGGAGGCAGAAGCGTCCAGTTCATCCAAGCGATGGGCCTGAAACTCAGGTGCAGAAAGGCCAAGGCGAGAGGGTGCCGGCTCTGCAACTGGGCGAGAGGTCGGTGAGAACGCAGGAAAGGGAGGCTCCCACCTAAGAGGAAGACAAGGAGGGAGGGAGAGAAGAAACAGGCAGAAGGGGGATGCTTTCAGGCGCCACGGAAAGCCACTGGATTTTCTCTTTGCTGTTATGATGGTGGTGGCGAAGGGGGAAGGAGCAGCAATTTAAGGGGAAACGGAGAAGCGTGTTAATCCTAAAGCACCCTCCCCCCTCCCGACAAGTCACCCTAGAAACATGCAGCACATTATGCATAACTTGGGTTCTTCCAAAGCAAACTTTAAAATGAATGAACTTTACTTGACATCAGATTCCCACGGCCTGCTCTGGACCTGCCCTTACGAGATAAATAAAATCTTGGAGCCGGATGCTACCATATTCAGCCTTTGGCCTCGCTTGATCCTAAAGGGGCCTTGAAATGGTTTGGGTGGTGTGATGACCAGGAAGCAAAATATAGCAACACCTTTCTTTAAATAGGTTGTCACTGTAAATGGAAATATCTTGCAGTTGTAGCTATTTCCAACCCCCCGCCTCAAACGTTCAACGACTCCTTCTCCCCGCACGTCTTTTCTTTTCTCTCTTGCCGAAGCTAGAGACCATCCACAGATGACTCGGGATGGGAGCAAAAGCAAACCCCTACGCCACCGAGTGGAGGCAGATGGTCTCCCTGCAGGACATAGCAGGCAGGGAGCTGGGCCACAGCCAGGTCAGGAGACTGAGAGGTGGAAGAGAAGGCTTTGCGTGGGAGGGACCAGGAAAGGAGACTCGGAAGAAGAAAAGATGTGCCGGGAGGGACACGAGGAAAAGGGGAACCGCCCGGGTCCCACCTCATGCAAAGGCTGGTTTTGTTCAACACCAGGTGGGTGAAACTCAGGCACCCCTTCCCTTGGACTCCTTGGCCAGAAACGACGGGGGCCCGCCACAAAAGAGAGCCATGATTCCTGCTCCTGGATGCCACCAGGAATAGTGGCTCACCTTTCACCGAGAGGCTGCAGCCCCCATCCCCACCGTGTTTCAGCTGAACCAAAAGCTCCCGTGGCCAATCCTGGTTGCCTTTTTTCACAGAGAAAGACCGGACAGGATGCCGGGCAAGAAGGAATGCCCCTGAACCCGAGGTTGGTCTCCTGGAGGGCAGCCACACTCCGCCTGGCACCAGCAGGATGCTGGTGGGAGGCATAAGAGGGGAAGAGGGCTTACTCACCTGGCGTCCTCCGTCACAGCAGCGGAAGCTTCGAGGAACTGGTCAGGTACTGGGGGCAACATGGCAGAGCTGGTTCGCAGAGAGGGCAGGGGGGAAAACCACAGAAAACAAAAAACAGCCAGTTAGTACCACGCTACAAAACAGGGAGAGGCCACCGACAGTCCCAGCAGCCCCAGCAGAATGGACGCCAACCACCTCTTTGCCTCCTCCGTGACTCCCTCTGTCCTTGGGCAAGATCCTTCTCGGAGGCAGGAGATGAGAGAACCTAAAATGGGATGGGGCCGGTTTTCCCCTGGGGAGGGCATGGAGAAAAGCTCTCTCCCTGGCTTCCAGACACCTTCTGACTCAAAAACAAGTGAAGCCCAACTAAGTCAGACAAGCAAGGAGGCCAAGCGAGCACCCCCAGCCGGTCAATGATAAATCCCCCCCCCCCCCAGCATCTGGCTGGGCGTTTTGAGTGAGTGCAAAGGCTCAAGGAGCAGAAAAGAGGAGCAAGAGGCAGGAGCCGTACCAAAATGTTTTGAGTCCTTTACACCTGCCTACAGGCTTCGAGGAACTCATCCACACAAACCCTGGGGAACCCGATTGTCTGCTTCCAGCAGGCTTCCTAAGGCCAGGATCCTACAGAAGTTGGAACCAGGTAAAAGAAAGAGCCAACCATAGCTTCTCTTTCAGACTCGGGGAGGGGGGGGGGCATGCGTTTTTTCGGCTTCATCGGCAGAAGCGCCAGAGAGAGCATTCCTTCCCTGCTGACACGGCTTCACAACCCATTTGTACCAGGCTGGCCTTGTGAACTTGCCTGGAGTCTGCGAGGCTTGGCAGAAGGGGAGGCCGTGGCTTTCCAAGGAGACCGTCGTAAGGCGAGGGCTTCAGCCCTGGATTAACACCACTGCTGCTGGGTATCTTGTGTCCAGTACCGAATGACATCCATTCAACTGGAAGAGCCCTGAAGATCTCCCGGTTTGGCATCGGCCTCCCTTGCCTCTTACATGGATTTAAATGATTAAATGGGGCTTGTGGCTGCATGAGGGGCTGGGAGGGAACCGTCGTTAGGAAGGGCCCCTTTTGCGCTTAAGAGGGCCCCATGGGGCATGCCCACGGAACAGACACCCGCCAACAAGCAAAGAAGGGAAAGCTGAAACCCTGCACACTCTTTCCCCTCTTCCTCTGCCCCATGAGAAAAGGCTTTCCTCAGCCACCGTGAAGATGGCCACACTCTGACAGCACAGGACGTTTGCACCCAAGGTTTTGGAGGTTTGATCTGGGGGAGACACAGAGACAAGAGGGCTGTCGGCGGCAGACACAGAGTCAAGCCCCTTGGTTTCTTCGGGAGAGGGCCAGTGCCTTCATTGAAAAAGAAAAGAGTCAACGCTTAAAATATTTGCTTTAAGCTTGCTCTCTGTTGTTGTCCAAAACTGTGACTCCCAGATGAAGCATCGTCCAGAGGATCTCCCGCTTAGTGAGAGAGAGGGCAGGGCTGGCCTGCAGGAACCTGGATCATCTACGGCAGGGACAGGAAGGGACTCAGCCAAGCCTCTAGAGAGCCACCATGCCCGAGAACTCAGTTAAGAGGCAGCATCAGATCAGAGGGGTCAGTGGTTGGTCGCTAAGAGAAAGGCCACCCGGTCAGGACTGGAAACCTTGCAAAGGGACTATAAATCATTTGCAAGCACACAGATCCTGCTTCCCTCCTCAGTCCTAAGGCTAAGCTCCCACACTGCAAATGCAGCCAGGTCTTGAGTGCCAGCTTCTCTGTCCAGGTATCCTCAAGGTACCACTCTTGTGAATTACTGCCGGTAAAATGCAATGAGGGCTTTCTGGCTCATTGCTATTGGAGAACATTTCTGGAATGTTTTCCAAAGATGTAGATAGAGTGTGGTTTGATTTTTGCACACTTGCTCATTTATATTTAGTAAACAAAACTTTTTCATGTCTCAACCTCTCACAAATGCTTAAGCTGAAATTATCTGATGGAGGGAGTGGGGAAGCACACATCCTGTGTTATTAATTCTCGTCATCCTCTTAGAACTCTAGAGCTGGAAGTGACCCTATATAGATCATGGAGTCCAGCCTCTGTCCAGGAGGCCCGGCGGGGGAATCGGGCTCCCAACCTCCGGCTCTGCGACTATTCTATTCAAACGAATTCAACCCTTTACGTAGATTTTTTTAAATATAAGAACACTTGCATTTGAATTTTCACAAGGACATGTACTTCTGTTACTTTTTTTTGGCTTAAATCTCAACGGGAAAGTCTCAGAAAGCGGTTGACACACCTCGCTGGCCCGGCCAGCAAACGGAGCACTATGGGGCTGAGCAGGTCTTCTCACCACCCACGAGAAGTGTGCTTTTATCCTCCTGAGGTCATTGAGACCAGATCCAGTTGCATTTCCAGGAGGGTGCAGAATCACTCACACCACTCAATGCAGCACCAGATATGAGACAAAAGCCTCTTCAAGACCACTTGGGCCGCGTGCTTACTATTGATGTCCCCCCCCCCCTCTGCTTTTTTCCTTTGGAAACCATTATTTTTTTAAAAGAGCCTGCTGGAGCTCAGTGGGTTGGGTCTCTGGCTGCGGAGCCAGAGGTTGGGAGTTGGATTCCTCACAGGGCCTCTTAAGGGAAGAGCCAGCCTGGGTGGCCTTGGGCCAGCTGTACACTATCCGAGGGATGCCTTTTTTTAGAAATGGAACATTTATCATGAAAAAATAAAGCAGTGGAAAATGGTCAGAAAGTGTTACATTTTGGAAAAATTTCTGCGCCATGACACCGCTTGGAAAATACAGAATGTGACCAGAACTATCTTAGAGCTTTCCTAGTTCTGAAATTTGGGGGTTTCCCCGCCCCCCCTTTTTTTTTTTACAAAACAAACACCCAGATACCTAGAATGAGTTCACGGGTGCACGAGGTGAACCAGATCTGTCTGATCTTGCCCAGGGCAGGATATCTGCTCCTTTCCTTATTACAGCTATCAGAAATTCAGTACAGCTGATCAGTTAAATTCACCCGTATTTTCTCTGTTTGACAGAAACGTTCTAAAATATCCCATGAAGGGATAAAGGGATTTGTTTAGATAGCTACAGAGGAATGGGGCAGTCATTTGGCATAGAGTTTGAATCACCCCATAGCCTCAGAATGAAACATACTTTTCGCCCCCTCTTTCTGCATTTAGCGTAAGAGAGGAGGTCGGCTTCCCCTGTTTCACCTTCTTTTGTCCCGGCTGTCAGAATTCCCTGCAGAATTAAAGTGTGCAAAAGGCCTGTGGAGAAAATCTTGCCATGAAATCCATCAAGGATGTGTTTATCTTGCTGAAAGCCTGGGTATGAAGGGGAGAGAGGGAGAGAGTGATTTTCCAGGGAGCTGTTCTCAATTAGGGTAAGGCAATCCTCCCTTTCCAGGAGCCGAGCGAAGAGGATCTGTTTCTGCCTGGGGGGGGGGGGGGGGATGACCAGTTTGGGTGGGGATGTACTTGAGTCAGGCTCCAAAACCTTCCCTCCCTCAGAAATTCAGGAGCTCTGCCACCAGATTCTGCAAAGCATATAAGTGAGGAAGCTCACCTTTCCGCAATAAATGTTCTGGCGCAGGGTGTGTGACGTGTGGCCGGGAGGGAGAAAAACAGAGTTAGTGGTTCTGTCCAGAAAGAAACCCACGGCGGGCTCTCCTTCCGCTGCAAAATGGGCTTCTTGGCCGAGGGCCCTCGTGAGTGTGCAAGTTTGACAGAAAGGAAGCACACGGACATGCCAGAGAGAAGGCTGGAGCAAGCAGCAGCAGCAGCAACCCCCACCCCACCCCACCCCACCCCATGTGTTTCCCAACACCTCTCCTCCCTCTCCCAAGAGAAACCCAAAAACCTCGGCAGGCTGGAGAGACCAATTCTGGGAAAGAAGGTGGGTGGAGGTTTACCTGTTCCTGAGGCTCAGACTGGCGGCTGCAGCAGGGACTGGCTGCCATTTGTAGCTGCAGCAGCAAGCGGAAAGGAGAGGAGGGAGCTCGGAGGGGCAGGTGGAGGGACCCTGCTGGCTCCATATGCTCAGCGCCCTGCCCAGGGAAGGGGGCACCGAGGAGAAGAGATCAGCAGACCCAGAAGGGGAACCTTTTTTAAACCCCTTCAGGCCCTGGGCAAACGACAGCAGCATCGGCTTCGGGAGGCTCAGGCTCCGATGAGCCAGGCGTCGTTTCTTCGTCCAGAGCCGAGAGCAGCCCGGGGAAAGCAGAGCCAATACCGTTTGGAGGCCACGGAGGTTCTGGGCGATGGCATCTCCCACCAGGGCTTTGACTGCACTTAGAGAGGAGGACTGGGCATCCTTCTGGATGGGTGCCACGTTCAGGCAGCTCGGAGACAGGAGGAAAGAGAAGGTCCATCCGGAAGCCTGCCAGGTGGGGACCTCTCTTGCCGTCGCCTGCTTGGAGACGCTCAGCAGGGCCTTGTTGCCCAGCAGGTTCCTCGTCGGGCTGGGATCCATTTGTACGTGGAAGGACACGGGGAAGACCGGAGCACAGAATGCAAGCGGCCCTTTGCTGTCCAGCCCAAAGAAGCAGCACACCTTGGTGGACTCGATGGGGTAAAGGCCCACCGGCTGAGAGCTGAACATCCTGAAACAGCCGCCACCCCCCGTTCATCCACGGAGAGTTTAACTTGATATTGACACAGGAGAACATTTCTGGGAGCTTCTGGCTTTGAAGGCGGCTGTATTTTTCCGGCACAGGAAGCAGCTCGGAGGAACGCGGGAGCGGCTTGAACTTTCGAGGATTTCTCGAGGGCGCCAGCAATTGATCAGCCAACATGGAGAGCTTCTGCAGGAGAGGTGGGTCTTTGGCACGTCGGCTGAGCCTGAAGGGGTCCAGTCTGGTGCTCCAGCTGCCTCGGGGCTTTGGGGCGTAGTCCCAGGTCACGGCTGTCTTGCTTCTCGTCGTTGCCATTGCCGTGGCAGAGCAAGTGGCCTCCATGGGCTTGATCCCAGGCCTGGGAACCACCTCAGAGGGGTTCTCGAGGGAAGCAGGACTTGGCCGTGGGCGCGCTTCTCTCGGAGCCTTGAACTTGCCCAGCGTGGGAACCCTCTCCGACTGCCTCCTGAACAGAAGCATGGATTTCATTCTGCATGCACTTTCAAAGGCACGCCGGCTTCCTTCACCACTAAAACCAACCGGTTTTGACAACACGCAGGAGACTGGAAGAGGGCGACCCTTATCCTCTGATGGCCGGATAGGTTCCCTGAAGCCAAGGTTCGGGCTTCCTCCTTCCATCTGCCTCAACTCCATGAAGTCTGTGGATCTCTTTGGCCTTCCTGGTTCCCTTAAAGTGCCGTGCGGGGTCCCACTACCACTGCTGCTCAATATGCTCCTCCTCAGGAAAGCCTGATGCCCAGGGTCTCCAGGTTTCACCATCCTCCTGAGGGAAGAGCTGCCGAAAAGGTGCCCCATGGCAAGTATTCTCCGCCTCAGGAAGCCTTTTGCTCCCACTTTCCTTTTGGTTCTGTTCCATTGACTAAGTCCATCACACGCTGCTCCAGCCTGAGCGGCCGTCTGCTCAGCTTCCTGTTGCAGAGCCTTTGCTGTAGGTTTGGGACCCCCTCCCAATTCAGAAGCTCCCGTCTTAACAGGTGCCTCAGTGACGTGGCTGCCCGAGGGACTCTCCGGCAGCAGCTTCTTCTGGTCTCCTGTTGGCTTCCGGCTGTCTCCCACAGCCTGCAAACACCTGACTTCACTTTGCAAGCATGGAGTGGGGGTGTCTGACAGACTGCTGTCTTGAAAAGCCAAGGTTATAGACCTGGAAAGGATCTCTGGGGAATTTCTTTTTGGAAATAATTGCCAAGCGTAACTCCTATTCTCTTCATGCCGCTCAATATTTTCTGTTGATTTTGAGGGATCTTTGGCTTGAGTCATGCCAAGTTCTGAAGCACATTCTGGGAGACTCACCCAAGGCGTTCGTATCTCTATTTCCTCCTCTAGTGGGAAGGCCCTTTCTTCTGTCCCCACGGGAAACGCCAAGCTTTGCATGAGAATGCCCAAAGAATCTTTAGTGTCCGTGGCTGGACTGCTCACCCTCCTGCCATCTTCCAGTGAGAGTTCAGTCTCCTTCAAGGTGGGATCCGGGCTGCTGAGTGTTCCCAACACAATTCTTCCTGTCATCTGCTTGTCACCTACAGAACATATGCCAGTTTCAGGGGCAGCCAGGGCAGAATCGACACAGGCAGCCTCTTTGACGGAAAAGCGTACGTGAGCCTTCTCTGAAACGACTAAGTTGACCTGATCATCAGCTTCGCTCTCTACCGAAAAGGTCCCTGAAGGATGCTCTTCAACCTGAGGAGAGGAAGGAGCTTTTGAAGCCGGTAAACTAAACGGTCCATCTCTCTGAGATAACCAGGATCCTGGAGTCTGGAGAGGCTGCACACCTGCCAAACTAGGTCTTTTTTTGTTTCGAAACGACTCTGCATCCACTCCCTCTGTACTTCTCTGATCCTCAAGAAGGATAAAAGTTGGTAGGTCTGGCTGGAAGCAGGTTTGACCAGGAGGTGAAGCTGGCTTGCTGTCACACTTTAGAAATGGCTCTTCATCTGGCACATTGGAGGGGTCCCTACCAACTGCTGCAGGAACAGAACAGAATTCCTCTGTTTTAACTTGATAAGGCTGATCCTGAACGGGCTGATGCCACTTCAGAGTCCTGGAGAGACTTTCCAAGCCCCCTAAACACAGCTTTGAATTTTCCAGCTCTTTGGGATCTTCTTTCCATGGATTTTCAGTTAACTCTGGCACCGTTTTATCAGAGGAGCCTACTGTGTTTGGCTGAAATGTTTCCTGAACATCCTTTTCCAGTGAAAGCTTGGAAGCTGGCAGAGTTATGTCTTGGGTTTGCTGCAGACCTGGTGATTCATTCTGATAGCAGCTGACCTGTTTTTGAGCTTCTTCAGCTGAATGGGTCACAGTTGATATAACAGGATCTCCATTCTGCCTCTCAGAGAACATCAAAGGAAGTGGAGAGCATTCAAAAGCCGCTGCCTCCGAGGCTTTATTTTTCTGATTAAACAACGTTGGACTGTTAGGATGACAGTTCTGATGCCCACAAAGCTGTGTTTCCTGCTGACAAACGGTTTTCCTTGGCTGATCAGGATCTACAGGATGTAAATCCACCAGGAGCAGAGAACAGCCCTGCCGCTCTGGGCAACCAGGGTCCAGACGAGGCTTCAAATTAGAGAGGTGACTTGCAGAGGGGAAGGTGGGAGGATTGTGGTTCCCTTCCGACTCTTCCGTGCTGTGATCTTTCACAAGCCTGGCAAGTTCACGAAGGACAGTTTCTTCCAGATCTCTGTCCTGTGCATGCTTTCCTGCCAATGCACGTCGCTGACCGCCTCCCTCTGTTTTCACAGTTTCTACCATGTCCGGTCCATCGGATTCAACCTCCAAAGAATCGTCTGTTCTGGGTTCTTGCTGTAAGTTGGCAATGGGAGTGAAAACGCCGCTGTTACCATCTGGGATTCCTTTGGATTCCATAACGCTCTCATCACCGTCAGTCCTCTGGGCGTTGGCTTCCGCACAGGACTCTGCAGCTCCTGCTGCTGAAAGGCCAGGAGGGGACAGACCTGCAGGACAAACAGCATTTGGGGTAGGCTCTGCTCCATTCAAGTCATCCAAGCTGCCTTCATAGGCAGGCCAGGCCCCAGGGTCACCAGCTCCACATGCCCAGGGAAGGGTGGCCTTCTTCTCAGGTACAGAGCTGTGGCTGACTTCGAGTCCACTACAGTCTTCACTGTCTGCTTGAGCTCCGACTTTCTGGACCTCACAAGAGACGTCTCCTGAGAGGGTGCGGCAAATCTCAACGGCCGAACAGAGGTTGTTCCTGCTCTGCTCGCCAGGGTTACGTGCCCCGCTCCATGCTCTTCCCACATCAGCTACCCTTTTGCCTGCATCTCCCAGCTTCACGTCTCTGGTGTACTCCAGATTTCCATTCGCTGTAACACAACGACCCCCGTCGTGACATGCTGAAGATAAATCTTCCTTGTTCTGGAGAAAGTAACTTGTGTTCTGTGTCGCCAGCTTTGCACAGGTACCTGAAGGGTCTCCTTTGAGCAGGCTGTCCGTGAACTCAGGGCCTCCAAAATCCATATCCTCTTCTTGGGTCAATGAAAGTTCTCCACCAAACAGAGTCGCTTCAGAGTGTTTTTCATCCATCGCGAAGCTGACGTCTACGACAGGCCGCTGAGCCGCTGAAGCCCTCTCCAAAAGATCGGTTCTTCGACTGCTGCTGCTTTCCGTTTCCAGCAAGTCACTTTCATTTAATTCACTGCCAAGACCTGAAGAGTCCCAGGAGGAGGAGGAGGAAGGGTGTGAATCTGAGCTTGCACTGAAGCTATTCTGAAAGCAACCACAGCTCTTGGCTTCCTCCAAAGGAGTTCTCTCTTCTTTCACCCCGATAACCAGGTCTCCACCTCTGGGATGAGGACACAGGGAACCATCCTCCTTTTCGATTCTGCCACTGCCTGATGAGCCCGGACCTTCTTCTTCAGTAGACGAACGGACGTCATCCCGGAGGAGGGAGATGCCACTTTCTGGATCCGTGCTGTTCATCATCATCGTCAGGGCTGCCGATCCCTCATTCTCTGAAGGAGGGCCTTCCTGAACGTCTTCCCTGCCGCTCCGCTGTACAGGAGCAACTTTCTGGGCTTCAGTGATTCTCCTCCAAAGACAACTATAAGCATGATCTGCACAGCTATCCATTCCTTGTTCATCCTCGCTGTCACTGGACAGTTCATCGCTGCTCCCTGTCTGCCACAGACTCTCGTCTATCTTTGGTTCGGAGGCCCATTCTTCTAAAAGTTCAATTTTTTCACAGCTGCTGCGGCTGAAGTTTTCATCGCTGCCAGCCGAGCGTTCCGCTGGCACTTCACAGACTACCTGGACATCGGCACCCTCTTCCCACAGCATCGTCCCCAATTCCAAGTTTCTTTCAAAAAGAGGAGCTGAGGCTCCAGAACCCTCAGCAGGAGTCTTGCTCTCTGCGACTGGTGCCGTGGAAGCGGCATCGTGAAAGTCCATTTCATCTTTCTGGGCAGGAAGCCCGCCATTTGAGATGGCACAAACGGACTCCTCCTGACCGAGGAGCTTGTCTCCTCCACCTTGCGAACTTGAAAGGACATTTCTAGCTGCTGATAAAGGGGCAGAGGCTGACAGATCTTCCCATTCCTCTTCTTCTGGCAGCTGTCCTTCCGCTGGCGAGGCATTGTCCAGAAGAGTGAAAGGCTTTAGAGAGACTAAGGTGCTGACTCCTGAAACTGCAACTTTGGCATGGACTGTGTCTAGATCTGAGCGCTCACTGCTCTCAGGTGGGATACCTGTACTCCCTCTGGTACCGTCCTCTCCTGTTTTACTAAACAGCCCAGTCCCATCAGCCGTCATACCTTGTGTTTCTAGCATGGGCTTTGACAGGCTTTCAGGTGTCACCTGCACTTTGGCTGGGTTTTCTTCTGCACAAAAAAAGAAAATAACAAAAACAAATCACACAAGGCAGGCCACTTCCCTCTGCACAAACGTACGGGGCTGTCTCTGAATGTTAACCCCCAAGGAGAGCAGGCCCACTGACTCAACGGGGCTCATTGGGGTCGGCTCCACTGAGGCAGCAGGTTCTGCTGTTCTTGGGAGGAAACGCTGGACTGAAGACCTGAAGTTTCGGTTCCCAAATCGAGAACCACACACCCTGAACCTGAAAATATTTGGTGATAAAATGCTCCTACATACAACATTTTAGGATGCTTCTACATTTCTGCAAATTATTTATTTGTTTGTTTTATTTACAGGCTGCCTTTCTCTTGATAAGGGGACCCAAGGTGGTTCACAGTATTAAAAGAATAGAGTTAAAAACATACTTAGTTAAACACTAAAAAAACCACTTAATAACACTTTAAAAACAATTAAACTATGCACTAATTCAAATGCAATGATTAAAAGCAGGTAAACATTAAAAAATGACCTTCAGAAGTTGAGTAAAGCAGAGAGCGAGAACGCACCAACCAAGTGAAGGTAATGGGCAAGGGAAAACTTTTCACACACGAGGAAGACAAAACGAAGGTACTCTAGGGGTTTCAGTTTATCCAGGAAACCCTGCACAAACACTTTAAATGACTTCTGTCTTCATACGCCATCTGTGCTTACACACTGAGTGTATGGTGAATAAATAAAACGGCCACAGCCTTTAACCTAGAGCGGGGGAGAGAGAGACTATATTCCCCCTTCTCATTAGATTCTCCTTCTGTGGGAGTAGAGATTCAGCCCTGGATATAAGCCAAGCCTTAGTTGGACAAGATGAGCTGAGGGATACAGCCACGAGGTTTCAAATAGGCAAACACCTTTTGTGAGACTCCCAGGGCCTTCTTCCAGTTGCTCCAGAACTCTGTCTGGGTTCTAGAATTCTGACGAGAACCACCTCACTCGTGACGAGGACGGATCTCTCTCCTCTGATGTTCATTAGCTCAGTGTCAACAAGCAGGGACCGGACACAAACCACTGCAGAGCGTCCGCCTCTAAAATGAGGACGATAACTGAGCACTTGATATGTCTGGCTGTCTACGCCGTCATCCCACCCTTTGCCCCAGCACAGAAGAAAAGAGGTGCATTTGTATTTCTCTGGCTGGACATTTTTCAAAAGCTCCCCTATCTAAATTAATCTGTTCAAGAAAAAAGAAAAAAAGAGGGGGAGCTAATAGCAGAATTGTTATCGTATTTTTCCATGTATAAGACTATAATTTTGTCTAAAATCTTTAGACTAAAAATTGAGGGTCTTATACACGGAAGTAAGCTGAGGAGAGAACAAAAACAAGTGGAGGGGAAAGCAGGGATCAAAGTGATCCTGCAGGGCTTTGATCGCTGCTTTCCCCTCCACTTGCTAAGCCCCACTTAGATTTCTTAATTTTGGGTTAGAAAAGTGGGGGGCGCGTCTTATACATGGGGGCGCGTCTTATACACGGAAAAATACGGTAGCTGACCCCCATTACTGCACAACTTCCCCCATCCCCCTGCACAGAGAAAGTAAATTCAAATCCATATTAGTGTTTGTCTACATGTAGCTGCAACGCTGTCATGGAGAAAATACCAACCGAAACACACGCATATACACATGCACAAACATTTGCCTACCGAGACTTTGCAGCGCGGCTGCTCTTTCAGTGGGCGAAGGACTTGGGGAAAAATCTTTCCCCTCCTGGACCAGCCAAGGCTCCTTCTGAAATGAAAACACGCCATACACGTCATCAGAGAAGAAGCAGGACCAACAGCACCCAAGGTGGAAAAGTCATAATAATAAAGGATACTCATCTTAACCATGCTCAGTCATCACTAAAATGCATTTTTCCCCCTCCACATTTATTTTGTGCTACTTATACTTCGCCAAAGAACAACTGAAAGAAAATCGTGGTCAAAGTATGGAATACTCTCTTGCCCGAAATCCGCCTGGCCGTTTCCCTGGGAATTTTCAAACGATCCCTGAAAACATGGCTGGTTCAGACAGGCTCTCCTGGAGTTTGCATTATCATAGCGCAGAGGTTTTTCAGCGCTTGTACTACCTGTTCTGCCAACTTGCCTTTTAAATCATTTCTAGTTATTCTGTGTTGTTTTTGTGTATCTGGTTTGATAGGTCTCATTTGGGTTTTTTCCGTATAGTTATTATGTTAAGTTTTTTTAAAAATGTTGTTTGTGGTTTCACTGTGTTGTGAACCGCCCAGACTGGCCTTGGTAGCCAGACGGGGGGCTGGGGGTATAGAAGTTGAATAAATAAATAGTATCAAAATCCAGTTTGCCTGAAATGATCCAGTATCAGTTTTAATTTTATTTTACTAATTTTTGCATTACTGATTTTTAATATATGTTTTGTATCACAGGTTCTACAGCTACGTTAATCTGTTGCATCAAAAATGAAAGAGTATTGTGGTTCCTTGAAGACAAACACAGTGATGATGGAAAAAGCTCGTGCAGGCCGGAGTCCGTTTCATCACCAAAAGCGTTGCCCTCGGTCAGGAAGCGCAAACTCGTTTACAGGCAGGGAAGTAAAATACACCAAGTAGTTGCCAATGAAAAGGTGAAAAGCACAGTCAAGGCGACAAGTCTGTTGAAGTTCACATGCATGGAGAACAACCAAGCAAGTTGCTTATGGTGTGATCATTCACCGCAGCAACTCGAGAGCCTAACAGAACCCCTTTTTCTCACTGAATTGCTAACAGAATCCTCTAACTCTGTAAACACCTGTAGCTGAGCAGGAACCGGCTCGAACCCTTCCATCTGACGGTTTCGTGCTAGTCTCCCTCTGAACCTCCTCTTCTGAACAATGGCCAGTTTCCGCTCAGCCGCCAACAGTCCAGAGAAGCAGAAATGTTCCCTTACTGCTTTCTGAATGCTGGATTTGTTTTCCTGTAATAACAGGAAGCGGTCTTCCTCCGAGTCCACCTAGTCCCATCATGGTGGCACTAACTGGGAGCTACAGCTGCCCTCCAGGGTTTCAGGAAAGACTTTTCCCCAGCCCTACCTGCAGAAGCCTGAACCTGAGACACTCTGCCCGCCAGAAGGGGCTCCATCAGTGCATTATACCCTTCCAGGTGGAGAGCGGTCCATTTGCCCAAGGCAGAATGCTGACGGGAACTCTCGGCAAAAGCTAGCAAGCATCCCACTGAGAAATGAGCCAAGTGAACGGACCCTTGATGTTGCAGAGATTCTCGGGTCCTGTAGAGACTGGGAGGTCCTGGAACAGTCTGAGCAGAGAGGGGGGGGCGGTGCTGGAATCTCAGCCTGAGGGAGTGCCTTGTCCCTCTGCATGTGGGAGCGTGAGACAGGCACTGCCTCCTTTAGGCACAGATGGGGCCTCCATCCCAGAAAGAGGAAGGGTGGGGGAGAAGGCCAGGTCCTGCCTGTCAAGGGGCACGGCCACGACAAGGCAACAAGGCTAAGCCAGGGCGAGGGCCCTCTTAAGTGCTTTCTAGCACCTCTAGGCCTGGAGAGGGTTTGGACTCACAACAGCTTCCACAAGCCCAGCGTCACTGCAGCTGGTCTCCTGCCATCTCGGTTAGGGAGGATTACTGTATGTTCTGAATTCCCCAAATCTTTTCCTCGAGTTGGCTTGAACCGATTCCAGAGCCACAGGAGCTCCCTGCAGCAACGCCAAAAGTCTTGGCTGTACCAGGAAAGACTAAGAAAATGATTATGGCACCCCAATCCCAGATGGCCCCAGGACTCACCTCTTCTGAACAACAAGCTTCCCTTGTGGTCTGAGAAAACGGCACTAGGCTTTCCACGGCAACACCTGCCATGTCTTCTGCCGCTCCTAAACCTTCCCTCGGACAGTCCTGAAGGGAGCCCTGCTTCGTTAAAATCTGGCTTGGTGTCTTGTCATCCTCAACAAGACCTCTGGTTTCCACAGGTTCTTTCGGAAGGAGATCCATCAGCCCGGGACAAGGCAGCTTGCCTGCACAGTCCAGCCTTTCAGGATAATTTTGGCGCCTGCCTTTCAACCCATGAGTTCTTTGGTGTTCGGACGGCAAACCACTACACGTGAGCCCAAACGCCGATGCTTCAGGCTTCGCCCTGAAGACTCCAACTGGATCCGACAGAGCGATACGTTCCGCGGCATGGGTGGATGGCAGCCCAGAGTACGGTTCTTGCACCCCAGCAGACATAGATGTCCAACGGAACTTGTGCAAGTTTCTTCATGGGGTTGATGGATCTCCACTCTATCGGGCGAAATTCTGTGCCTTTCGTAATTGTAGTTTTTCTACCTCTTCCAAAGCAGACGTAGAGGGACAGAAAAGGTCTTTATTTCCTGCACGGACTCTGCACCAGCCAACGACCTCAGGACAGGGCAGGCTCACCCACTTTTGGGATAAGAAAACACAATATTCAGTCACAAAACGCATGCATAAATAATGCAAAGGTAAACATCTACCTCAGCACTCTAGCGCCTGCAACTTTCCAGGTGATTAAAGCCTAAACTTTCAAAAACCAGAAGGATTTCATTTCTCTCTCTCCTTTCTATTATGCATTGACGGAGAAGTGCAATTTTTAGAATATTCACCCAAACAGAAAGAGACAGATTTGGGTGGAAATGTTAAAGTGGGCCAGTTACAGATAGCCATTATTGGCAAACATGTTTGCTTATCACTTTATTTACTTAAAACAACCCTCCAAACAAGGCACAACATAAAGAAGAAGTCAAATGAAAATGATTCTCCAGTCATGCCGACTCTGGAGGCAACGTGTCACCCCCGGAACCAGGGGTGCCTAATGTTAACACCGACGCCCATGTAAAGGCAGAACTGGGAAGTTCTACACGGTCAGCTTAAGGTACCCCCACAGGACTGGTGAGAGGATAGTGGAATGAACACATTTATCCTCCAGAGTCACTGGATGAAGGAGAAAGAGGAAACAGAAGTATGATTATCCCCGTTACTTAATAAGTGGCGATTAATACTAACGGATAACCTGGCACATAGAAGAGGAAGGTAAGGGAAAAGCCATGGCAGAAGTGCGCGCTCTCTCTCTCTCTCTGTGCGTGTGCGCCCCCAAGCAAGCCCCCAAGCATCTCCCCACGCCCTCCTCTCAAGGGCCTATCCTGCACCCAAGCCACACAGCGTGGACCCCAGTAGACCACCTCCACCCCCGCTCTGGGGGAGTCCCTCACCCCACCCAGGGTGCTTCCCCTTCCCCTGCAAAAGGGGGGGCTGGGGGTGACCCTGGACAATCCCGCCGCTCTCCGTTGTCCCTAAATGGGTCTCCCCAAAAGGTGGTCGCCCTGATATTCCCCCTACGGCCGTTTCCCAATAAAGCAGGTGTGCCTGTATGCGCGCACACGCACGCACACACACACACCCCGAGACGTACGTCGTCGGACCCCAGGAAGGCTGGGGAGGCCTCTTGACCCCCCCCCCCCCCGCTCCTGTCCTGCTCTCTCCAAGGGCGAGACCCGGGGTGGGGTCTGCTCAGAGCCCAGCATCCCCAGAGCTTGGGGGGGGGGGGAAGGAGTTACTTATTAGGACTCCAATTCCCAGAGTGCCGTACCCGCGAGGGAGGGGGCTTCCCTCCCCACCGAATGACGTCAGTGTGGGGGCTTCCTCTCTCTTGTGCAAAGGCCGCCCCACCCCCGCAGGAGGCTCGCCAAAGCCCGAGCCCCGGGAGGCCTTCCGTCCGGTCGGGGGGGGGGGGCAGAAAGGGAGGGGGTCACCCCCCTCCCGGAGCTCCCTGAAGGGCGGGGCGGGGCTGGGAACGGGGGCCTGAACGGGGTCATTCGTTTATCAAAGCCGCCCCCCAAACTGTCCACGTCTGACGCACTTGATGTCCCCTCCGCCCCCAGGGTCCTCCAAGTGACCCCCCCTTGGAGGCCGGGGGGAGGAGGAAAGGGAAGCTTCCCCCCCCGCGCCCCTTGTGTGTGTGTGTGTGTGTGTGTGCGTACGTGGGAGGAGCTCTCAGCCTCACCTGCGCGGCCCGCCGGCCCCCGCCAGCAGCCGCCGCCGCCGCCACCACCATCGCGCCGCTCTTTCCCTTCGCGCTCTATGGCCGCGGTACTTCCTCATCCGGGGAACTGCCTCCCGACATCCATAGAGCAAACGGGCGCCGGAAGGAGCGTCCCGGGCGCTTCGGTTCCCCGGATGAGGAAGGATTCCGGCGCGGGCTCGGGTGAGTCTCTGGGAACCAGCTGCCGCCACGCCTCCCTTTTGTCGTCCCTTGTCCCTGCGGGCCACCGGCGGGAGAAGGGGGTCCAGCGGAGCCCGTCCGCCCCCCCCCCGGTGTGCAGTTGCGAGAGAGAGAGAGAGAGGCGCTTCACCACCCCCCGCGGGGCCACCTTTGGTCTGTCCCTTCCATGCAGGAGGAGGAGGCGGACTGTTCCACTTCGAGCTACGGGGGGGGGCGGCGGGTGTCCAGGCGCCCGGCGAGGGGGAAGGGCCGCCCGCCTTGCAGCGCCTCGCGCCGCCTGCCCTCCGCTTGCAGAGGGAGCTCTCGGCCCCTTTTCCTCCTTGCCTCTCTTTAATTTTTAATGCATGCTTAAAAGTTGGCCTCATAAACGTGTCGTTTTGGTAAGAAATTTGGGTTTTTCGCCCTTTTGCAGAAATTTGTGTCTTTTGGGTTGCGGGGGCTTTCTTGCGTTGCAAGAGAAGCAACCCGGAGCCTTGTAACCATCCAGAAAGGAAGGCGTTATTATGGCGTCTTTAAGAGGAGTCTGGTTAAGTCTAATAAGCCTTTGTGAACCGGAGAAAATCCCTTTTTTTTCAGACGCTTGTGGGCCTCTGGGTTCTTTCCTGAGATGCCGCTGGTCCTGAAAGGTCGCCCCTTCCGAAAGGCTTCCCTTTCAAAGCCCAGCAGCCCTTGGGGCTTTTCGGTTTGTTGCTGCTGGAACAAACACTCGCTTTTTGGACCTTCCTCGCACTCTGGCTTGCAAGAAGAGCTACATTAATAATGCACATTGCAGAGAGCAGCTGCAATTAACCAGGTTTATTATTGATTGGTTGATTTCAAATATTTTCACCCTGCCTTTTTCCTTAAAAAGGACCCGAGGAGGCCTACATCCTGGAAAGACAATATTTAAAGCTGAAAGCAAGGAGTATACACCAGTGGTTAACATCCTTAACAGCTAAGAATATAAAGAGGCAGCATAGGTCATTAAAATATTAAAATAAGTATGCTAATACTGAAAAGGAACAAAGAAATGCCACTTGTGAAGGTGGTGGGACCAAGGCAAATCCTCTTCCTCAAGGCTGTGCATCAAGTTCTCGTGGGCGGTTCCAAACTTATGTGTTGTTATTAATGCCCCCGATTCACATGGCTGATGGTGTAGAGGCCAGGTTAGCCTCTTCGCTGCAAAGAGCTGCAACATGCCTGTTGGTTTCAAACTTCTCCTCAGCGAGGTGTTTGGAATGTATGGCCCGTCTCTTAAAGCGGGGGACAGTCACAGGCCATCTGGGCCTCCACCTCCTTCTTTTTTGCCTTTTTGGAACTCGAGGAGTTTCTTTTTAGCTGGGGGAGTGAGTGGGGGAGAAGATTGCCCATAATGGAGTCCTGGGACCAATATACAGCTTGCCCAAGGCCACCCAGGCTGGCAGAACTCACAGGAGGCCCAGTGGTGGAATCGAACTCACAACCTCTGGCTCTGCAGTTAGCAACGACGACCATGACTGTCTCTGCACAGATTTGGCTGGGGCACCCACAGGACCTTCCCCCCACCCCATCCTGTGTACCTCAGCCACATCCAGATTGGATTACTATATACACTTTGGAAACTGGACCCTACATGGTGACATCCGGGCCTCTCCAGCAGAGGAGTTTCCCACAAGCACACCTTCTTTTCCCTGCACAACAAGACCTTCTGATCGAAATGGCAGCCCCCTGCCTCATGAAATGAGCAGAAGGCATTAAACGTAGAATGGAAACCGTAGATAAACAGCTTTAGCATGGGCTGTGAAATAATGTTGTCTAGAGTAAATCGCATTTGTGGGGGGTTTGTCAGGCTTCGTTGTAACATAGAATAAAAAGGGAAAGATCTCTAATGTTTTCCTTTTATGATGTAGAAAGCAAGATGTTTGCTGAACACCTGATTTCTGCAAACTGAGAAGAACCCGCATTTGGCATTCAAGATGAGAACCAACAAGGTCTATAAGCTGGTGATCCACAAGAAAGGCTTTGGAAGCAGCGGTAAGTCATCGTGTCGTATCGGTCACCTTTGAAGAGTCCCTGGGCCTTCTTGGGGCTGAAAGGCCCACAAAATAAGCATTTTGCCCTTTATGGTGGGCTAGTCTTACTAACACCCACGTAGGAAACAGGCCAATTCACACATAAAAGCATGATTTCCACCTAGACGAGGATGGTCAACTCCAACTGGCAGTAGAGGTTTGCCAGAGTCTGTGGCAAAAAAAATTCCTAGCCCCCCCACTCAGAGATGGGTGGGAATTCCCTGGTGGCCTCCCACATAAGGATGAAACAGGCCTGATCCTGCTCATTTGTGAAACTTAGAGGAGCTTGGTATGTTAGGCTCATGCGATGGTCATGACTCTTAACCCCTCAAATGTCCAAGCTTCTCCCTTAGTTTATTTATTTATTTACTTTTATTTATTTATTTAACTTATATGCCGCCCACACTACCCAAAGGTCTCTGGGCGGCTTACAACAATTTAAATACAGTAAAAAGATAAAACAATTAAAATACAATTAAAAATACAGTTTGTGTGTTTCCCTTTCAGATGATGAGCTGGTGGTCAACCCCAAAGTATTTCTCCAGATCAAGCTGGGAGACATTGTGGAAATTGCCCACCCCAACGATGAATACAGGTAGATATGAATCCCAGTGTGCTTCTACACAGGAGAGGAAAACGTTAGGAAGTGGTCCATGGGAAAGGCCGTCTTCCCGGTCTCTGTGGAGCGACAGGCAGCCTGGCGTGATCAAGGCCCCTTGCAGTGCAAGGCAGCAGAATTGTGACGGGGGACCGTATTTCGTTTCCTCCCAGAGCCTGGCAGAAAGCTTTGACGCCACAGGAAGAGTGGGCCTGTTTGCTTCCAGGAGGGAGTGACGGGGAGGTGTCCTCTTCTTTGGGTCACCACCGCACAGCATGAGTCGGGACCTGCTTTGACTCTTTTGTTGGGCCAGGGGTGAAGATGTTGAAGGGAGTAGGGTGCCTGCTGAGTTGACGCAGCCGGGATCTGTAGAGAATGCCGTTGAGCACCAGTTGATGTGACTGTTTTCTTGTGTTGTGTTTTAAGCCCTCTGCTGCTGCAAGTGAAGTCCCTCAAGGAAGATTTACAGAAAGGTAGGGGTTCCAGTCTCTCTCTCGGAAGCAGTTGCCAGGGCTCAAACGGATCCACAGAAATCAGCAGCTCATTATGCTGTAGCTAAAAGATGGTCCCCGGGTGAGGTTTGGGTAGATTTGGTTAAAAGGTGTATACAGTCCGTTTAGTTACATTCTAAACTGGAATTCCCAGGTTGTTGCTTTCCTGACAAACTGGAGTCTGAAGGGTTGGATGGCTTTGGCTTTTCATTCTGGGCTTGTTTGAGAGTGAAATGGCAGGCATCCCGGTTTGGATACCATAGTAAACTTGCATCCATGCTGGAGGCTTCCTCGTTCATTTAATGTTTTCCACAGCGGGGAGAAAATGAGCGGGAGCAAT
The DNA here is from genome assembly GCA_037013535.1 of Intellagama lesueurii. Taxonomy (NCBI): domain Eukaryota; kingdom Metazoa; phylum Chordata; class Lepidosauria; order Squamata; family Agamidae; genus Intellagama; species Intellagama lesueurii. The sequence goes on along the minus strand of JBAJHW010000014.1, from coordinate 12,874,558 downwards.
CAGGCCGTGGATACTTTGCCTGTTGCCGGAAGAGGGCAAGGCAGAGTTCAGGGCTATCTTGGTGGGACATTCCTTCAGTCTAAGCCATTGAGCTGCAACTCAGAGGTTGAGTTGGGTTGTGATTTTGTGACTTGACACTGTTCTGTTTTCTTTTAATTTGCGTTTTTTTAAAAAACGTGCGATGCTGATCTCTTAGGCAGGACCGTCAATTAGTCACATTGGCTTCTTGTCAGCGGGGTGTGTGTGTGTTAAACAGTTCCTCCTGTGGCATTCCCAAAGGTCCGCTGTGAAAGACACACGAGGTTCATGCCACGGGAGACTGTGTCCTCTCTCCTAGCCAAGGGTTCTTTCCTTTCGCAGAGACCATAAGTGTGGACCAAACAGTCGCTCAGGTGTTCCGACTGAGACCCTACCAAGATGTCCACGTGAACGTGGTTGACCCGAAGGTATTTGTAACGTTCAAGGCATTGCACTCGGATGCTTTTTCATCAGGTCTGTTGCAAGGCCAGACAGAGGGGGTGGGTGTTTTTTTTGTGTGTGGTGGGGGGAACATTATATCCAGGTTCCATTGGCAAAAGCCAAAGTTCAGCTAGGCTTGTGAAGGCATTTGAGCCCCTTTCAAAGGTGGCACCTGCTGGTAACAGTTGGGTGGTGGGTGGGTGTGTTTCTAACTAACCAACCACGATCTCTGTGCTTTGATGCTATGTATAAATACTTGCCATGTTATACATCTCTCTTATTACCTCTGAGCAAATGGACTTGTCTACAAAAGCTCACATTAAAAAACATAACTGTTAGTCTTTAAGGTGGCACAACATTTTTGTCTTCTTTATTTGTTCTATTTTTTTCAAAAAAATTGTTTTTACCTATAATGCCTGCACAGACTAACCCAGCTACCTCTTCTTCTACTACAAGCTTCAAATTTATTACTGAAAATTTAAACTAATTCTGCTCCAGTCTCATTACCTCCCACATAATGCCAGACTTCCTCCGTTTTGTTATTTTACGAAAGGATTGGCAGGAAGGGGGGGGGTGACCCAAGGTGGAATGGACTCATCCAGGTGAAGTCACCTCCGTATTTTATTGGAAAAGTGATAAACAGGTTATGGCTACAGGGAAGCTAATGTGGCCCACATCACTCAAACCAGCAGCTCAGCGGCCGCTAAAGAAGTCAAGGAATGTTTGCCAAACAGAAGACAAGACGAGCGAATGCTGTGTTGGCAGTCATCAAGGGAACAGACAGGAAGTCAAAAGGGTTGGTTTATGCCCTGAGGAGCCTTTTAAACACAGAGCTGCTTAAAATTTGTAACTTATTTTGCAAGTAAATGGGAAGATGTAGACCGAGAGAAAGGAGGAGAGGTTTTGTACCTGTTTGCAGAAGTTCACTCACCGTGTCAGCTGCCGATCCTCCCCCTGGAACAGAAAACAGAGGTCTTGGGTATCAGCTGTCACCTTGCATTGCCTTCTCCCTCCTCTTTCAGGATGTGACCCTTGATTTGGTGGAGCTGACGTTCAAAGATCAGTACATTGGGCGTGGGGACATGTGGCGACTGAAGAAGAGCTTGGTGAGGAAGTGGCTTCGAACGAGGGAGAAAAAGTGCCCGTGCACCATTCTGACGGTTGGGCTGCAGGGAACTTGGTCGGGAGGCTGAGCCTTTTGCCTGGAGACCCGGCTTTGTTGCTAGAATACCCTATCACAAACAGGAGCCCTTGATCTCAGTGCACAGCGGCAGGGGGTTGTTCGGCTATGAAGGACGCACGGGGAGGGGGCGGTGCTGACAGTGGTGTGGAGGAAAGAGAGCGAGAGGGAGCAAACAGGCACTCGGCTGTTCTCTGCCCTCTCAGGCTCTTGAACCTTGTGCAAAAGCGGGCTGGAAGTTCTCTGATTGAGCCACGAGTGTTAGAAACCGGCTCCCTTTCAGAGCTGGAGGTATAAAGGACTGTTTGTTTCAAGCCAAGCTGATTTGTCTTGAGTGCTGATTAATTCTCCCCGGTTCCTTAGGTCGGCACCTGTGCTTACATCACGCAGAAGGTGGAGTTTGCAGGCATTCGGTGAGTATCCCCTTGTGCCTCCCTCACCTTTCTGCCTTTTTCTACCTGCAGCTGGCTGAGGTGCCTGACTTAGCCGGGTTGCCCCAAAGGAAGGGCAATGGCCCAAGGGCTCTGCCTGGCTGCTCTGCTCCAAGGGACTCCCTCCCACAGATAGAGAGGGAGAAGGTTGTCGCTTCCAAGCCCCCTCGGCCCCCTCTGAGCGGCGTTTTCCAGCTCTTGGGTCCCCTTTCCATTTCCAAAGGGTTCAGTGCTTGGAAAGAGACAGAAGGAAGCTCGCTTCGGGCAGTTGTCAGTCGGGGTGCTCCATTCAGGGCTCTGGCAACCCCAAAGATCGGCTTGGCTAGCAAGGAGAGCCTCAGGGTTGCCCTGGGGAAGGCTCAGCTCCGAGCAGCCAGTCTGCAGACCCTGCGCAGCAAGGATAGGCTGAGCTGGCCAGGAAAGAGAGAGCTGGGGAATGAGGGGGCCCCATGGCTGAGGCTTTGGTCATCAGAAGACGGATCTAAAGGTTCAGCCACTGCTCGGGTGAGTCAAGCCGGGGAGTGATCGCCTCGGAGGCTTGTCCGTCGGCAGTCCTAGGAAAATAGGGGTGGTGGGCTGGGCTGTGCAGATGCCCTGGGGCGGATCGGGATCTCTGCGCTCACGGGTCTGTTGTTTCTCTCAGACCCTTCGGCGTGGGTCGGCTCTCCTCCTGCCGTCCCCAAGTCCCTCTGGGGGGCATTCCCGTGACTCTGGCCCCTATAACAGCCAGGGTCACCATATTTGCCCTTGGCTTTCCTTCTAGGGCTCAGGCAGGCGAACTGTGGGTCAAGAGCGAGAAGGTCACCTGCGGCTACATCAGCGAGGACACGCGGGTGAGCTTCCTTCCCGGAAAGTTTCCTCCCACCCTTTTAAGCCGTCCTTCTGGGCCTCTGGATGTGCTGCTTGCCCTTCTGGGAAGGGCAGGCCTCCCTGCAGATGCAGGGCTGTCCCCCGTGCCTGAACTGGGAGACGCTGGGCAGGCCGGTTTCCCTTCGGCCTCGTGGCTCCTTCATGCCGGCTGCCTGCTGAGACGGGAGCCGTCCGGTTCCCATCCGGCCGCTTAGGGTGCTGTGCCTTGCAGGTGGTGTTCCGCTCAACCTCTGCCATGGTCTACATCTTCATCCAGATGAGCTGCGAAATGTGGGATTTTGACATCTACGGTACGGAGGAAGAGGAAGCGCTGAGGACTGGCCCACACCTCTTCTCGTCAAGATGGGGGTGGTTGGTTAGCTAAGTCCCAGCAATCTTGCCCCTGCCTAGGAGGGGAAGGGAACCGAGGGGGGGGCAGTGGGGGAATAAGTCGGTTCCCTTCAGCGGCTATATATATATATATATCCCTTTGCACCTAAAATTTCCTGACGATTTCTGCCACCTCTGTTTACAGGAGACCTTTACTTTGAGAAAGCAGTGAACAGCTTCCTGGCTGACCTTTTCATCAAGTGGAAGGTAACCGTGTGTCTTGGGCCCCACCCAGGGGAGCATCTCCCTTGGCTGAGCAGATCCCCTTCCCGTTTGGGTATCAGGCAGGGCCCTCCAGAGTTCTTCTTGCCCTCTGCCTTGAGCCACCAAGACCGCCGAGTCCTCTCAAGAGGAGCGCCTTCTTCTCTTCCCTCCTTAAGCCGTGTCTCCCCGCCTGGTGGAACACAGGAGCTAAAAAGGCCTCGGGTTAGTTGAAGCCGCCTGCTGCTGTCAAGGAGGCGTGGATGGTTCGCACGCAGCACGCTAGGTGGCCCCGTGAAGGCAGAAGTTAAGGGACTGGGGAAAGGGAGGTGATCCTCACCTGCGCCCTTGTACTGTTGGACAGGAGAAGAACTGCAGCCACGAAGTCACCGTTGTCCTGTTTTCCAGAACCTTCTACGAGGGCAAGTCCTTGAGTAAGTGGGCCCAGCCAACGCTCCTCTTCCTCCCTATTCTCGTTTGTGTTGGGTTTTTTTTCCTCTTTCCCCTCTTCCTGCCTTCCTCGAGGGCTTAACCTTCCCATCCCCTGCGCACCGACATGGGAGGACACTTAGCCGGGTTCCGCTCCACAGCACCGTGCTGCCCATTCATCCACCACGGTGGACGTGGGAAGCCACCAGCTTTTGTGTTCTCTCGTCTTCCGAGTCCTGGTTGTTCTCAGCAGGGCTGTGAGGTGCTTTGTGGCTCCCTGGGGTTTCATGTTGTCTGTTTTATCACTTATCCTAAGCTGCCCTGGGTCACAGTTCGAGTGCAAAGGTGGGATACATGTCAAATTAATCAACCCGCGTGGGACGTGGACAGGTGGCAGCCATCGAGAGATCCATGGGAGCCGCTTTTTATTTTGCTTTTGTCTATTTCAGATGAATTTCCGGAGGCGCAACGTTCCTCTATTCAGCAGGACCACGAAGGCAGGTTCTATGAGGACTTCTACAAGTAGGTTTTCTGTAGGATCACTCTTTTTTTTCTCCTGGTCTTTATAGACTTGGGTTCACATACATTGGCCTGGCTTTGCTGTCTGGGGAACTTTGAAAGTTTGCACCCCACACACCTCCTTGGCACTCCCAGTACCAAGTTGGGAGAGGCTGATCAAAGTAGGTACAAGCAGAGGTGGTCTTGTGATCTTCTGGGTGGCTTGAGAATTGGATCAGCATGCCAAGGAAGCCAGATTTTCCAACTGAAATAAGCTTTCAAAATTCTAACTTACTGGGGATGGGGGTGTGCGGAAAAGCGGGATGACTATGGGATGGACTGAGGTCCCTTAAAAAAATGTCGGAAGTACAACCGCATCGTTCAGAGTTGTCTCCGTCTCTTTATACTTTCTGAACTTGTAAAAAGAACTGCTGGAACTTGTGAGAAATGTTGGTTTCGGTTTGTTTTTGTTTTTTTAACGTTCGTTTTGCTTCAAAAGTGAAGGCTAAAGCCTTGATTATGGAAAAAATAATCAGATTTCTCCTGGTTCCTGTCAGGTTCTGAATTCACATTTATGCTTTCACGTCTGTGTTACTCAAATATCAGGGGAGCCATGGGGGTGATGATGAGTAAGAGTCCTGGACTGGGTCTTAAGAGGTCTGGGTTCAGATCTCCCCTTGGCCAAGAAGCTTGGGCCAGTCGTGAGGGCTCAGTCTGGCCTGCGTCCCAGGGCGGTTGGGAGGAGGCAGCCCATGTCTGCTGTCTTGGAAAGGTGGGTGATAAACAGAACAGGTAAGTAACTGCAGGAATGCTCTTTTCAGGGTGGTGGTTCAGAACGAAAGACGAGAAGAGTGGACATCCCTTCTCGTCACCATTAAGAAGCTCTTTATCCAGTACCCTGTCCTCGTGCGTCTCGAGCAGGCAGGTGGGACTTCCTCCCTTGAATCTCTGTTGGCTTACCCTTGTTCCTGGAGTGTTAAGTAGCACACAGGATCTGGCCTTGCGTAGCAGAGGTTTGTCTCTCTGGCGCCTGTGGCTGATGGAAACGTCCTTGTGTTGCGCTCCAGTAAGTCTGGAGAAGAACCAGGAAAGCGGCCTTCTCTCGAGTCCGGCCTTTGGCCCGTCTGATCCACCTCTGCCGACTCTGACCGGCAGTCGCGGGTGTTTGGGGGCTTCTGACAGCTCGGAGCAATCAGTCCGATTGCAGCTCTGTCTGCCTGTGCCTTGCTAGGTCTCCAAATATCTTACCGATGTTGGTTTCACTCAAATTTATCTGAAGGCCTGCCTGCGGCAAAAGCGCAGTCCTTTCTAAATGGCAAAGACCAGCCCATTGATACGTAGATTATTTGATTTTATGCTTCTTCAATGGCATTTGCCCTTGGCTGGCCTTGAATCTTCAGCCTTGATGAGTAGAAGGAAAATGTTTCAGATCAACAATAAAAGTTGTCTTCAGGAATTTAGCCATGATATAAAGACTTCCTTTCTCTTTGCGAAAAACTAGAGGGCTTTCCTCCTGGGTTCAACTCAACCTCTGCGCAAGGCAACTACCTGGAGGCCATCAATCTCTCGTTCAACGGTGAGTGCAGACAACTGTTACCGGTAGCAGAGGGAAACCTCTTCCCAGTGGCCTCATTCTGGCCGCATGGGTTCCAGTCCCTGTCTGTTATATTATTCTTTATCTTGGGGGCTTAAGGATGAAAAGTAAGACAAACACTTAAAAAACTCAAGAATTCATTGTTTGGGGTGTGGATTTGGAAGTGTCCGGAGGGAGTCCTCTAGTGCAGGGGTCCCCAACCCGCGGACCGGTCCACCGCCTTGCCAGGACCAGGACGCGGAGACAAATATCCTCCCCCCCGCCCGCGCAGACACATGCACGCCCCTTCCACTCACGCATGGCCCCTCCCACACATGCACAGACACCCACCCCCGCCCGCATGCTAAGCGGGTTCGTGGAGGCAAAAAGGTTGGGGCCACTGTGTCTAGTGAATGAACGGAGGAGGTCCATTCGAGTCATCATGGTAGAGGCCCACCTCAGAACTTTTTACAAGAGCTTTCTGTTTTTAAAAAGGGCAGAGCTGAGCTGTGTCTCAGCAGAGGGATATTGTCCTGGGTACCTCAATGGGCTAAATCTAATTTTAGTCCCAACTAGAGGCCACTGTCCAGAATCGAGGTGATGTCTGTAAGTCATCCCTAGCAAGGACGTCTGTCTCCATGGTTCCCCTGCAGTTGGGGCTCAAATTTGGGCCGAGCGCTCTCTGAAAGCAAAAGGGAAAAGGGACATTCCTGGACTGCGTGTTTTGACGCCTGCCTCTGCCTCTTTTAGTGTTTGACAAACATTACATCAACCGAAACTTTGACCGAACGGGGCAGATGTCTGTGGTCATCACACCTGGCGTGGGGGTCTTTGAAGTAGACCGGCTCCTCATGATCCTGACCAAGCAGCGCATGATTGATAATGGTAAGCACAGCTTGGGTGACGTTTCTGCGGTCTCGGGACGCTCTACACACACACACACACACACAACACACACAACACACACACACACACACACACACACAGCGTCCTGTGCCGACAAGCCGCCTGGCTCTTTCCTGTGGTTAGGACATCCTCCCAAATACTGGGTTAGCCTCTTTCCCAGGGGTGCAAGCTTGGAGCGCCACTTTTAAAAAGGTTCTCTGTTGTGTTAGTTGTTATTTTGGGCAGCTGTTACTCTTCCCGTTGCTGCTGTTTGTAAAAGCCGCTGGTTCTAAGAGGCTTGTGCGATCGGGGAAAAGGCCTCCCTAGTCCTGCAATCTTTTCCCGCCGAGGCCCCCGTGGGCAGCCCACAGACGGGAGGGGAGCACAGCCGTGTCTCTCGCTTGGGCTCTGCACTCAACGGGTCTCCTTTTCGGTGGGGAAGTGGATGTTTGCATGCTCTCTCCTACCTTGCCTCCTCCTCTTCTTACGGCCCCGTCTGCTTTCGACTCAGCAGCCGGACGGTCTGTGCGCACTAAGACCTTTGCTCCCCCTCTTCCTCTCTTCCCAACCGGCCAAATCTCCTTGTCTTTGTAGGGATTGGGGTAGATCTGGTGTGCATGGGAGAGCAGCCCCTCCACGCCGTGCCCCTCTTCAAGGTAAGACCCTTCCCCTGCCCCCACCAGGCTTTCTCTCTCTCTCTCTCTTTTTTGAAGGAAAGGTGTTTTTTTAAGCATAGCAACAACATAACAACAGTGTGCATAAAATGCCTTCAGGGGGTGGTTTGTTTGTAACCATAAAGTCCATTTCTATATATTTTACAAACTGTCTAAGTTCTGGAGTCACTGGATCCCTTCTCAGATTATACATGGGTTGTTTCTTGGAAGTTGACCTAGAATTGGACAGAACAGAAGCAAGAACCAGGAGTCCTGTTGGCACCTTAAAGGTAGTGGGTTTATTTCAGTGCGGACCTTTTTCAATACCGTCAACTTCCTCAGACGCATGGGATGAAATGCGTCATCGCATGTTTAAGCCCATGGGCAGATGGTCCAGTGATGATGGAGACAGGCAGAGGAAATGAAATTTCAAACTGAAAAGAAAGAAAGAAAAAAAGAGCATGAATAAATAGCGCAAACAGTGAATTTCAAGGATGCATAAACTTCCTTGCTGTAGTTACAGTTTCCATGGTTTGCCCTGTGAATTTGGAGGTCTTTCGTTTTGCCCGTCGTTGTTCATCTGTTTCGCAACGGGTGCGAGAGAGCTGAGAAACGGAAATGTTTTTCTTTTTTACCACCTCTGCTGTGCGCCAGGCTATTCCCAACCTCATCCGTTACACACCATATCCCCCTTTGTAATTCTGCTTCCACAATGCAGGTTTTCTAAAATTTGAGTTTTTATTTCAAATTGAGGCTGTTGACACCAGCGTTTAAAAGCCTTTTTAATATGAAAACAAATATAATATATTCTAGTAATATTTAATTTATGATTAATGTATCGATCATGTCTCTCTGATAGATGGTACGGAAGGAAGGAAGGATCCGGTGGTCACTTAAGACAAAATCCACAGGGGCTCTGTGTTGGTTTTGCTTCCATGGATTTAACATGACTATCACTATAGCATGGGGGGCGGGGGAGAGAGAGAGACCATTCTGGATATTCCCTCCAGTTGAAGTACAAACATATACACCTCAATGGCTGCAAGAGACCCTGATTGCTTTATGATTCTTCTGAAGTGTCTTCAAAAAGACTCCCAAGTTCCGCCCCCCCACCCCACCCCCTGGGAATGATGGCTGGGAAACGCTGGCCTGCCAGTTTTGGCATCTGGTCCCAGATCCCGCCGCCGTACAGAAGCAGCCTTGACTCACCTTGTTCCCTGTCTGTTCTCTTCTCAGCTGCACAATCGCTGCAGCCCAGGAGATTCTCGCTTGGGGGACGACTACAATATCCCCCACTGGATCAACCACAGGTAGGCTTGGAGGGAGAGGAGAAGCCCTTGGGCAGGTACAACGCTGCTGGGCAAGAGGGGGCCCATTCCTCCTTTTCGATAGTTCCTTTCCCCTGCCCCTCCATACACCCACCCCAAAGGACTTCCCTTCCTGGCTCCGCTTTCCTGAACTACTGACTTTTTCTGCATCTCTCTCTCTCCCTGTTCAGCTTCTACACCTCCAAAAGCCAGTTCCAGTGTAACAGCTTCACGCCACGGATCAAGCTCGCAGCCAGGAAGGTGAGTAGATTCTGGAACCTTCCCGCCTTGGCTCTTCTGCCCCGTCATGGCCTGGGACCCTTCATAGCCTGGGCACAGCGCGGTGCTTAGCCGGCTGAGTCAGCTTTCTTTGCTGTCTTTGATTAAGGTATGGAGCAGGAGAACGGTTTCTCTGCTTCAAAAAAAAAATCAAATCAAATCATCATCCTAGTTAAAGTATCTCTTCTTCTTTTTCCGTGAGCCGCTTCTGGGTGTGCAAGTGTTTGTGAAGGAATCCCATTGTCCCAAGCAGATCATGGCCTAGCAAGACATGGAGCGCTTAATCTCTACAGCGGGTTTTTGGGGGGGGGGGGGCGGCGGGAGGTCTGAGGGCTTGCCTGCCTCCTCCAGACTGCACCAGATTCAAAAAGGGCCCAAACCCTGCTTTGTTTGAAAGGGAAACAAAAGGGAGTGACCGGATGAATGTTTCTGGTTTGTTTGTTTTTTGCGGGAGGGGGCTGATTAAGTGTGTTGGGAGATCCAGAGCAGAAACCTGTTGCTCCTGGAAGCCTTTTGGGGGCTGACTCCCCAGCCCTTCTCAGTGTTTTATTCTGGTGGGGTTTAGGAGTGGCCCGGGGGGGGGGACACACATAGGGCCCCCGGGAGATTTTTGCCCACCCCTCCTCTGCAGAACACCAGACCCGTTGAATAGCTCCCCCCGCCCCCCGGGAAACCAAGGAATCGTGAATATCGCAGAGGGTTTTTCTACTCCATAGAGACCATCGTGACCCTGGTCGTTTTGTTCGACGGCTTAGCATGACGTTATCATGTTTTTGTAGTGCTTTCCCCAAGTGCCTGTTAGCTGGACAGCAGAGTTTGATAAATCCTGCGAATCAATAAAGCGGGCTAGCTAAACGGATCAAGAATCTGGTAGCCCCTTAAAAGGTTCACATGGTTTCTTATTTTTTTAAAAAAATTGTGCGCAGAAGTCCGCAAGAGGTTATACGAATCAGAACTAATTAGTGATTACAGCAACTTGGTGATCCCTCTGGAGTAAACGACATACTGACTCTGTTGTAAAAACTCTGTTTTTTAGGGTTCCCTCTTTAGAGGCTGAGGCAACAGTCTCAATTGTGGAGCCCAAACTGATCTTGGTGTCTGTTGCTTTCTGTCTGTCTCTCCCTCCTTCTCCTTTTCTCTCCTCTCCTCATCATGGATTTCAGCCACAGAGCGAAAAAGCGAAAAACAGCAAGGACTCTTGTGAGTGAACCGCATGATATTTTATTATTATTATTTTTGCTATTATTCTTCCAACAAACATTGGCCAGGTGGCTGGGCTGAAAGGAAGCAGCCGGGGTGAAAGAAATATTGTCGGTTATTGTGGCAAAAGGCAGCAAAGGACGGAAGGTGCAGGCCGGGCGCTGAGTTGCTCCTGTTTGGTGGCCAGGGGGGTTTGCATACGGTTGAACCCTGTGTCGACGTGTGGAAAGCAGACCTACGCAAACCCCTGGGCTTGCAGGCTTCACTCCATTCTCTTCTTGCTAAACCTGCGGGGAAAAGGAATAAGCCGGGACTTGGTTTTACTTTGTGTTGGTTTACACTTGAAGCAAGAGTTCTGGTTTCAAAGAAACGCTGGCCAGTAACTGAACAAGCCATCAACCCACCCGGGGATGGTTTTTCAGGTTGTTTAATCCACTGGAGAGGATTTTAACCACAGTTTTGTAGCTTGCAGGTGGAGAAAACCTAAGAGTTTGCCCAGGCAGGACCAGGTCCTTATTCCTCCTCCTCCTTCCGTTCTTTGCATGGGTGTCCATCTGCCTCTGCATTGAACCAGTTTTGTGCAGCCCTCCCCCTGTGCCCCTCTTTGGTGCTCAAGCTGGCTGGAGATGGGGTGTGTGTGTGTTCGTATTTCAGCATATCTGGGAGACGTATGAGATGAGGGAAGGTGGGTTCATACGATGTGTGGCTGCTGCCAGTTGCAGGAGCTGCTGCTTTGTATGTTCACTAGCAGACCGCTTGGCCCGTCTCTCACACAGAAGCGTCTGCTTTGACTTACAGTAGTCGTCCAGGTCAACGGGAGGGGCCTTCTGCTCCCGTCCCACACTGCTCTCAAGATCTTCTTTCCCGCGGAGGCCCCCTGCCTTGAACCCAAAGTCTTCTGTAGTCTGGGCAGTGGTTTCCCCAGGGAGCAGTGCAGCCCCTCAGCGAAGGATCTCCCTGAGTTTTGTCCTTCCATTTCTGGCCTTTGTAGACGGAGGTGCAGAGGATCCCAGGAGAGCTGTGCCAGGAGGGCTGGTTGCCCTGCCTGGGTGGCCGGTTCCCCCAGGCCAGGGGTGGGAGAGTTTCCATCTCCAGCCACCGCCTGGGTGCCTTCGCTTTGCCCTTTCCACATGCGGGGGCCTTTTGAGCCAGCTGCTGCTGCTGAGCCCTGGAAGCTGCTGCTTTGCCCAAGGGTTGGAGTCCGGCCTTCAAGTACGCTCCATGCAATACTGTGATTTGCCTTTCAGCCTTGGGGGCTCCCAAAGAGGCGGAGAACGCCCTCCCCATCCAAGTGGACTATGATGGCTATGACGCCCAAGTTTTCCGGCTGCCTGGCCCCTCCAGAGCTCAGCGCTGTCCCCCTTTCAGGTCAGTGGGACCCCTGCATCGGAGGCGAGCCAGGCGTCACTGAAAAGTTCTCGTGTCCCCATCCTGGCCCAGCTGTGGCAGAGGGGGGAGGCGGTTGGCCAGTGGGAGACGGCCAGAGGACCCCCCCCCCTTCCCCAGGGATGGCGCAGTGGATGTTGGGCTGCGGCAGAAAAAAGCCACTCTTTTGACTCGGAGTGACGAGGCAAAGGAAGTTATGACGCCCGTGGCTGTAGACACCGTGGCTGTAGGTGTACGTAAGCTCCGATCTCCAGGCCTGGAGGTCCACCTGTGGATTCAAAGCCACCTTCTTAGAAGCTCAGGGCTCCTCCTTGGGTGGAAATCGGGCACTCTTGTGAGGCTGGTTCCATGTTGACGTGTCTGGGGGAGGGTTTAAGCCGTGGCACAAGGCCCAGAGTGAGTGGATCGGGGCCAGCTGTGGTTGACTTGCCTAACGGTTAAAGCTGTCCTCCCTGGGCCGCTGCCACCCGCCTCACCCTGCCGCCGCTTCCTGTTGGTCTTCGTGCAGGTCAGTCCGGGAGAGAGAGAGCCGCCCCCGGAAAAGCTCCAGCTCCTACGATGTGTCCTGCAGCCCCTCCCAGCCCGGTCGCCTCCTCCCCCCGGAAGAGGTGAGGAGCCAAGCCTCGGACGACAGCTCCCTGGGCAAGCTCTCCAACATCCTGATGATCCCCCGCCCGCACCTCCACTACGAAGTCAGCAGCTCTTTGGGATACACCAGCACCCGAGGTGAGGCCGGGGGGGGGGGGGGAGGGAGGTGGGCCTGCTGATTCCACGGGACTTTGCTTTGGGGCTTGGTGGAAGAGGATTCTGGGTTGCCGTCCCCGTCCCCCCCCCCCCCGAAATCACCCCTTGCACCCTCATGCCTGCCATGCCAGTTGCAGGCCCGTCTCCCCTCCCACCAAGCAGGATTAAGGGAGCAGCAGATCCCTGTGGGGCCCACCCAAGAGGACTCTGGCAGCCTCACCGTTTCCTCCCTCCGCCGGTCACCCCTTCCCTGTGACTCTCCTGCCGAGCAGCCCTTTGCCAGGGAAACCGCCTGACCCTTTCTCCCGGGTGTTTCTAGAGTCTTGTCACGGGCTTTTGACTCAGCCCCGGATTGGGAACTCTCCCAGGGATCTCAGGGGGGTCCCCTATTGGGAGGGGGAAAGTACTCTGTAAACTTTGAAAGTACTCTGTAAGCACCATCGTGAGCAGTGCCAGTAACGACCAGGGTGTCCTCAGGTTTTCCTCGGCCCTGTGCAGAATTCTAGTCTCCACTTCCGAGGCTAGGCTGGCCGGCCTTTCTTTAGGCTTCTGGAGGCTCCAGGGTGAAGAAAACCCAGCGGGCGCTCCCTTCTCCCCCACCTGAGCTACAGTCACAGGTCCCTGGTGGTCTGTTTCTGCCCGAGTCTCACTAAAAAAAAAGGGGTGCTGAGCAAAAGGCCCCCAGGGTTCATTCTGTCCGTTGCCGACTCCGGTGTCCCACACGGGCCGTGGCGGTTTGTGGTGTGTGAACAGAACTTCCTGCAAATGCAGCTGTTTTCCTTTTGCTTTCCAGATGCCATGGAGAACATGCTGGAATCTCAGCAGCGTGATTCCAGTGCACCCGGAAGGTTCCACGTGGGCAGTGCAGAGTCGATGCTGCACATCCGCTCCGCTGGGGGTTATGCGCCCCAACGCGCGCTCATCAACCCCTTTGCCCCCTCCCGGATGCCCATGAAGCTCACCTCCAACCGGAGGCGCTGGATGCACACGTTCCCCGTGGGTGAGCGATTCCCTTTTCCCCTTTCCCCTTTCCCCTTTCCCCTTTCCCCTTTCCCCTTTCCCCTTTATCAGGGGTGAACTTGGCTCGTTCTCATCTCTCCGGCTGCCGTCTGGGACTTCAGTCTCTGGAAGTCTCCTGCTTCTTCAGGCTGTCCAGGGTCTTGGCAGCGAGTGGGGGAAAGAAGAGCAGGAGGTCAGATCCTGCCACCCTGACATTCCGTTCCTCGGCAGGTCCTTCCGGAGAAGCTATCCAGATTCATCACCAAACCCGGCAGAACATGGCGGAGATGCAGGGCAGCGGGCAGAGGGACTGGACCCACTCCTCGGCCGAGCTGCTGGAGCTGGCTTATCACGAGGCCGCGGGCAGGTGAGGCCGTCCTGAGGGGACGGGCAGAGGCCAGCAGGGCTGGTCTGCTCCGAGGTTCACCGCTTGCAAGCATCTTTAGCACACCCAGGGCACCGTCCTGGTTCTTCTTCGTGGCCTCTGTGAATGCACACAATTGGGTTGTTCTGCGCCTGCGCAGGACCTCTCGGAAGTTTCTAGAGCTTAAAGACATGTGATTAGTAGGACTTCCCCCGTGGAGCACATGCTCCGCCCGCCAGAAGTCCCCTCAGTTCCTTTTTGCCTCCGCTTAGATCAGACCTATTTCGGAACGTTAGAGCGATCGTGCTATTGTTGAGATTATTGATCATTGAGATCCTTTCTTTATTTTTCAATCATCTTTCTTTGGACGTTTTCCCCTGTGAGTTATCCGTTTTCCCCTTTCAATTTACTCGTTTTTCAGTCGTCCCGCGGTATTTTTCCCTTCCCCCCCCCACCTTTCTCCATTCTCTTTTCCCAACCTTTTATGGCCCCTCCCGGGCCCTTCAAGCGGTGCGGGCTCTGCATGAATAAGATCCCGCTTACCGGCGGACACGACCGTTGCCTTTTTTGTCTCGGGGAACAACATCAAACACACTCCTGTCCCGAGTGTAAAAAGCTTACGAAACCTGCCTTAAAGCTACGACTTCAAAGGCTTCGCTCTTACCTCTAGGTCCTTCTCACTCTGTGCACCTTTTTTTGTGGAGCCAAACGGTGGCAGATTGGGCGGTCTGAATCCCCTCAGGGAGCTTTCAAGGCCTGCTCGGCTGTCCATGGGTTCCTCTTCTGCTAATAGGGGTTAGAGAGGAGGGTTGACATTGTGCAGTTCTTCCAGTGTGTGCTGGTTCCTTGTCTGGTGGGAATAAGGATGCTCCAGAGGTGGGGAAAAGGGGGGGGGGGGGGAAGGACAGCAAGGCCAAGGTCTTTTAACCGGGGACAAGCAGGGGCTCCTTCTTCGTCCCTGGCCTTTTCCCAAGGCCAAGGAGGTCTCCTGCCTCAAAACGCAAAGAGGGTTAGGGGCTGTCTGTGTCTTGGGAGCCAGTGAACGGATTCCCTCCTTCTCCTCCTCCTCCTCCCGCTTCAGGCACGGAGTTCCTCGGCATCCGGAGGATAGCGCCTCCTTCTCCAGCTTTGGGGGCATGGAGGATTACCCTCACCAGCTGATGGGCAGCCATGACGCAGGTGATCCCCAGCGGCAAGGAGGTGGTATGCGCAAAGCAGGGTGGGGTGGGGGCTCTTCCCAAATTGGGGGGGGGGGCTGCTGGAAAACGGCCGTCTTTTTTCTGTGGGTCCGGCAGACTACCTGTGCCACCGTGGAAGGATTTATGCAGCTCATCATATATGTGTGGGCGTGTCTACACATCTGCATGTGTACATTGTAGTTTTAATTAAAATGCACGTATGAGATTAGCCTCATGAACAGGAAACATCCATCGAGTTCAGCAGAGCAGCGTCCGAGCCGTTATAAGCCGGGGAAGACCCTTGCAGACCGTTTCCGGTTTAGGAAGATCTTCACAGGCTCTGCCTGGTGGGCTGTTGTGAGAATGGAGGTCCCTGTTCTGAGATCAGGATCCCCGAAGCTCTTGGCCACGTCTTAATCCAAGGCCTGCTTTGTTCAGGGGCTTGTCACTCCGGTTGGAGGGAAGTCGGGAAGAGACCTCAGCACTTGTGGGGAAAATGGCGGCCGCTTTGGCTTGTGTAGAGCCAGGGTGAGCTCGTGCAGAAGGCCCATCCGCACCCAAGCGAAGGTTTTGGCCACGTCCCTCCCTCCGCAGGGGCGTCCCACCCTGGCCCACAGTTCCCGTCATGTGCCTTTTGCACTCTTGGCTCCGGAGGCCGAAGCCAAAGTGGAGCGGCGGGTCGGTCGGTGGCAGGTGCTTCCCTGCCTCGTTTAGGAACGGCCAGAAAGGCATGGGAGGGAGGACCCCGGCCTCTGCTTCAAGGCAGGGGGAAGAGCTGAGGCAGGTTCCTGTTTAAGGCCAGCACCTGATGGCCAGTCGCAACCACAGCAGACCCGTGGAATCCATTGCCAAATTATAAGCTACACATAGGTAAATCCCGCTGAGTCAGGGGGCTCTCCTGAGTTTGGGACTTGAGGTCTTTCTGTCCTTGGAAGGGGTTGGCGGACTCTGTGCTTCCCGGTCCCGATGCTAAAGACCTCTTTCTGCTTCTTGCAGGCATGAACGCCCGAACCCAGAAGAAGGACGCCTCGGAAGGCACTGTTTCGAACTCTCCGGATCCGAGTAAGTGGGGTGGTGATGGGGCTGGGAGGAAGATGGTCTCTATGGGGGTGGGGTGAGCCACTTCAGAAGTCTGGCAGCCCCCCCCCGCCCCGCTTTTCTTTCTCCTGGATTGCTCCATCCGGAGGGAAGGCCCTTTCCAGGCGGAGATCTCCTCCTGTTAAGACGAGGGGAGACCGTCCCGGGCAAAGGCTCCCAGCTTACCAGGTGCCCAGAGGTTGGTAGTCTGGGAGAGAGAGAGCCTTTCCTGGAACGGAAGCCGCTGCTCCTGTGCCCGATGCAGCAGGCAGCCTGGCTGGCGCCCAGGAGGGCAGGAATCCCACCAGGTTTTAATGCGCTGTGCTTTTTGCAGAGATGGAGTTGCGGGGGGGGGGGGCGGGCAGAAAGGAGATCATAAGGGGGACCTAGGGGCATAAATTCCAGCCTTTCCCCTATTTCAGTTCCCAGTTCAGCTTCCTCCATCACAACCAGCAGTGCTTAAAGGGGTTGCAAGAGTCATCCCGAGAAGGGAGGCCTTCTCCGAAGGGGTGCACATGCTTCACTTAAAAACAGTGGGAATCTTCTTTCTGGTCCAGAGCTTTGGGCCGGCTCATGTGCAAATGCCCACAGATCGGTTTAGGTTATTGTGCAGGTGGATTCTCATCATGAATCGTGTGGGTTTGTCTGGGCGATGGCTGCCAGTGTCCATTTTTGAGGTAATGGGGAAACTTTTCGTCCTTGTGATTCGGGAAGGAGCTGCTTTACGGAAGTATTCCAGGCGCTTTCTGCTCCTCCCTGGAGTCTCTCCCTTGTGACCCTCTTTGGCTTGGCCTTCCACTCTCAGCCTCACCTGAGCAAATGTGGAAGTCCAGTTTCTACCTGGTTTATCCTGCAAAGCAGCTCATCCTGTGCGGTTTCAAGGCTGGGTCTTCCTCTGAGCCCTAAAGCAGGTGACATTCGTCTTGAAATCTGCTTTGAACGGGAACGCAAAGCTCTGGTGAATAAAATGTGCTGACCTTCAGGTAGAATGCTGAAGGATACCGGGTTTGCTCGTACTGAGCAGTTCATTGCACAGCAGATTGTGGAAACTTGGACAGAGCCTGTTGAAACGCACTTGGGGAAAACTGGATTTCACCAATGTTGGTTGCTTCTTTTCCAAAATAAGCGGAGAGCCTCTTCGAAGCCATGGTCAGCCAGCTCCTTTGGAGAAGACTGCAAAAGCACCCCCTGTGTTTTCTCTGGCTCCCCCACCCGTTACAAGTCCTGCACTTCTTGTAGATCCAGAAAGAGAGGAGTGGCTTTTTAGCAAGACTTCCCCCCCCCCCAAAAAAACCCTTTGCTGTTTCCTTTCTCCCCCGGCCCCTTTCTGCCTTTCTCTGTGTTTCCCCCTTTCCCCGTTTCATAGGTCTGAGAACGTCCCCTTCTTCTGCTCTGCCTCCTGCTGCTGCTGCTCTCGGCTGCCAAACGGCAGGGCTGGCCTGCTCTCTCTCGCCTCCCCCTCCGCCTTCCCTGCCCTCTGCCCTCTGTCTTTGGCCAGGAAGGGGGCCTGGTGGAATAATTCTCTGGCTTGACGTATCCGTGGGCTCTCCTGTCCTTGTCCATCTCCACCTGATGAGTGGTGGTGGTGGTGGTGGTGGTAATTCTGCGGCAGCTTCGTTGTCTTGAGCTGAAAATCAACAGGCGGCGGAACTGTGTGTTAACTTTTTAGACCCCTCTTGCATGATGGGAGCGAATCGGCCTGGGCACGGTGATGTTTAACAAACTCTGTCTTTCTTTCCCTCCCTCTCCTCTCCCCTGCTTTCCCATCCCTGGCAACGCTCATGACCTCCCACCACATCTTTTCTGCCCCTTCCGCCTTTCCCGTTTGCTTCTTTGGCCCCTCCTTCCTCTTGTGTTTTTTTTCCACCCTCTTCTCTTCCTCTCCTTCCTCGCCCCTGCTGTCTCCCATCCTCTGCTCCTGCTGACGCTCACGCACGCACGCGCACGCACGCACATGCACCCTGATGTCCCAACTCCTCATGTCCCGCTTGCCCTCCGCCCTGTGATGACACGAGGCAGTTCTGACGCTGTCTGCTCCCCCCGTAGTGCCAGGCTTCTGTTGTACAGTCGGGGTGGACTGGAAGTCTCTCACCACTCCGGCTTGCCTCCCTCTCACCACCGATTACTTCCCGGACCGCCAGAGCCTACAGAACGACTATACCGAGGGTTGTTATGATCTCCTTCCTGAGGCTGATCTGGACAGGTATGGACTCCTTCCGGGGGGGGGGGGGGCAGACTTGTGCCATCAAGTCCCTTCTGGCTTATGGTGACAGGGTGTGAGTGAAGGACTTCTCGGTGGCCCCATCCTTAACGGCCTTGCCAGCACTTGCAAACGCGTGGCTGTGGCTTCCTTTAGGGAGTCAATCCATCTCGTCGTCTGTTCTTTTGCTGCTGCTTTTCCCCATCATCGTCCACAGCATCATCTGACAAAGTAAAATAAGCAAAAGTATGCTGTCAGGGAGTCTGCGCTCTTAATTTTTGACAGGAGGAGGACCAGTGGTGATCCAGAGTGTAGTGGCAGGGAGTGGATAAACAGACCAAAAAAAGTAAGGTTTGCAAGCTCCCAACTGGATAAGATATATCTCTGGCCAGGGACTAGATGGGTCTACCTCGCAGGGATGTTGCAAGGATTAACACTTGGTCAGAAAGCCCGATATATTGTGAATCCATCTGTAGATTGAGCCTCAGAAGGGAGGGAGGAATCAGAAGTCGGGAGGGGAGCCTTCTGGGAGGGAATGGTGGCCTGGGGGAGGAAGGAGAGGGCAGGACCCTCAGAGAAGGGGAGACCTTTGGGAGCTGAAGGACCCTCCACCGGTCAGAGCAGAAGTGGTTCAAGAGCCCTCAGGAGCTGCCCTGGCAGGAGGAAGGGGGGTCTTCTAGAGCAGAGGTCGTCAACCCCCGGTCCGCGGCCTGAGCCGGACCGGGCTGCGAAGACAGACCTCCCGCCCCCCGCACGCACTCCCCCCCCCACAGCTGCTTTGCGCACGTGTGTGTGTGCCGGCGTGAGCGCTTCCCCACCCCTTCACGCATGCGCCCAAGTGAAGGGGTGGGGGGCGCTCTGGTGCATGCGCGAAGGGGTGGGGGAGCAATCACTCGTGTGCTGACACGTGCCCGTGCACTCCCCCACCGCTTCACGCATGTGCCCAAGAGCACGTGCGCCCGCGTGAAAGAGCGTGCGCTCGAGCGTGGGGGGTGCCCCGCCTTCCTCAGCCAGTCCGCGGTCCCGAAAAGGTTGGGGACGGTTGTTCTAGAGGGCTGGTCGGGGGGGGGGGAGCCTTTTCATGGCACCTGGTGGTGTTCGGTAGAAGGCAGCCCACGCTTCAGACCAGGCTTGGGATCTTTGGGCAGCCCATGGTGACTGGTCCTTCCCGGGCCCAGGAGGAGCGGAAAGAAGGGAGGGGGTGGGAGCCCCCTGCTTTGAACGGTGCTGTCTGTGCTGACTCCCGGCTGCCCCTTTTGTCCCCTGGCAGGAGGGACGAGGAAGGCGTGCTCATGACCGCCCAGCAGGTCTTTGAGGAGTTCATCTGCCAGCGGCTCATGCAAGGCTACCAACTCATCGTGCAGAGCAAGGCCCCGAAGCCGCCGGCCGCTGGGCCGCCCCCTCTCAGCAGCAGCCCCTTGTACAGCCGAGGTGAGAGGGGCTCCTGCTCACCCCCAGCCCAGCCCACCAGGCCTGCCTGCCTGCCTCCCCCTTCCCTTTTGAGAAGGGCCTGTTGTGTCGGGGGCAAGGTCTCCCTCCCTCCCTCCCTCCCACTCTTCTCTGGAAAAAAATTGCTCTCAAAGGGGCCAAGACTGCCCTTTAAAAAAAAACCCCAAAACTTTAAAGTCAATAATCTATAAATACCAGTTACGCTGGTTGTAGTTTTCTTAACGATGTTGAATGGATTTGCCATTTTGCTGATGTTTTGAGGTCTGGTACCAAAGTTCAGAATTTACAGAACAAAATAGCCATTTAAAACACTCCCTGCCGCTGCCAGGCTTGGAGGGAGTGGACGGTGTCGCTTCCGGCGTCATTTCTGAATGCTTCTCTCAAGAAGAAGCTGCTTCTTGCAAAACCAGGCACCGGGATGGTAGGGAGCGACCTGGGCTGGAACCTTTATCCCATGTTTGGGAGGGGAATGATCTCATGGGGAGGGAGGTGGGGGTGGCTTCAGAAAAGAGGGACGTCTCACTGGAGTGAGAGAGTCCATCCTGCCCCTTTTGTCCGTGGAAGCCAGCCCCCTCCCCTGCTTGTGCCGAGCCTCGGCGGCTGGGCACAAGCATTCAGGGGACCGCCCAAAGATCTAGGTGAGAACCACCTTGCGGAGTCTCCCTGTATCCAGGCAGCAGAACGTCCTGGTGGACGGTGCCTTTCCCTCGATGCAGCAAACATGAATCTTGAAAGAAATGGCCAAACCCATCTGCCGGCATGGCCACTTCTGCCCTTGAGGGGTCCCTTGGAAATGAAGGCTCTCGCCCGGACCTTAAAAGCTGGTGCTGGTAGGGCCACGCGTGGCTTCAGAGGGAGGCCCTTCCGAGCACTTTGCCGGTTTGGGAAGGAGGCGCGGGTCCGCGGGGCGAACTGAGCGGACCTCCCCTTGGCATGTGTTGCTGGGCTTGTGTCTTTCAATCAGGGCTTGTGTCACGAAACCGGCCGGAGGAGGAGGATCAGTACTGGCTGAGCATGGGGCGGACCTTCCACAAAGTCACCCTGAAGGACCGAATCATCACGGTCACTCGCTATTTGCCCAAGTGAGTCTCTGGATCTCTGAGCACCCGCCGCCAGCTCACCCCCCTCATGGGGCCTTTGCCCTGATCGTCCGGAGGGCAGCCCATGGAGGGAGGGAGGCCCTGGTGGGCTGAGAGGACGCTGGCGTGCAGAATGGCTTGGGCCGTGTCCCTGAGAGATCGCTTTCCCAAGCCCCTATAGACCGGCCACTTACGCAGAGGCTTCCTCTGGTCTCTCTTAGGTATCCCTACGAGTCCGCCCAGATCAGCTACACCTACGGCCTGTGTCCCTCCCACTCAGACTCCGAGTTTGTCTCTTGCTGGGTGGAGTTCTCCCACGAGAGGCTGGAGGAATACAAGTGGAATTACCTGGACCAATACATCTGCTCAGCGGGTTCAGAAGATTTCAGGTAAGCGGGGAGCTGGACCAGCCTCTCCTCTCCTCGGCGCCCGTGACTTTTCCACTCTGGCCGGCCAGCCCTCCAGCTCCTCACCGAGAACACCTTGGGGGGGGGAGAGATCTCAAGGTGTTGAGCCCAAGCCCTCCCTGCCCACTGGGCGCAAGGCAGTTCAGCGGGAAGGCTGGGTTGGCTGCAGGGGAAGGACTGGCAAGGCTCCTCCGCCTGGTCTCTTCCATCAAGATCGCACCGTGCACCGTCCATGTCCAGTCACGTCCGATCTGGAATTCCAACCCTGCTTCTCACCGCCGTCCTCCGTAACACCAGAAATCTGCTCGGGACGTTTTCCTCGTCCACCACAGCAGGGTTTTTTGCTGTGGGGTGGCATAAGATGTAACCAGGGGTCGGGGGGGGGGGGAGAGAGGGCCAGTTCACATGAAAGTACAGTGGTGCCTCGCTAGACGATGTTAATCCGTTCCACGAAGATCGCTGTCTAGCGAAAACATCGTCTAGCGAAGCACGTTTTCCCATTGGAATGCATTGAAATCTCTTCAATGCGTTCCAAGGGAAAACTCAAGTCGTCTTGCGAAAATCTCCCATAGGAGACATCGTCTAGCGAGTGAGGGTCCCCGTCGGAATGCACTGACAGCTGCACTGACAGCTTTTGACCACTAGTCGGCGCATTCCTATGGGGAAACCTCATCGTCTAGCGAATAGGGAAACATCGTTTTGCGAAGCGCAGTAGCGATCGCAAAAAGGCATCGTCTAGCGATTTCCTCGTCCTGCGAGGCAATCGTCTAGCGAGGCACCACTGTAGTGGGATCCAGCAAAACACACCCGTGGGTGTGGAAGTGGTGGTTTCTACTGTTAAAACAGTCATCAGGAGAAGAAACGATGCGACACACAAGGCCAGGGAGGAGCACGCAAAGGGGTGGGTATCCTGTTGGTTAGACCAGCGTAAGAGGCTTCTTCGTTAAAGCGAAGTGTGCCCAGGGAGGAGTAATTAATCTTCAGCTTAATTCCTTCGTCCTTTTCCTTGGCCTTCTCCCCTTGTGGTTCCTTTCTCGCGCAGCCTCATTGAGTCGCTGAAATTCTGGAGAACGCGCTTCCTGCTGCTGCCCGGCCTGCATCAGCGCCACCAAGCGCATCATGGAGGGTGAAGCGCACTGCGATGTGTACGGGGACAAGACCCGCTCGGACGAGGAGGAGTGGCAGCTGCTGGACGGCTTCATCCGCTTCGTGGAGGGGCTGAACCGCATCCGCAGGCGCCATCGCTCGGACCGCATGATCCGGGTGAGTCAGTGGGGACCCCTGGGGCTGCGTCCGGGTCCCGGGGGGGAGCGGGGCGGGAGTTGGGGCGGCCGCCCTGAAGTCTGAGGAGGAGGAGAAAAAGAGGGCCTTTCTGTAGCCTCTCCCAGGGCGGGAATCTAGGCAGCCCCTTCCCTTCCCTCTTGTCCTTTGGACCGAGGATGACTGGCTGCTGAAGGAGAGCTTTGACACAGGAGGATGCTGTGATGGTTAAAGATGCATTCCAAAAACGGCTTTTAATTCAACAGCTGTCTTACTGCTTTGCTTGGTGTAACGGTTTTAGCATTGCAACTATCTCTCTTGTTTTTATTTGTTTTTCACCTTGTGCTGAGCTGCCTCTTGTCTCAGTTCTGGAAGAATTGGGGGGGGGGGCGCTGAAATAAATAATAAACTGGATCAAACAGCCCCATGTCTCTCCCACTCCACAACTGGTTATCTTTTTTTTTTCTCCTCTCCCTCTCTTCTGCTCAGAAAGGGTCCTCGATGAAAGGCTTGCAGATGGTGGGGCCGCTCCCCACCCACTCCCTGGAACCGTCCGGGCCTCCCCCGCTGGTCAAGAAGGGGACCTCGGCGCTCTCAGCCCTGCTGGAGATGGAAGCCACCCAGAAGTGAGTCGGGAGGCTACAGAGGGGTGGGGAGGGGTGGGGTGCCTAGGCGGGGGTGCCTCAGCAAGCCGTTTTGGCTCCCTGGAGGGCAAAGCTCTCGGTGGTCGGACCTTCTGGCATTCCGGAGTTTGGGGAGCAACGTCTCTGAGGTTGGCCTGAGGGCTCCTATGCCTGCCATTTCTAGAGCTGCTTGGCAGGCACAGGGCGGCGGCGTCTCGGGCTGAGGCCAGGGGGTTGTAAGGATTTGAATGCTTAGAGAGAGAGAGATTTTATCATTGGGGTTGGGTGGGTTCTGTTTCTTTTTTCTCCAGGACCCTGGGAGAGCAGCAAACGGGAGCACTTGCTGGGAAGAGCTGCATCCAGCCAGCCGAGGGTAGCAGTGTGGCCATGACCCCCAGCACCTACGTGGACAGTCCACGAAAGGTAAAAAAAAAAAGAAGAAGAAAAGGTCTCCCGGGCTCTGTTTAGAAGTCGGGGGGAGATGTCAGCAAAAGCAAGATGCGCCCTGTGTTCCAGAATCGACCCTGATCAATAAAGGACTGTGACTTAAAAGACCGCTGAGGTCTTTTAAGATCCCTGGGATGGTGGAATTGCATGGCGTAAAAGTCGGGGGTGAGGTGGGGGGGTGTCTGCTGTCAGAACACACCGTGCCAGACAATGGAAGCCAAGCTGTCTCTGCAGAAGAGGAGGCTGCCCGTGCGGGGAGGAACTGGCGAGGATCCAGCATCAGCCTGGTTCTGCGGTTTCAGAAAAGGAGCATCTGTTGTTCCTGCCGCAGAGAGAGGCT
The DNA here is from genome assembly GCA_037013535.1 of Intellagama lesueurii. Taxonomy (NCBI): domain Eukaryota; kingdom Metazoa; phylum Chordata; class Lepidosauria; order Squamata; family Agamidae; genus Intellagama; species Intellagama lesueurii. The sequence continues at coordinate 12,850,671 of JBAJHW010000014.1, read as the reverse complement.
CGTTTGAGGATAGTGGGGGCGAGAAGCGATGAGATCTTGTTCGGGTATCTCCGAGTCCCTGGCAGGCAGGAGAGAGAGAGAGAGAGCGCCTGTCCCCCCCACCCTCAAGATGTCTATTCTTCTCTCCTGAGATTACTCTTTCATGTGTTTTGCAGTTACAACACTGCAAGCAGTCAGAGGCCAGAATCCTGTTAGTGACACCTGCCGGCATAACTCTGCTGACGTGGCTTTCCAGCAGCAGATTCTTGGCAGCTGAGAAGCCAACCTCAGCCTTGGTTGCTGCACTCCAGCCACGTGACTTGGGGTCTGATAGCAAACCCAACTGGCTTCTTATCTTGTGGTGATTGCTGGAATGTACACCAATGGAATTGCGGCAGCATAAATCTGCCACAGGATTCTCAGCCAGTTAAAAAGATGTGGGGAAGAGAGGTTGGCAAAAAGGAAAAGAGATACCGTGACGGGTTTTAGTTCTTGAGACCTCATCATCAGGCAGGGCATTGCAAAATTAGGGGAGAGGAGTGGAAAAATTCCAAATTCATCTTGGCCAGATGGTGTAGCCGGTGTGTTTGTGTGTGTTCCGTTAAGTCCCAAATTGGAAACTGCAACTCCAGTTAGCTTGAGGGGTGGGGTGGGGGTCCTGAAGTTTCAAATCAAGAGATGATTCTTAAAAATGCTGCCTAAAAACACGCAGCCCAGTTTTTCGATGCGGGAAGAGACCGCAAGTGTTGATGTCCAGTGAGTCGACTGCAGCTGGAATGGAAAGAGTCGGTTTCCGGGGGCAGCGGGAACACAAACCCGTTTGTCCTGCACGTATTTACGGAGTTGCTGTGAAGTGTTTGGAGGGTGGCAGAGATAAGGGAATGGACGTGCCTAAAAGGTCTGAGGCAGTGGATCTAAAACCCAGAATTAAAGTTTTAGAGGCTTTTTTTTAGCACGGAGCAAAATGCTACAAAAACGAGCAAGCCTTTGCAACTTTCAACCCAGTTGGGTAAGACAATCAGTCGATCAGTCAGTCAGTCGATCAGTCAGTCAGGGGTGTGGTTCCAGGACTGTCTTGTTGTTAAAACAAGTCAAGTGGATTCAGTGGCAGAGCCTGAGGGTAGCGGCTTTAGAGGATGACCTTTTCAGGGCCTTCGGACGACGGTCCCTCCCCCACCTGGCACGGCCGGCTGCTCTTTCCTCCCTGACTTTGCTTCCCCCAACGCTGTGCCTGCTCTCATGGGCCTTTAACCATCACGGGGCTGTCGACAGCAGACGGAAGCCAGTTGGTGCGGCCGGCTTGCCTTCCTGCGGAGGCGTGAGGGGTTTGGGTTCTTTCCAGAAGTTCCTTTCTTGTTCTTTCTGCCACAGCCCACGATCCAGCTCTGCAGGCAGAAGAGACATATTTCGTAACGCATCGCTCAGCTGGCCAAGTTAGGCCTGGACGTGGAGGAGATACCAAATCCCCCAAGACACACGGGGAGCTCAGGGCATCTTAGACGGGATGCACGGCTTTGTCATCCCTTCTTTCTTTATGTTTAAATTTATTTAAAATATAGTTTACCCTGCCGTCCCCTTTAAAAAGACCCACTTCTTTCCATGTTCTGGAACACACACAGGTTATTGGGGGGGGGGGGGGGGGATGGGGACGACAGTTCAGTCTGAAGTCCTCCCAGGCAGTGGCCGTGGCAGCAAAAGGCTGCTCGTGACCTTGAAGTCAGAACCCCCTTGAGGGCCTGGGCTCTTCTCCTCTCAGGCTTGTGTTGGCCCCAGTGTCCAGGGAATGTGCCACGGAAAGAGACTGGCCACATTTCCTAGCCTTTGCTGTGGGACCGTGCTGGACGTGGGGTTGAGGAGGTGCTGTGAGGATCACCCTGGGAAAAGCTGAAGGCCGGAAGAAAAGAGGAAGACAGAAGACCAGGTGGATGGACTCAAGCCAGGCTGTCAAGGACAGGAAGACCTTCTGGCGGTCACGGATTCATGCGGTCGCCATAAATTCGAAGCCGCTTGGGGGCACGTGACATAACAATAAGACATCCTGGCTGGGGGCCAGCTTAGCGGTCTGGTCCTCTTTCCCACGGCATCCTGAGAAACCTCCTCCTAAGGGTCTCGAGGTGGATGGAGGAGGTCTCGGAGATGAACACTGGGCGGAGGCTGGAGGAAGAAGCGGTGGTTGTTGCTGAGCGAGGAAGGCTCGGCCCTGTTGCCTGCCGAGAGGATGAGGAAGACGACCACCGGGGCCTCGGGACCTAAAATGCCTGGCGGGGCTTGGGTCCGTGCCTGGCGGGGCTTGGGTCCTTGCAAGGTCCCTCGTTCTGTGATGGGTGTGTGTGGGGATGGATGGACACAACTCTTGATGATGTCTCCTTCACCTCTCCAGGTCTCGGTTGACCAGACCACCGCGCCTGCCGCCCTCGAAGGCAACGCTCCGAACAGCGCAGGCCAGGCCATGGATCGGAGCAGCGCTCCAGCCTCCCAGAGCGCAGGAGAGCCGGGTTCTGCGGGGTCTGGCTCCGTGGAGAGCAGGTAAGGGAAGAGGGCAGCGCTGTTGGAGGCAGAAGGCCGCCCCCCGCTGTCCACGCAGGAAAGATTGACACAGCGGGACGCAGGCCGTCGGCTTGGAAGCGGGGGGGGGGGGGCTGAGGTTGGAGCCCTGGGCCTGAATCCAGCCGCTCGTCCCCGGCCAGGCCCACTGAAAGAGCGGCGAGATGGAGAGGGGCCGGCGAGGTGGGTCCCATGGATTCAAAGGGAAGGTTGGCGTTTTTTTTGCTTTTGTTGGGTTCAGGCCTGAAAAGAGCTTCCGGAGGCAACACAGCCCTTTGCAAAATAAAGGAAGCCTTGCTGAAGAGAAGCCGCCCCCTCTTTTCTCTGAGGGGAACCAGCCTCCAGCTTTTAAGCGTGTCCTGTTTTCAACCGTTGGCCGACGGTGCCTGTTGGGGGGCGGAGGGGCAGCCTCCTGAGAGTCAGAGGCCGCGGTGTCTCCTTTGCCACCCCTTGTCCACCTCCGGGGCTGAGGAAGGGTCCTGGGGGTTCATGAGGGTAGCGCCCCCTCTGTGTCCGGACGGCACAGCCATCCCTGGTTTCCACCTTGCAGCTCTCAGCCCGTGTCCGCAGACATCCTGACGTCGTCGTCCACGTTGGCGGAAATCCTTGAAGCCATGAAACACCCCATGTGAGTCAGGGTGACTGCGCTCCTTGCCCAGCCGGCCCTGGAAACGCCCTATGGGTCCCACAAACCCTCTTGAGGGCGCTCTCCCCACTCCAACCCACCCCAAGAGGCAGTGACTGTCAACAGATACGGCCAGGGGTGGGGAGGGCTGGGATCCAGCCTTCTTTCTCTCCCACGGAAGCTCCGGTGGTGACTCTGGGTCGTCCCGTTTCCCCCCCCCCCCCAGCAGCAGGAGGGGTGGGCGCTGGCAAGACAGGCGCCACGGGGTCCCTCCGTATTAATCCAGCCCTTCTCCTCTTGGGCTGCAGCACCGGGATCCAGCTGCTCTCGGAGCAGAAGGGGCTCTCCCCGTCTTCCTTCATCAGTGCTGAGGTGGTCCACTGGCTGGTGAACATGGTGGAGGGGGTGCAGACCCAGGCCATGGCGATGGATATCATGCAGGTGAGGAGGGGCCGCGGTGTCTCCCGCTTGTGACCTTCCTCCCGCTCTGCCTGCCCAAAGCCTCCCAGTTCCTTCCTTCCTTCCAGCGGCGAAGGAGGGACCTTCCCCCTCTTAATCTCCTCCTCTTTTAGAAAATGCTGGATGAGCAGCTGATCATGCATGCCTCCGGAGAGACCCTTCGCACCTTCCTCTACGGATTTTACTTCTATAAGATTGTGGAAGACAAGGAGCAGGAGCGAGGTGGGTGGCACGGCAAGGCGGGGGCTTCCGACGGCTACCCCCAGGATTGGGCTCGCTCGCTCGCTCCACTGTGTGTTCCGTTCCACACGCTTGGCGCCCTTCACACCCGCCACAGGATCCCTGCTGTTCCAGCCTGCCCAACAGAGCTCCCCAGGGTGTTTGCTCACACACACACCCTCACCCCCACCCCGAGCAACCCGTCCTCTGCTCCCACTGTTCAGGGTCCAGTCCGTATTCCTAGGAACAGCCATTTCCTGAGACCTAGGCGCTGCTGGCGGTTGGCGTCCACTCTTTTGGTCTGGCACGATCCCTGGGAAAGGTGTCAGAGGACGACACTGGGAAATCCTGGAAAAAGGTTTTGCTCATATGTTGACTGTAAGGGAGCTCCAGATACCCGGAAATTATGAATCTGAAAGGCTGTAATTCCGAATCTGAATCATTTGCTGGTTTTCCTCTCACCCCAGCCCCCTCCCTGGGGAACCCCAGGGTGACCCTAATCGAGAGGCAGCAGGTTTTCTGCCCCCACCAGCCTTGGTGCCAGGAGGCCTTAGAAGTTTCCTTCCTTTCTCCAGAACTCGCTCCAGGATGCCTGAGAAATAGCTTTCACTTCCTCCTCTAGCCATCAGAAACCTCACTGTTTGCTTTCTAATCTGTAGGAGTAAATGGGACTCCGAATATGAGGAATTATTATTACGGATATTTGGAACGATCCGATTCGGATATACAGTAGGACCCTCTTATCCACGGGATCAGTATCTGCTGATTCACTTATCCACAGTCTGAAAATATTGAAAATATTAAAAGAAAAACCCTAGAAATATATATTTCTAAAGATGAAGTTACCCGAACTGGCCACTAGTGGGAGCCACAGACCACTCAATGTATAGCGTTTGCTCTTAAAATAGCATGTGCTATCATCTGTGCTTTTCAGCATCTGTGGGGGAGGGGGGACTTAGAACCGAACCACCCCCACCAACCCCCGGATACAGGGGTCTTGCTGTATTCAGAACTACCCGAATAGGGCATTTTTCAGTGAATTACGAGTATTTCTGAATCCAAACGCCCATTGCTGCTAGAAACGGCTGTTGCTGTCTTGTTTGCACTTACTTGCTGCCCCTTTAAGATTTCCACCCGCATTCCTTGCTCTGTCCGCTGTTTCTCACAGGGCTTGGTTTCCCGATTTTTTTACTATCTGGCTTCTCTGCCTTCTGTGTGCTGCGAGCCGGCGGCCCTCCTCGAGCCCGGGGCGACCTGCCTTTCTGTTTTGTTTCCCTCTCCCAGTGGGAATCCAGCCGCCTTCCCTGTGGCACACGGCGACCAAGGACGACTTTTCGGCCTTCCAGCGGAAATGGTTCGAAGTGGCCTTTGTGGCCGAGGAGCTCCTTCACTCCGAGATCCCGGCGTTCCTCCTGCCCTGGCTGCCCAGCCGGCCGGCCTCCTACGCCAGCCGCCACAGTTCCTTCAGCCGCAGCTTTGGGGGCCGGAGCCAGGCCGCAGCGCTCCTGGGTAGGCCTATCCTTGGGGGGGGCGGGTCGGGGGGTGCCGGCCATGGTGGGGACAGGATGCCATGGGGCTTGGGCCGGTGCCTGCCTTAGTTTTGTCAGCAGTGCTGCAGGGTTCCTGTGTCCCGGATCCTTCCGGGTAACGCACTCGCGGAAGGGGAACTGCGCTTTGCCTGCTCGCGCTCGCACACTCCGTCATCCTGGGGTTGCCTCGTTCCCAGCGGAACGGGTGGTTGGCAAAAGGTGGCCCCCTAAGCTGGCAGAGGGCTGACGTCTCCCCCTCGCCGGTGTCTTCTCTTCCCCTTCCCCCATGGCAGCGGCCACTGTGCCCGAACAGCGCACGGTGACCCTGGACGTGGACGTCAACAACCGCACGGACCGCATGGAGTGGTGCAGCTGCTACTATCACGGCAACTTTTCCCTGAGCGCCGCCTTCGAAATCAAACTGCACTGGATGGCGGTGACGGCGGCCGTCCTCTTTGAGATGGTGAGATCTTGGGGTAGAGAAGACGCTTCTTGGCGTTCCCTCACCCTTGTGGGGGGGCAACCTGGGCCCGGTGGAGGCCTGCCACGGCTCACAGGCTTCCTCGTCTCTTCCACCTCCCATCCCAGGTCCAGGGCTGGCACCGCAAGGCCACCTCCTGCGGCTTCCTGCTGGTCCCGGTGCTCGAAGGCCCGTTTGCCCTGCCCAGCTACCTGTATGGAGACCCCCTCCGGGCCCAGCTCTTCATCCCGCTCAGCGTCAGTTGCCTGCTGAAGGAGGGCAGCGAGCACCTCTTTGACGGTGAGGGGCCAGGCCCCGCGGGGGGGGGGGGGGAGGATGCCGCCTGGGTGGGACCAGAGGCCTCTCCCCGGGTCCCTGCAGAGGCCCTTGAGGGGGACAGGGTGGAAGGAGGGAGCCCTCGCCGGCTGGAGATGGGAGGCTGTTTCCTGCCTGGTTTCAGAACGCGGGATGACCCTGGAATGGACGAGAGCCTGGACAGACAGTTGAGGCTCGTGTCTTTTCTCTCTCTCCTGGGATTTCCCTGCATGAGCTTCTTGCCCGACACTCGTGGGTGCAGCGCTGCCACTTCCCTGGTTCAGCCTCAAACGCTGGCCCCTGGTCAGGCTTGCCACGCTGCTTCATGCAGAGACACGCAGGGCCCCTCCTCAGAGGGCAGGGCGTTTTGCCAGTCCGGCTGTGCCCAGGCTGTGGTGGTGGTGGGAATGCCATCTTCCTGCAGGGTTGACAAGCCCTCGTGGCACAACGGCCACCCCAAGGAGCGCCGCCTTCCTCCCATTTTTGAGGCCATGGTCAGCCTGCCCGGGAGCTGCCCAAGGGCGGGATCCCTCTCTCACCTGCCCCCCCCCCCAGGAGTCCCCTGCTTCCTGCAGTGCTCCGATGCCCAAGGACCCTCCAGCTGGAGGAAGCTAGGCCCCTCTTTCCTCACGATGCTGCGAGAAGACGGGAATAAAAATATTTTCAATATGCCCCCATGTACTCCTCCCCATGCGGGGGAGCAGAAAGCTCTTTCCTTGCAAGGAAAACAGAGTGAGGAAGGAGAGCTGTGAGCGAGGGGCTCCTTCTGTTCCGTGCAAAAGCAGGGAAGAGAGATGAGCCGGACCGTGGATGCCTCTTGGCTCCTTGTACCAGCGCTGACGCCGCCGGGGTCTGGGCGGAGAGAAAGGCCCCCTCTCGGCCCTCTCCCATCTCCTGCCACCTGGAGGGAGGTGGTGCTGGGGATTAAAGCTGGCACCTTCGGTAGGCAAACAGCAGGTGCTCCGTGTGTGTGTTTTCCTCTCCCTGCGGGATGGGACGGGGTAGATGCCACCTCTTCCCTGCACAGGCAGCCCTGCAAGAGGGGGGAGGCCGGGATCTCATGGCTGCCGAGCTTGATCCCGTGGAGGAGCAGGGCTTTGGCAACCCGGCTGTTGCACCGGCAGCTTGAGCTTGGCCTCTTGCGTTCCCTTCCAGGCTTTGAACCAGAGACCTACTGGGACCGCATGCATCTTCTCCAGGAGGCGATTGCTCACAGGTAATGGCAGGAGGGAGCTGCGGGCAAGCCCTCGGGTGCAGGAGGGACACCCAGTCGTTACTCAGTAGCCATGGACTTCCCCATTTGGGGAGGCAAAGGGGGGGGGAGTGGGGAGGGCTCCTGTCGCCAGCCCCCCCCCCCCCAGCTAATGTCTTCTCCTGCAACGGCCTCTCGTCATCCAGGTTTGGATTCATCCAAGACAAGTATTCGGCCTCCGCCTTCAACTTCCCTTCTGAGAACAAACCCCAGTATATCCACGTCACAGGTGAGGGGACGTGGTTTCCCTGGGTAGCCCTTTCTGGGCTCTTGGGCTCTTTCTAGCCACCGGCCGATCAGCCAGGGCAGAGCTACGCCCTGAGGATCCCGCCGCCCTCCGTCCCAAGGGATGGCAGGGGCCAGGCAGGGGGAGGAGCCCTGGGGGTGGACCACAGCGAGGAAGCGGCAGGGCAGCCACGAGCCAGCCGTCTGGGCTTCCTCTGGGTGCTTTGGAAGAGCCCTGCTGACAGCTGGATTCTGAGCAAAGCCCCCCTCCCAGCTCCTTGATATTCGAGAGCAGGCACCCCCCCTCCCGTGGGCAGGAACAGATGTCGCCGGCTTGCTGGATCTGTCACAGCTGGGTTGGGGCGGCAATGGCTGCCCTCGGGCAGGCATCCTGAGCGGCTGCCGAGAGGGGCTGTCGCTCAAGAAGCCTCCCTCCCTCCCCTCCAGGAGCCGTGTTCCTGCAGCTGCCCTACTCTAAGCGCAAGTTCTCCGGGCAGCAGCGCCGCCGCCGCAACTCCGCCAGCTCCGCCAACCAGAACGTCTTCTGCGAAGAGCGCATCGGCTACAACTGGGCCTACAACACCATGCTGACCAAGACCTGGCGCTCCAGCGCCACGGGGGACGAGAAGTTTGCGGACCGGCTGCTGAAGGATTTCACGGACTTCTGCGGGAACAAGGAGAACCGCCTGGTCTCCTTCTGGACCGGCTGCCTGGAGAAGATGCGGGCCAGCGCCCCGTGATGGGCCAAGCCCCCGGGAGGCCATGGAGGCTGAATTTAGGGGTTAGGAATGGGACTCGCGGAGCTTAATGGAAATGAGAGAAGAGAACTCAACAGGCCAGCGGCTGAGATGACCCTTCTCGCGAGTGGATCCTCTCCCTGCCTCCTTTCAGCTCCCGCCATAGAGAGCCGGGGGCCCGTAAGCCAAAAGTTGGAGCAGAAGAGAGGCCCAGAGGGCCGTCTTCCCAGCTAGCCGAGCAGAAGCTGTTCAGCTGTCATGTTTTTGTGCAGATATGTAAAATATTCTATACATATACATATGTAAATAGGTCTGGAATAAAAATGTAGGTGATCAAACTGTTCTTCGGCCTGGGCTTCTCTATGTGGCGTCTCCGTCAAAGCAGCGCATCAAAAAGGATGAAAGCAGAACGGGACGCTCCCCGAGTTTTTTGTGTGTCACTAGAATAAATGAGACAAGGAGGCAGGCGGAGAAGACAGCGGAGGAAGGTATGAGCAGAAGGTCTCAGGCCAATATCCTGAAGCTCAGAGGCCACCCAGCCGCTGCCATGTGGTCACAACATCGAGCGGAACAGGATGGACAATAAGGCGATTGTCCAGGTGGCTTGACTTGCTGGAGACGGTGAAACGAGGGCTGCCTGCTGGGTCTTTGCTGGTGCCCACCCCAACCCCCAAACTCTGCTCCTGTCGTGAGATCTGTGTGGAAGCCGAGGAGGGCAGGCTGTGGTCGGGGGATCCAGACCGGGTCCTCTGTAACAGAGGAGTCCCTGGCACAGAGCAGCCCGTAAGGGCCCTGTTTGGAACAGAGGCCACCCCTTGCCTGCCATGGATTCAAGAGTTTAAGAACCGCTGGGGATGCATCCCCTTGGCGAGGGGCGAGGTGGGGGGCTCCGGGATGCCAACCTCTGGCAGGAAAGGCTCTCTGCCCCAAAGGCGAAGAGGTTGGGGGGGGGGATGGAATAAGAGGCACAACACACACACGCTTTGCAGGCCCCGGCTTTTGCAAAGAGCAGAGAAACAGGCTCTGCAGGAGGGGAGAGGGAGCCCAGCGGGGGGGGGGGGGGTAGAATCTGCAGCACAAGGTGGCCTACTTTGGAAAACGGCACCAAGCAGCGCGAGAGCCCGAGGGAGGGAGGGGGACTCGTCAGGGTCTACCCTAAGCACAGGTTTTCCACGTCCCACCCTAATTTCTGGTGAATCAGGGCTCCAGAAATAGAAGGTGCCTGCCAAGATGATGAGCGGCGGGGGGGGGGGGGGAGCCAAGCGCAAGGCAAGGCAGCCCCCCCCCGCCTCCTCCCCGCCCCCCCCCCCCCCCCCGCTCAGGGTCTGTCCTTGGCCTCCCGGGCCAAGCCTCGCAGCCCCATTCATTCCTCCGGGGCTCGGCAGCTCTGGGTCTCCGGGCGGCGGGTGGGTGTGCGGGGCCCTCCGGCCGCTGCCGGCCAGCTTGTCTCCGGAAACCTCCTGCCTCCCTCGGCAGAGAAGGGCCAGGAGGCGCCAGGCGGACGCCCCCGCTGCCCCCCCCGCCCGTTTCAGGGGGGGAGGGGCCAGGGGGCGCTGAGTGAGCGCGAGGGCCCCCCGCCTGCCCGCCCCCCCCCCCCGCCGCCGCCGCCGTGGACCCGGCCGGGCGAGCGAGCCCGCCCGTTAGCCCCCCTCGTGGGGGGACCACTTGGCAAGGGCCGCCTCGACGGACGCCCGCTCCCAGAATCCGGGCGGGGGGGCGGGGGCGGGCGCGCGACCCCGGGCCGAGGAAGGCGAGCCCCCCCTCCCATCCCGTCCCCTCGGGGGCCCGCCTCGCGGCAGACAACCCGCTCGGCCCGGCCGGGCGCCCGCCTGTCTGCCTCGGCCCCCTTCCCCGCCCCCCCTCCGGTCGGGCCACGTGCGCCGGGGGGGGGCCCTCCGCCCTGCGCCTTCCTCCTCCTCCTCCTCCTCCTCCTCCTCCTCGCAGCCCGGGGGCCAAGAGCGGCGCTTCCCTGGCCGGCATGGGCAGGTGAGGGGCCCCGCCGGGCCCCGGAGGGGCGCCCTTTTCCCGAGCCGCGCCTCGGCTCCCTTCGCGCCTGGCCCGCCGGGTGCCGAGGCCCGCGGGCAAGCCCTGCGGGGGGCGGGGGGCCCGGCAGGGACGGAGGGCCGCGGCCCGGGGCCCTTGGCCGGGAGGGACGCCCGTTCCCCCGGGGGAAGCGCCCCGGTTTTGATGCTGCTTTGCGCCTTGCAGGGCGGTGACACGGCGAGGGGGGTCCCGCGGTGGGGTTTCCCGCAACAAATGGGACAACACCCCCCCCCCCCCCTTGGCAGGGCTGCCCTCCTGGACGCCGGAGCCGCTGCGAAGCCCCGAGGGCGGCCGTCTCGCCTGGCCTCGCCTCCCCGCCGCCGCCCTCGCGGCTTCTCCCGCCGTGGAACCGGCGTTGGTGAACCTTGCGCCGCCTTAGCCGCCCAAATACTCATCCGGAGCTGAATACTCGAATGCCGTCTCCAGCATTCGTATCCGGTGCCCCACGGGCGGAGAAATGGCCTGCCCGACTCCGGTTTGCCTCTGTGGGCGGTTGGGCTCCTTCCTCCCTTCATCAGTGCCGTTTGCAGAAATCTGCCTGCATGAAGCCAGCTGCCAGACGCTGCGGAAGACCCCTCCAAGAAGATCGGCACACCTGGCTCAAGGGCCGGCTCAGCCTTGCCCGGCAGAAGGCGAGCCTCACCGCCATAGAAGGATCGGGCCCTTCCCCTCCCCTCCCTTTTTCTGAGCCTCTGATTCTTCTTCTCCCGGTTCTTGAGCCTGGCAGGGGCTCAGCCTCTTCTTGATCTCAGAGTTCAGCTCAGAAATTTGGGGAACGGACAATGCTGGGGCCCCTCTGAGCATGGCCAGAGTGCATTTCACATGCTCCTGGGGAAACACAGCCAGCAGCATC